>OW240915.1:195929715-195943421 GCA_933207985.1 Pelobates cultripes
TCAGCTACTCCTCCTACTCCCGTCTCCACTAATCCCGCTCCGTCTTCCCCGTTACTCACTCCTCCCACAGCCCAAGTCCCCACCCCCCCCCCTAATCCTTACTCAGTTATTATGCCCTCCTTTGGTTCCGCCCTAGCCCCTGCCCAGTTTCCCTGGCCATACCCCTTACCATACCCAATGTCCTCGCCCTACCCAAATTATCCCTACCCCTTTTTCCAAGCCACTCCCCAGACACCGGTCATGCCCAGTCCGGCCCAGTCTGCCCCGGATGTGCCCACATCCAATATGGCCGCCACCTCTTCCCTTAACCCTAACGCAGCCCCTTTCCACGCCTCCAATATGGCGGCCCCCAGTCATTCAGCACCCCTGATGCCGGTACTTCCCGGTGACTACTCACCACAGGCTCATAACCTACCCGCCACCCCAGCATCTGGGAATCCCTCATTTCCCCCGGTTCTGACACCTCAGGTTATCCAATCACGTAGAAGGGCCCAAACCACAGATGAGGATGAGAATGATGAGGGTTCCCAGGGCTCACTAGAGGTTGTAGAGTCACGGCCCCACCGTTCCATAGATGATCCTTTCGGGCATGCGGGTCGGGGAAATAAGGGGTGACCAGGCCCCTCCTAAATATGTTGCTTTCAATCCAACGCAAGCTAGTGCTTTAATAAAATCGCTCCCTGACCCAGAAAAGCAACCTATGCCTTTTTACCGAGGGATAGTTCAGATTCAAAAGACTTATTCCGCAGCATGGCGTGATTTACTAAGCATTTGTGCAATCAAGGCCGGGGATGCATATTGGCCCAGCATGTCCCGACACCTCAATGCTGATTTACTGACAAGTGACACTGATTACCCCTCCGGAGTAACTTTTTGCAGTCAGGTAAAGGAGTGGGCAAAGGACAAACTTGCAGATCAGGCTGCCGGCATTACTGATGTTATACAAGAGAAAGGAGAATCAGTGGAAAGATTTCATGCAAGACTGTTTCAAATGTTTACAGATTTGGGCTTTGATCGTACCGACAAGATTCATTCACAAATGCTGTCAGGTGCATTTGTCCAAGGTGTAAAGGATTATATTCGTAAGGGAATCATTGCTGCACGCCCTGAATATAAGGTAGTCTCTCTGGATACCCTACTTTTAGTTGCCAGGGGTCTAGAGTCTGCACAGGCTCCCAAAAAACAGACTTCGGTTTCTTCCTCAGCCCCTCTCATGGTGTCCCGCTTCACCCCTGTCCCAAGAGGTACCAAACCTGAGGATGGTTTCTGTTTCAATTGCAAGGCTAAAGGTCACTTCAAAAATGAGTGCCCGGAACCCAGAAAGGCGCCCAAGCCTGCACCTGCCCATAAGGCCACAGAAACGGTTCCAATTGTTAAGGAACCAGATGATTAGGAAGTTGGCAAGCCTGTGTCATTAACCCCTGTCATGGCAGTGTCTTCAGGGGATAAAGGGGGGGGGCCACTTGCCACTGTGACTTTACCCATTGAAGGACGAGAAACCACATTTTTAGTTGACACAGGTGCAGCCCGAAGTGTTCTGAGAGAACAAGACCTGCCAGATGCCTCATTCCTATCAGAAATAGATGTCTCTTGTGTTGGAGTGGATGGCCAACCAAGGCACAGTCCTTTAACAACCCCATTGCGAGTTGGCAATTACCCAAACTTGCTTGCTCGATTTGTAGTATCCTCCACATGCCCAATTAACCTGTTAGGTGCTGATGTCCTCTCACGCCTGCAGGCATCCATCACCTTCACCCCAGAAGGTCAAGTAGAATTGTCTACTCCCCTATCTGAATCAGATACCTCAGTTTTGTGCTCCCTACCTCTATTGCTGCATTTAGATGAACCCCGTGGGGAAGCAAAAGAGCAGAGGTCCAATTTTCCGGATATCATCAAAACAAAGGTACCTGCAAAATTATGGTCCAAAGGCCCAGAAGACATAGGTCATCTGAGAGTTCCACCTGTGGTGGTAAAGCTCATTCCAGGAGCAAAATTACCAAGAAAACCACAATATCCTCTAAAGCCAGCTCAGGCTGCAGCTATTTCAATTCAAATCAAAGCACTTTTGGAGAAAGGTGCTCTTGTGAAGTGTGAATCAAAATGCAACACCCCATTATTTCCTGTGAAGAAGAAAACACCAAAAGGGGAACCAGAGAAGTACAGAATGGTCCAGGACCTCAGAGCTGTCAACGAAGCAACTGTCCTGGACACCCCTATTGTACCAAACCCCCACACTCTGCTATCTGGAGTTCTACCATCTGCAAAATACTTCACAGTCATTGACCTGGCTAATGCCTTCTTCAGTGTTCCACTGGATCCGACTTGCCAATACCTGTTTGCTTTCACTCATGAAATGCAACAGTATACATGGACTGTCATGCCCCAAGGGGCACAAAATTCTCCAAGTCAATTTGCTAAAGCCATGTGCTCCATCCTGGACCCATGGCAAACAGACCACCCAGAAGTTGTCCTACTTCAGTATGTGGATGATCTCCTACTTTGTGGGGATGACATACCTACAACAGAAGACTGTTCTATTAGTCTCCTTTGCTACCTAGCAGAACAAGGATGCAAAGCTTCACGTCTCAAGCTGCAATTCTGTCAGCCAACAGTAATCTTTCTTGGACATTGCCTATCTCAAGGCACCAGACATCTCACTCGGGACCGAGTCAGAGCCGTACTGGAGATTCCACCTCCAAGAACCACAAAATCTCTCCATGCTTTTTTAGGCCTCATTTCCTATTGCAGAGCATGGATCCCAGAAGCCTCTCTGCTTATGCAGCCACTCTATGATGCACTCAAGTCAGACCCATTCTGCCTGACAAATGAAGCACTGGACAATTTTAAAATTCTGAAACGTACCATTGCATCTGCTCCTGCTCTGGGCCTACCAGACTACACCAAACCCTTCAAATTATTTGTCTCTGAAAGACAAGGCCACGCCACAGGAGTGCTTACCCAAACAAATGAGTTAAGAGGCCGCCAAAGGCCTATTGGGTTTTTCTCCTGTCAGCTGGATATCGTGGCCAGAGGGGCCCCTTCATGCCTTAGGGCTGTTTTTGCTGCAAGAGAACTTATTGAGAAAACTGCAGACCTGGTCCTTGGTCATCCTCTGGTCGTATTGGCACCTCATGACATTTCTGCCATTATCAACCAAGTCCAGCTCAAACATGTGTCTCCTGCCAGACACCTGCGTTTACAGTGTCACCTCCTGCTACCTGACAACATCACCATACAAAGGTGTCAAGTTCTTAATCCGTCCACTCTTCTTCCACTCCCTGAGGGGGGTATCCACTATGGGTTTATCATGGACGAAACCTATATTTTTCTCCTCACTGGAACCATCAAGAGGATGCATCCTGATTTAACCTTTTATAAAGAACAAAAACCTCTCTGTGAGGGTCCAGGATATGCCTTCTGTACCACATGGTACAAGCCGAACATCTCTCCTGAACCTTGCTATGAAGATGAACTCTATCACTGGGTGGAGGTGAAACTCACTGCTCACGACTTCTATTGTGATTCTGAAGGCAATAGCATGGTCTTGATCGAACTACCTTCAGAACTCAAGTATTTATACCGTCATTGGGATACTGCTATTCCACATGTCCCTGTTACCAAATTGAAAACAAAATCATGGAATGATCTCGGGCCCATGGCGAAATTATGGGCCACCATGGATGACTCGAAGTTACAGGAAAATGGCATTGCCAAATACCCCACAACTGACCTACTTGAAGCATGGCCACGCCATTTCCTGGAAAATGACTTTAAAAGCCTGGTCATAGTAAACGACTGTGACCCAGAGACTCCCCACGACTGTTTTGAACAGATGAAAATGGAGACCATACATCTACCAACGGTGCATGAGAATCCATTGACAAATCCTGATTTCACTCTGTTTGTGGATGGTTCAAGATATGCTGATGAAGAAGGAAAATACCACACAGGATATGCCGTAACCACAACAGATGAAGTTATCAAGTCATCATCTTTACCACCAGCAATGTCTGCGCAAGAAGCTGAATTACAAGCCCTGTCTTCAGCATGCAAAATCTCCGAAGGAAAACGTGCCAACATCTACACAGATTCAAGATATGCCCTAGGTGTGGCACACGACTTCGGCCTCATATGGAAGACAAGAGGATTTCTTACTACTGCCGGCACACCAGTCAAACACAGCTCTGCAATCAAAGAGCTAATGGATGCCCTCCTACTCCCTGAAGAAGTGGCCGTATTGAAAGTCAAGGCACATGGAAAGTTGGATACAGATGAAGCAAGGGGCAACCATCTGGCTGATCAGGCTGCTAAGCAAGCAGCAAGAAATTTGCAGGAAGTGGACGAAGAAGTGTCCGGTCAAGAAGAAGTTCCTGTTTTTACTTTACAGACCCTTCCTACTGATCTAAGGATTTTGCAGGAACAGCAAGCCGCAATTACCCCTGAAGAGATCCAGAAATGGAAGAAGAAAGGGGCTGTCTTAAAGGACGGAATATACTATAACAATTTCAAATTCTGCCTTCCAAAAAACTTATACCCAGCAGTTGTCCAATGGGCACACGGACCAGCACATCTGTCAAAAGATTTAATGGCCGCCCTCATCCAGAAGTATTATGAAGCCCCTGGAATAACAACATTGATCACTAACTTCTGCAGGGTTTGTGCCATTTGCGCAAAATGCAATCCAGGGAAGCCAATCAAAGTGCCTACAAAACATCTGGCTAAGCCCATGTACCCATTCCAGAGAATTCAAATTGATCATATACAAATGCCCAAGAGCGGGCCCCATGAATATGCACTAGTAATAGTGGACATGTTCTCAGGCTGGCCAGAAGCCTACCCAGTAGCCAATATCACTGCCAAAACAACAGCAAAACGTCTACTTACAGATGTTGTATGTAGGTTTGGACTTCCAGAAGTTATTGAAAGTGACCAGGGCCCAGCCTTTACAGCAACAGTGACTAAAGAGATTTGGACTGCCTTTCACACCCCTTACCACCCACAAAGTAGTGGGAAAGTGGAACGCATGAACGGCACCTTAAAAGCCAGAATGCTTAAAATGTCACAAGAAACAAAGATGCCCTGGCCAGAAAGTCTACCAATAGCTCTATTTAGTGTTAGGCACACACCTAGAGGGAAGCATTCACTATCCCCATACGAGATTCTATTTGGGACCGCACCCAGACTAGGTTGTTATTATCCACAACAGTTACAGCTTCAATCTGATGTTTTAGTAGACTATGTAATTGAACTTGCAAGTGCCTTGAACAAAATACATGCCCAAGTTTTCTCTTCAATTCCAGATCCCGATTTGGATACAGGTACCCATAGCCTGCTTCCTGGAGATTGGGTTCTGGTCAAGAAGTTTGTGCGGAAACATACCTTGGAACCAAGATTTGACGGGCCATTCCAAGTTCTCCTAATCACCGCAACCTCCGTCAAATTGGCCGGCCGGCCACATTGGATCCACGCTTCCCATTGTAAGAAAGTACTTGCCCCAGAGGAAGCTAGTACCGCACCACCATGTACCTCTGGTACAGTATCTTCTTAATCAGCTTAATTAAAGCTCAACAAGTAGCCATCACTAAAGATGCTAGTGGGTACACCTTCTGGTATAATTCATCATGTACCCGTGTGGCTACTTATACTTTTGACTACTGTGACATCGTAGAATGCCCATTCCCCACGTCACAGATTCAGAATATCTATAGAGATATCCCTCATTCAAAAGACCCCTATGTTTGTGTAGTTGACAAACAATGGGGGCACAACTGTAACCATTGGGGGGCGGCGGGATGGAATGCCGGGCCTGCCTGGGGTTACAAACCAAAAAGTGCCTTATCTAAAATTGATGATCACGGTAGGTCCCTCCTCCAGAGAATGACTCTAAGAAAGCCCGGAGGAGGCATACCTATGAAATTAATCTTAAACATTGAGCATCCCAGCCCAACGGATGCAGACCAGTATATAATGGGAATGTACTGGAAGAAGGGTTCCTATAATAAATTAGGACATTTCCACCTTAAAGATATGTGCCACTCTCCTGAGTGGAAAGGGACCACCCACATGGTCTCAAATCCGTTGAAACCACACATCCAATCTTTTAAAGACATGATGGCCATTGCAAATCCAACATTTGAAGATACCATGGCCGCTGAAACAGGTTTCAATGATGTTAATCTATGGTTAGAATGGATGAAATATAATGCCAACAAACATAACAGAACCGCATGCTATGTGTGTGGTGGTGCCCGGCCGCACCTGGGCACTGTGCCTTTAACTTTGCCAGTAGATATAGAAGAATGTGTTCTGAGTCTTTTTGCCTATCACTACAATTTCAATAGGTCCATATGTAAAGCATGGACAGTAGAGTATCCTCTTCTAGTCAAAGATTGCAAACCCCCAGATGGTGTTACCGTCTATAAAGGTAATTATACCTGTTATGCTAATTATGATGGAATTGGTAAATTTGTGGGTAACTTCTCTAAAGGTTATTGTGCCACCTACAGAACTGTCTCTATGAACCTCCTACAATTCCACACTAGATCATTGGGGGATATTTACTGGTTGTGTGGGGATCTACAGCTGAGATCAAGAATGGATAAAGAATGGTGGGGGGAGTGTACTCTGGCTAAAGCAATCATGCCCATACATATTATCTCTGACACACACCCCGATACTCATGAGTCCAAACACTCACCAACCAAGGTAAAGCGTGAAGCCCCAGTAAAAGGCAGTTTTGACCCTCATATTTACATTGATGCCATTGGGGTACCTAGGGGGGTGCCCAATGAGTTTAAAGCCAGGGATGAAGTTGCTGCAGGATTTGAATCACTTTTTACCATAGTCACTGCAAACAAGAATTTAAATTGGATAAATTACATCTACTACAACCAACAACGGTTTGTTAATTACACCAGGGATGCCCTTCAGGGTTTGGCCGAACAGTTGCAGGCTACGTCCCAAATGTCATTCCAAAATAGAATGGCTTTAGATATGATTCTAGCAGAAAAAGGAGGGGTATGTAAAATTCTGCCTGACACCATGACATGTTGTACTTACATCCCAGAAAACACAGGCCCCAATGGTAAAGTAACCTTAGCTATAGGAAAATTGAAAGAGCTCTCTGAGGAGCTAAAGAGGAACTCTGGGATAAAAGATCCCTGGGAGAGATGGTTTGGTTGGATGACAGGATGGCAAAAAGCTTTGATGCATATTGGTATAGCAATACTAATTTTCCTTTTTATCTTTGCTCTTCTCGTTTGTTGTGTCCTCCCTTGTCTGAGAAAGCTCCTCTTGAAGACTGTAGACCAAGCGGCACCCACTTACGCACACCTCACAGTTGATGACCAAGATTTCCAAAAAGTCAACTCGCCCTGTATACCGCTACAATCTATCCCGTTTATTGATAGAGTGCAAGAGTTCTAGGAAGGGACCAGCTTAGGGACAGCATCTGTCTGTCTGGGAAGTCTACCGTGCGGAGATGTGGTGGGTTAGCCACCTCGGGATACCCATGGAGTGAAGTGTTCGAGTGCCCAGCGGACAGATGAGTTAGCCAATTAGGGACAGACGAAGGGACAGCTTTGCACTTTGCAATAACACCTAGCTAGCGGGTCACGGGGTTTCTGTGCCTTTGGGCTAACACGTCTTCTGATACTAACAAATAAAGATTATCTTTTAGAATCTAACATTTCATAGGGGGGACTGATGTAGAATTATTAAAATCTTTATTAGAACCTGTATTGAATTATTGTACTAACTCCATTTTGTTCACCTTACATGACAGAATTTCCTGACAGTATTCAGTATAATGAATAAGAGATTGTATTTTCTCTCTCTAAGGACATAACTAGCCCCGGAGTTAGCGGATCTCCGTTGACTTGCAACATAGTATAATCCAAGGCCAGGAGAACAGTGACAAAATGAAATGTTCTATTCATAAAAGAACCTTGGACCAGAGCACGAGACTGACATCACTAACTATGTAAAATGATGCCCAAGCCCCCCCTTTCCACCGAGTAAGCCTCGTGCTAAAGAGCAATGACATCCCATGATGGGAGGGTGCCTCACTAGTCACTCAAATCTCTGAGCCAATTAATAATATTAATGGGTGGACACTGACATAGCCACTTAACATTTAACCCAATTAATAGTGTCTATTTGCTGTTATCTTGAATTCTTCAGTGATGTAATAATGCCTTTAAAAGGGTCTGCGCACCCATTTTCTGCCAGAAGCCATTAAACTTCTCCGAAGTTCTTTCATTAACCTGAACTTTGTGTCTCAGTGTGAATTTACTTCTGCGTGCACGCAACTTTATTATCTTTAATTTGGACAGGAACAGATAGTCATTCAAACTAATTGGTTTGCAGTAAATTATATACGACAATGGCACTGGGCACCGTATCCACTGTGAGCTTAACAAACCCGCTTTAAGGACACTGACTGCTATTCAATCTATAACAGTGAAAAAAGTTTTTTGTTTTTAATTGCAAGCTATTGTGACACCAGTGAGTGGTGGCACTGGGCACCGTATCCACTGTTAGCGTAACACACCCGCTTTAAGGACACTGACTGCTATTCAACCTATAACAGTGAAAAAAGTTTTTTGTTTTTACATGCAAGCTATTGTGACACCAGTGAGTGGTGGCACTGGGCACCGTATCCACTGTGAGCTTAACACACCCGCTTTAAGGACACTGACTGCTATTCAATCTATAACAGTGAAAAAAGTTTTTTGTTTTTAAATGCAAGCTATTGTGACACCAGATATGAGTGGTGGCACTGGGCACCGTATCCACTGTTAGCGTAACACACCCGCTTTAAGGACACTGACTGCTATTCAATCTATAACAGTGAAAAAAGTTTTTGTTTTTAAATGCAAGCTATTGTGACACCAGTGAGTGATGGCACTGGGCACCGTGATCCACCGTTAGCCGCACACACACACGCTTTAAGGACAATAATTGACTGCCAACGCACCCGCAACAGTGAAAAAAGTTTTTGTTTTAAATGCAAAGCTATTGTGACACCAGATATGAGTGAGTGTGGCAATGGGCAATCGTGATCCACTGTGAGCTTAACACAACCCCAGCTGGTTGACACTGACTGCTATTCAATCATAACAGTGAAAAATGTTTTTGTTTTAAATGTAAAGCTACGTAATACCGCGAGTGGTGGCACTGGGCACTGTATCCATTGTTAGAGTAACACACCCGCTTTAAGGACACTGACTGCTATTCAATCTATAACAGTGAAAAAAGTTTTGTTTTTAAACGCAAGCTATTGTGACACCAGATATGAGTGAGTGGTGGCACTGGGCACCGTATCCACTGTGAGCTTAACACACCCGCTTTAAGGACACTGACTGCTATTCAATCTATAACAGTGAAAAAAAGTTTTTTGTTTTTAAATGCAAGCTATTGTGACACCAGTGAATGGTGGCACTGGGCACCGTATCCACTGTGAGCTTAACACACCCGCTTTAAGGACACTAACTGCTATTCAATCTATAACAGTGGAAAAAGTTTTTTGTTTTTAAATGCAAGCTATTGTGACACCAGATATGAGAGAGTGGTGGCAATGGGCACCGTATCCACTGTGAGCTTAACACGCCCGCTTTAAGGACACTGACTGCTATTCAATCTATAACAGTGAAAAAAGTTTTTTGTTTTTAAATGCAAACTTTTGTGACACCAGTGAGTGGTGGCACTGGGCACCGTATCCACTGTGAGCTTAACAAACCCGCTTTAAGGACACTGACTGCTATTCAATCTATAACAGTGAAAAAAGTTTTTTGTTTTTAAATGCAAGCTATTGTGACACCAGTGAGTGGTGGCACTGGGCACTGTATCCACTGTTAGCGTAACACACCCGCTTTAAGGACACTGACTGCTATTCAATCTATAACAGTGAAAAAATGTTTTTTGTTTTTAAATCCAAGCTATTGTGACACCAGATATAAGTGGTGGCACTGGGCACCGTATCCACTGTTAGCGTAACAAACCCGCTTTAAGGACACTGACTGCTATTCAATCTATAACAGTGAAAAAAGTTTTTTGTTTTTAAATGCAAGCTATTGTGACACCAGTGAATGGTGGCACTGGGCACCGTATCCACTGTGAGCTTAACACACCCGCTTTAAGGACACTGACTGCTATTCAATCTATAACAGTGAAAAAAGTTGTTTGTTTTTAAATGCAAGCTATTGTGACACCAGTGAGTGGTGGCACTGGGCACCGTATCCACTGTTAGCGTAACACACCCGCTTTAAGGACACTGACTGCTATTCAATCTATAACAGTGAAAAAAGTTGTTTGTTTTTAAATGCAAGCTATTGTGACACCAGATATGAGTGAGTGGTGGCACTGGGCATCGTATCCACTGTGAGCTTAACACACCCGCTTTAAGGACACTGACTGCTATTCAATCTATAACAGTGAAAAAAGTTTTTTGTTTTTAAATACAAGCTATTGTGACACCAGTGAGTGGTGGCACTGGGCACCATTTCCACTGTGAGCTTAACACACCCGCTTTAAGGACACTGACTGCTATTCAATCTATAGCAGTGAAAAAAGTTTTTTGTTTCTAAATGCAAGCTTTTGTGACACCAGTGAGTGGTGGCACTGGGCACCGTATCCACTGTGAGCTTAACACACCCGCTTTAAGGACACTGACTGCTATTCAATCTATAACAGTGAAAAAATGTTTTTTTTTTTAAATGCAAGCTATTGTGACACCAGATGTAAGTGGTGGCACTGACTGGGAAAATTGGCACAGTATCCACTGTGAGCCTGACACAGAAGCTGGCAGCAGTGGCAGACAACTGACTGCTATTCAATCTATAACAGTGAAAAGAGTTTTTTTTTTTTAAATGCAAGCTATTGTGACACCAGATACAAGTGGTGGCACTGACTGGGCAAATGGGCACAGTATCCACTGTGAGCCTGACACAGAAGCTGGCAGCAGTGGCAGACAACTGACTGCTATTCAATCTATAACAGTGAAAAAAGTTTTTTGTTTTAAATTCAAGCTATTGTGACACCAGATGTAAGTGGTGGCACTGACTGGGGAAATGGGCACAGTATGCACTGTGAGCCTGACACAGAAGCTGGCAGCAGTGGCAGACAACTAAGTGCAATTACAATACATAGAAATTTTTTTTTAAAAAAAGCATACCCTAACCCTAACCTAGCTATGCTTTTCCCTATCTAATGAACAGCAGCTACACTTTCCCTCCTCTTACTAAAGCATGCAGCTTGAGAATTAATCTAAAATGGATGCCTTCCAGGAGGTGGGAGGGTCTGCTAGGGAGGGTGTGCTGCTAATTGGCTGGAATGTGTCTGCTGACTGTGAGGTACAGGGTCAAAGTTTACTCAATGATGACGAATAGGGGGCGGGTCGAACCGCGCATATGTTCGCCCGCCGTGGCGAACGCGAACATGCTATGTTCGCCAGGAACCGTTCGCTGGCGAACCGTTCGGTACATCACTAGTAGCCAATGTATTTGAAATGTACCTAATGTTAGTGTAACATCATGTGATGTTTGAAACGCAGTATTACTGTAACAGGAGGTTGATCAGTACTATAATCTGAATTGGTACTGAAATTAATGAAAGAATACACCTGGATGGATTATACCTGTAAGATACGATATTTAAGAGATGGTATTAATCACTGCATGGTATAATTAGAAATTGGATGTACTGTAATCCCACTAATAGGTCGCCAAAATACTGAATAGTAGACCCAATTAATGAATTACCAGCGGCCTTATGGAGTAATTGTAAAAGCTGGAAAGCAGATAGTACTACAGAACTCACTGTATGAACGTAAACGTTTTGAGGACCTAACCTGGATCCGATGCAATGCCTAAATAAGCACAACGTGTAAACGTAAACGGCCTTAATATACAGTTGTTGAATAGTATATGTGGAACTGCACTCACTCCCACAAATCTGAGTCAGGGTGCTTGCTGAGCCGGAATCAAACACCAGATTTCCAAACATTAGTAAAGTAATAGAGGTCCAGGCACTCCTTGGTTCAAGACAGGCACTTTATTAGGAACCACAACAGCAACGTTTCGACCCCAAAAGGTTTGTTAAAGACCTTTTGGGGTCGAAACATTGCTGTTGTGGTTCCTAATAAAGTGCCTGTCTTGAACCAAGGAGTGCCTGGACCTCTATTACTTTATTAATATACGGGTGTAACTAACAATATGAACATAAGGAATAGTGATGTCGCGAACCCGAAATTTTCGGTTCGCGAACAGCGAACGCGAACTTCCGCAAATGTTCGCGAACCGGCGAACCGGGCGAACGGCCATAGACTTCAATGGGCAGGTGAATTTTAAAACACACAGGGACTCTTTCTGGCCACAATAGTGATGGAAAAGTTGTTTCTGGACTAACACCTGGACTGTGGCATGCCGGAGGGGGATCCATGACAAAACTCCCATGGAAAATTACACAGTTGATGCAGAGTCTGGTTTTAATCCATAAAGGGCAGAAATTACCTAACATTCCTAAATCACAATGGATATGGATTGATACCTGACATATGACATATTGACACAGAGCAGAATAGGGACTGTTCCCCTTACATAGTGTCACTTGGCATATATGGATTGACACCTGTCCTCAGAGACCATGATACACACTGACACAGAGCAGAATAGAGACTGTTCCCCCTACATAGGGTCACTTGGCAGATATGGATTGACACCTGTCCTCAGAGATCATGATACACACTGACACAGAGCAGAATAGAGACTGTTTCCCCTACATAGGTCACTTGGCAGATATGGATTGACACCTGTCCTAAGGAACCCTGATACACACTGACACAAAGCAGAATAGGGACTGTTCCCCCTACATAGGGTCACTTGGCAGATATGGATTGACACCTGTCCTCAGAGCCCCTGTTACACACTGACACAGAGCAGAATAGAGACTGTTCTTCCTACATAGGGTCACTTGGCAGATATGGATTGACACCTGTCCTCAGAGACCATGATACACACTGACACAGAACAGAATAGAGACTGTTCCTCCTATATAGGGTCACTTGGCAGATATGGATTGACACCTGTCCTCAGAGACCATGATACACACTGACACAGAGCAGAATAGAGACTGTTCCCACTACATAGGGTCACTTGGCAGATATGGATAGACACCTGTCCTAAGGATCCCTGATACACACTGACACAGAGCAGAATAGGGACTGTTCCTCCTACATAGGGTCACTTGGCAGATATGGATTGACACCTGTCCTAAGGATTCCTGATACACACTGACACAGAGCAGAATAGGGACTGTTCCCCCTACATCGGGTCACTTGGCAGATATGGATTGACACCTGTCCTAGGGATCCCTTATACACACTGACACAGAGCAGAATAGGGACTGTTCCTCCTACATAGGGTCACTTGGCAGATATGGATTGACACCTGTCCTCAGAGACCATGATACACACTGACACAGAGCAGAATAGAGACTGTTCCCCCTACATAGGGTCATTTGGCAGATATGGATTGACACCTGTCCTCAGAGACCATGATACACACTGACACAGAGCAGAATAGAGACTGTTCCTCCTACATAGGGTCACTTGGCAGGTATGGATTGATACCTATCCTAAGGATCCCTGATACACACTGACACAGAGCAGAATAGGGAATGTTCCCCCTACATAGGGTCACTTGGCAGAT
>OW240915.1:195949917-195964291 GCA_933207985.1 Pelobates cultripes
TCTGAGCACCTTTTCATTTATGTTTTTCTAGTATGTGTGTGTAACCTGGGGCTTCAGATGTTATGACAGTATTTAGATTAGAACACCCATGAAGGTGTTTTATAGGAGATAGGGTATTAGCATAGCACTACTGTTTGGTTGGGAGTGTGTGTTTCTCCCTTTCCCTGTTCTTTCCTACTGCTTTGTTACCTGAGTTATGTATGGGGGTACATATTGCCTTCTATCCCCTCTCTGCTTCTTGTGAGGGTTGGCTCTTGATTAGCCTTGTTCCTACCATACATATTTCTCCCTATATTATTCTGTCCATCACTGATTACCTAGGTTTTTTAATAGATTTCAATAAAGGATTTTTTATTTTTTGGCAACTACACTACTGTTGAGATTGAACTGGGTATTTACCCTCTGGGCGGTCTTTATATAAGACATCCCTTTTTGGGTTTTTTTTTTTTCTTCCTTTTTTTCTACAATTTCCAGGGTTACCCCCTTTTACCAGTCCAGGTGACCTCTATACTCTGGAGGCTCGGCATTGGGATACGGGAGTGTCTTTTCCTCCCCTCCCACTTTCCAGCCTTTTGAGTTTCCTTTTTCGGGTTAAAATCTTACCTTTCTCCAGCGCCAGGCTCCCTTGGCGCTGGGGACTCTCTTCCTCCTTCAGTCGTCATCGGCTGAATGCGCATGCACGGCAAGAGATTCAGTCATTCCATGGACGCTGGCGTCTTTCACTGTGAGAAGCGTGGAAGCGCCTCTAGCGGCTGTCAATGAGACACCCACTAGAGGCTGGATTAACCCTAATGGAAGCATAGCAGTTTCTCTGAAACTGCTATGTTTACAGCTGCAGGGTTAACCCTAGATGGACCTGGCACCCAGACCACTTCATTGAGCTAAAGTGGTCTGGGTGCCTATAGTGGTCCTTTAAGTGCCATCAGTTTTGCATTCATGGGGTTTAAAGTCAACAGGGAAGTAAAAATAAAGCTTAAGATCCTCTCTCCTATTATTATCAATGTAATTCCTTTTTGATGTTTGTCTTCTGCTGTGTAATGATGTGGGGTGTATAGGAAATTACGTTACCTGTTCATGTGGCCTGTCATGCAGACATAGTTCATTAAGTGAATGTAACCTGTGGAGTTTACAAACCTCTATTGTCCATAGCAATAAAGTATACACACAGTAGTCTAGCTTAACAGTAAAGGGGACAAAGCCTTGCTAATCAACCCCTGCTGTCATCTATTTACAAATAACCAGTGTTAACAGTGGTCTATTCCTCCGAGAAGAGGACCAGGCTGTAACCTTGTTCTCATCCGTCAAAGGGAGAAGACACAAGTGTTAGTTACTGGAAATGGGACCCTTTCAGAAGAAAGCAGATGTGCTTTCTCATATGCATGATCTGATAATAATTTTAATCCCAAGACATTCATCTCCAGGGGTTCAGGTGTCAAATAACTGGATCGTGTTAAGCATGGTGGCTTCACCACTGTAAAATTCTTCACAAATCAGTAACCATAGAACAGCGAACAGTGAAGTTCTGCATTTAACATTCTGCAGAAAATCCTACCACTCTCAGGTACTGACTGAATCTTGGAAGATACTCCACCTCATTTATTCTTGGATTGCTACCATATTATCATGTTACTATAGTATTGTTACCATTTATACCTGTAGTTTGCCACTGTAATTTTCTGTGCATGCAGTTTGTATTATTGTCATTTAATGTTTCTGACCAATATTTCATGTACACAGTTATTAATATTTTGGGTGATAGAATTTGGTTTCTAAACTTTCCAATTATAATCAACACATGTCTAGTCCAACTCCACCCCCCCCCTCCTCCTCTCCCTCTTTGCTATGCTCCCCCTAACTGTACATACCTTCATATAACTGTTCAATCTCCATCTCTGTTCTTCAGGTCTCACTTCACACTCAAACTCAGTGAAGCTTTGCATTTTTTCTCACCACTTCCCACCCTCTTCTCCTCCCGCCCACCCAGGTTCCCCCTAAATATATAGCATGCTCCTCCAGCTGTTTGAGATTCATACCCTTTATTCATTCCCTTTATATTTTACCAATAGCTACTTCTCTCTGTTAACTCTTTTAGCCATCACCTCCAAATTTCCCCCTGCTACTTCTTGTCTCAAATCCCCATTGTATCCTTTAGAATGTAAGCTCACGGGCCATCTAGCTAAGAACTTTGTATAAAAGAGCTCCAATGGCTAGATATCAGTTTTCTCTATCTCTTGTATTTGTCTGTGTATATTGTACATTCTCCACTAATTGAACAGTGCTGCGGAATCTGTTGACGCTTTATAAATACCAGTTATAAATAAATATTCATAATGATTCTAATATTTAAGATTGTTTGGAAAATCAAGATATATGTAAGGCAAAGTTATAAGCAACAAGGCAGAAGTTGCCATTCTCCCAATTGGTATCCTGCTCCAGCAACAGGCAACGTCATGGGTTGTCCCTTAGGCTCTGGACCATGTTTTCTTCAGGTGCATGTAACAACCCACAGGGGCTGTATTTGGTTTTGGAACATGCAGTAACATATCTCTTTTACAAACATGACCTATAGCTATCCTGAGGGTGAGAATAGATTTCTATCAGGTCGGTGATGACATGTTGACTTTAATAGAAAAAACACGAAAGTCCAAAGCAAGGTATCCGAGCAAGAGTCAGACAAAAATTAGAGTCAGACAGTCCAGAGGTCAGGGCAAGCGGCAAACAGCACCATCAGAAGATAACAAAAAAAAAAAAAACAGCACTGGGTAAATAATGCTACGGTTTTTGAGGCAGGTAAAAAACAACCAAGCACTGACTGGTAGGTGTACTTATAAAGAGCTGATGGATCACATGACTGGGTCTCATCTGTACATGTGGCTACCAGGGGTCAATAAATTAAACTGTGGGACTCAGCACTATCTTGGTCACATCATAATCCTTGCTCTCTAACTGCAGATCGAGTTGCTGGCAGGTGTGCAAGAACCACAGACACCAGAACAAAGCCCTCTCTGTCCTTTAAAAGTTATATATAAAAGGTACAGGTACAGTCAATTAAAAAGCTGGAAATATAAATTCAAATTGTAAAACATGTCATAAGAATAACATGTCCCAATATATTAAAGATTAAATCAAGCAGAATATCAAGGCACATTATCATGCTAATATTTACAACACAGAAGCATACAGTATCTCACAAAAGTGAGTACACCTCTCACATTTTTGTAAATATTTTATTATGTCTTTTCATGTGAGAACACTGAAGAAATGACGCTCTGCTACAATGTAAAGCAGTAAGTGTACAGCCTGTTTGACATTGTAAATTTGCTGTCCCCTCAAAATAACTCAACACACATCCATTAATGTCTAAACCGTTGGCATCAAACGTGAGTACACCCCTAAGTGGAAATAAGAGTAGTTGGATAAAAGGATCAATATGTCACAATTTTCTGCTCATCGTCAACTCCGAAATTTTGAGGTATCTCTGTATCATTGATCTTATTATTACGCTGTGCTAAATATTCTAACCATGGGTACCAAGCATTTAAATGTTTTGTGGTGTTACCCAGAAGAGATGCCTGAATCGCTTCTGAAGTTTGAATCTCTTCTATCTTACCAAGCCATTGTTCCTTAGTTGGTGTACATGTTTGTTTCCAGAGGGCAAGGGAGTTTTAGCAGCATTAAGGAAGTGTCTCCAAATTGATTTTTTAAAGATAGATATTGGCATTGAGGTCATATGTAGAAGTGCTAAATCTGCATGAAAGGGTGGGACTTGACCCAAAATCTCAGAATTTTTTTTTTTTTACCATAATCCAAAACGGAATTATTTTTGGACAGTTCCACCAAGTATGCATCACCTTTCTGACATCTCTAGCATGTAGACGGTACATTTGGGAATATCCTATTATCCTATTATGTCATTTTGGAGATCAATACCACATTGAAAGAAGTTTGTAACAAGATCAAAAAGAGAAGCCATAGAACAGCTACAAAATTATGGAGATATTGTAATAAAACCAGCAAATAGAGGAGTAGGCCTAGTTATAATATCAAACGAAATGTATATTTAAAAAGCCCACAAGCAGTTAGAAGCCAAAAAAGTATATGAAAAAATGTAACGATGATCCCACGATTGTTTCTTTGTTAAAAAAAATATTAACAAATCACTTTTGAAGGTACAACTCAATTTTTTTGAAAAAACTAAATATATATCTTCAGCAATATATATCTGCAGCAGATATATAAAAATGAAAAATCCCTTCCTGGGTGCCCAATTGTATCTGGTATAGGTTCTCTTCTCTCTAATTTGTCAGAATACCTAGATATCTTATTACAACCTTTGATCAAAAAAGATGAAGTTCTATTTAAAAACATTCTATCTCTCCAAATTTTGGACGACATGATATGGGAGCCAAATTTCATCCTAGTAAACTGCAATGTACAGTTCCTTTATACTATCATACCCCACCATAATGGTTGCCAAGCAATTCAAAACATACTAACGCAAGAAAATGTCGGATCTACAAATGGAATTTATGATTAAAGGCATTAATATTATTCTAAAAAACAATTTCTTTCGGTTTTTGGGCTCTTTTTATTTACAAAAATAAGGTATCAGGTTTACACAAAGCTATGCAAACTTTTTATTGGTGGAATTGGAGTCCTCCACTATTTAGGGTGAACATGCATGGAAGCAAAACTTGGTCTCCCTTTTTAGATACATTGATGATGTTTTTATTCTAACCTCTGAGTACAATAAAATGAAATTCATTTTTTGGACCTACACATTTTTATCCAAGACAGTAAAATAAACACTCACACTTTTTTTTTTTTTTAAAGATACACACCATCCCTATTGTTGATCAATCTAGCTGACATTATGCCGCATGGATCATTAGTATTTCCAAAAGTCAATCCCAATGTCTCAAAAGAAATTGCTCTTTAACTAAAAATTTTAATAACCAAGCCATGTTTTAAAAAAATACACTTATAGATAAATATTGTGAAGATAAAACACTTATATAAAATATTCTTGAAGTTAAAAAACAAGACGGAGAAAAGACTAAAAACACAAAATGCACTCTTACCCTTCCTATGATTTTTGACTTTAATTATAAAAATAAAACTATAAAAAAATCATAAATATACATACTGAAACAAGACAATATACTTAAAAATATTATCCTGGAAAAAAACAATCTTAACTATATAAGAAAACATTGTACCAAAAACAACCCCCTATGTCCTACTACCATTTTTGGAAATGTAAAAAATGCATTGATTGCAAATCTACAGACCACACCACAAACAAACCTCTCAATATCTCAAACTTCAAATATAACTAAAATATATATAGGATTAAATATGTCATCACTTGTAATGTAGATATGACATCTAGATGTTCAAAAACAGGCATAGCTGAACACTGCTGAAATATAATTAAAGGTTTTCAAAATCATTCCTTGTCTGTTTTATTATAAATAATAATAATAATAATAATAATAATAATACAAAAATTCTTGGAATCAAAATGGCAAAAAGAGGTGGTAACATAAACAAATCTACTTGGGAGAAGTGAGATGAATTGGGTTTTTATCTTGAAATCCCTGGAACCAGAAGGTCTGCATGCCAAATTTGATTTATTTAATTTTCTCTAAATATATTGTGTTTTTAATTCATAATTTAAAAAAATATGTTTACATTATTGTTTATTTTTCAATATTTTTATATTTTATTCCTATATTAATAAATATCCATTTCACTATATGAATATAATTATATTATAGTAATTATTTCCCCTTGTCTTAATTCAAATGTTTTTATTTATTTGTCTTCTTTGTATTTGAATTATTTATACACTCATACATCTTCTAAAGTTTATTTGTGTTTTTGACAATCAAATTTAAATTTCATTATACATTTCTATTCAGATTTTTCAGATTTTCTTAACAATGAGTTTTATTTTTACTTATATAGATCCCTTTTAGGCTCCTCTTTTAATTTTATCACCCCATATAATTGAGTTTTTTAGCTGCCTAAACATTACTACATATTTTATCCAGTATATTGCTTTTTCCCCTTTTTAACGATGGCCTGCACAGCATGTCACACGACTCATATTGTACTCGGACTTCCTACTGAAGTTAGTTCTTGTAATTTCTTTGGTTCTCAAATTATGCAGCCTTTACTTTTTCTGAGTCCGGTCACGTGACGAGTCCTCTAGATCCATGTCACTGTCACGTATTCATCCGCTTATAGAAAAGTGGTTAATGACATTTACTGTCCACACAGGAAAAGTTGTGCCGAGCAGCAACCTAATCCACACAAGGGTTAATGCTGAGCAGCAATTATGCAAATGAAACCTGGTAACTGACTTTGGGGTCAAAGGCCGGTTACAGCCTATCAGAACTAAAGGAGGGGTATTTAGGCCCAGTTCTCAGCCTGCTCAGTGCCCTGTCATGGTTTCCCTTGTGGTTGTCCGAGAGCGCGTTCCTGTTATTAGTTTTCTACCTGGTTTTTGACTTTGGCTTTGTTTATTGACTTCTCTATATTCTGGTATCCTGACTCCTGGCTTTCCTCATCGCTGTGTCCCTTTCTGTGTTCCCTGACCTCGGCTAGTATTTTTGACTATTCTTTGTACGTTAAATCCGGCCATTCTAAGGACCGGTAATACGTTACTTATTTGTCATCCATGCTGTACAGTTCTACGTGCTGGATCAAACAGTAATCCTGACAGTCACATGATCATGCACATCATATATCAATGCTCTGTTTGATTGCCTTGAATTTCGATATGCACAATATCCCTTAATCTTTTAGCTCTGTATATATTGTTATATGTTACTGCTTTTACAGATGTATTTTTAATCACTTAGACACGTGATTGTGATTACGGTCACGTGACCATAACGTCATAATGCCAACAATATTTTAATCTGTGCTTCCCTATATATACCTTGATGCTAGGTACCCTCCTTCCCACTTAATAAAGCCTCTATTGCAGGTTAAATGTGTTTTGGACTCTTTTTACTTTGTTTTTAAAGTTATATTATCAATAAAGTTTTGAGGTTTATAATAATCATTATAATACCGGACTTGTTCATTTTTATTACATTTTTCTATGGTTTTGGCACATCCTGAAGCACAAGCCTCTGGAATACTACCATTTGGTCCTTGGTGGGGATTGTACCATCCATGATATTAAAATTGAGCAATTTTACTGCTCTAAATAAGTGTTTCCATTCCATTCCCTATGTATTGCAACACAGAGAGCACTATTTTTTCTCTCTTTCATATATGTGTACGTTGTTGGAGTTATTGTGACTGGCCATATCTTTTTTTTTTTTTTTTGTAAATCTCTTTATTTTGCAAGGGTTTAAGGTTACAGCATTACGACATTAAAATAATTCACAGTTGTGCAATAAACTAGGTACTATACAAGTCAGAGCCAGTGACCCTGTACGGTGTTTCAAACATTAAAACTGCTATTTGTTCTTATTTTTTATTTTTTTGCTTTGTTTAGTTTTTTTGTGTTTTTGTTTCTCAAAGCGTAGTTTTGTTAGTTGGGTAGAGTATCTGAGTGTAACATTGAGACTCGCAGGTCTCTGCAATCAAAGTGTTTATACAATTCAACAATATGCTGTGTGTACAGGTTGAAGGGATATCTAACTGTTTTTTTAAGCAAGGTGGCTTACTTAATTCGGACTCGCAGGTCCAAATTGGCGTTGTTGGGTATACATTGCCGTGCGGATATGGTGGTGGTCATTGTGTCGTGTTTCGTTACTGGTAATAAACTTAACTGGCCATATCCTTAGGTGGGTATGGTACCACCTAATACCTGAAATTTTAATAAAAAGCTCTTTGCTTGTGAAAGCATTTAATATTTTTATTATTTTTGTTGGCACTTATATGTGCAATATTACATTGTTTGACAATATCTGTACCTATATCCAACAGTTGGTATTATACCACTGCACTCTGTCATTACTAGAGCTTGTATGAAAGCTATATAATGTGTGAGTGAGCACTTTGTTGTTTGTTAATCACTCACTGCATTAAATACTACTCTATCAATATTTTATCTCTCTTTTTTATTTTTTTTACATGCATCTAAAGAGGACGAACCAAACTACACAAGACTATTAGAAGAAGATTTGGACTGTCTTTTTATATTTTTGTTGTTTTATGATGTTTATTTTGTTTTATCCTTTTGCTTTGACTTGGTGCAACCTGTTTCTGTATCATTTTTTTTAATTGTGTTGGTTAATAGGGGGGACCCTATACCTAGTGTTTGCTGCATATAGTTAACTTGCTTTAGAACTCTTAGCACTTGTCCACTATGTGTCATTCCACAGGGACTGCACTGATCAATGCGACTGATGACTTAGTGATGGCAAAATCCAAAGTCTATTATTCAATACTTATACTTCTTGATCTTTCTGATGTGTTAGACACTGTTTACCACCCACTTCTCCTCCTCAGCTTTTATCACCTTGGCCTTCTTTCCTTGTTCTCTTCCTATCTCTTGGACTGCTCCATCGGTGTCTCTTTCTCTGGTTTCTTTTTTCCGCCAGAATCTCTCTGAATTGGAATTCCTCAAGGCTCTGTACTAGGACCTCTTCTCTTCTAAATTTACACTGCCTCTCTTGGACATCTGATATCATCCTATGGTTTTCAATATCACCTGTATGCTAATGATACCCAACTATACCTCTCCACACTTGACCTTTCTCCCTGTGTGCTGGAATGTGTCACAGACATCCTATCCTCTGTTTCCAATTGGATGACTGAATTCCTTGACTTTTCTCTTCATAAAGCTGCATCTGTGCCTGCTTCTCTCAAAGGAAATTGAACGATTATAACCTCTACCCTGCAGGTGCACTGCTTTGGTGTGCTCTTTGACTCCAACTTCTTCTTCACACCTTATATAAAATCCACCACCAAATCCTGTCACTTTCACATTAAAAACATTTGCCCTTTTCTAATTCAGACACTTGTCCATGCTCTAGTTATTTCCTGCCTTGATTATTGTAACCCTCTGCTTATAGGCCTAAAAAGTGCCCATATTGCCCCTCTACAGTCTATAATGAATGCCTCTGCCAGACTCAAATACCTTACATCCAGCAACTCTCACACCTTACCTCTCTGTGAGTCTCTACACTGCCTTCCTGTTCCATTTAGGATAAAGCTCAAAATTCTTGTGCTTACTTACAAAGCTCTCCATAACCATGCCTCGGCTTATATCTCCTGACTTATTATCAGATATGTTCCAACCTGGCCACTTTGCTCTGCTGACAACCTGTTACTGTCCTATTCTGGCACCCACACCCCACACTGCCTTCTAAAGAACTTCTCCAGGGTTGCCCCCTCCTTATGGAATGCCCTACCATGGAACATTCTATTCTCCCAGTCTCTGCAGACTTTCAAAAAATTCCTATGAGCACATTACTTTAGTGAAGCCTACCATCTCTCCTCTAAACTAATCATCTATTGTTTCCTTGTCTCTGCTTTTTCCCACCTACTGTGTTCCTTCCTTCCAAACACCACCACCCCCCTCAATTACATACTCATCTCTTAATTCCCTTTGTGTATTTCTCCTTCATCCTTTCAGATTCTTGCCCATTTGGTCAGGACTCTCTTTACCTACTGCCCTGGTATACTATTACAATCAAATTTTGTTAGAATTTAGTATCTGTTTTGTTTATCTATTGTACAATGCTGCTGAATATGTTGACGATATAAATAATTGTAAGATGCATATTTTGAAAGTGTACATTTTTTAATGAATTAGCTAACAAAATAATTATATCACGCATTGGAAAATAAGTAATGAACACTTTGCCTTTGGAAATGCTGTCATACAAGTCACAAGTCTGTGCCATAGGATTTTGCATCACATGTCAAAATGCAATATGTGTCTTGTAAGTATATTGTAGGTACATGTAAGATGGAACAATGACACAAAGTGATTTGCTTTAAAAAGTGGTAAGGAAATTGTCATGGAAATTAGTGGAATCAGAAGGCACATTCCATTTAGCGATTTATTTATCAATTTTCCATTTACTCGATTTATTTTACAAGAAAACACTTTGATAAATCATCCATACATGGTCTGTATATCAAAAATTTAGGCACTAGCCATATGGCTTTTTCAGAACTCTCTATTCACTTGTTTTAGTTTTTTTTATTCTTTTGTGCATATCGAAAACCCCCCTTACGTATTTTGGGCAAATACTAATATTTAGTAAGGAAGTCACCAATTACTTGGTGTATCTATACACTGTATTTTCTGTACTTTGAATGCACAATTATAGTGCATTCAAGGATTTTCAAGCCTTGAATTAAAGATCATCAGTGTTATTTACTAATCTGAGAATTCAAAGTAAATTTCAAATTTAAGGCAGGAGTAACTCAATTGAATACATAGTTGACTTAGCATATTTTTCCTGTTCAGCTATTTTAACCTTAACTTTGAATTCATCATCAGTAGAATCTATTCAACCCTTGGGGGTCGCAAGTTCAATTCCCGACTGGGTTGACTTGACTTTCTGAGATAGATATAATTAGTACCTTTAAATTGGGTAATAGTCACATACCCTGGGTGTTTTAAAAAAATAACATCTCCAGGACATACTTGGAAATCAGAGAATGTCATAATATAAGTTTCCTAGGTAAACAATTTGTTATTATTATAGAGTATAATCCTGTATAAATACTCAAGATTGTAAACTCTATCATCCACCTATTGTTAATATTGTAAAGCGCTGTGGAATAAATTGGCGCTAGATAAATGCCAATAATAATCATAATAATACATTTTAATTATTTATAAGGAAAATCCATATTCAGTTTACTAATAGCCTTATCAACTCAATTGTGATTTGTTGGAAATTTACTCCAGGAATTGCAAATTTAATGCCAAAATAGTCAAATTGGGAAATATTTCCCCAACCTAGCTCTGTCTCCATGTGTGCTGTTGCAGTTTAATGAATAACAGACACAGTTTAGTGAATAACTATGCAAATTTAATTTTAAAAATCCTTTAAATGTAATATAACAGGTGCTGTTCAATAATGTTGCTGACACAGTTTAAAAAGACACTGATGGCTATTCAGTTAGGCATATATCTAAAATAAAATACCTATGCTTTTCATTATTCAGTTAAAAATGTAATTTTAAAAGATGGATACGATATATATTTGTTAATAAGAAATAAACCAAAAAAATCTTTTATCACAATCAAGGTTTTTCAATTTTTTTTATATAGCTTGTGTCATCTCATTTGCTTTGAATAAATCCAATAATCCCAGGTAAATCACATAAAATAGAACAATTTACAATGTCATACAATACTTATAAACACAGACAGCGTTACATTCCCAGTCTAATGAGTCACTTGTCAACTCCTGTTGGGCAAACAACTGACAGGCAATAGAATTTTGTCATGATTATGTGAATCATTGTAGTTTTTGAAATTTAATAGTAATTTGATTTGATTTACCAACACATTTTCCAAATAGTCAAGAATTTTAGGCTAGGAGAAGGCTTCTCAAGCTGTGTTTTCATGCATGTTTAAATTAAATGTGCACAAATACTATACTGACCTAAAACAGATAAATTAATCTATTAACCAAATAAAAATAATAGATATAGTGTACTATGAATTGCTTGCTAAACATATTTTCTTTAAAATAAGATATCTTAAAGATCCATTAAATCTAATTATATAATAAATATGTTTTTCTCATGTTTAATTAACATATAACTATTGGTCACATGGCTAGTGTAAACAATATTGCTGTTTACCCGTTTTCTCTTTCCACAGAAATAGAATAACCTACAATCTACAATCTACAATCTAATGTTTAAAGGAACACTAGCGTTAGGAATACAAATCTGTTTTCTTAACATAGTAATCAAAAAAGCTATTGGTTATAAAGCCATATATAGTGGTAGACATAAAAAGCTAGACAATTTGCATAGGAGTATCCATAGCTTTATGGTTTGTTGCTAATTACTTTCCCTGCTATTTTCTTTTATAGGAACCTGCTGTGTACCCTTTTAGGGTATATAGGTACACATTCTGTCCTAAGGTGTACCACGGTAGTCGTTGAAATGCCCTCTGCCTTTAGGTGTACATAGGTTGTCATAGACCTCATTAGTATTTAGGAGTTTGCATGATTGGACTTTCTTTTGGGTATGCTCACTAGTCTTTGAGTATGACTGTGTTATACCATTTTAAGACTTTAGTTTTAAGAGGTTTCCTTTTCCCCACAGCCCATTGCCTTCTTCCCTTACCACTCATTATTGTATATTTTAACATTTATCCCTGTTGATATTTAGATATGTCAATGTGTGTCCCTTGTATGTATATATTATTATTATTTTATTATTTATATAACACCAGCAAATTCCGTAACGCTGTACAATGGGTCCGTAGCGCTGTATATATATTATATATATATATATATATATATATATATATATACATATATATATATATAGTTATTCATTTTCATATATCCTAATAAATATTTTTTTTTCAACCTATTTATCTTGAATGTCTTCAGCCCTGTTTTTTGGGCTTTATACTCAATAGCTTTTTTGATTATTAGATTCCTACAGGGGTTCATGCTGTGATTTTGGCTGAAGAGTCTACCTAGAATGTTCAGTATATATTGGTGGATATAAATATGACTCTATATACAGTGGAACCTCAGAATTTGAAAGTTCCCGTTCTCGAACAATTCGGAAGTCGAACTAAAATTTTGTGTAAAAAATGTCTCAGTACGCGAACGATCCTTAGTACCTGAACACATCACGCAGCATTCACAGAGGGATACAAGTGTGGGGAAGCATGGGATACAAATGTGAGACTAGGAAATATGGGCAGATGTACTATGTAAAGGGATAGAGGGGGATATAGGGAGAGGAAAAGCAAAGGGAAGGTTATACAAGTAAAAGGTGAAGGGATATGGACAGAATTATTGTGCAAGGAGAAAGAGGAAAACATGAGAAAAAGGATACCAGAGGACAAAGGGACACAAGTGAGGGAAGAGAGACTATTGACATAAGGATACAAGCAGAGGAAAGAGGGGTATTAGATATTTTGAACCTGATACAGCCATGTTATATGTTTTTGTATGTAATGCCAGAAGAACAGTTACCTATCCTCATCCATGTAATTTTGAGGGTCTGAAACGGATTAAACAAATTTACATTAATTCCTATGGGAAATGTTGTTCGGTTCTCGAACAAATCGGAACTCGAACAGCCTTCTGGAACAGATTAGGTTAGAGTTTCAAGGTTCCACTGTATTCTAAAATATTTCTAAGGGCACTCTATAACTCATATTTTTCCTTATTTGCAAAGAGCTTATTCACAGTGACTAACATAATTTCAATTGCATTTTATAAACTTTTTTCCAGTTTTCCTTAACACATATATCTCACTATTTGAAGTGGAACGCTCATACAATTTCTGTACTGAGATCCATAAACTTTTCTCTATATTCTCATTTCTGATGTGAATGAGATTGTCATGACGAACTTCCTTAAATCCAACTGTCTGCTTCACCTGCTTCAGTCTGGATTCCATGCCCGCCACTCTGTCAAAATGGCTGTGACCTTAGTATCCAATGATTTAATCGCTGCTAAATTTTGTGGTCATTATTCGATCCTAATTCTCCTTGACCTTTCTGCTGCTTTTGATAGTGTTGACCATCAACAGCTTCTTCTCATCCTCTATTATCTCGGACTCTGAGATGCTGCTTTATCCTGGTGCTCCTCCCTCCTTATAATTATCTATACTGCCTCCCTTGGTAAACCTATCAACTCCTTTGGCTTTGAATATAATTTCTATGTGGATGACATGCAAATCTATCTGTCCTTCAGATTTCTCGCCACCCTCTTGACTCGACTTGACTGCATCTCTGCTATCTCCAACTGGACAGTGGCGTCGCTAGGGGGGGCCAGAGGGGGCCATGGACCCCCCTACATCATGCTGTGCCCCCCCATGGGCCCCCTCAAATGCCAGCAACCTTGCTGGCCATGGGCTTCAATTATATTCCCTCGGGCTGTCACAATCTGTGACAGCCCGAGGGAATGCAATGCTGGGGGCTGTCTGTGGCTGGAGGAAGCACTAACAGCACAGGCCCCGCCCCCAAATGAAGCCCCGCCTTCCGCACATAAGCCCCGCCCCCGCCGTGAAGCTGCAGACCATGCTGCTGCAGAAGATGGCTGCCTGACCCCCAGCAACAGCCTCCAGTGACAGGTAGGCTTGGAGAGGGGGGGGTGTATGGACTCACACACTCTACACACACACTGCCCCCCAAACACACACACTGCCCCCCATACACACACACACTGCCCCCATACTGCCC
>OW240915.1:195964391-195990762 GCA_933207985.1 Pelobates cultripes
GCCCCCATACACACATACTGCTCCCCCATACACACACACTGCCCCCCATACACACATACTGCTCCCCCATACACACATACTGCCCTCCCATACACACATACTGCCCTCCCATACACACACACTGCCGCCCCATACACACACATTGCCCACACTCACACACACTGCAACTGTTACACACACATACTGTCCCACACATACACTGCATCCCTGACACTGCCGCCCTCACTCACACACTACAACCTTCAAACATACACACTGCTCACACACTGTCCCCCTCACACACACACACACACACACACACACACACAGCACCCCTTACACATTGCACCACTCACACACACACACCACTGCTCCTATGCCCTACTACAGCCCCATTTCCCAGAAGAACTCAGGTAAGTTGTCAAACTGCACACTTTAGCCCTGTTACACGCGTCTGGGAGCTGCTGTTGAGAGGTACTAGTAGGCTAGAGATTGGGACATGGGGTATATGCTCAGCTATCTGTATAATACAGATCTGTGTGTATATAATATCCCGGGATAGTCAGTGCTTCTTGTATAGTGCTGCTCTCTGTATAATACAGGCCTGTGCCTGTATAATATCTCGGGACAGTCAGTGCTCCCTGTATAGTGCTGCTCTCTGTCTTGGGATATTATACACAAGCAGACCTGTATTATATAGTGAGCAGCACTATACAGGGAGCACTGAGTGTCCCAATTTATTATACACACAGCCCTGTATTATACAGAGAGCACTGACTGTCCAGGGATATTATACCCAGACAGTAATTGATAGCTGTGCTGCAAAATGTCCTTGGATTTTTTTTTTCAAATGTCGGCAACTATGGCACTGTATCAAGGGTAATGTGTTTGTTTTTTTAATAATCCCTGGTGGAAAATAATGAATCCTCCACCAGGTATTATTAAAAAAACAAAACACATTGTGTCAGGGCCGGGGCTTAACATGCGGCAGGGGCGGGGGCAAACTGCGGTGAGGGCCCCCCTACTTTTGTCCCTGGCCCTCCATGTGCCCCCCCTAAAAATGAATCCTAGAGACGCCACTGCAACTGGATGACTGCTCACTTCCTCAATCTTAACCTGCCGAGAACATAACTTCTGGTCTTTCCTCCCTCAAGTGCTTCTACTCGTGTGTCTGTCTCCCTCCAAGTCAATGGTGGTACCATCAGCTCTACCTCACAGGCTCAATGTCCTGGTGTTCTGTGTGACTCAGACCTCTCCATCTCTTGTGTACAGTCGATTGCCAAATACTGTCGCCACCATCTCAAAAACACGGAGCTTATCCTCCTCTATTTAATGTCTGACGTGATTAAGGTGCTGGTCCGCGCTGATATCCTCTCTTGCCTTGACTACTGCAATCTGCTTCTTAATGGTCGTACATCTTCCCAACTTGCCGTATTAGAGCAATGCAGCAGTGACGCTCATCTTCCTGTCTGCTCACAGCTTTGTCAGTCCCTACATTGACTCCCCGTTAGATATAGGGGTCCATTTCAGATTCTGGTACTTCCCTACAAATCTCTATATAATGATGCTCCAATCTACCAATCCTCCCTAATACACAATATGTCCTGTCGAGGCCCCTGCTCGGCCTAAGACTTACGTTTATACTTCAAAACTTTTCTAGGGCTGCACCGTTCCTATGGAACTCCCTTCCCTTTTCCTTTAGACTCTCACCCAGTCTCCATTCCTTAAAAAAAAAAAAAAAAAATTCTCAGGGAAGCATATCAAGTAAACTAATAATAGCTTTCCCTTCATGCACCCTGATTCCTCTCCTGCTACTATCATTATAAAAAAAAAGCAACAACCAAAACACTAAGCCCTCAGTGAATATTATTCTAGCAAACTACTTTTCTACCCTACACTTACCTCAAACATGTAAACTCATTGAGCAGGGCCCTCAACCCCTCTTCTCTCTTTTTCTGAGCGTCCAACTCGTCCGGTCACATATACATGTTTGTAAGTACACCCATTGTATAGTGCTGCTGAATTTTTGTCACTTTATAAATAAAATAATCATAATCATTTACAGACTTACTGCTTTTTCTTGCATTTTATGATTTCAAACAATCAGGTCCAGATTTCAGCTGTCTGGTGGCTTTCGGTCCGACTGAACTCTAGACCCAGTTCAGGGTCATTTGGAGTCTTTGTATGCAAAATTCAGGCATTGTTAAATAGCATAAACAATGTCCTTTTTTTTTTTTTATTCCATATCGCCTTGCACACAGTTTGATTCAGGGCCAGTCAGACTTTAGTGAATAACCCTATAACCCAAGTTCTTGTCTATAGCAAATGTTCAGAGTATGGATGACCATCAGCTTAATTTTTCTAACTGTGAGAGTTTTTGCATCCTCAAAGTGTACATACTTACTGAACTGTAGTATTCATTTTACTGTTTTTAAAAAAATATGAATTTAATTTAATGTAGTAAACATCTCAGTCTGTGTTTCCAATAATATTATATTGCTCCGGATTTTTTTGATTTTTTTTAGTTTTAAAGTTTACAACATATACTGTACTTGGATAAATCTGTTTTAGTTTCAAGTGGCACAGTTCATTTATTGGTATTCGTTTTCTCACTGGCCCAATCAGTGTCATTTTCATACTAAAAGAGCCTTCATGACTTCCTAGATAGAAAACCAAAAAACGGTATCAACTCGCAGGAACTCATTCAGTGCCAGCTGGCAAGCCTACCATACATTCCATGCCAAGTTACAGGACTTGCATTTGCCGTTTACTTTCCATTGTGATTGCATTGTAGCTGTACAGGCATCCAACAGCTGTGGAATTGGCAACTGACAGTAGGTGTGAATGAACAGTTGGGTTCCTCCCAATTTGGATTCAGCAGGTAGGAGACAGTATCAGTACATAGCAATTATAAAATTGGCATGCATTAATTGTTTATCCACTGCAATATTCCTACTGGACATTATTAAAACACCATCTGTTCAAACAAAGAACCAAACTAAAGTTAGAGACAGAAAAAGAGAATACAATTATCTATCTTTAAGAAGAGTAATCAAGGGTTTTATACATTATGATCCATATTTTACTCTGTGCCTTTAGTTTATAAAGCCCTCGTGGGCATATTTTAATACTAAATGTAATAATTTCCTTACTTTAGTTAAGCTAATATACCTGTAAATATTTTTAAAATGTTAAATTATTCATTATTCAGCAAGATAAACTATCATCCATAATTATTTCTACAAATGCAAATGTGCACAATTACTTTAATACAGCATTCAAGAAATATTAACATCATAAAAGGCACTTCTCCAGAAAACAGTTTTAGTAAATGGACTAACTAAAATATTTCAGGAGTGAAGATACTAATGACATGGATTTTCCCTTTGTATATTGGTCTTCCTCTTGAGTTTCACCCTTTGACCAGACAAGCTAAAGACGACTTTATGACTAAAAGACTATAATTGCTTAGTATTCCTGGCTCTTTTCTACCAGAAGTCTCTAAAGTTCTTGGTGGTGTAAATATAAATTACAATAAAGCTTAAAAATATATAAAAAACATAAACTACAAACATTCTTAAATCTATATAGAGTACTTGGCAACCAAGAGTGATGGCCTCTGGGTAAGCAAGACTAACTATGGAAAAATGTGTTAGGGAACCATAATACAATACTAGCTGTATCCAGAATTTTTACATCAATTATTGTAAGGAATTTATCATGAGTTGGCAACTGGATAGATTGTTCAAATCAGCTGGCCTAGCCTCGCCTCCGCAGTTGGTTTGCCAATTCTTCGCCATTCATTGGTTATTGGATAATGCATACATGCTACATCCCTGAATAAATTTGGTTCTCTTCCAGTCTCAGATTCAGTTTTATGCACATTATAACTCTCCAAACTTAAGATATTTTATTACACGGTCCATGTATTTCATCTAATATTACCCTATTTATCCCATGATCTAACATGCCATATTTCATCCCATGATCAGACATGCCATTTCTTTACATTTTACAGATATGATGTGTCCAAATCCAATCCCAGACAAGAGAATCTGCCACATTATTTTGTCTTTAGAGGTGCTTATAGGCTTTGGGTATAAAAGATGCTTCAGTTATGGTTAGGATGCTATGTTGTGTAATGTTCATTGCATATGGAATGACATTGTAGTGTTTCAAAGAGGTCATGGTCCAAGGACCCTATATGTGCAACGTTTGAGAAAAATTTGATATTTAGCCTAGCTGCCGGTGCTGTAACTTTACCTTACAATGTTATTAGCCAGAGTAGAACAAGAGATTCTGGCTGGCTAATGTAAATTCTGTATGTATTCCTCAGTTGACAATCTCAGTAAATGAATGGCCTGCAAAATCGGTATCCGACTTCAGCAGCTCTGGACATGCCAGACATGATTCAGTCATGATTGAGGGAACCTCAGCCGACTCTGATAAGAGGCAAAATGTTGGCCATATTGTACATCCCATATCCCCTTTTATATTGTACATTTAACCATAAAGGGTATTGACGAACAATATTCCGACCTTTCATATTATCTTTAAAGAAAATGTTTTGGAAATATTGAAACTTTAGGAGGCAAAAAGAAAGCACACACAGACAGGCAACCTGATATGATAGTATTTGTTCACTATTATCTGCTTGTTACAGAGTCATCCTCTAGGTTATTACCAAACCCCTTGGGATTTTTACGCAATAGGCTGTCGCCTTGATGGCAAGGTGGCTAAATATATACTTAAAGGGTTATTTCAAGTCTCAAGACCACATCATTTTAAGTCACGGTTGGAGTCTGCATGTTAGTATGCAAAGCTTCACGTACAGAGATGTGCATAGAAATATGCGCAGACACTCATTTACTGGCTGATGTTCTCAGCCAATGAAAGAGCAATCTGGATCGAGATCTGCATTCTGCATCTTTGCAGAAGATAGACATCATCGAGCCTGCAGCAGAGGAGACCTGGTAGCCATTGCAAAACAATTTGCCCCTTAATGGGGAATGGCAACAAAATGCACCTGGCATCATAACCACTATAACACATTGTGTTCATTATGATGCTTGGAGTAACCATTTAAAGGGAAAGTACTGGTTCACATATTGGTGCATTGTATTGTACAGTTTTATTACTCTCCTTTTTTTCTACTCTTGATTTGTGCTATATTCTTAGCCGTTATATTGACATTGAAAATAAAAGAACTAGATGTCTTTTTATGCAGAATATCCTTATTTTAATATATCATTATTATATTACTAAAGCCCATTTGACACTAGAATTCTTCGGATTGTTATCTATTTTTTGTAAATTTTCTAAAAAAATTTACATCACAGCAATGACAAAATATTATTACCATTCAGCACAGGCGCTGATGGCACAGTATTCATTATTGAAAACAATCAAATGTGTAGCAGTATATGGAAAAAACAGCATTCATTTAATGGTGTTGCCAACTTGAGTTGTACTGTACATTATTAACAAATAATAATGTAACTGGGTGGGGAAGAAAGGGGATAAGAGGTAAACAACTGCAGACTCCCTACACATTCAGAGTTTCTATTTTCTTAAAAAGGGAAACAGCTGTCCCAGCTGAACAACACTTTTTAGAATTTCTCTAGTATACCATGTGATCTGTGTGTCATTTCCTAGTATTGCCTTTTGTTTAGAACTGCTTGTATCACTTGCAAAGTCGATGGTATTGACTTGGATTTCCAATGTTGTGCAATTATGTTTTTGGCTGCAGTGAGAACATGAGGAGTCAGTGCTCGATGGGCTTGAGGTATGGACTCAGGCAACATGTCTAGAATGAACACCTGTGGTAGGAGCAAGATCCACATTTCTAAGAGCTGTTGGAGTAGTGTTTGTATGTTCACACAGAATGATTGTACAGATTGACATGACCAAAAAATGTGGAGCATAGTCCCTGATTCTTTGTTTGTCGGAATATCGATGGACACCTTCACCTTAGGCATATCGGTGTTAAGTACCATCTGGACCAGACTTTCCTGCTAGTCTACCAGTGGGCGAAACGTCTCAACACCCCTTTCATAGCTAATAAAGCCTTTTTCCACTCTTCCTTTGAGAATGATTGATCAAGCTCTTCTTCCTAATTAGTGATAAATGATTACTTCTGATTGAAAATTGGAAATATCAGAGCTTGGTAGCATTAAAAAAGTGATTTATTTCAAGAAGGAGTATCTAAACAGGCATTAATTAGGTTAGTGTAGTGGTTTGACATGTGGTTGTAGTTTATGTGATTGGAAGATGTGCTCAATCTGGAGGTATTTAAATATTTCTCCACTGGAAAGACCAACTTTTTCCCAAAGAGCAGAGAAAAGCAAAATATTGTCATGTTGTAACAGATTACATATTGTGGATGTACCTGCATTTTTAAGGTGGAGGTCCAGTGAAAGCAGCTCGAGCATCGTTAGTGGGGCAAAGTAGAGACAAGAGCATGGCTTCAATATGGGGAATGTTTTTTGTCTCCTGGCGTGGATGGCCAGCTTAGAGGTCGCCAGGGCTAGTGTCAAAGGAGTTTGAGTTAATGTGGTGTCCAGAAAAGATTAGCTTCTGTATAGGGAGTTAAATAGCCTGCTCTAGTTGATGCCACATTGGGAACATTTTGGCGTGGAATGTAACCAGAGTTTGATAAAGTATGGATGCTGTATAATAGTTTGAGATATCAGGATCCCCTAAGCCTCCTTGGTTTGGTAGTACGCAAAAGGTTCTTAATGCTATTCAGGGCAGACATTTATTTCAGATATGTGAATTGAGGGTACATTGAATTCTTTGCAGAAGAGAATTGGGAAGTTTGATCAGTAGTTTGCGGAACAGATATAGGATCAATAGCAGAGCACACATTTGATGGAGCGAATGCGACCAACCTATGAGATATCATGTGCTGTTCACTTTGTAAGCAAGGTCTGTAACTTAGTCAATAGCACTTTATGATTCTCCTTAATGAGAGTGAGGGTGCAGTGTGAGCTTTATTTCGAGTCTAGTCAAATGTATTTTTTAATTAAATTTCTTGTTTTTATTTTGCAAATTGAACACAACTCATCATAATAACTATTGCCAAAGTAAACACAAGCAAATAATTCAACAGCTTTAATTTGCTGCGTTTTGTTTTCCATTTTATACGCATTTTAAGTTATGTTTATTAAAAAAAAAAAAGTAATTGCGTGATGTCCTTTTTTTAAAGGAAACAAATTTAAGTGGTTTCCTCTAAGCTACAATCCTCCTGAAAGTCTGAATATTTTGGAGCACATTTAAGTTTTATATTTATTTTCTAATTATCAAAAAGATCCATCTTTGCATATCATGTTCTATTTCCAGAGGGTTTATCAACCACCCTAATGACACATATACATAATACATGCATTAAACATTTAAGTTTTAATATATGAGCATGCAGATAACTGTAAGTAATAATGTTTTATATATGAAGTGGAAACATTTTTCACTTTGAAATGGTTAAAATGCCTGAGAAAAAAACTTATACCCATAACAATTTAATTTAATTATTGCTATTTCATGCTATATATCATTTATGCAATTTTATAGCTCTTTTTAAAAATTAATTTGTGTGACCTCTTTGAAGCTATTCCTTAGTGCTGCTGGCCTGTTCATTGATGTGACTTTATTCATATTTCTTTCAATTACCTTAAAGAAGAACAAAAGCACTCGCGCACAGTTTTACTTCGCAAATATAGCATGCAGTAAAGTTAAACAGCTTATTAAAACATTTCTTGGTTTTATTGTGAGACAGTTGAAGTATTTCAAGTTAAGTAATGCTGTAAGATCACCTTCTAAAATCAGTTTAATAGATTAAATATTAAAGCATGGAATTTCCTACAGATATAATAGAATAGTATTAATTGTTATTAAAGTTACATATAAAAACAGAATCTGACATATTTCTAAAATAGAATTATATGATAAAAATGATCTTAAAGGAACAGTTTAAGCACCATCTCAATGAAGTGGTCTAGTTGCAGTGGTTCTTTCGTTTAAACACTGCAAAGTAAAACTTTGCCATTTAGTAAATATGGAAATGCGAAGTCAAGTAACTATGTCTATAACTGGCTGTAATTCCTTCCGCTATGAGAACTTAGTCAAACTCTGTGATTACAAGAGACCTCCATTTTATTGGAGGAGTGCAGGTCTGGCCACGCATGTGCTTTTAATCTCCTATGCGTCTCTATAAGTCGGTGTGATGTCTGGGTAGGTGGATCAAGCAACTGGAGGGACTGGGTCTCGGAAAAAAAGGTGAGTAAAACTCTTTTTCCATTTTTTTCTTCATTTTTTTATACTTGAGGGTAGACATCCTTTAACTGAACGCAAAGCAGAACACTATAGAGTTAGGAACAAGTTTGTATTCCTTATGCTATAGTATTGCATTAGCAAATGGTTTGACTACTTACTCTGACACTCCTAATACCATAACCACTAAAGTGTGCTGTAGTGCTTGTGGTGTCTGTTGTGCTCCTTTAAGTTTAATGACAATACTCAGACATGTAATCTGCTCTTTGTACAAAATGAAGAATCCACTAAGGTTTGTTACACTAGTAGCTCAATTGACTTACACAATGCTAGGTGAAATAATTATTTTTAGGATGATTCTTCAAGTCAGCTATTTTGAAAAAAAAAAAATTTATCTGAAAAGTCACTTGTTGCAACACACACATCTGACAGTTACAGCCAGGCATGGTCCGAAAATATAAACATGTTGACTGTTCACTAAGCATTTACTAACTCTGGTAATGAAACTTTGAAATATTCATTTTGGCGCATGGCAATGGCATAGCATCATGCAGATCCAACAGAACTTTGCTGCTGTCTATTCATATTATGAGTCTTCTGTCTTAATATAAAGAACAGAGGTTGTGCAAAACATCTCACTGAAATCAAATCACTCATGTTCGTATGATACATTTGAAATGATAGGTTGTTATTTTGCATATAGGGCTATAGACATGTAGTATAGGCCATGACATAAAACAAAACAAATCACAATATACACAATGTTTAAGCTATGTTACTCATTTCAAGTGAATCTTCATCTATACACACAAAGAAAACAAGGGAATCAGTAGACACAACACAGGGATAGAGGTGGACCTCATCAGAGATGGTATAATATTAGACAGGCAGGGTAGTATTCTTTAGCCTGACAAGGGAACACTCATCAGAAGACCTGTCATAAACCTGATAATCCACTAAGAAAAAATGTTAATCACACAAGCACTTGTCTCTTTAGATTGAGTCCTTAAAGGGCATGCATCCACAATGTATAAAAAGGCCACTCACTGGCATTAGTTACATGGCTGTTACTGCAGGTAGCTTGATGCTGTCAGAAAATCTAGGAACAGAAACCTATAACACAGCTAAGGTAACAGAATGCTGGAGAACTAATCGGAATGCTGAGAATATTGACTTAGCTGTATATCAGGGAGACTGGATAGCTCAAGCTGTAGAAGGTTAATAAGAAGCCATAACATTAGGAAGATAAACTAGTATAAATGAGAAAATACTCTTGGCACTTGTAGAAATCCTAAAATTCAACCGCACACTGATTGAGGCTCAGATGCTATGAGGCCTCTGGGTCTGGAAACATTACCCCATACATGTATGTATTTCAAATAATAGGTACATTTTTGAAACCTTTAACATGTACTGTATAATTTCTACATGTGATGTGAAGGTGTAGGCATGCTTGTACTATAGGCATACACTGGGTATATGAGCACTAGAACCAGCTGGTATTAAAGATACTAATGTATGCCATAAAGCATTTTTCACATGTCACAGTACGATATTTGCATTATAATATGACATACTGGTTAAATGATGCAATGTAAATGTTAACTCATGTCATCTGTACACATAACTTATATAAACTTTTAAAAATGCTAAATTACATATTCATTTTCTTATTAAGTAGGGATAATACAAATTAGACATAGTTTGGTTATTTTTGTGTGGGTTTAAAAAAAGTGTAATTTTTGGGTTTATTTTTATTTTTCATTGGATATTTAGTTCATCCCCTCTTACCATTGACATTTGATCTAATACGTGACATACATGTAAATGACGTGCTGAAAATGCACAGCCTGTCTATCCTATATTATTTTTTCGATTTAAAAAGTGTACACAAAATGGTAAAATTTGCAATAATGCTGAAAATCAGGCCATAACAAACAATGCTTTAAACCTTTGAAATTACACATTCTACAAATGTGTTTATCACATTTGAGCTATAAAAATATGCAAGGTCCAAAACTGCATGCCCCCTCACATACATTCCAATGGGTGGACATGGAGAACAATTATTTTCCACGTTCCTCAGTGGTAGACGTACTGTGGACACCCAAACACCTCAGGGATAAAAGCACCTCACTGCTTCCTACGTCTAGAATCACACTGCAAATGTGGGACTACCTCCATAAACGACATGAGAACACTGCAAAATTTTCTCCATGGGCTCCGATAACAACGTTACATTCCATCTCCCCATGGTTATCTTTACATAAATGGAAAGACAAGGGCATTACACACATCACTGATATATATCAACATGGGACCATTTTACCCTTCCCTGATATACAACTCAAGTATGCCTTACCGTCCAACTACATATTCCCATACCTCCAACTCAAAAGCATAATTAAAGAAAGGATACAAACCCCGACCCAACATGCTCCCGCCCTAAACCTTGATCTTATAGCTATATATAATAGGTGCCGAAAAGCGCCAATCAAAGCCAAAGCTTTATCCCTTGGATATGCCGCCTTAGGGCAACATCCCCCTCTGACGAATTTCGCTTTTGCGATCCAATGGCACAAAGAAGGGCACCCACAGTTCACTACTGTTCAGTGGCTAAGGTCACTTGGGGCACTCAAAGGCGTGACCTCTTGCTACACCCACATAGAGGCACATAAGAAACTTGTGTATCGGTGGTACCTCACACCTCACAAACTACATAAAATCTATCCGGCAACCCCGAACACATGTTGGCGATGCACTAATGATATAGGGACAATGAGGCATGTCTGGTGGGACTGCCCAAATATTTTACCATTGTGGACTGAAGTCCAACGACTGGGCAAATCTCTAGGAATTATGAAGGGAACACTAACACCCACCATTAGTCTGTTCCTATTATTGCCTGCTCAAGTTTCTGCACAGGACAAGCAACTACTGATTATACTAATACTAGCTGCGCGCAACCTTATAGCGTTCCACTGGAAACAACAGACCTGCCCGACGCCTAAGCAACTACTCCACAAAACACAACAGTATCTGCGACATGAGATGCTGATTACATCGACTCCCAGTCGTAGAGATATCACACACAATAATTGGCAATGATGGAGCAACTACATAACCGACAGTCAGAATCCAGGGTAATTTACCATGCATACATAGGCTACTCTACATACCGGGACGGCTTTAAGCACAAACATGACATACGACGCACGACTGACAACAACAGGCTGGATACACATTTGTATGTATTAACGACTGCACAAGGTGTTATGTTTGTAACTAACTATTTGTAACTATTACATTGTAACTATCTAATATATACTTGTGGATACCGCCCCCCCCTTCTTCCTTTCTGTACCCCCCACATGGTTGTTTTGAAAACTCAATAAAATACGAATTTGAAAAAAAAAATATGCAAGGTCAAAGAATGCATTTGATCCTTTTTAATTATTCACTGTTAGAATAACAGCTCATAGAAATGTTCCTGAGAATCTTGAATCTTGAAATATTAAAAAAATAAAATAAAATAAACTTTAAAGAAAATTGAAATATATACAAAATTAAAAAACAAATAACCCAAATGTGGACACCTTGTAGGGAGATTTATAAAAGTGGAGCAATCACTGTGAACATCAATGGAATGTACCTTCTGAATCCAATGGTTTCCATTAACTTCCACCACTTCTAGAGCTCTACTCAACATATACATTATTGACATAGTTATGATGAGTTTGTCATCATTGCATTGCTATCCAGAGTTCCCTGTAATGCTAAGAAAGAAATAACCCCTTGAATCACATAATTTGTGATGTTACCACATCAATGCACCATATTTGGAGTTGATGATACAGCACTTGGGTCCAATAAAATTGCCTTTATTTAAATTTGGAGTGCCTGGATCCTTTGTTCTTGTGATGATACAGCACAGTCTGAGTTTATAAATATAGGTTTATATAATACTCTGATTTCAATTAAACATTTTGGGTCACATTGTGAGTTATAAAACACGTTAGGGTGTAGGGTTGGACTTGGGTTAGGGTTTGGCAAAATATAGTGCTGATTTTGTGAGAGACTTAACTCAATATTGATGCAGGAGAGGCCATAAAATGTACCCATGGGGTGTAGCCCATATTCTCCAGTGATTCTAAAACAATGCAAAGACAGATTTTTAGGTACAAAACATACAATTGGTATTTACTTGCTATACAACAAACTGTGGCAAGCTATACAAATTTGTACTTAGTTGAGCTATAAGAGATCTTCTTTGCAGGAGAATTGGCAATGTTTCCATGTCTCCTATTTTGAAGCAATTTTCAATGTCAGTTCTAGCAATTTGTATTTTTTTGTTAATTAATCCGTTGTCAAGCAGCATAGGTTACCATAACACCATAATATAAAATTAAAAATATATTAATGTTTCTGTATAAAGCAAATAACTTGTATTTACATGATTTTAGGCCAGTAAATATATTTTGTCAGTCTATATTTTCATTTCACTTTTAATCAAGCTACTGTATAATGATACACTGTAACATCAAGACTTTAAAAAAAAAGTTATAAAAAAAACCCTCAACAATTGCAATATTTGGAGTCTATGTAATAAAGCAGATTTAACTCTAGTTTTGAGTGACTATGCCTTTAAAACTGCACAATTCTATCAACATTCCACTCTAGGACATTTAACAGGTATCTCTTTGCCTGCCTGTCGAGTTTAGAGACTGAGTGACCTTAAAACTGCTTATAACCTGGAAAAACTGCTGATAAGCAAACTGATTTCTAATTTAATAGGCATCAAAGCCTTGTTTTAATGCCCTGAAAAAATGTGTTTTGTTATCCCATGTACACCTATAACAACTAAAAGAACATTTTATCACCATTCACATATACATGCAAAATCAGCTTTTATTTTACTGTGCTTGGTGTGCACCTTTTTCTCCATCAGTCAATAGATATTAATATATATTTACATAACTATTTGATTTGTTTCATTTTCTGGTCTTTAAAATTGCTGTGTTGGTGAATATTTCCCTGAACTTTATACCTAAGACTTGCTATCCATGAATAGCAGTTTGTCTTTTTATTATTTCTGTTATGTAATTATTAGTTTACTTTTGAATTTTTAGTTTTAGTTATCCATTAACTTGTTATGGCATTTCCGATTGAACAGGTTGACTTAATGTGATAATGAAACAATTATAGTCCATAAGGACATAAAGGACAAAAATAAAATCAGGATTGTGAAAATTGCCGGCTTCAACCCCTTGACATTGTTCACATTGCTTTATTGAAAACAATTTGCTGTGACCTCTGCAAAGTAGGAGGAATCTGAGAAATCAGTTCTTGGTACAAAACAGTGATAAAAACAAACTTGTTACATCTCGATTAGCAAATAAATTGTGTATTGAACTTTAGGTGTTACACTTCTTGGAGCAACATTTTACTGGAAGGGGACATGGCTGCAGCTAAAATACAATAGGCACAACAAACATTCTTGTATTATACAATTAAAAAAATAATAAAAATTAAAAGTATTTCTCATCTTAAATTTAATCAGTACTCTGTTTCTATGCATTCTACGCTTGGAAGCAAAACAACTCACTAAACCCAAACTAGGTTTTATGGGATGGTAATAATTAAGATGGGTGAATTAAAAAAAAAAAAATTATGAGCAGCCTGACAGTTAAATTTGGTTTGGACCATTAGTGCACCACTCCGAAACTACTAGTTATTGATAATAAACTATATAAATCAAACTGATCATTTGTAAATAGGACATGTGATTGAGTTCATACCACATAACAACAGGTTTATGGTAGCCTGGCAACCAGGGCCAGATTTACATATCAGGTGTCTGTAGGCAATGTAGGCTAAGAATTCTAAGACACCCTTGCTTCTCCCTCAATCCCAAAACAAAGATACATAAAAGTTTATTGAATTTTATTGGCTGGACATTGTAGGCATAAAAATGTTTAAAAAAACTTCATATTTAACAACTGCATATCCGATTGGACAACAGAAAGGGGATTTGGACATCCTTGAATAGTCCAGAGGCGCATACCCCCGGAGTCATATGAGGGTATGACTCCAGGCTTGTGAGTGATATCACCATACTTTCCTTTATTATTTATTATTTGCAAAAACTGTATTGCACTATTTCCTGTAATATCTTGTCTTACAGAAATTTGAGACAAATACTTAGAAGCTCCACCTTCCTTGTATTTATGTATATTTGCTCTGAAGTGGTGTAGGGGTTACCACTTTTTTAGGTGTTAGAGCTTACCCATCTTTTTTAGTTCACCTTTGCACAGTGCACTTTTTCTTTTTTATAATATTTGAATTAAACTATAGACCATTCCTCTGCTTATGATGAGTGATGCTGCTACTCCAACATTTCTTCTCAACGTCATGCCCATAATCATAATGCTCAGTCTCTTCTACAGTTTCCAACTTTATTTGACTGTGAATGTTTCTTTGCTCCCAATAGCTTGTCGGTTAGATGGCAGCTCTGTAAATTTCCATGTCTCATTTTCGAAATGGGAATTTATGTCCTCGGTTGCTGCTTCTCTCCATCTGATGGAGGGAAGGAGCCAGTTTTGTTAATTTTTTGCTGATATCTGATATATTCAATATGTATGTGGCTCTTATTATTCTTATGGTTTCCTTATATCCTTCTTGTATATGTGAATTCCAAAACTCTCTCAAAGTTTGGAACCTAAACTGCATATGCATTCACCATGCCTGGTTTCATTTTTGCTGTTTTGTGGCATACTGCACGAACATAGTGCAACACTGATTGGAGGGACAGTGCCAGGGCACTCCAGGCACTATAACCAATTCAAAGAGATGAAATGCTTATAGTGACTACAGTGTCCCTTTAATAAATCTTAAAGATTTGATTTAATCAACGTGTTCCTAGGTTGTAATGTAAACACTGCCTTTTACAATAAGCTGTAGTTGGTCTGGTGAATATAGTGTCCCTTTAATCTTTACTGGTATAAGAAACAGACATTGGGTACAAAATAACAAAAAACACAGAAAACTGTAACAGTATTTCAGTTTGAAGTACATAGTTCATCATAGAGACATGCAAAGAACTAGGATGAACTGTATATTCTTTTTTAACTAAATGTGCACTTGTAACAGCTCCACCATCTGTTGGAGTCTGTAAATTACAATCATTATTATATAATGACTGTTGTCGCTAATCCAGCAGAAAATTGGATGCATTTTTATGTTTTTTTTAGTTGAGTTTATATTCACTATTTTCTGAATGAACTGTTGTATTGATATATTAAAAGGGAACTGTCACTTTCCTAAAATTTACATTGAAAACCACATTTTTTTTTCCCATGACATACTCTGTTTTCTTTTCTTATTTTTTTTTTCTTTTTTACTAAAGGTAAAGCAAATTACAACATAACCCAATTCCAAGAAGACAAAGCCAGGGAAAATATTGCAGATGAAGAGGAGACATAGAAAAACGGTTTCATTTTGGCTCTTTTCTGTATGCTTCTTGTATGCAAAGGACTGAGCTAAGGTATGCATTATCTATTTTTTTTTTCATCTCAAAAAATGTGATTGTTAAATGTAGCCATAATTATACATAATAAAAATCATGTAAAAATCCTAAGGGTAGATGAGGTGTAATGTCATATCCAAAACTTCAAAACATTCTCTTCCTATGGTGCCATGCAACTCAAAACTCCAAAATGAAGTAGAAACCAAGCATTCACCTTCCAAACTTTCAAACTGATTCATATTATTGTCGCATTCACATTTCTTTTAAATATGATTTGTGAATAATTTAGGAATAAGAGTTTTGCATTTAGAACAGAAAAAATATTCATAAATAAAACAGTTTTTAGAATTAGGATCGGAGATATATGTATAAGTAGCGCTATATTCTTATTTAGTCTTTGTCAACATAGATATAGAAATACATATATGTTAATTTAAATGGTTAATACCAATGCCTTTTTAAAGTCAAATTAAAGAGTTACAATATACTCACAGTTCCCATCCTCTAAAGGGTGAGGCCCATTGGGCTCATTTCTGTTTATCTCATTTAATATTGCACACATGTTAAAAGTAAATTTGGAAGCATTAACATTAAGTTATTAAAAGTTAAAATTTGTGAAATCAAACTTTATGCAAAATAACTCTCTGTTTTTACACTGCATGTCCAACTGCCTTGCTCCAAACTTGGTAGAAGATGAATTTATAATTAATATGATGTCTTATGATACCTGCAAGAAGAAAATGTATTTGTATTTAGAAAATGTATTTAGAAAACTGGGCAGACTAGATGGGCCGAATGGTTCTTATCTGTCGTCACATTCTAGGTTTCTATGTTTCGCAAAAATAAAATACTGTATAACAGGTTTAGTCCTTAAGCATCAACTTCACTTTTTGATAAAACCTATACTTGAGGGTGAAATACTTTAGGCAGCAGTATTATAGGACATTGTTAGATTTACATTGCCCTGTTACGGATGTTAATGACAAAGAACACACATATTCAAAGACCGTTTTGTATTCCATCAGTTGGAACATGGACAAGTGTTTGGTTGGGCTTCTTCTATATATCAGATTCATGAAACATATATCTCAGACAAGTGATGATGTGTTCTGTTACATTTTGGTTTTAGTAAGTGGAATTTTATCATTGCGTGAATAAACCTTTTTAACAATACTTCTCTGGCATTTCTTGTTCTTCTTGTTTATATTTGCAGTCAGCTTTTGGGACTATTGCCCAGTATCCAGTATGAGCTAGAGGGAGAGCATTGGTATTTCTCTATTAGGATGAACCTGATCTTGAGACAGCCTCTGGGTTGTGTTTTCGTGCGCAAGTCTCCAGATTTTTAACTACACATTTTCTGTTGTCAGATTTCTTATTTTTTTATCATTTACTTTTAATGCAGTAACCTTTGAAGTTTAAAAACAAAATGTAACACTTTAACATTTACATTCAACACACTCTTTATTTTGTTTTAAAATATATACAAAATGTTGTAAAATAAAGTATTTAGCATATCTGCTTAATTAAACAGCTCTTTGTGTGATTTATTTATTTATTTGATAACTGTTGACTGTATGTTTGTGTGTATGTGTTTGTGTTTGTGTTGGTGTTAGCGTATGTGGATAGAGGACCTAGGTTTAGAATAGAAGCAAAAACATATTTTATTTAATTTTTAACATTGGATTTTTAAATTGATAATCTTTAATGTATCATTTGGTCAAAGTCACACCACAAATTAATTGTGATTTGTCTCATATACTCTAAAGATTGTCTAACTTTATTGCACACAAATGAGCTTTAAGCAAATTGAATAGATGGGAGATCATTAAATGGAAAGTATAGACTATTCTGAGCCAGTTTACTGGAAACAGCCAATGGGCTGTTGCGTTAAGGATGTGAATGGTTTTAAATGGTGTGAATTATAGTCTGGCAAGCCTGCCTTTGGGACATATCAGAGCTGAGTCAGAGGCTCAAAACAATCAAAGCGTTGAGCAATGAGAAGCAATAGGTGATAAAACCATGAATTAAACCTATGAATATGCGTCCAGCCCACTGCATTAATTGCCAGATATTGCACAGTTGAAAGAATTTACAGCAGTCGAGTTAAAGATTTGTTCACTTCCAGTTTTTAACCACAGTCACTTACTAAAGACAGTTGTAGCATTATTGGGTTTACGAAAAATTAACAACTTGTTTTAAACACCCCATACCTTTAACCTCTTAGAGCGTATTATTAGTTTTCTAATATGCATTAGATTTAAATGCATATATTCAATGCATTATTTTTTTTTATCAACCAGCATAGATTAGTTTCAGAGATGAAATTATGAGAAGTCATACAGTGATTTCACAATGAGTGCAAGAGAAATGACATGGCAGGGTAGCCTAGATGACTGTTTGTTTATGGGTAAGATCTAGTGTGCATGTAGTCATTAAAAAGACAGGTCATGATACACACAGAAAGACTTCGTCACAAACAGCTCACTCTCATGACACACAGACAACCCACTCATGTCACACACAAACATATCTTACCATACATATTCAACCTCTAATGCTTCTGAGAAGATGCAACTTGTCTGTCCACAGACACACGAGCATGCAAACTTGTAACCAATAGGCTCCTGTGGATGGATTTTGAGGTCAGCAGACTTATGTTAGCAGATTATGTCTTTGTTAGGGAAGTATTTGCAGTGTAAAACAGATTTTTATACATATTGATGAATCATAATCCAATGTTCATATGACATAATTTTGGACCACATGTACAATTGTTGATTCTGTATATTTGGTTGTTAGAATAAAATTTTTGACTGTCAAATTTTACAGAACTTTTATACCCATTCAATCTTGAGGTCTACCATTTAAATCAATGTACACATGATTAAAAGCCTTGGTTGTTCATTGTCTAACATGGTTACATAATGGTTTGACTACTTAGGATGGGGGTGACTACAGCATGCTGTAGGGTTTATGCTGTAGTAGTTATGATGTTTGGAGTGTGTTTTTCTTTTTTCTTTTGGGGCGGTTATCCATCTGCATGCTCCTTCCTGCAATATACATTTAACATTTGATAACATGTAGTTTATTTTTCCTGTTCTGTCTATGTTTCTATACTTACCACAAGTTGAACAAACACACACGCATAAGAAAGTAAAACACCTTACACTTAAGCATTTATTTCCAATACAGCCCTGTAGTATATGAGTTTATATCCACCCAATCTTTTAAATGGGATACCACATACCTCTGAAATCATTTAATTAAATCTCACTATAAAGTAAAATGCTTTTGTGCTTTATCTGTGCAATCCTCATTTTCTCATATTTATTAAAACAGTTTGCATTCTTCTACTTCAAAATAGCTATTTATAAATCATTACATTCGGTGCTTCCAATAGGATCTTTTCGTTTGTTTGTCTTTTAATATGTCATAACATGGTCAGAGTTGAAATTGAAGTTGTGTTTTTCCCATTACAGCAATTGCTCTCTATTCACTTCGTATAACATCTCATCTAAATCAGGTGATTAGCCAAGGGGAAGCAATTTGAACTAGAAATTAGCACAAGAAGCACCTAAATTGCTTAGCAAAGCTTCTGGAAGATAGAAGTGTGATGATTTTATTTTGTTATTTGTTTTATTTTCAGGTAAAGTCAAAACAGCAAAACATATCAATGATTTATTACCCAAGTCTGATTTAGCTATAACCTTTGGGTACTGTAATACTGAAAAGTACCAGTAGATGGTGCCTTGGCACAGCTCACATTACACACCAGTAAAGAGTATGTATTGGTCATGTTTAAAAAATATACAGTATCTACAATTCAGTAACTGTTCCAATAAAAACAGGATATATTTCTCTTTCACTAAAGGTTTTATAGAAGTGAATTGCTAGGTATTTTTTCACTGAGGCTATAATTCCCAACATTATAATTTGGTGTTATGCAATATTTTTTATTTTTTTTATTGATGTTAAAAAAACAAAACAAAAACTGTGATAGAGGACCTCTCTATTTGACAGTTTGTGCCCATAAATAATAGCATGTTAAAATAGAATTGGATGCATATATCTAAAATTAAGGAAAAAAATCTTTGCTGTTTTGTGGCTTTAGCTACCAAAACTTGTTTAACAATGGTCCAATCAATCTATAATTATAATAAAATATAATTAGTAAATATTCATATATTATTCTGATGAAAGTTTGTAGACATAATAAATTATTTCTAATACCAGCTAGGCTCTTGGACAATCACTGTATTATATTCTCACTTTAACAGAACATTTTTTTTTTTTTTTTACCATTTTATCATTTTTGGTGCTTATCATATTTCTTTAGCACAGTTGCTATGATGTTTACATTTTGAAAAATTGGAAAACAAAATTATGTTTTTTGTATGGTATACAGTATTTTCAGCTTGAAATGTAAAACTAATTCATATCATAATTAATACATTGTGGTATGTGTTATGTTTAAAGGTAAAAATAAATGAATTTCTTATACATATTTAATATTAATGAAAATTCTTTATATTAAGACTTTATTTTTTCTTTTTAAATTTACAGTCTGCAATAATATGTTTGTGATTTTATTTATTGTAATAATTTATTTTATTTAAATGTCTTTACTTGAATAATCCATCTTAGTTGTGGATTTTATATTAATAAATTGTGTGTCACAGCATGTCTGTCATTACAATGAACTATTAAACTATTCTATAACTTAATAAAAAAAAAGAATATTTATTTGCCGTTCCTGAAGAATCAGTAGAGTTCTGTGTCTAATGATGTCCATTTGGCATTTTCCTGGAATAAAAGGAAAGCTGTTGTGACTTTCAGGAATGAGATATGGCAGCATCCCCAGTAACACTGCACTACCCCGGAACAGTACCGACCATCTGATACAAATCTGCCATAATGAATGTCCAGCATGGAGCTGAATTAGATTGCACCTCTGCTGACTGAGGGGCTAATGACAAACATTTCCCTGGGCTCTTTACTGCACTTGCAAGATCTTTTTGTGCATATGGCATTTGGCTACATGCCTTGCTTCGGGATATTTCTACTTTAGAAAGCTTTGGGGAAGTTTGTTCTTAAGATTCACAATGTGTGTGGAGTCTTTTCTAAATTACGTAAAGTCTGAAAAAAATCTCTACTAACTGTAGGTTATTTAAAAAATCCAAAAATATACAGTCATACCAAGTTTATTAAGCAAAAATGGCAGTAGGTTAGGGACAGCAAGTGAAAAGGTAGGAGCATAGGGGAGTAAAATTAATGTTTATTTTAATTATTATAGGATTTCTAATTGAAATCAAACAAATAAATATAGTGTAGGAAACATAGTTTGCACAGATCTGTATAAAGAAATGTAAACAACTCACAGAAGATGTGGCATGCAACAAATAAATGTAAATCTTTTAAAACCTACAAAAAGGGAGATTCCGTCATATTATATGTCCATATTAAGCTTAGCCAGACATCTCATTGAAGTACCCCACTTTTGGTTTGTCATACTACATTTGTATTACTTGAATGGAAGATTGATCTTCTAAACTATATTACTCACATGGGACAAAAGTCTTTCCTGCTTTAAAACATACTGAAACTTTCTGAAATTTATAGTCCTCATTGGATGCTGTTAACAAGTCACCTATGGCATAACATTGTACTAAAGGTATCGTTTAGCCAGACTTCGAATAAGCAAGCAATACAGAAGAGGGAAGCACTTATCCAAAACACAGATCAATTGAAGTGCTGTAAAATGCCAAAAATAAACACATTATGTAAGGGGATCAACACACATTCACACAAGCCACTTTATGTCACACAAGCTGAATTTTGAATGCACTATTTTATAGACATTTAGAAAACTTTTTCTAGTATTACAGATAAAGGGAACATCAGATGAAACATAACAAGAAGATAAGCAAGAGTCTTGCACGACTTATAATAGATTTGTTCAAACTAAAAATGTAAACAAGAAACAATAAAAGTAAGCGGAAAAGAGAGAGAAAGGAGCAGAAAAAAAAAAGATCTGCGTCACCACGCGTATCTGTCTCCCAGATCTCAAAGACCCACTCAGGATCGGATTAGAGATATATTCCTTTCATGGTTCCCAAACTTTGAAAATGGTAGGTATTGTGTGTCTCACTATAGCTGTGAGCTCATCCATGATATATTTATCTTCTATTTTGGCTAGAACTTCTTTTAAAGATGGTCCTTCCATTTTTAGCCAAGCTGCTGCTAGAATCCCTTTTGGCTGCTAGGGCAATTATGTTTAGTAGTTTTTACAAATGCTTTGGTACGCCCTCAATAGAGATGTCGCGAACCGTTCGCGAACTTCCCACGAACGGCTCGCCGCGGTTTGCCACGAACCGTTCGCAGCGAGCTCCGGTCAGCTGACCCTCCCTCCCAGACCCTCTCACCTCCTGGACAGCATCCATGTTGAAGGCAGCTTCCACATGGATGCTGTCCAGGAGGTGGTTGGGTCTGGGAGGGAGGGTCTGCTGGAGATTGGCCGGGATGTGTCAGCTGACCGGAGCTCGCCGCGAACGGTTCGTGGCGAACCGCAGCAAGCCGTTCGCGGGAAGTTCGCGAACGGTTCGGGACATCTCTAGCCCTCAATTGAACGTGAAAGTAGGAATGTTAGAATGCTTTTTCAATGACATCAAGAATGTCCCTTCAATATAAATTACAAACAAATTTGAAAATCAGCAACAATATTTTTTACTGTTTAATTTTATTTTAAATATACATTAAATATATATATAATATATATTAATATTTATCAATTGACATCACAATCCAGTTTAGTCCCAGTAGAGCCAGGGCACACATTTCATTGGAGTATGAGAAACTCAAAGGTTTTTCCTAGTTGTTCTATGTTTTTATGTGCTGAATACCATGAGAAAATGATGACGAAAAAGGGCAGTGATTTATAACTATGAATGTCCTTGGCCAAGGTTATGGTGCTAAGTTCTAGGACAGAAATACAGCTGGTGGATTTCTATAGTACACCTTTTTTCAGACCTCACAAACACATATTTATTAGAGTAAATCTGTCACTTTTTGAAAACATAGATATGTCCCCATTTACATGGCAGTTTTTTTATGCATATTTACTAAATTATTCCCTGTTAAAGTAGGGAACCAAATGACCCCTGGAATAACTGTCAAGTTTGACCTTGGAGTTCAAAATTAAGCAGGTCAGAGATTAGTAGAATTCTGTCAAGATAATTCTCTGGTCATAGCAAACACCTACTTCCAACAGCCTCCGAGACGACTTTACACATGGACATCACCAGATGGACAATATAGAAATCAGATTGAATTTATACTTTGCAACCAAAGATGGAGGAGCTCTATACAGTCATCAAAAACAAGACCTAGAGCTGACTGTGGCTCGGTCCATGAGCATCTAATTGCAAAGTTCAGAATTAAGCTGAAGAAAAGAGGGAAAGCCATCAAATACGACATAAATAATATCCCTTGTGAATATGCAGTGGAAGTAAAGAATAGACATGGACGATAGAATGCCTGAGGAACTTTGGACTGAAGTTTGCAATATTATCCAGGAAACAGCAATAAAAATATCCCCAAAAGAAAGAAATCTAAGAAGGCAAACTGGCTATCTGGTGAGGCTTTAAAAATAGCCCAGGAAAGCGAAATGTAGTGGAGATCAGAAAAAATTTGTCCAATTGAATGCAGAATTCCAAAAGATAGCAAGAAGAGACAAGGAGACATTCTACAATGAGCAATGTAAAGAGATAGAAGAAGATAACAGAATGGGAAAGTCAAGAGATCTATTCAAGAAAATTGGGGATCTAAAAGTTACCTTTCATGCCAAAGTGGCGGTGATAAAAGACAAAAATGTCAGGGACTTAACAGAAGAAGATCAGATAAAGAAGAGATGACAGGAATACACTGAAGATCTAAACAGGAAGGATCTTAACAGCAGTGATGACCTCAATAGTTGGTCAAATGAGATGGAACCAGAAATCTTGGGAAGCGAAGTGAGATGGGCCCTAGGATGCCTTGCAGATAACAAGGCTGCAGAAGTTGATGAAATCCCAATTGAACTATTCAAAATTCTGCAAGATGATGCTGTGAAAATTCTTCTTGCCTTATGTCAACAAATTTGGAAAACTCAACAGTGACCAAAAGACTGGAAAAGGTCAGTCTACATCCCAATCCCCAAAAAAGGCAATGCCAAAGAGTGCTCCAATTATCAAACAATTGCACTAATTTCACATGCCAGCAAGGTAATGCTTAAGATCCTACAAGCTCGAATCAAACAATATATGGACCGGGAATTACCAGATGTACAAGCTGGGTTCCGCAGAGGATGAGGCACAAGAGATCAAATTGTCAAAGTACAATGGATAATAGAGAAAGCCAGAGAGTTCCACAAAAACATCTACTTCTGTTTCATAGACTATTCTAAAGCCTTTGACTGTGTGGATCAAAACAACATGTGGCAAGTTCTTAAAGAGATGGGAGTACCAGATCATCTCATCCTGAGGAATCTGTATGTGGACCAAGAAGCCACAGGCAGAACTGAATATGGGACAACAGAATGGTTCAAGATCGGGAAAGGAGTGTGACAAGGTTGTATATTGTCACCTTATTTATTCAACTTTAATCGCCGGTCCCAGAAGAAAGAACAAGCTCCTGACGAAGTCTGCTAATCTACACGAAATGCATTGAGCAATTTCCGAACCCCGAAAAGACTACAGCGGCTGGAAGTATAAGAACAGCTCCATCTTACTGGCGGTCAGTGAAGGAAGATCATTGAAGCTTTATACCACACTAAAGACTGTTGTACCCGGGGAAATAGCCTATTTGAGGCAAAAATGCTTTTGCACATATTGATTAATCTCAATTGTGCCATGACATTTGTGAGTGTACAATTTTATTTTGCTTTTATCTCGTTATTATGATATTGTCTTTCTATTTTCATGTGAGTCCAACATGTTCATCTTCCAGTTGGTAATTATATCCACCACTTTATTTGTGAGAGTGGCCCCCTACACTGTATTTCTACTCTGTTGTTATACAGTTTTCTTTTGCACTGATCTTCTGTTTCTAGGCTGATACAGGGCACAATGTTGTGTCTTCATATGCTATTATGGCATTTTATTAAGTATACATGTTTCTTTTTGCAAATATCCAATCAGAGAATGAAAACCTGCAAAGTTTGTCTTGAAATTCCTCCAAAGCATATGTTTTATCAAAATGCAAATGTATTGCATTATTGGATGACATTCATTTTATAAAAAAATGTACATGCAAAAAGATAAACCACGTAGATACATTCTAAATTTTGGCATTTTATTTGTATAGGCACCCATACAGAGACTGGTGCATTTAAGTTTTCCAGGTTCCCTCCCTCCAAACGTTCACATTTTTTTTTGCAAATTAGTTTCTCATCAATTTAAATTACCCCAGAAAAGCTCATTAGTTGCAAAGTATACACCATGGAGAATATTGTGTGGTATATTTTGTGGCAATCTCATTTTTTTTTTAAATTTCACATTTCTACATATTTGTTTTGCTGTGACTTTATCAGCATGAGGTGTGCTAAATGATCAGCAATATCCTATGAATTCAAAAAACCCCATTTGCATACATCTGATATTTTTGGTGATACAGGACAAATTAGAGACACGTTAATTTTACTTTCCTTAGATGTAGAATGCAGGAAGTGCAGATTGACGTCAGGCTGATTGGCGTCAGCTGACACTCTAAGCCAATCGCTAGTTCCCGATTCATAAAAATGTTTTACGTTTTCATGAATGGGGAGCTACTGATTGGCTTAGAGTGCTAGCTGACCCTCAAGCCAATCAGCGGCACCCCTACCCAGAGGCCCTCTGTGTTTCCTGACACTCAGTAAATTAAAGTGAACACATTAACACTGATATTTTTTTTTTTACCTGGGGAGATGAGGAGGTCCAAAGTTTCCCTGCCAGGCCCAGGTACCAAAGCCTTATGATGTGGTGTCCAGAATGAAGAGCTAATTTTCTTCTCCTTCATTTGACACAGTCTTCTTTTTCTTTTTAGGCTCCTTCTGCAGAGGCGGCTCTAGACTTTATGAGGCCTTAGGCGAAACTCAAACATGAGGCCCCACTAACAATAAAGTGAAAAAAATAGAGTTGCAATACATGCACACTGTCACATATACACATTGATGCACAGTTTACCTGTGTATGTGCCTGAGAGTGTGTCTGACAGAGAGTATCCGTGTGTGTGTGTGTGTGTGTGTGTGTGTGAATGTATGTCTCTGTGAGCATGTTTGCATTTTTGTCTGGTACCCCATGTGTATGGGGTAGCTGCTTAAAGAGGGGGGTGATGGTGAGGGGGAGTAGGGGGTGATGGTGAGAGGGAGAGGTGGGTGATGGTGAGAGGGAGAGGCGGGTGATGGTGAGTGGGAGAGGCAGGTGATGGTGGAGGGGTGATGCTGAGGGGGGAGTGATGGTGAGGGGGCGTAATGCTGAGGGAGGGGGTGATGGTGACGGAGGAGGTAATGCTGCTGAGGGATGGGGTGAGGGGGGGGTGATGCTGAGGTAGGGAGTGATGGTGAGTGGGGTAATGCTGAGGGTGGTG
>OW240915.1:195990862-196090721 GCA_933207985.1 Pelobates cultripes
GTGAGAGGAGGTGATAGTGAGGGGGGATTGCTGAGGGTGGTGAGGGGGGTGATAGTGAGGGGGGGGTGATGCTGAGGGTCGTGAGGGGGTAATAGTGCCCCCCCTCCCTCACTTACCTGATCTGTAGGCTGCCTCTGTGCTGCTCCCCTGCGGTTTCAGTCATGAGCGAGAGGCAGGGATAAGCTGTAGCTTTCTTCCTTTTAACATTCACATATTGCAGTGTATTCTCACACAAACCAAAAATAGCAGCACAAGCTGAAAAATCCAGGGGAGGCAAGTGCCCCCTCTTGCCCCCCCCCCCTGCGGAAGCCCATACTTACATGGTATATGTCAATCCCTGATTTTTGGCATACATTTTTTTTTTCTGTTTAGCAGGCTCAGAGAGTACATACCGTTGGCTCTAACTCTCAGTTACTATTATTAATTATTCACCTGTTTGAATATCATGGAAGTTACATTCCAGAACATCCTAAAAGCTTCCTGACCCTGTGTCCATCCAACCTTAAGAATCTTTTAACACTACATCCCTCAACCCCAAACCCTAAGTATCTTAATTCTAACTCATCTAACCAGCAATAACCCTTTTTCCAATTATGTCACAGATCACATACAGTCATTGGCACATGTTTCTATACAGAACCCAGCAGTTTTCTCATTGACCAATGTGTAATCAGGCTTAGGAAAAGGTATGGAGATATAGCTGGCATTTTTATTTTTTTTCGATCTTATATATCTTCCTCTTATTAATGGAATAAGCAGTGAAATCACTAATATTGTCACTGGATCCCATCCAAAAATGCAATATCTGCCACGCTAATTCCCATTGAGGTGTACAGCTTTCATAGCATTCTGCCATTTATTTTTGCATATGGTAGAAGAAGGATATTACCTGTGATACATGCGTCTCAGTATTATAAGTAAGAAAACAGTCACTGCTTGTGGTAGAGCACATGAAAGTATTATTTCTGTCATGGAAAATTATATTCCAGTTGGCAATCAAGGATTTATTCCATCATGGTGACAAGAAAGGGTTAAAATGGGATAATTTGTAGGAAATAAGCATTTTGAATAAGTACACTTAATTAATACCATACATCTTGGTTCAACTCAGTTTTTCTTTTTTAAAACAAAATAAAAGGCCCAAGTTCCACATTGTAAGAGAATTATGTTATGTAGCAAGTATTAGCAAGTATTAGTATCTTGATTCAGTGTTACATAATCTCAGTTAAAAGGGAATTGGGAATTGTACAAAATATAGATTAAGGAACAGCACAAAAATACAGTTTTAAAAGGCTACTTATCTTAGCAAACATTATGGTGATTCAGTTACACTATAAGGGCCCTATTGTGTTAAGCCTACCACTACATCACAGTACCCCAATATCAGTGGGTCCTACACTAATTTCAACATAGGAAATGTTTGCACTATTCTTTAATTTGTAGTTTGTATATATTTTGGTCTTTACAGCAGCAGCACTACTGAGAAATGCATGTTCCAGATGTGTCCCCCACCCCCTTCTTTCTGCATACTTGGAATCTAGACCAGATTCCTTTTGGGTTGAGCAACCCACCCATCCACTATAGGTGTCCCTTCAAAAGGTGACCCCAGGAAAGCATAATTTGGGGAGGGTCTCTGGAATTCATGTAAGCTGTATTTATAGCAGCGAGCGTGTTCATCTCCCATGTTAAATGACCCATTGATGTTAATGTATTGTGACGTATTGGTGGACTTAACACAGTATGAACATATGATGTTACTGAATCCCCATATTTGTTTGCTGAGATAGGTGATTTTAAGTAGCCTTATAATTGAAAACTGTCATTTTTTTGTGTGGGTTGTTTCTTTATCTGTATTTTGAACACCACATAAACCCATAGGGAAAACAACAATCAAATAATAGCCATTTTATGGCATGATCACTATTCTTATCACCACGTTATTGGGATAGGGGCTGTGGGGATATAGCATACTTAATCCTCAGAGGACAGAGGGAGGGCAACCACTGGAGCTTCAGCGATTAGGGGTTCTCATGATGTAAATGAACGGGTACCACCAAGGGTAACCTTTTGATTGAACCCTACATATGTTTAGATTTTACATTCTGCCATTAACATGTCAAGTTGGATAACTTATAATGAAGCAAGAATGGACTCAGTGTTGGAACCACAATATGTTTTAGTATTGTTTTCTAATTCATTTTCAATTCATTTTATTACTCTTTGATATTTAGTACTTTGCTTTGCCAGAGACTAGTATTGGTTTAAAAATAAAGTGGCTTTTTAAGGATTTAACTTCTGTCTTTATAGCATCATGAGGATGTTATGTTGCACTAATTGTACACTATTGACTCAAGAAAATCTCAATCTATTTGCCTGGTGTTTTATTTTTTCTTCTTACAGTTAGACTTTGTTTTCTATCATAGCCTATTCCAACTGACTCCCCCCCTGTGTAGATTGGCAATTCACCATCATGACAAGATATACATTGTCTATCGTATTTATCTTAGTTCAATATCTCTTTCAAAAGTATGGATTTTTTAAATGAAAAAAGATGAGAAGAAAGCCATACAAAACTGCATGGAAAAGTGAAATATATATATGAAAAAAATCCCTGCAAACCATCTTCTCTTGCTCAGGGGCATTGATGTAAGTGTAGGGGCTGACAAGGGCAACACCCTAAGTGGGTTCCTGGAAAGTCCCAGGTCTAATGTTGACTCCAAGTCCCATATTAAACCAAAAGAGAAACAAAACCTCCAATTACACAGTTTGTGGCAATACCTCCTTAATGTACCATTTTAGAAGTGAATTAGATAGTGCATTGGGGGTATTGCTGTGGTAGCTGTATCAAAATGCAGTGAAGTGCAAGGTTAATACAACACAGCACAGCTTAGGCTTAAAATACAGCAGTTGTGGCATTTATAAATATAGGGTTATATAATACTCTAAATTAATTGAAAGATTTAGTGTCACCATGTTATTTCTAGGACATATTGGAGTTTACAGTTTGACTTCAGGCATGGTATAGGGCTGGTTTTATGATGATTATTATCATTATTTATAAAGCGCCAACAAATTCCGTACCAGTATACAATAGTTGGACTAACAAACATATATTTGCAACAAGACAAATTGGACGTGCAGGAACAGAGGGTGTTTAGGGCTCTGCTCAAACGAGCTTACATTCTACAGGGAGTGGGATAAAGTGGCACAAGAGGTAAGGTTTCAGTCAGCATATGTTACATAGTTACATAGCTGAAAAGAGACTTGGGTCCATCAAGTTCAGCCTTCCTCACATTTGTTTTTGCTGTTGATCCAAAAGAAGGCAAAAAAAACCAAGTTTGAAGCACAATTTTGCAACAAGCTAGGAAAAAAATTCCTTCTTGACCCCAGAATGGCAGTCAGATTTATCCTTGGATCAAGCAGTTATTACCATACATTGAAAGATTATATCCTTGAATATTCTGTTTTTGTAAGTATGCATCTAGTAGCTGTTTGAACATCTGTATGGACTCTGATAAAACCACTTCTTCAGGCAGAGAATTCCACGTCCTGATTGTTCTTACAGTAAAAAAACCTTTCCTTTGCCTTAGACGAAATCTTCTTTCTTCCAGTCTAAACGCATGGCCTCGTATTCTATGTAAAGTCCGGTTTGTGAATAGATTTCTACACAATGGTTTGTATTGGCCCCGAATATATTTGTATAATGTTATCATATCCCCTCTCAGGCGACGTTTTTCTAAACTAAATAGGTCTAAATTTGTTAACCTTTCTTCCTAGCTGATATGTTCCATTCCTTTTATTAATTTTGTAGCCCGCCTCTGCACTTTTTCTAGTGCCATAATATCCTTCTTTAGAACAGATGCCCAAAATTGCACAGCATATTCAATATGTGGTCTTGCCATGATTTATAAAGAGGCAAAATTATATTCTTGTCCCGAAAATGAATGCCCTTTTTCATGCATGACAATACCTTACTGGCCTTGGCCACTGCTGATTGACATTGCGCATTGTTGCATAGTTTGTTGTCTATAACAATTCCCAAGTCCTTTTCGTGTGTGTTGTTATCCCTAATTCGCTTCCATTAAGGGTATACGTTGCTTGTGTATTCTTTACGCCGAAGCGCATAACTTTGCATTTTTCAACATCAAATTTCATCTGCCATTGGAGTGCCCAGTCCCCCAGTCTATCTAAATCCCTCTGCAGCAAAGTAATATCTTGCTCACATTGTATTATTTTACAAAGTTTTGTGTCATCTGCAAACACTGAAACATGACTTTCAATGCTGTCCTCAAGATCATTTATAAATATGTTAAATAGAAGGGGTCCCAGAACGGACCCCTGAGGGACACCACTTGCCACCTCTGTCCAGCTTGAAAATTTACCATTAATGACAACTCTTTGTACTCTGTTTTTAAGCCAATGTTCTACCCAAGAACAAGCATTTTCATCTAGACCGATTTCTTTGAGTTTGAACACTAATCTATTGTGTGGAACTGTATCAAATGCCTTGGCAAAATCCAAATAGATCACATCCACGGCAACACCCTGATCTATACTTCTACTTACTTCTTCGTAGAACGCAATCAAGTTAGTTTGACATGACCTGTGCTTCATAAAACCGTGCTGATTTTTGCTGATAACCATGTTCTTCTCAAGGAATTCTTGAATATTATCCCTTAATAACCTTTCAAATAGTTTACCAGCCACAGAAGTTAGCTCACAGGTCTATAATTTCCAGGCAAGGATTTTGAACCCTTTTTGAACATAGGAACCACATCTGCCTTCCTCCAATCCTCCGGAACACTTCCTGAAAGAAAAGAATATGTGGAAGGCACCATTATATTTGCCCTTGGGTTTAAACCCCTGTCTTCACTGCAATGGTCACTAAATATACCTACACTTACCAACATCAAGGCAAACTTCTTAGATGAGTCATATGCTAATAATTAATTATTGCATGTTGTGTTTTATCATGAGTAAGTGGTTCGAGTCCAACTAATGCACCTCCAATTAGAGGATGCTAAATTAAGGAAGTAAACATTTGTATATGTTGACTAGTAAACAAAAATATTGCAGGTGCTTTATTACTCATACTAAATTTATCAGTTGATGTGCTGTATAGAATAGAAATTGTCATCACAATACATTGACACTTTTATTTCTTTTTATAATGGCCTTTGCGTCTTTTGTACAGACTCTGAATAAGACTTTTGCTTTAACTGAAAAATAAACACAAGTAATGAAAAGCCATTCTATGATTGATATGGTTGATAATCTTTAACCATGACAGGGCTATTGGCAATGAGATGATTTGGTCCAATAGATGCTGAAGAGTTGCAGATGTATCATCCTTGTGTAACGGATTCTAAGCTCTAACCAACAGCATGATTTGAAGACTCCAGATACTTGACAGGGGAAAAACCATTTGCAAATATATGTATAAGCTTTTAAATGTATGATTTTCTAACAGAATTTGTGTTGGCCCATTAGCAATGGCATTATCTGTTTAATCTTTTTAAATGCTGTAATTTAGGATTGAGATAATTGAGAACAAATGTATATTTAAGATTTCAGTACTTACCCAGTATATATACAATACATCTGCATTTTAGTAATTAGGCAAGCATTTACTGGACAAATCTGTATCTTGAGGCCATAACTTGAAGGCCTCTTAATCTGCTCAGAATCTTAAATTTCATGCTGTTTTTTTTTCATCGAGTCAGTCAGTTAATCAAAGTCCAAGTATGGTCAGTCTAGAGTCATAAGACATTTAATGTTTGCCACTAGGCTTATCTCGCAAAATGGCTTTCTTTATTTAGATTAAGATTACATTGTAATTAAAAATCATGTTTTGAACTAAGTCAGCACATATAATTGTAAGTGATTCAAATCAGCTTCAGGGCGTTCCTTGAATGACTTGCATTTCATTTTCGTTTAGTGTTCTTTGTAAACAGTACTGTACTGCACATTTCAGTACACTAAAAAAAAAGTTCTCTATACTTTATTGAAAATCTATGATGGCCACAATCAACTATAGGTTTCTGACCAATTAAGAGTTACATAAAGTGACCTGCTGGCCAACACAACTATGCACTAGGGGAGAGATGTTTTACTACTTTTAATAGGAAATTGGGTTAAGGTTCTAAAAGTGGAGTACACATTTAATTGGTTTCCATGGCAATTTTTCAGCTTTTGAATCACTACCCCACATCTTCTTAATCTCCCTCAATGTGTGTAATTGCTTTAACATATTTTGATGCTTAACTTGCTTGTAACTTGTGATTAAACAACAGCAATTAATATGATTCCCATCTGCTGGAAATATTATTCATTATATGTATAATACTTGTGTTTGGCAGACTGAACAATAGATGGAGCTGTAGCAGATTATTACAACACAAAGTATTTTTTTCAGTTTCTTGTATTGTTATGATTTTAAATTTGTTGTTGTTTGCGGTGGTGTTTTAAAAGTAAGCATGACTCACGGGTCATGAATATATTGAAAAAAAATCTCTATCCAGAATAAAGTAATTGGTGTTTCTTACATCAAAGCAAAACTTCACAAAAACCTATGACACATTTGTCACTAATCTAGTTGCTTGACATTAATAGACAAAAACAGTGGAACAGACATGAACTTTGCTGTGGCAAAGTTGAATAAAGGGAAATAGTTCACATTCTTTGCTGTATTTCTGTAATTTTTTTTTTAAATTCTTTTTCTTTTACTTTGGAATAGCATCAAAAATACATAACAGAATAAGTAAAATGGTAAAATGGGAGGGGACAAGGCATTTCAACCAGTAACGTTAGTGCAAAAATAATAGACCATCAGGAAAAAGCTATAAGTAATGGTCACACATCCAAATCAAATGCCATGACCTGTGATTACATAGCAAATAAGCTAAGGTTAATGAATTTACTAGTTGAGTATGTGGGAGGGGCATAATACAGGAAAGTTAGGGTAAAGGAAATACCGCCAGGCCTCTGAGCCATAATAGGAGTTCAGAAAGAGGTTAGAAGCATGCTACATGAGTCTTAAGGACAATTGTGCCAAAACTAAGTGATGCCTTGTTTTTTTTTTGTTTTGAGGGTTCTAATGGAGCAGTAGGAACAAAAGTAAGGAAAAGAGAAAGTGAAATCATAAAAAAGCAGTAAGGTAGGGATAAAAACTGTATACCATAATTAAAGAAGAAAGGAAGAGAAGGGATAACAAAACAGAGTAGAGAGAATAGCTTGAAAGGAAGAAGGGAGAATGTATATCTAGGTACACAAGAGAGTAATAGAGGGAAAATGGAAAGTGATAAGGAATAAGAGGCAGTGAAAATCAGCAATGTTACTCAAGTAAATATGAAACCCACATAGAGAGCACTATGAAGTTTCCATTCAACTAAGGGTTCCAGATTTTGTGAAATGATTTAGGTGAGTCATGTCCATTGCTTCTTTAGTCTTGCAAATGACAGTAGTCAAAGTCAGAACATTACCAGAAGACCACAATTCCCCAGTAGCAATACAGGTGAACAAAGTAACTCATGCAGCTAATTTGTTCTCAGCCATGGATCCAGCAGGAATGGCTTCTCTACGAGCCGAGAGAGCAGGGAGGTAAACTGAAGTCATAGTGAAGCCTAGGGCAGAAAATTAGCACTGTAGAAAGTTACCTACATCACCACATTTCTTGCACCAGCAATCTGTGGGGAGCACATGCATTTGTACCAGGCTAACAGGATTCACATAGTAGTGAAACAATATTTTGTACGTTTGCTCTATAAAGGTTTGCATATGGTGAAAGAAGCCAAAGCCTCCCAAATCTCAGACTAATCGCTAGGTTCCTCTGGTGGTCCCAAGTCTCTTTCCTAAGCTGATGTGCAGTATCAAAATCTGAATAGAATGTGCAGCTTAAGAAATAAATAGAGCCATAAACTGGCATTTTTGGGGGAAAGTGGTTAGAGAAGCATGTTCAAAAGGTCTAAGAGAGGCAGAACTATCCAAGTAGAGGCAAAGCTGCAGAGCTGCTAATGAAAAGGGAGTAAAAGAATGATCAGGTATTGCAGCATAAACTATAATCTCATTCTAAGAGTGTAAGTGTAGCAAACTAGTAGTGTCTCTGTCCTCAAAATGAGCCAGGTCGGAATGATTTCTTATGTGAAATAGGTGTAAGAGGACAAAGGAAAACATAAAACTAAAACTTGTCTTTAACACAGTCTCATAAATCTAAAAAGTCGGTAATGGCTGGAGAAGTTGGTATCACTAATTGGCAGTATTGTCTAGGGACCCACATATTAAGAGAGGGATGGTGCACACCAAAATTAGGTTTTCAAGATCACCCACTACTTTCAGCCTAGAGGGGCGAGCCATTGTTGAATATGAGGCAACTAAGCCACAGTAAAGTGATGAATAAAGTTAGGTAGGCTCAAGCCACCATATGGTTTATGTATATACAATGTGAAACTACAAACTAAAAGTCTCTTAACATGCCAAATAAACCCATTTATACATTTATAACAGGCTAAAGTTTAAAAGTTGGAATGGTTGATTCATCTTGATAGAGGCAGCATGGAAAAAATAAAACACTCCAGCTGTTCCTCCAACACGATAAATTGGACTAAGCTGTTTGTAAGAGGGAGGTATAGTAGATATTTTAAAGGGAAGACAAGTCAGAGGAAATTTTGACTCCAAAATAAGTTACATTAGATACTGAGATTTAAAAGGGAAACTCAGTCTGTCGTTTTATCCAGAAATGACTAAATACTGATGTAAAAGGTCCAGTAGGGGCAATATGGAAGATTCAAGATCAGTAAAGGGTGAGAATAATGTTATTGCATGGGCTGCCATTTTGAAATCTGTGTTAGCCAGTGAATCCATTATTTCATTCGAAGACAATTTTGCTGATTATGTTACCTAAGTTCCTGATTACTAAGTGTAATCATATTGTGTACATGATATAATTAATTACTTAGTTTGACCTGGGACAAATTTAAGGATTAACCTAAGATGCCCAATAAAAACCTTTAGTAGTGACAGTGAGCTAGTGATAACTCAATGTAATTTAAGTAAAATTGGGGGGGTCATAGCTTGGAATATTGTACTGACTTTGACAGTGGAACCTTCTACTTTTACTCTCATACCGCATCCTATGATATAAAGGTATCCATTCCTCAAACTGCTCATGATGCTCATTGGGTAAAACATTGTTTTGCTCTGTATTGCTTTACTTATCAATGACTTTTCAATTTCCAGTCTATCAAACCTTCCCTTTCAACCTCTATTGCTTCCCACTGTGGATTGCTCCTTGTCTTCCAAAGTACAGGAATCTCATTTTAAAGGTTTTACAAGACTGCTTCACCTATTTTGAGGGTGCATTCTGGTAACAATTTGTGTGATGTGTAGACTTTAATTATAGAGTCTGGTGGGCTCAGAGAGAGGCCAGAGACCACCTGCTAGTTTCACTGGGAGCAATTTCTGGAGTTACCATGTTTTTTGAATGTACAAGCAAGCAAACCTTTTCTGTACATCCCACATCCCTATGTCATCTTCTTTTATCTTTTTTTTTATATTTGAAAACACATCAGAGACATCTCTAACTCCATCCATCCACAGATTAGACTAAAAAAGATTAAATAAAAATGTAGAATGAAAAAGTCATATCAAACTATATCTAAAAAAATGTTGAAAAAAAAGTAATTGACTAATTTGAAACTTCTTCTTCTTTAACTGGTCCTTTCTTTCTGAAGAGGAGAGTTGTGACTGAGAGATCCGCGAAGACTTTAATGTCCTTGTACGGTTCCGGCATATCTGAGGCTCTGCAGGCCCACACCAGCCTCTCTTTGGCGTGAAAGAAATCCACCCATGTATAACATCTCATGCAGCAGTTGTTGGGAGATGTTTGGGCTGCCAGAGCCTATGCACCCTATACACTATCAGTTGGTCAGGTTGTATGTCAGGGGTGAGTGCCTGAAACAAGTTGAGCAGATAGTTGTTGAGCTCTGCTGTTGTGACTGACTCGGGTATGCCTCGAATAAGGAGATTATTCATCCGAGAGTGGTCCTCAAGGTCACCTAGTTTGAGTCTGTAGGTGTCCATAGTGACATCAAATTCCTGCAGCTTGTCAGGCTATTGTGAGCTTCCGCGTATTTGTCCATCTTGCGCTCAACGTTCATTGGCCAATGTTGTGTATTTCTTTCAGCAGGTCCGTTTTAGTTGTTTTGTTTTTTTGTCTTTGGGATATGGTTAAGGTGATAACTCACTGCTCGAGTCGATTATTGCTCAGTAGACCGCTTATTTTAGGCTCTCAGGTACCTGAATCTCGGGAGCTTTACAGACGTGTGTCCATTCAGTTCAGGCACCAAGTCACGCCCCAAAACAGCTTTTTTAGTTGGGGACATCAAAGAGAACCTGTATGTGGAACTACCACCAGAATTTAAGAACCCTAAAATACAGAACTACCCATGCAGATTTAAAAAAGAGCATTTACCATTTCAAACTGGCTGTAAGATCATCCAACTGATCATTGCACAGAAAAATATATTTTACTAGAATAAAGATGGTATCCCAGGACTCAAAATGAGAATTGGACAAACATGCTGATTTGTGTAGATGACATACTAATCTGGGACCATGACTAATTAGTTATTAAAATAAATCAGAGTTTTGAGAAAATCATTCAGTACCTTTGTATTCAGGTGGAGAGAGAGGAGCATGGGAATTATATGTACTCAATCAAAGTCACAATATCACTTTGGACAATAAACCACCAAAAGGACAATGGAACAATAAACCGATTAACTACCAATGACCAATATAAAAAAAAAACCTGGAAAACTACTACAGTATACATAGTCAGTGAAAGAAGCCCACTAACAGCTATCAGAGAAAAATAGAAAACATGTTTACAATATCTGAGACACAGAATCCTTGTAGACTTGTGCATGGTGGAAAAGTTTGGTTCAGTCTAAGCATTTTTCCTGAAATTTAAATTTTGAAATTTGAAACTGAAATTTTGTTTGGAATGTCTGATGCTTGTTCATGTGACAGTTCACAGGCTGAATATTGTCCATGGAAAAATAATTGGTAAAACATTCAGACAAAACAAAAAGGGTGCGAAAACGGTTAATTAAAATACATACATAACACAAATATTACAGATATGCATATACTTTGCAGTAAATTGATAGGTGCATGTTCCCTCGATTTGGTTCACATATGAGAAAAAGTCATTAATATAGGGGGAAAAGAGGAGAAGCAGTAAAAATCTATATTTCTATATTTATATTATATATATTTATTAAATATATAATATAAATATAGATTTTGTTTTGTAACTGTTCCTCCTTTTTATTTCCATTTATTGCTCACTTCTCACTTAATCTGTGAATAACATCAACATTTAGAGGCTGTCCTCTAGCCATTAGTCATCTTTTTTTCCCAACTACAAATACAGAATCAAATAAACATGTTCAGTATGTGTGATAGTCATATCCTTGGTAATGCGTCCATATAGTCCTTTGGAGAGATGGAATTCAGTCGAACAGCCACATAAACCAAATTCGCCCAACTGACAATTCGGCTGGATCCTACTACTCAAATCTATTGTATAATAGCAATAATGTCATTAAAATAGATATAATATAATTCACAGCTTAGAATATTAAAGGACCACTCTAGGCACCAAGACCACTTCAGCTTAATGAAGTGGTCTGGGTGCCTGGTCCAGCTAGGGTTAACCCTTTTTTTTATAAACATAGCAGTTTCAGAGAAACTGCTATGTTTACACTGAGGGTTAATCCAGCCTCTAGAGCAGGGGTTCTCAACGTTAGTCCTCAGGACCCCCTACCAGTCCAGGGTTTAGGGATTACCTGGGTGTGTTCTAAGGTGTTTAGAAAAAAAAACACCTTAGAGTCTAAGGTGTTTTTTTCCCTTTTTCTAAACACCTGAGACACACCCAGGTAATCCCTAAACCCTGGACTGGTAGGGGGTCCTGAGGACTGGGTTGAGAACCCCTGCTCTAGAGTCTCTAGTGGTTGTCTCACTGACAGCCGCTAGAGGCGCTTGCGTGCTTCTCACTGTGAAAATCACAGTAAGAAGACACCAGCGTCCATAGGAAAGCATTATAAATGCTTTCCTATGAACTGCCTGAATGCGCGCGCGGCTCCTGCTGTGCATGCGCATTCAGCTGATGACGTCGCTAGGAAGGAGGAGAGGAGGAGGAAAGCTCCCCGCCCGGTGCTGGAGAAAGGTAAGATTTTAACCCCTTCCTCTCTCCAGAGCCCGGCGGGAGAGGGACCCTGAGGGTGGGGGCACCCTCAGGGCACAATAGTGCCAGGAAAACGAGTATGTTTTCCTGGCACTATAGTGGTCCTTTAAGTACACTGCTAGCAAAGTGTAAATTCTAAGCACTGCAATAGATCAAACTGTCTAAAACAAATTAATAGCTTCATTTTGTTCCAGAATATAGAAGATCAGATGGGCAGGAGATCTGTCTGTAGCCACACAATCAGATTCTCTGGAACTGATGATAAAGCTATACTGTTTGGAATTATCTGCTCACGGAAGCGATTCATGGTTTGTTTGTTTTTTTTTTACTAAACTGTTAGAAAAAAGATAAAACATTTTCAGACTAGCCTATTTTGACCTAGTTTTTGCAGATCCGTTTTCAATCACCCACAATTCCCTGTTTAGTGTATAAATACCAAAAATGTCAAGAATGCGGACAAATCCAATCTCTAGACCAAATTGAGATTTAGTAAGACAAATTCTTATTTCTAAAGGATAGACATCTTGCTAGTTAATCGCATGCAAAAGAGACAGGCAAATGTGGAATTGAATTACATGTAGATTGCCAGAAGAAAAAGAAAAAGTAATCCATTGCATCCCCGAATGGGCACTCAAAGAGTTAAAAGGGTTAATAAACCATCTTGTATTTCTATACTGCAACATGTAGCTAAACTTTATATGTAGCTTCTGTGAAAATTGTAAGACTTTGTTGTGTTCTACATATTGCTGCACCTTTTTAGCGGGCATATGTTGATTAACAAAAGGTTATTTTTAATTAAATGTATTAATTAGATAGGAATGCTGCTAGCGGGCATTAGAGTGGAGTCCCATGCTGGCAGCTCTTGATTGGGGAAATCTCAGAGAAATGTTGGTACTTTTAAATACTCCTATTAAAAAAATAAAAACCTCAAAACATGAAAACTAATGATTTACAGGAAGAGTTCAAGGATTATACAGGCCTTACAATTACAGTATATTCTTTCAAGCTCTGTTGGTGCAACTGTGACGGTCAGCGATTTATTCCATAATTGTCTGTTACATTAATAAAAATATCCTTTTAAATGAACCAGACAAATAGTTCCATATTAAGAAGGAATATTATTTCTTGTGCTAAAAACGGAAGGGATACAATATTGTTCTATGCCCATTTTAATTATTGTATGTCATTTTGTAGTTAATTTCATTATAAAAATAATTTCTGTTAAAAAAAACTATATTATATGCATAATTTGTAACTTTCCTTTGTAATTGGACAAGCAGGGAAATATCTATGCTATAAACTGTGTTTCCTTTTTTTAAATAATTTATCTTGTTTTATCACATAAATGATAATTCAGGCAATAAAAAAATATTATTGTATAACCAGTGCATGCTATTCATTAAGCTATGTATTTATTAGTTACAAGTCGAAGAATTATATTATTTTACTGCATTAATGTGAGCTAGTGATATAGAAAGTATGAAAACATTTTATATGGTCTTCTCTCATCATCATCTGCCTATGATACGTTAGCCCTCCCATCACGTCTTGGTCAAAGCACCATTGGTAAACACAACTGACACTTTAGTAATGCATAGGTCTTTGGCAACAGATTAATTAACATGTAAGGAGGCATGCTGAGCACAATAACACTATAATTTACTGTATTAGTTCTCATGCAAAGAGTCTATGGTCATTGTCCCCCAAATTTGTTTCACACTGCCCTTGAGGAACAAAAGACAGGACTTCTCCAGCCCTTACAGTCCTGCTATTGTTCTGATAGTGTGGAAATGAACTTTGAAATTTTGATTACAATGAGAGCCTGAGAGTGCAGGGGTTGGGTTAGCCCAACACTCTCAGACAATCTTAGCTATATACAGTTGGAAAGATTAATGTGGAAATCCACTTCTGGATTATTCCCTGAGTTTCAGCAATGGGGTCAACATTTAGTAGAGTTCATAAAAAATGGTTTAACACAAACTGGGGAATTGCATGCATGGCCCTCATCAGTGGGTGACAACCATGACAGATGTCATGGGCCCGGAACTGCCGCCGATGCAGATGCATCTGGGCCCGCATGCTGATAGGGCCCATCAGGGGCCCCAGGCATTTAGGGCCACCCGAGGGGCCCTAAATCTTCAGGGGCCCAGTCAGGCTGCAGCAGTGTAATAGCGAGACAGGTCCCTTTAAAAATTGCAGCCGCACCGCAAGAAGTGCTGGGAGGAAGTGACAGCCGCTCACTTCCTCCCAGCGCACCATTCGCGGGAGAGAGGAGGCAGAGTGGACACCATGAGGAGGGGAGAGGCGGCAGATTCCCATCAGCCCCAACCGCCCTCCTGCAATGAAAAGGTAAGAAACAGGAGAGTGACTGAAAAATTAGATGTGTGTGTCAGTATGTTTCTATGTATGTATGTTTATGTTAGTATGTATGTCGGTATGTATATATGTCAGTATGTATGTCTGTATGTCAGTATGTATGTATGCATGTATGTCAGTATGTATGTCTGTCAGTATGTATTTCTGTCAGTATGTCTGTTGGTATGTCTGTCAGTATGTATGTATGTCAGTATGCCAGTATGTATGTATGTATTTCAGTATATATGTATGTCAGTATGCCAGTATGTATGTAAGTATGTATGTATTTCAGTATGTATGTACGTACGTACGTAAGTACGTATGTACATACGTACATGTATGTCAGTATGTATGTAATTGATAACTTAATTGATAACTTAAATTGTTTTGTTAGTGTTGGTTATTGAACTCCTAATCCTGTTAATTTATGTTCAACATTTGTTACTTTAACCTATCTGATCTCTTCAATGCCCTCCTATCTTTAAATATCAAATGTCGTCTTCTCTGCATTCTTCCCTTAATTGCCTTCTCTCACTTCAATATCTGCATGTCTCTCTCCACCCATAATTGTTGTTTTTATCTAAACCCATCTATTTCAGTATGAGTCCTAACAAACATACTTAGTAGGTACTCCGAAGTACTCACAGCCAGCATGTCTTGCAGCTCAAAAGCCTTACGCTGAAGTAGCATCTCTGGAACATTTGTCCGTCCCCCCCTTCCTGTCCCACACACCACCCTCCCCATGGTACTCACAACATTTATAGATAGTTCAACTCACCTTCTCTGTCTATCATCTTCATGTCTATCATCTTCTCCTCACCTGTAATACCTCCATTCGCAAATCACAGACCAGTTAACCCTTCACTCCTCCACACTCTCCTATGGTCCTAACTGCCCTTATAATTTTCTAATTTATAACAAAACAATACTTAACAATGTTCTCTCTGCTATTTTTCTGTCTTACCCTCACTTCTCTCATTAATAAAATATCTCTATCTTTCTGCTTACTTGTCCCTACTGACACCATCTTTATTGCTCCTGGTTTACTTCCCTCCTCTCTCTGTTTATCCCATACACTATACTCATACCTATCCACCCTTTCTCCTCCAACTCCTTGTAAACCCTCCAAATACAGACATTCAACCAAAACATTTAAATCCTACTTCAACCTTCTCTTACTTTCTATGGTTCTGCTCCTGGCAGCTGGTGATATCTCTCCAAACCCTACCTACCTTGTGTCCACCAAAGAAGCCTCTCCAATCTTATATCCATCCCATGTAACTCTCCCTTTAAACCTTTCTTCCATTCTGCCCTCTGAAATGCACACTCTGTGTGCTACATACCTAAATCTACTTCTATCCATGACTTATTTATCTCACACTCCATTAACTTACTTGCTTTAACTGAAACTTGGCTCTGTCCTTCTGACACCGATACCCTTGCCTCATTATCTACGGTGGTCTACAGTTTATGCACAACCCAAGACAGTCTGACAGTAAAGGTGGTGGAGTAGGGTTTATGCTTTCAACCCACAGCTCCTTCAAACCTCTACCCCATCCCCCCATCTCCTCCTTTGAAATTCACTCAATTTGCTTATTGAAACCCATATCTGCAAACATTGCAGTTATTTATCGGCCCCTGTCAGTATGTATGTATCGTCTCTTCCATGACCATTTTACTGCCTGGCTTCCTTACTTCCTTTCAAGCAATATCCCATCCCTAATTCTCGGGGGATTTCAACATTCCCATAAACCCACCCTTGTCCTCGGTAGCCTCAAAACCTATTTCAATCACCTCCTCTTTTGGCCTATCGCAATAGGCTAATTATCCCACACATGTAGCTGGCAATACCCTAGATCTTATTTTTTCAAATGCGTGCTCAGTCTCCAATTTCTGTAATGCTCCATTTTCTCTATCAGACCACTATCTCCTATCATTTGTTCTTGAGTGCCTCCACACCCAATATCATCAACCTAATCCCCCTCAACTCAGGGGGAATTTGAATTCTCTTGATCCCCAGCAGCTCTCAACTGTAATCCATTCCGAACCCTCATCTATTCCTACCCTCTCCTGTCCCTCTCTGGCAATCTCCTCATATAACGCTACCCTCACCTCTGCCCTAGACGCTGCAGCCACGCTCCAAGCAAGCACCTCAAGGAGGGCACGCCTCCAACCGTGGCACACTAAGTCAACACGCTACCTGCAGAGATGCTCCCGTTCAGCTGAACACTGCTGGAGGAAGGCCCGCACCTTGTCAGACTTCCTCCATTATAAATTCATTTTGTCTTCATATAGCACAGTCCTCACCCTTGCTAGACAATTCTACTTTTCATCTCTTGCTAGTTCTTGCTCACACAATCCCAGGCATCTCTTTAATACCTTCAACTCTCTCCTTCGTCCACCTCAAGCCACCCTTCAAACTGACCTTTCGGCAGATAGCCTTGCATGCTACTTTACCGACAAGATTGAATAGTTAAGGAAATAATTCTACCTCCTTTGCTCCTCCCTGTCGCAACCACACATCTACTGTACCTTCCCTACCTTAAAAGCCTTCTCCCCAGCTACAGAACAGGAGGTGGCTTCGCTTTGCTTCTCCTCTCCTCTCCTCTCATCCCACCACCTGTCCGCTTGATCCAGTACCTTCCCACCTTCTCAGATGTGACTTGTACCATCCTTAACACACATCCTAAACTGATTTTGGTCATCTGGTGTTGTCCCTGCTTCCCTTAAGCATTCTACTGTCATACCCATCCTAAAAAAGCCATCCCTAGACCCGTCTTCCTCTTCCCATATCCCTCCTTCCTTTCTCCTCAAAACTTCTAGAAAGATTTGTCTTTACTCGTATGACTCACTTCCTAAATTCCAACTCCCTCCTCAATCTTCTTCAATCTGGCTTTCGCCCTCTCCACTCTACTGAGACTGCTCTTATTAAAATTACAAATGACCTATCACGTCTAAATCCAAAGGCCACTACTCCATACTAATTTTTCTTCACCTCTCTGCTGCCTTTGACACTGTTGATCATGGTCTCCTTCTCCTAACATTTCAATCTCTTGGTCTCTGAGACACAGCCCTCTCATGGTTTTCCTCCTATCTCTCCCAATGCTATCTTCTTTCAACTGCTCATCCACTCTACCGCTGAGACACTCATGCTGTGACACATGTTGAAACATTGTGAAGCTTCAAACTGCAGGACTGTAGTTGTGACTCAGAGGACTGATCTGATTCCGATTTCTATGTATTTTAATCTGTGATGATTGTTGCTTCTGTTAACCATGTAAGCTACTTCTTTGCTCCATTTTACCATGGCTATTTCCAGCTGCAAAGGTAGTAATGAGTCTATCAGTATCCTGTTGCTTTAACTCTGGGCTGAGAGCTTATAGTGAGTCAGGAATCAATGATGTGGATTGAGTTTATCAGTAACTTGATATTTTAACCATGTGCACGCTGTGTACTGAGCTGACTATTTTCATAGCATCAATATTTGCTAAATATATCATGTGATGTTATATTGAAGTCACTTGCTCCTTCTCAATAAAAATTAAAAAAAAATTAAAAACTTACTAAGGAGCTCAGAAAATCAGCAAAACAAAATTCAAGACAGAAGACGAGTAAAGAGACAACACCTTCAATACTTCATAATAATAATGAATGCTTCAATGGAAAATGGGTATCACTCCAACATAAAAAAAACAGCCCAGCACAAAAATAATCAAGGGAGAATCTGTGCTGTTCCATCAAGTATACATATATACATATCATATCTCACCCTTTTTTTTCTCAGAAAAAATATGACTCAACCACATCAAATAATAATGTCCATACAAAATATTTCACATAAAACAATCTGTTTTGGTACACACCCTGATAATTCAGATGTATGAAATTAGACAATCTCAGAGCACCTACTTGCAGCTACATGTGATAAATCCATGAAGCAGCATGCTTCCGTTTTCGACTGTTGTATTACTACACAAGTTTCTCTTTGCCCAAACAAGCCTGACATATCTTGTCATGATCATGGGATATTCTGTTCTGGTATAATTGAGCTGTTAGGTAGAGTAATTATGCCATTAGAATTCTGTCATGCTTTGTACAGTTCTTTATCAGTGTATCTGTATTAAGCATGTTGAGTGTTCTATATTACTACATTTTTCGCTATTTTTAATTGTGGGTAAACGGCAAACTGCTCCTAGGAATAACTCTGGAGCATGTATATTGTACTGTAAATACAAATATAGCATTGGTCTAAATGTCCCATTCAAAGAATTCAGTAGGACAGACTATGTGTAACATTAACACTGAATATTTTAACCCATTCACTGCCATAATATTTTCTTTTTTTTTTAAACTACGATGTTACTATTTGTATCTTTTAATCTCTTTCCTATTGTTTGCATACTGCTATTCAGGTATATCAAAAATATGCAAATATTTCCATTTCTATTGTTTTATTTATTTGTTTATCTTTTACAGAAATATTATGTAATTTTTTTTTTAAATTGTATGGTATTTGTTGTATTGTCGTTACTGTAGACATGGTCTGAAATGTTAGCATAAAACACAGAATGTGTCCAGGAAATGTTGACTTCTCAGAAAGTAACTCACTGCTTCCATAGGAATTAAGAGGCTAAGTAGCTGATGATCAAGTAATCAAATGATCTTGATTAATCGGTCATCAGCAAGTATGACCACATGAATAAAAGTCAATGTTTTAGCAGTGTGCTGGTCTGGAGCATTCAGGCGTGTGTTAAAACAAAGCCAAGGAGGAAAGACATCAGCAATGATCTTAGAGAAGCAATTGCTGCTTCTCATCAAACTGGGAAGGGTTATAAGGCCATTCCAAACAATTTAAAGTCCATCATTCTGCAGTGAGAAAGATTATTCAAACGTAGAAAATATTAAAGACAGTTCGCAATCTTCCCAGGAGTGGCTGTCCCCCCCCAAAAAGTCAGACCGTGCAATGCTCAGAGAAAGTGCAAAAAAAAACAAGAGTTTCATCTCAGACTCTAAAGGCCTCAGTTAGTATGTTAAAGAAACATAGAAACATAGAAAAATAGAATGTGACGGCAGATAAGAACCATTCAGCCCATCTAGTCTGCCCAATTTTCTAAATACTTTCATTAGTACCTGGCCTTATCTTATAGCTAGGATAGCCTTATGCCTATCCCACGCATGCTTAAACTCCTTCAGTGTGAGGTTAGCACAAGGCTATTCCATGCGTGTACTACCCTCTCAGTAAAGTAATATTTCCTGATATTATTTTTAAACCTTTGCCCCTCTAATTTAAGACTATGTCCTCTTGTTGTGGTAGTTTTTCATCTTTTAAATATAGTCTTCTCCTTTACTGTGTTGATTCCCTTTACGTATTTAAATGTTCATATTATATCCCCCCGTCTCATCTTTCCTGCAAGTTATACATGTTAAGATCCTTTAACTTTTCCTGGTAAGTTTTATCCTGCAATCCATAAACCAGTTTAGTAGCCCTTCTCTGAACTCTCTCTAAAGTATCAGTATACAATACTCCAAGTGACTCCAAGTGAGGTCTCACCGGTGTTCTGTACAATGGCATGAGCACTCCCCTCTTTCTACTGCTGATACCTCTCCCTATACAATTGACTATAAGCCTCTGTTGCCTGTCACTCAGCCACTGCTTACTCATTCAAAAATATTGGAATCCAAACTCAAAGATTGCAGTTTATTGATAAGCCTTCTGTGTGCAACTGTGTCAAAAGCCTTACTGAAATCTAGGTTAGCAATGTCTACTGCACCACCTCGATCTATTATTTTAGTTACCCATTCAAAAAAATTAACAAGATTAGTTTGGCATGATCTCCCTGAAGTAAACCCATTGTCTCTGATCTTGAAATCCATGTGATTTTAGATGTTCAACAATCCTATCCTTTAACATGGTTTCCATTACTTACTGGCCTATAGTTGCCTGACTCCTCCCTACTACCTTTCTTGTGAATGGGCAAAACTCCCAATCTTCTGGGACTACTCCAGTTAACAATGATTGGTTAAATAAATCTGTTAATGTTTTTGCTAGTACACCACTAAGCTCTTTTTTTTTTTAACTTTGGGTGTATTCTATTAGGCCCCATTGACTTATTTGTCTTTACTTGACAGTTGAAATACAGTTACATGTGAGTTGACAGTTGAAATAGAGCTTCTTCCTCTGTAAACTCACATGTAACAAATTACTCATTGGTTCTTTTTCCTAACTGAAGTCCATTTCCTTCATTTTCATCTGTAAATACTGAACAAAAGCTAGACCTTTATACTCTTCTACATACCTTCCTTTTTTTTTTTGCAGTGCATATAAGGGTATCATACAAGCATGTGGTACCCCAAAGGCAGTCCACTTGCATATCATAACATTGATAACAGTGGGGTATACAGGAACAGTGCACAATTTCTATTTTTAAATACAAGAGAGTCGAGTCTGGTGCATGCAAGGGAGATATGCAGGTCATAAGTTTTTCAAACTGAAATAGAGAGCTAGGGCAGCAAAAGCAGGGTCGGGTGTCAGGCTTGTGGTGCACCATATAAAGGCATAATATATAGAATATAACAACCTAATGGCCTAGGGCCCCGTTAATACAGGCTAATGTGGACTATTAGGCAGCCCATGCTATATGGTCTGATCTTCCAGGATGAAAGGTGAAAACATTTTAACATCGAAAGTGGGGTAAACATAGTGGCAGGTATTCCAGCGGGACCAATGCTAAAGGCACTATGGTGTTGGTATTACAAACAAAACATGCATTTCTAGTGTAGTGCAGTGCAAAGCAACTTTCCCTGAATGTGTCCCTTAATGTCAGTAGGGTGCCATATGGTGTGATTACCGCGGGTGTCCGTTACGGGTCTTGAGCAGTTCCATTGACTGCTTAGCTGATGCCTTGCAATGGGAGACTGCAGGGGCATATGTGTCCCAGTCCAGCTCTGGTTACAAAAGTGATTTGGCTGCGTGTCTCGCGTGGGGTGCCTTGTGTTTGTGTTTGCCTGGCTGTGCATTTTGCTAGATGGGTTGCAAATGCGGCTGTTCTTTGGGGGTGAGGGGGGTCCTCCCTCCAGTCCCAGGCCGGTATAGAGGCCAACATCTTGGAGCCATGGACCCGCTCTCCTCCATGGGCCAGGTCCTTCCCATAACGGGATTGACGGGGGGACATGATGGTTTGCCGCTGTCTGTGGCGGCCGTCTCTCCGTCCGTGTGGATGATGTATTTGGGTCAAGCCCTTGATGGCCCTCAGCCCAGGTGGGCCAGTGATATGAGGTGCAAGCTTGTTCAGGTGCTTTAGGCCCGAGGGGGTTCTCTGCTCTTCCTGACTCTTGCCGCTCTGTTTCTTGGCTCGAGGCTGGGGTTGTTTTGGTAGGAAAAGGGTCTCCAGCTTTACCCAGAACCGCTGAAGGTGCTTGGTTAGTCGCTTTAATGTGCAGTCCACCAAGCATATGGCTGGTGATGGCTGGTCAGACCGCATGTCAGGCGCCATTTTTGTTTCTGCTCTCTGCACTTGGTTGGGCTCCTTTCTAGGTCTGTACTCCGTTTGATTCAGGCTCTCGAGTGGGGGACCGGAATGACACCCACCGGTCCGGGGGGGGGTGGGAGAGTGTGTGGTCTCGTGAGTTTCCCGTGAATAAGGAGATCGGCCGTTTCTCCCCAGCTCCGGTGCCGTAGGTCGCAGCATGCCTTCCCGGTCTCCCGTGTCCGATCAGTTGAGAAGGGTCTTGGGGTCTCTCGCTGGGTCCCCTCTGGGCTCCGTACTGCCCGTTAGAGGGGTAATTCGCTGGTGTAGCCTGCTTTAGAGCAGTTTTGTTTGCCTTTTCAGCGGGAGCTCGTGACATGTACGTCTGCCTTCCTTGGCCGCTAGGCTCCACCCCCTCTCCTTCTTTTGTTTTTAATCTAACTAAACCCTGTGTTACTTTCCTTTTCTCATTTATGTATCTAAAAACATGTTTTGTCCCCTTTTTTTACTGACTGTGCTATTTTCTCTTCTGTGTGTGATTTGGAAGCTCATAACTTGCTTAGTATCTTTCTGCCTAATCTTATAGATCTGTCTATCTTCATCACTCGTTTTTTCTATAATTACTAAATGCTAACTATTTTGGCCACATCTGCGGAATACTACAATGGTTTCTTAAATTTTTTGCTTTTACTGGCAAGCCTAATGCAATTTTCTGTTGCCCTCAGCAGTGCAACGTTTAAATAATCCCATTTCTCTTGGACTCCATTTTAACTGCTCCAGTCTGATAATGACTCCTTTACACATATTCTAATTTTAGAAAAGTCTGTTTTTCTAAAGTCTAAAACTTTTGTTTTTGTGTGGTGTGACTCAGTCACTGTTCTTATATTAAACCACACTGACTGATGATCACTGGATCCTAAACTGTCACCTACAGTAATATCTGATACCAAATCTCCATTTGTTAACACAAAGTTTGTGACAGTACAATTAGAAAAAGACTGAACAAGCATGGTTTGTTTAGAAGGTTTGCCAGGAGAACTTTTCATTCTAATTCTATTATCAAGAATGTTTCTGAGGAAGATTTCTATCGAGAAAACTACCTTTTTGGCCCTGGTTTACTATATCAGAAATGATGTGTTGGGAGCCTCCCAGAGAATTCCCAGCGAAGCCAGTCAAGCCTAATCTGTTAAAGCAGATCCACAGCCACTAATGGCATAGTGGTAGAACAAGGATCTCTCACGAATTTAGGTATTCTGGAATTGGTGATTGGTACTCTTTTATAATCCTGCAAACATTCCACATCCTTGACATATTATTGAATTGGGGAAAAAGTCATGAGCTTGGCAGAAGAATAGAATATTGAATTAGATCCACCCTTCTTGTCAACAGTTTTAAGCATTCTACAATCAAGCCTGGATAAGGGGACTCAGGTATAACACCCTGAAAGTCCAGGTGTCTGCATTTATCCACATTAACTGTGTTTTGCTAGGTTAGTCTTTGGTAATAAAGGCAGACATGAAAATGAGACCACCTCTATGAATTTTTACTGCCCTATAAAATATATGGCACTTGTTTTACAAGCTTTATCTTGTTCTCCCTCTCAGGCCTTTGGAATCTATAACTTTATCCATTCAACCTCAATAGAGCCTTCTGTTAGTGGCCTCAACATCAGCCAGAATGCTGTGTGGAATGCAGGCTTTGTCTTGGAAATCTCTATCTACCATTTTCCATAATGATAAAGTAGTCCTTATAGTTGGAATGTTTAACAAAGCCTCAAAAATGCCACGTTAATCAAGAATTGGTCATAGCCACTTTTTTCCTTCACTCTCTGATGCAGAAAAACTAATGTACTATATTGAAAGGACCAAGCCTTTTCGTAAGTCTTCAATGTTTTTTTGTCCTGTCCTTTGGACATAGAGAAGGAGAAGCAACATTGGTCTCAACCATGATATGCTAAATTGTTTTGGCAATTACAAAAGAATACCAATTGCAATCCCTTCCTGTACCAGGAGGATTATGAGTTGTTATGTTATATAACCCAAATATGCAGTGTATAAAATCCAGAATGGTAAGATAGACTCAAGAGCGGTCCTTAGAAGTGGCCAGGCTTCACATAAGAAAGAGTAATATAGAAACAAATGTTTATTTAGAAAAGTACAGTATAAAAAAGTTGCCTAACTGACACTGGACGTCCTCATGCTTGTAGGACTTCAAAGTAAACAAAAGAGTGGATTTATTTTAAGGAGATGTGCATTTGCATATAACCAATGTTTTAGTCAAACTACCTTGACATATTAAGAAAAGTTTGGTAATTGGACTGAAATGGTGAAAATATGAAGCCTAATTTAGTACCCTTAAATATGGCAATCCCACATAATAGTGCCAAATTTGGGACTTCTCTATTTATCTTTCTAATCCACTGTAAAATCGCAGGCAACAGCAACATTTCATTTGTCTGAATGGAAATTCCAAACCGAAAATATTGCAAGCAATTTTGTCCAAAACAAATCGACTAACGAATGACGCTATAACACTAACAATTATATTATTGAAATAATATCAACATTTTACTAAGAAAATTATTGTTTTATTTATTTGCATTTTAAGTTAAACATCCTTTTCTTTTTGTCTAATTCCAGACTCATGTAACTTTAGAAATAAAAAACGCAAAGATTCTCCAAAAGAAATGCATGTGTTATTTATGCATATGGTATGCTGGGTATAGCTTAGTGGGTTTGCGTAACACTAAACCATTTACAAAACGGAAACATTCAAAGCACTCTTAATTGCACAATGAACGTTAATAGCTAAAGTACTCTGTTGGTCTTGATAAATGAAACCATATTTCTTTAAGAAGGATTAAAGAATATTTAAAGAATTACATGCTTGTTCCATGAGAGGGATTTGCTATGTGTGATAAATGCAATGTTAAGATTTAAGTTATATCACTGTAATTGGTTAGTTTGACATATCAAATGTAACTTCCTTTGAAGAAACCAAAAAATATTTTATTATACAAAAACACAATATGGTAAAGTATCGAACAATAAACAAAAATAGGACAGGAGGCAGAGAGATTTACTTTTGTTCTTAGAAGATAAAAACAGTCACCATGTACTTTGAATTATGGGAAGGATTCAATTCTATCTGGAAACAGTGGGTGTTAAAAACAACGGTAACACAAGTTGACTGAAAAACATTCCTCCTATAGGAACATGCATAAAAAAAAAAAATCATTGCCTTATAGTCTAGTCTGAAAGCAATACAAAATATGGCCAGACTAAAACGAAAAATCTGCAGTTCACTTAATAACAATTTTTTTTTTTAAGAAATTGGATTCTCCTGGATGATTGGCATTGTTGGTATTTGTTGACTGAAAAGGGAATTGTGGGTGACTGAAAACTATCTTCTAAAGTCTGGAAAACTGAACTACCAAAATTAGGTCAAAATAGATTAGATTGAAAAAAAAGCTGAATTTCAGAGCAGTTCAATTATTTTAACTTTTAAATGAAGCTGTTTTTTTATTATATAGTTTTATACCATAGTTCAAATATTACAACTATGATATCTATTTCACTCAATTTATACTGCTATTTTTTTAACCAGCTTAAATATTAGGATTTGGTTAAATTTCGTAGAACTGAGCAAATGACTAGCACTATGGAGTTCTGCCTTTGTCACCAAAAAATGAGATAAGTGATGGGAAAAAATATAATTGAATGTTAGGGGACAGCCACTAAATGTTGATTTTATTCACAGATCAAGTGAGAAGTGACCTACAGGGGAAAAAAAAGTAGAAGCAGAAAAAATATATAATAAATATATTGAATAAAAATATATAAATGTAGACTTTTTACTGCTCCTACTTTATCCTTCTACTGGTTACTTCTTCTCAATTGATCTATAAATCAACTGGCATGAAAATACACCTGCACTGTAATTCTGTGTACTGCAAAATTTATACATAACATTTATATTTAGCAGTACATTGATTGGCCATTTTTTCATAGTTTTGGTTCACACCAAAATCCATCGCATGGACAAAATTTGTCTGAAAAGAAACACCACATAGACAAATCTGAATCACATGAAACAATTTTTTTTGGGGGGGGGGATTAATTAATTTGGACAAAACAAATGATTACACGGTGCACAAGAACAATGTTTACTAATTTTAATGCCAGAAACAAAGTGGTGCCGTGCTAAATATTCTGTAACGTAACACATATATGATACACATTAACACACTGGCCAGAGAGAAAATATTTAACATACATGCCCCATGATATACTCTATTCCATATCACCTAGAGTATTCATTTGCATAAACCATTGACACGCCTTTTTATTTTTATTTTTTACCAGGGGCATAATTTTAGTTTAGTGATCCAATATAGTGGAAGTGTGTGAATTAATTACAGTCTGATGGGATGATGTTTGTAAGTGAAGACCACAGAAAAATTAGATTTGAATGAAGCCCACTAGAAAGCGGTATCTATTCAAATTAAACATTTACCTTTTATAGAAATACAAATAAAACAAATTAAAAGTGATAAATGCTACATGCACTGTTGACAATCTTTTATATGTACAAAAAATATTGGTTGCCAGTTTAAGACATAGAGGTCAATATTTTAGTTTTATAATAATCTGCAAGAATATATAGTAAAATAAGAATTACAAATTCAAATGGTCCCATATTGTAGAGGAGAAAGAAATGGATGCCAAAACAGGTCACTCCTCCAGGGAAACGGCACATTGATACTATGAAAATTATGCTGCAGTGTAACCAACTGTCTTCTAAAGTCTAGTAGTCCTGAGCAGTATTGATGTTCTCCAATAGCATATGCAAATATGTCTACGTTAAACAAAAGAAAAATACAAGTAGTACCCTAGGTGTAGTAATATATAATAAAATCCTCAGAAGCCTTGATATGCTTCAATCAGCCACCTATAGTCAAGTTGGTTAAGTTGTAGAGTTGAGTCAGAACTTCTCATTCAGTATGGTCTACTCTAGTGACCAGAGGTGATTCGTTCCCTTCAGCTCCCTAGTATGACAGATGGTACAGAAGTCTATTTGAGTCACAGAATACAGACCAAGTAAAATAGAACCAAAACATGTTTGTTTAGGACATAATTGCTCCATTGCACTGCTGAACATGTTGGAACTCTGTAAATGCTAATAATACTACTACTAATAATAATAATTTAGCTGTTTTGTTGAAATAATGTATCTGCTATTATTTCTGATTTTATATTGTTTTTTTCTTTATACAGAAAAGTTTATGCATCCTAATTTATGCATGTTAAGCTTCTTTTTATCTTTTTATTAATATTTTTCTTGACTTATACACTGGAGATCAAAATGGAATACCGAAAGTATTTTAAAAAAACAGAAACAACAACAAAAAAAAAAAATACTTTTATGCCACCTATTTTTTTTATAATTTATAAGCTGTAAATCTAAAGTCATTCATAAAGTCATTGAGCAAACATGACTATAAGTTGACAGTAAAACATTTTGCTGTGGCATAAGGAACAGGCTGTCATAAGAAATCAGATGCCCTAGTCCAGGGGTAGGTAGCCTTTGGCACTCCAAATGGTTTGAACTACATCTCCCCTATTACTTTACCAGCACTATGGCAGTACTATTGTTATGGGAAATGTGGTCTACAACATCTATCATGCCAAAGGTTACCTGCTTCTGCACTAGTCTTTTCTAGAGTCTTAAACATAACACACAGTCTGCTATGTATTCAGCTGATTGACATTTATTAATTCATTATTCATTCAATTTCCAAAGTAGTTCATTTTGTATGATATTGCAAAATAATATGGTTTAAAGCTGTGGAAATAAATTCAAATGCTTATCAAGGAAAACTATTGATGATATTAATAAAGATGGACATATACACTTCCTAAACAACAGAACAACCATTATAAGTATGAGAATGCTATTTTTACACCAAAATCATTATTAAAGGAAACTGGTCTTCCGAGTCTGATTATTATTGTTGATTTCATAGAGCTCCTCTGACTGTGATTGCTTGCATACGGGTTTGATTTATAGAAACATTTTATATCAAAAAGAAGATTACAGCCACTAAACTAGACAGACTGCAGTGCTCTCCAATTACAATAATTGCATCCACTGATCTGTCTTTATTTCCTTCCTCTTTAATTTTGTGACATAATGTTAAAAAATGATACTGTATTCTATTCACATTACATTGCTCATCTTTTTATTTTCAGTACTTATTGCCTAATGTAAGATGCAACTACCAAAATATCTACTAAGGATATCACAATAAACAAAGCCTAACGACTTACTATTAAAGCACATGGTGTATGCATTGCTTAAATAAAATCTACATGGAAATATTTTTTTTGTCACTGCTAGACATAACATATCAGTGTGTCCACTTACAGAAATTATGAAAAATGCTTTTATAATATGGTGTTTTTTAAAATGTATTTATTAATCTAAAGAATAACTAAATATTTTTTCTACACTATAGAAAGCGGGTGGGGGCACTAAAGTAAACTAATGAGGGGGTGAACCTAATGTCCTCACCCCTGGCCCCCACCCCTGAGCGGTGGGTGGGGGCCCTAAATAAAAATTAGGGGGAATCTAATGTCCTCCCCCTGGCCCCCACCCCTGAGCGGTGGGTGGGGGCCCTAAATTAGAATAAGCGGGGACCTAATGTCCTCCCCCCTGGCCCCCACCCCTGAGCGGTGGGTGGGGGCCCTAAATACCAATTAGGGGGGGACCTAATGTTCTCCCCCTAACCCCCACCCCTGAGTGGTGGGTGGGGGCCCTAAATAAAAATTGGGGGGGACCTAATGTCCTCCCCCCTGGCCCCCACCCCTGAGCGGTGGGTGGGAGCCCTAAATAGCAATTAGGGGGGGGACCTAATGACCTCCCCCCTAGCCCCAACCCCTGGGCAGTGGGTGGGGGCCCTAAATTAGAATAAAGGGGGGAACCTAATGTCCTCCCCTACTGTCCCACCCCCTTATTTTGCTTAGTATTAGTAAATGTGGCTGAAAGACCAATTAGGTCTTTCAGCCTTTTAGTAGATAGCTCTCTAATACCGTGGGAATTAAGGAGTTATCTACTTATTCATTCCTGTCATTACATTGACTGGCCAAGTAACTTACATTTTATATGTTGCAAATGCTTACAGCTGAATCCTATGTTTGTATACTTTTTATTTAAAATTGTATACAAAATTATATACAGTGTAACATTCTTCTTCTTCCACTGGGTAAGTATATTAGTACTTAGGCAATACATTTTACTTCTTTTTGCAGCCCTCTAGCCCTTTCCAGGACTTTTTTAGAGCCATTTTAGGGCCCAAAAGTTCGGGTCCCCATTGACTTCAAAGGGGTTCGGGTTCGGGGTCAAGTTCGGGTCAAGTTCGAGTCTGAACTCAAACTTTTTGCCGAAGTTCGGCCGAACCGGCGAAACCCTAATATCCAGGTGTCCGCTCAACTCTAGTTGGGGGTATTGCTTACTTTCAGTGTTTGCAGCTTAATTTACTGTTTATATTAATTGATTCCTTAGTGCATATCCTACCTTTCGTACTTGCTGTCACTACTGTCAGTGACATCTTTGTTAGTACTCTCACCCCGTAAATTTCTGTTTTTGTTAATTTTTTTTTTTACCCTTGCTGCACATTAATGGGAACTTTCCAGTTTAAAACAAATGCTACATAAGCTAAATTAATACAGAAGAGGTCACACAAAAGGAAGGCCAAAGTCAAACTGTCCTGATGAGGCACAATTGACTGGCTCTGCTCTTGATTAAAGCTGTAGTAGGCAAATTAGGCTTGAACATAATGTATATATAATTTACGTTTACAATTTATTTCATTATCTGCCCTTCACCCTGTGTATAGTTTAGGATAATCTGACCATTTGCTACCATAAGATTCCTTGTATCTCTTGAATAAATTGATAGGTGTGCATAAACCATAGCTTAGGTTAGATGATGCTAGTGAACCATGATGCTTTATGTGTTGTACTCTGTCCAATTAGCATTGATTGGATTTTGTCTCACTATAAATACTAAATTTGTATGAATTAATAAAACCGTATCCATTAAGTAACAAATTAATGGTGGCTTTCAGTGTAGGAATATGTTGGGAATCGTATTATTATTTAGAATATTTGCTGGTTACTGTAAGGGTACATTATATAAAGCAAATGTCCTTATTTATCTGAATATGGAAAGGACATTTGTATATAACAAAAATGTTCTTTAACAGATGCTCAATGCCTAATAATAATTAGATTTACCTCTCTAACTTTTTTATAAATCAATAAAGGAATCTTATATTAACTGAATTAATACGCAATTTGTGTACTCAGATAAAAAGCATTCCAATGGTTATATTTTTTCCCATCAGATAATAAAAATGTAAGGCAGGTGTTTCCCCTAGAAGAGAGCCAGCAGGTGGGCTGAAAAGTTGTTGGAGAAGCAGTATCTAGCATGAATACATAAAATTCTTTTTTAAAAATATGCATATGGATTAATGAGATAAAAAGGTTAAGAGATGAGAGAAAAATGCCTTAGGATAAAGCAATGCATTGTGGTCAAACAAAATCTACAAACCGATAGCATGAATATGCATGATACATTACTGAAATATAGGCAGTAAAATGCTGATTTGTGGACAATGTACAAATAATATGGTGTTTTGAAGCATAGGTTTAAAGCATTTTTTCTTCCATCATTCTGTTATACAACTGATTAGATTTGCTAGCGTAACAATGTATGAGATAAATGGGATTGTATACCTAAAATGATTTTTCATTATAGCTATCAAGGGGCTATATTAAAAAGCACTTTTATAGCATAGGTCACTAAAATGTCCCTAGTATAGCTTATTATAACGATTGAATACCAAATATTTTCACAATTTACATTAATGTTATTCTCAAATAGTTTTCAAAGTATGTGTAGAAATGTAATCAGTACTAAAACATTATAATTATTTATTATTTTCAAAAGGAGCTATTTGAGACTCTCAACAATAAAACATAAATGCAATAAATCAGAAGGGTAAGTTGTCACCATTGTTTTAGAAATTTGCAAGTTACCCATGGTGGTTCTGATGATTTGATTGACCCTGTGGTAAACATTCTAGATTATTGATTGATTAGAAAAGAGGATTTCCTAAACTGACCCTTTGTCATGATTCGGTTTATTCTCAGTCTGGTGCAGTACTTCACAGTGCCACTGCCAGTCTGTGCTGCTATGGCAGGCTGCTGCAACCAGACTGAGATCTCTCTGTGCTCCCAGCTCACTCTACTTTCCTATTATCTTCTCTCCATATATGGTTGAGCCTCACTCCTTCTTGTTTGTCAGTTCATTAAAAAAAATAGTGTTGTTGTTGGTCTGGCCATTTTGTCCTACGTAACAGTCTGTATCTTTGAGCATGCTGCTTCCCTGAGTTAATGAGCTAGCTGCATTTCCTGAGTTAGCTGCTCCCCTGAGTTCCTGATCTAGCTGCGTCTCTGAAATCCTGAGCTAGTTGCTTCCCTGAGTTCCTGGGCAAGCTGTCTTCCTGAGTTCCTGAGCTAGTTGCCTTCCAGTGTTCCTGAGCTAGCTGCTTCGTTGAGTTCCTGAAATAGCTGTCTTCCTGGGTTCCTGAGCTAACTTCTTTCCTGAGTTTCTGAAATAGCTGTCTTCCTGAGTTCCTGGGCTAGCTGCCTTCCTGAATTCCTTAGCTTGTTGCCTTCCTGAGTTCCTGGGCTAGCTGCCTTCCTGAGTTCCTTAGCTTGTTGCCTTCCTGAGTTCCTGGGCTAGCTGCCTTCCTGAGTTCCTTAGCTTGTTTCCTTCCTGAGTTCCTGAGCTAGCTGCCTTCCTGAGTTCCTTGTATCCAGAGGGCTTCCTTTTCTCACATTAAGCTATCTGTACTGGTATTTGTTTCTGTTGTGTATCTTGTGAATAACAATCCCTTCCCTCACATCGAGTTATCTGTGTTGGTATACACTGTGTTGTGTTCCTTGTAAATAAATAGTAGACTTGTTTTGCCTTGATTTTGTGTGTTTCCTTGTTTCCTTGCATGGGTTCTAACCTATAGAGGTTGCTGCTCTGGCCAGACACTTGACACCCATTTAACTGTAATGCTGTTGTGTACCATAAACGTGGTGAAAAAAGTAAATCATTCTAAAACGTATATATGTATTCTTCTGAAGTTATTTCCGGATATTGGGCTTCTGAAGAATGCACAAAAGAAACAAATATGGAATTTCAAGATACAGGTCTGTTAGATTAGAGGTAAGTACAGGGCTGGACATCCGAGTGTGTTACCTATATGATTGCACAGAACAAACACCAAGGTGGTTGACGCTGCAAGGCTACCACTCCATCTCCTCTGGCTTCAACTGCTTGCTCTGTATAGTTATAGTGTGTTGAGCTGTCAGTACTCTGTCTCTGAAGCACCCGCTAAGCCTCAAAACACAAATCCTACATGGCTCGCAGCAGTGCAGCCATTGATGGGGTGTCAGGGTGGCGGTCCGGTGAACGGGACCCAGACACTGTCTGGGTGGTGGTGGGACGACCGGGACCCAGTATGCCTGATGTTGAAAGTAGAAGTCACAGTATGGAAGTGGATTAGCAGGGTCTGGTGCAGGGTAACCGCACGCCCCCTAGTGTTGAGCACCAGTGTTTGTGTGGCCACATACCAGGACCCTGATGCATCTTCTGCGGATCCCAGGAACTAGGAGCTTGGAAATAAGCAAACCTCCCAGAAGCTGAATATGGAGGCTCTGCAGCAGGAATGCATCCAGTACAGAAACAAGGCAAGACTAGGATAGGCACCAAACATGAAAACAAGACAGAACTAGTAGATCCCAGAACCAGAGAAGGATAGTGTGACAGATTCATCTGTATTGCTGGTTCGTCTGTTACCCTTTGTTTTCGCTGGATTTCCTGTCCGTATGCCCCTGTTCGTGTGATTATGGAATACCGATTGAAACTACCGAACGGACGACCACCCAGGAGAGGAGTGTGCTGCTGGTTAACCTCTTGGCCCCAATTAGAACGTTGTGGTTAACCGCAGACACCTCTCCATTCCATTCGTACGGGTGGTCGTCGTTCGCATGCCAACCATGAGGCGGCGGCCATTTTGGGACACGAGAAAGCTTAGCGGTGTTCGGTACAAATTCTATGGAACTAAAAATGGACACTTTCATCTACCGAACACCGCTGGAGGCGGCTGCCCCCCTTCTATTTCGTCGAGGCGTACGAACACCGGTCCGTTCGGGAGTTTTGTACATTCGTATGGACTTTTACTCAGATAGCCGTCCCATGGAGTCATTCGTATACCGAAGGACTGGTGAAAGACTTTGACTTCATGGCGATTCGACTAGATACATCGGATCTGAGCGCTATTCGGTAGAAATATGCACTCAGATCCAGGCTATCTGGGGATACGTTACACGAACCATATTCATTCGGTATTTCTTCAGTTATGTATTTTAATGTATTTTTCTTACTGTATTTTAAAATGGCAATTGCCTCTATCCTGGGAGATAATTAGGTTTCTTTCCAATTATCTCCGGGATAGAGGAGAAGGGTTTATGGGTAAGATGTGAAGGGCTTATGTTGAAGCCACTGCGATTGGCTACTGTCCAATATGTTTTACAGTCTTCCACAAGGTCCCCTAGGGGAGTGTCTACCTTGTGGAGACCGGCATAAATACCGGGCAGGTAGCCCCCATTAAACAGATCCTTATTTGACCCTCAAGACGGAGCTTGGTCTCGTTTGTGGAGGGAATTATTACTGGGACAGCGCTTTCGGTATTTCTAGCTGTGGAAGGAGTTCGACTGATTTGCTGTTCGGGAGTTGCCGCGTTCGTGGACTCCGTTCGGGAGTTTGGCAGTCGGCTGGATAAAATCTGCATTTCTTGAGAGGGGGATTATTCACTAAACGGCGGCTTCATCTACCTGGCTGTGAGTGTCGTAACAGATAGGAAGCTAAACCCAGAACATGTACACAATACATATGGGAAACATAAACAGAACAGGGGCAGGACAGGACAGGACTGTACATGGACTGGGAATACAAAATAAAACAAGACAAGATGGCAAAACAAGAGGAGAATTAACTAAGCACTATATGTGAAAACTATGGGGATTTAGTTACATTATATGATCATACATTGCATAAGCCTACCACAACGCCAATGTACCCCATATTTGACGGGTCCTACTCTGCCTAATGTCTGCTAAATAAACCATAATAAGGCACATACAGCACTCACCTGCAAGAAAAGGCAGAGAATTTAAGCAACTGCCTGCAGGAACCAGACTGAAACAAAAGCATTCATGGAAAAGGAACGGGTGTGGCAACATAAAACAAATATTTAAATTAATCCAGGAGACTGGGAATTCTAGGAACGGAATACAGGAATGAACCCAGAAAACCCAGCATAAAGAAAACCAGACATAGTTTAGAATACCAGAAAAAACAAGAAAAACTAAACAAGAATTGTAAAAAGAGTACTGGATACCAGAAGCCATCGCCAGAATGATCCACAGCTAGGAACAGGATATGACATGGGGATTTGTAGTTATATTACATCTCTACACCACTAAACTTAGACACACAAGATGTATGTGTTGAGCTGCAGAGACAGAACACTGAATGCTCAAACAGTCCACCAAAATCCAGGATCTAAGCTGGGAGGAATAGAAGAAAAATTGTAAAGGGGCAAGGAAGAGAGAGACATCTAAGGGGTCTATGGAGGAAAAAAATTATCTAAGTTGGCTACAAAGAGAGAGACTTCTAATCTTAGGGAGGGTTAGGGAGAGAGAGAACATCTACGTGGGGCTAGGATGAGAGACAGAGAGATAGAGAGAGATTTGATGGGGGTAGGAGAGTAGGTGACAACTAAGAAGGATAAATATAAATGGATGTTACACAGTTCCCATAATAATCAGCCAACCTTTAAACCTTTACAAAGGTCTATTGGGGACCGATATTGTGAACTACATTTCCTGTGATGCTTAGTAAGGCCTTAAGGCTAGCCGAGCATCAAAAGAATTGTAGCTAGGAATCACGTATAATGCCTGATGTTGTTAGATGTCTATATATTTCCTGTACTCATAAACCCCCTAGACTGTTTGAACATCATGGCAGTTACATTTTACAGACATCTGAAAATCAACATTATATTTTATGAGCACACACACAAACATATACACAAACGCACAATTATACTCACATACACATATACGGACATACATTGTGTTCACACCAAGGAATAACAGCATTCATACACACTGATGTTGCACATGCAGGAACACTAACACATTTACATACTGAAATCCTCACAAACTGACATTGTGCATGTACAGAAACATTGCTAAGCACTGATAGTTTACACACAAACTCTAAAACATATTTACATTGCACACACAATATGCAATGATATTGCACAAAGAGAGACACTCCAAAGCATTCACAACGGTTCTACACAGAAACCCTCACATGTACCAATATTTCACAAACTATATTTTTTATTTATTCATAGCTACTCATGACATTAACAGACATTCTCGATCAATCCTAAATAAGCATATTCATGACAGGTTGATTGCTTTGTGTCATAAATGGCTTTAACTATTGTTAACATTAATTGATGATAATCAATAATGGTGAATGGTAGGACACTGGGGGAACATCACTCTTACATTTCACGTGACGTCTTGTTCCTGCTGCGGATCAATTATTGCGATGGCTTCTCGTATCCAGTACTCTGGATTATCAATAAACTGCAATCTTTAAGTTTGGATTCAAATATTGTTGAATGGGTAAGGCAGTGGCTGAGTAACAGGCAACAGAGGGTTGTAGTTAATGGAATATATTCGAAGCTTGGACTTGTCACCAGTGGGGTACCTCAGGGATCTGTACTTGGACCCATTCTCTTTAATATTTTTATTAGTGATATTGCAGAAGGTCTTGATGGTAAGGTATGTCTTTTTGCTGATGATACTAAGATATGTAACAGGGTTGATGTTCCAGGAGGGATAAGCCAAATGGCAAATGATTTAGGTAAACTAGAAAATGGTCAGAATTGTGGCAACTGACATTTAATGTGGATAAGTGCAAGATAATGCATCTTGGACGTAAAAACCCAAGGGCAGAGTACAGAATATTTGATAGAGTTCTAACCTCAACAAATGAGGAAAGGGATTTAGGGATGATTATTTCTGATGACTTAAAGGTAGGCAGACAATGTAATAGAGCAGCAGGAAATGCTAGCAGAATGCTTGGTTGTATAGGGAGAGGTATTAGCAGTAGAAAGAGGGAAGTGCTCATGCCATTGTACAGAACACTGGTGAGACCTCACTTGGAGTATTGTACACAGTACTGGAGACCGTATCTTCAGAAGGATATTGATACCTTAGAGAGGGTTCAGAAAAGGGCTACTAAACTGGTTCATGGATTGCGGGATAAAACTTACCAGGCAAGGTTAAAGGATCTTAACATGTATAGCTTGGAGGAAAGACGAGACAGGGGGGATATGATAGAAACATTTAAATATATAAAGGAATCAACACAGTAAAGGAGGAGACTATATTTAAAAGAAGAAAAACTACCACAACAAGAGGACATAGTCTTAAATTAGAGGGACAAAGGTTTAAAAATAATATCAGGAAGTATTACTTTACTGAGAGGGTAGTGGATGCATGGAATAGACTTCCAGCTGAAGTGGTAGAGGTTAACACAGTAAAGGAGTTTAAGCATGCGTGGGATAGGCATAAGGCTATCCTAACTATAAGATAAGGCTAGGGACTAATGAAAGTATTTAGAAAATTGGGCAGACTAGATGGGCCGAATGGTTCTTATCTGCCGTCACATTCTATGTTTCTATGTTTCTATGTTTCTACAATTCTTGTTTAGTTTTTCTTGTTTTTTCTGCTTTTCTATTGTATGTCTGGTTTTCTTTATGCTCGGTTTCCTGGGTTAATTCCTTTAGTCCGTTCATGGAATTCCCAGTCTCTTGGATTCCTTTAAATGTTTGTTTTTTGTTGCCACACCCGTTCCTTTTCCATTAATCCTTTTGTTTCAGTTTGTTCCTGCAGGCAGTTGCTACAAGTCCTCTGCCCTTTTCTTGCAGGTAAGTGCTGTGTGTGTTTTATTATTGTTTATTTAGTCATGTATATCTAGACAGTTAGGACCCACTGTAATTGGAGTACTTTGGCGCAGTGGTGGGCTGCATACATCTTGGCCATTTATGTATGTCTAAATCTCAGATGTTTATTACACATATTAGTCTATTTTTATTTTTATTACACATATGTCTCCTTGTTTTTCCTTGTATATCTTGTCTTGTTTTATTTTGTCTTCCCAGTTCATGTACAGTCCTGTCCCGTCCATGCCTTGTTCATGTTTCCCTCATGTCTTGTGTACATGTTCTGGTTTCTGCTTTCTGTCCTGCTCCGGTTCTGGGTTTGTCTAGTCTAGTCTAGTCTTGTCTTATCTTGTTTGGTGCCTGTTCTAGTCTTGCCTTGTTTCTAGTACTGGATAAATATCTCCTGTAGAGCCTCCATATCCAGATCCTGGGAGGTCTGCATATTTTCTACTAGCTCCTGGGATCCGCAGAAGCTGCATCAGGGCCCTGGTATGTGGCCGCACAAACCCTGGTGCTCAACACCAGGGGTTGTGTGGTTACCCTGCACCTGGCCCTGATCGTTCATTTCCACAAGCTTGACTCCTATCATCATCAGGCACACAGGGGTCCCGGTCTCCGTACCGCCACCCGTGACATCACAGAGGGCAGATATGTAATTAAAATAATAACCTTACTCTATAATTGTATTTATTGATGTTGGGATCTACTAGAATTATATTTATTTGTAGAATTATTCCAAATAATATACCAAGTTGTTGATGATGATGATGATAATAATATTTACTAACATTTATTGGCAACAAGTAATTTACATGTAGAACATAACAGAAACAAGAAGTGAGGAAGGTCCTGCTCAAATGTACTTACAATCTACAATTTTACCAAATCATAAAATTATAAAAACACAGTTATATAAACAAATATCAAAAATTTATGTTGTTAAATAAAAGAAAACTTTAGAAATATATTTTATACTAAACAATTTTAAATAAAAATGTTTTAAAATAAAATGCATCTTACAGGGCCCAATACCAAACAGGGCAAAGCCATCAGCTGCTGTATAGCACCATTTAGAATGCAAAATCTAATTATTGTTCACACCATTCAACTATGTTTGGATTTTGCAATTCATGCACAAAATGGGTCTTAATTTGGACTGAATTTTATAAAGACTGAATGCCTCTGGAATATAGTCAGCATGTGGGGGCTTCTAATTCTAATTGTAATTTAGCAGTGGATGGGGGCTCTAAATAAGAAAAGGGGGGGGGGGATTTAGTGTCCACAGCCATCCATTAGCAGTAGGTGTTGGATAAAAAATAATGACAGATGAGGGGACCTATTGTCTACCTGTCAACTTGTACCCTAGTTTTTACCCCATGAATTAGTGATTGGTCGGGGATCTAAATATTATTGCTAAGGGTTTTACTTATTTGCCTTCTGGCTGCTAGCACTTCCAGTGGGTAAATAGTACTTCAAATTAACAATTCACTTGCAAGAAACCAAGTAATAGTAATAATATTACTGCTTTGTGAATCTTTTGAATCTTATACTTTGTGTAGGATTCAGATGTGAAAGCACTAATTTTAATTCGGGTGCAAAATATATCTAGGCAATTGATGCAAATTTACAGGGCACAACTGAATTCCGACTGCATTTGGTAAATATGAGAGTTGCCATTCAGTCATTTTTTTCTTTGAATGCTGTTAATCCGTACCAAACCTGGTGTTTAGTGAAAGGCACTGTTAATTTACAATACATTTACTAAACTATCCCGTGAACATAGACCAGTTGCTTTTGAAACTATGTACATGAAAAAACATGTCTTTTTTTTTCTGGCAATAATAATAAAAAAGATAAATGTCTATAAACTCAGATTTATGAGTTGAACATCTGTTTTTTTTTTTGCTACATATTTCAACACATATGTACAGCTCTTGATGCAATCGTTTGCATGAAATGAGTTTCCCATAAAGTAAGTTATATGGGAAGTAATATGACATCCTCAATCCTTCCCTTTTCTTCTTATTAACCCTTTAACTAGTGACTGGTTCCTGATAAAATATATTTAAACAGGAGAGAAAACTAAGTGCTATTTCCTAGCTGTGAGAAAATTCAAAATGTTAATTTATTTGAATTTTTTGTTATTTATTCACTTATTGCATAATTATTGAAGGTTATAAAGAATGAGAAATTTACGACACCTTTGCAATACTTTGGACAGGGTGAAAAAAATAAGTGTAATAGACCATTTATTATTTTTTTAATAGTTAAGAGCACTTTTCCTGGATATTTGTAAATTATCTGTTGGCATCCTACACATATGCTTTGCAATATGCACAGAGAAAAGCCACCAGCTACGATTGTGTAGCACTATACTTGCTGAGTCTTGGAGGCTGACATACAGTGTAGCAGAAGAGACCACATCCACATTAAGCAAAGGGATTGACCAGAGCTCTCCTTGTCTTTGAAGACCAGTGTGTATTTATTAATCTCTTAAAATATATCCATTTTGAACTTTTATGGCTAACAGGTTCTAGTCAATTTCTACTGGATAAATGTGTATTTTTGTGCAGAGCGTTTCTTATCATTATGTGGTTTAACCTTTCTCCTGGAGGTTTAACTCCACCTCTGCCACAATCAATGGCTAAACTGGAACAAGAGTTCTGGGCTGGCTAATTTCAATTCTGTGCATTCTGGGCATTTAATGTCAGCACGCACAACATGCAGGTGATAGGAGTCCAATGGTGGCATGAATTTCCCCTCCATGCCTCCTACATCCTCCCCTCAGCTCACCCACTCTCTACATCCTACATCGGTCTCCCAATAGCTAGGGAGTGTGAGATCAGCTGAGGAGGTTCAAGCTGAGGGGAGATCTTGGCCTCAGCGTTAAAACAGAGGTAACTTTTTTAGTTTTATGTAATTTTTTTTAAGTTGGGGGGCAGGATAGGAAAAGTTACTCTCTTAAAATACTGGTTTAAAGTAATTAGATTATTAGCATTTTTTTGCAGATTCTGTAGCTGTTATATGCGTTTTTATGTTTGTATTCCTGACTGTTTTAGGTAATATATGCTGCAACCGGTTTTTGATGTGTATGCAAAAACCAGCTCTATGCACATATATTTGTAGACAGAGAATAGGCTCGCTGCATAGTTATACCATTGTTCTAGAGCTTTTCATGATGTGCTAAGGTATGGGTCTTGAAAAAAGTTCCCTAGCCTCTAATAATTTTATACCAAATCTCAACAGTAATGGAAAGATCAGTATATACTTGACATTAACCCAATCTCTAGTACCATGAGAACATAATAAAACTGAGTTACATCCTGTCCTCCCCTCTCTGGCATACAGATGAGTATACTGCAATTGGATGCTGTTGAAGCTCTTTGAAACAACACAGTCTTAAATAATAGTATAATAAGTCTATGTGATTTAGAAGAAAACAAAGAAGATAGATGTCAATCCCATTTTGTTTATATGAAAGTTGTATACTTTAGTCAGATGCAGAAGATTATAGTATGTAGGCTGTGCAGTTTATTAACTTGTTTACCATGCCCTAGAGGCATCTCAGAGGTTTCAGCCATATAATGTTTTTCCCCTTTAGATTTATATGATTTTACAATATTTTGTCCATGTTGACTATATGGCTGTATCTTATCCATTTGCTTTGTTGCCAAAATACAAAAAAAAAATCAACCTTGGTGGGACACTTTATTAAGCATTACATGGACCAGTGAGTGATTACTATTTTAGTTACAAGATGGATACATGAAACCAGACTCACTTTCTAATCAGATGGCAATCTAAAAAAATATATGGGTTATTTATCGGATTTTGGCCTGATGGACAAAATCTGGTTAAAATGAAAGAATTCCAGGCCCATTGGCAAGTCACAAATTTACTAAAGTCAAATTGTCGGAATGCAGGCAGTATTTAAATCATTAAGTATCCAGATGAAAATCAGAGCTTTTGCATCGGAATCCTATACAAAGTATTTGTAAGATTCACAAAGCACCGCTTTTAAAGTGATTTGGGTCTGAATATATCCAACAGGATGCATATTTGCTAATTTTCTATGCAAGTGAATTATATTATTTAGTACTATTTGCCCACTGTCACAGCTAGAATTGTGTCTGCGAAATAACTAGGGACATCAGATAGGGGACCTTAAAATAAGTAATGTAGGGTGGATAGATTAATATTAGGGAGAAGGACCAAGTGTACTCCATGACCCCATATTGGCAATGGGTGTGGGCCCTAATAGTAATATTGAGGAGGGAGGACCTAATGTTCTCCCACACTTTACCTCTCCGACCCCCCCCCCCACCGTAGCTAAGAATCGCCAATTTTTAAGCCACTTGACATTAAAAATGAATAACGTTACCTATTCCCCCACCCTAATATACTGAAGAGTGAGTCTGTAAATCTAATACATGTAATACATGTAACATAACATTTTTACTTACCTCAATTAAGTATTCCTTCTTCTAACTTATTTTTAGCCCTTACAAAGGTGAAATTAAAATCCACAAATAAGTGATGCAATGATTTAAAAAAAACATAAAACCCTGATATGAAGAAAACAGAAAAAAATAAATAACGCAATGCAATAAAATGAATCCGTCTTCATCCTTGGAGGGGCTGAGCTCTGATAGTAAGGAAAACCTTTATATAGGCTTTGCCACACTATGTCAGCTGGTACATTGTATAGTATCCCAACCAATAAGAGCTCTGTACTCTGATTTGGTGGCTAGTAAGCCAACCAATTAGTGCACACTGATAGCCAAGTCTCAAGATAAGTGAACTATTTAATGTGGCAGCTTGCTAGCAAGCGCGGGCAAGCAGCCACATAATTAACCCTAATGCCACCTAGGGTATTTAACGATTTGCACGCTGGCTGTTAGCTCTGTGTGCAAATAGTTTTGATTTTTGAGTTATCAAGGCATGGATTTGGCAAAATTCACCTGACCTGAAACACCACATGGATGAATTTCGGACATTCTGTACAATTTTTTTTTTGTTTGTATGAGTCTACAATTAGTCATTGCACAACATAAGTGGGAAATGAATGAATATATATGATGTGTAAATCTATAAAATCAAATAATAATAGTTTAATCCCAAAAATGGTTTAACCCCAAAATCTGGTCCCCAACTCAGTTGCCTTCAGCATCTATCCTCTCTGCAACCACAGAATGAGGAAGGTATTGCAAGGCAGCCAATGATAGGTCAGTTGATGCTCTCAACCTATCACTTGCTGCTCTTGAGAGAAAAAGTATTTACCTAACTTCAGGGTTAAACGGTTGGAAAATTGTAAGGTAAAACTGTGCCCAAGCACTGCTGCCCCATTACAACTGCAATGACCTGAAGTTGTAATGGGGGTGAGAATGTTCTCAATAAATAGAGGACTAAAAAATAAAGGAATGCACGAAAAGGCTTATTAAAGGTGAGAATTGTCAGGAATTCAAAGTGAATTCAAAAGGAATTGCAAACTTTTGTCTCAAATATCCAAATAATTAAAAAGTTAATTTTGTTTTTAGTTTAGTTTGGCAATTTTGGCCATAAATTATAAATTCTCTTGAATTCACTTTCAAAATTCCTGGCAATTCTCTATATAGTGAATAACCTTGTAGAACCGATCTGATAATATACTTTAAAGAAAATGTTGTTCATGTGCTATTCTGTTAAAAGTAGTACTTTCACATAGTTTTGAAAAAAAATAGTTCCAGTTTGTCTATGCGCTGCTCATTTTTCTGAAAGACGGATAGACAACCAGACAGAAGATATGAGATTACAAAACAGTGAAGCATGTATTAAAAGAAAATAATACTTTTGGGGACATCACAATAAACCATGATATTCTCTCTGCCTAGTTCTTTTACTGGCATATCACAGGATCGGAGTTAAATTAAAGGTGGCAGCTGCAAATATACACACATATATACTTATACACATATATAAGAGTAACAACATAATTTGTCATATTTATAATAACTATGTTCGACGGACTGAGATACAGGTGTAGCTGAAGCAAGCTAACGTATTTATGTACTGTTGTATGCTCTCTGTTACTGCAAGGAATGAAGTCTGTACTCTATAATGGCAGAGAGTACTGTTCTTTATTGTTTATTCTGCTTGAACAAAAACTTGTCTTTATCAGTAAATGTCAATGAATTAAAATCGGAAAAATTATTTTCAGCACTTATAACTACCTTATAGCTCACAATTCAACTGTGCTAATATACTTAATAAGCCTCCAAAGGAGAAAAAACACACTTCAGGTCCAGACAACATAGAATATTTTACTTTGTGTTTTTACATATTTAAAAAGAGACTGAGTGGACGTTAGAATGGTAAAATCAATGAATTTTTGTTTTGTTTAACCATATTCTTGTAACAGATAAATATTAAAACAGACAGACAATGTGGAGACAGCCATATGTACTCACATACTCGTAAAACACACTAATAAACATAACATATAATGCCACAATGAAAAGAATGTTTCTTTTAATAATTAATTAAAAGCTACAAGCTCTATTTTTCTCTTCCTTATCCTGTTGCTTTGGTTTTATCCTCGTAACATGTCATTTATTTGTCTATGCCAGTAGTTTGTCAGTCATTGCCTATTTGCTATCTGTTTTCTGTATGCATACTATGAGCAATGTTGGGGGAAGATACATACAAAGGGGCTGTGGGGAGAAAGAGGCATGCAAAGGGGCCGGGGAGAAAAAGACACAAAAGTTGTAATTTGTTTTTGTTTTCGGGGGATAAGCCAAGTGGGATTCAACCCACTAATAACCAAATACGCACTGAGAAAGGTGCTAGCTAAGCACTAAAAAACAGGGGTCACAACATATGTGTTCATCATTCTAATGTTTAGCTGAACAGTAACTAAAACCTGTTGGCTAAAGCTGCATGTATTATTTATTGATTTTCAGCCACATTCATTGTTTGCGCTGTATAGTAAATGTGTATTGTAAAGGGGTCACTAAGTATCATTGAACTCAGGGCCAAAAAACCCATCAAAACTCACTGTTTACTGAATTTTCACTCTCAAATTTGTAAATGGTTGGTTCATTACCATTTGGTATTTTAATTTCCCTAATGAGTTTCTTAAAATATCTCTAAGCTTCATTTAATATTCAAGCAGTTTAAAACATACAGAAATCCATTAATGTTTATGTTTTTTCATCATTACAATTATGCTAAATTAGGGTGTGCTGGGTATGTAGTTGCAAACACTGTTTTATTGTAACAAAAGATCAGTCAAATAGAAATCTGCACAAATTGGACTGTATTTGAGCGAAATGTTATACAGCGGTATATGATACTGCATAAATATTAATATATACATCTTAAAGAAAGGATCCTTTTACATTTTTTTCAAAATTGTGTGTTTGTGAGTGTTGCGCATCGGACTTCAATTCTCAAGAAATTATATATTTTATGATTGTTCTAAATTATATAATAGGAACAGAACTCCAATGCCTTTGGTTCTTTTTCTTTTAGAGTTAATGTGTTAATAAAAAACAGTGATAAATCAAAGCTGAAGTGGAAACTTTCATAAAAAAAAGGTATGTTGTTTAGCAACACTGATTTAGTACCTAGCAATGCATTTACTGTAAAAACAGGTCTGATGACTCATGAGAAAAACTGGAATTATTTACTTTGTTCTTTGCAGTGATAGAAACAAAATAGTAAAGAAACCCATCTCGCATTACCACAGGTGGCTGTAAAACAGGCTATACGAGATGTTTTACAAACATTAATCTGAGAGATAAAGATGCACTAGGCATAATTACTTGATTGCAAAATAAATGGGTAGTCTTCACTTTACTTAAAGGGAAACAACAACTTTCTTTGGTTATGAATTTCAAGAACTAAAAGACTAGTTATAAGAGCAAGGGCTTTTATTATGTAGAGATAGACAGAGTTCCACAAAGAGAATTGATATAAATACTATATTATTTCGCTCTGCTATCTGAATTGAGTATTTTATGTTTCCAGAGTATGCTGAATTGAACATCCTGAAATACAATAAAAATCACCTTGGGTACTATGCGTTGGAAAGGACTGAGAGCTCTCCAGATGTTTCTGTTTAGGCATTGCTAACTATGCTGATAAGGTGCCCAAAGAGTGCACCATAAAGTTCTAAATAGGACATACAATGGGTATATACAGGCACAAATATAGATCAGGTTTTAGAAAGGTTGTCCAAATTTAGAGTAGAAGGACAATGGGTTGAAGAGTCCAAATCATGCTTCGATGAGGCTCAGACTCGTGTGTGGTGCCAGATATTGAAAATGCTGAGGATCCTGACCAATTGACTCATGACCCTGTCAATATACTGTAAATAAATAATTGCAGATTAATTAGACTTGAGCAAAGTTGGAAATGGTTCTTGTGAATCACTTTGTCAGAAAACAAAAACCAGGTCGGCAGTTATTAATCCACTTTTTGAAATAAATTCAGGAAAGCCATTGAGACAGTCAGAACAGGAGAAAAGCTTGCTAAAGAGTGTCCTTGCATGCAAAATTTTTTACAATACTGCCTGTACTAGTGGCTGCGCAACATCAGCCATTAATGTATTGCCAATTCTGAATTGACAAAATTTAAATGTTATATATCTGGATCAAAACAAAAAATTAGGAAGTGAAAGAAATTTTAGAATGATTGATTGTAATGTTTGTCCTTTTTCAAAGTCACTGAATTAAAGGTTTTATTTTGAAGAACAAATAAATGTATTGCAAAAGCCCCAATGCAAGTATAAACGGTAAATAAAGCAATTTCTTCATAAGAAATACAAGTATTTAAGGAAAAATAAAGTCATTTACCAGAGTTTCAGCACTTGGCAAATGATAAAAGGCTTGATTGAAGTTGTAGTAGAATTGCAGGAGATAAATCAAAGCTGGGGCACCGAGAGAAACCTTGTCACAGGAGGCCCAGTAAGGGGCCATCTGGACACCTCAGGGTGCCAACCATGCAGTGCTAGGTAACGCAGAGCAGGTACCTCCTTACCTTGATGGCAGGTGCTTGTTCTGCAAACAAATCCCAATGACTGGAGGAGAGGGGGACGAAGAAGCCAGGCGGCAAGGGAGGCTGTCCTTGCAGCCTCTCAGTCCTCCCTCGCACACCCTCTGTGTTGCCGGGAGCCGAAATATTATGTCATTGCAGCCCCGGCATACTAAACAGCGGGCGGGAGGAGTGCGGAGCTGCCCCACAATGGACCCAAGGGAGGTGAGTGTTTGAATGTTTGACTGTCAGTGAGTGTGTGAGTGTGTCTGTGTGTGTGTATGTCTGTCAGTGAGTGTCTGTGTGTGTCTGTCATCGAGTGTCTGTGCTTCTCTGTGTGTGTGTGTGTGTGTGTGTGTCTGTCTGTCTGTCTGTCAGTGAGTGTGTGTGTGTGTCTGTCAGTGAGTGTCAGGATTACTAGTTGATCCAGCAAGCAGAATAATATCATACCTAGGACTAAGGATAACGTTTAACCGGACCTTAGAATGGCTAGACTTAACTTATCCAAGAATTGTCAGAATACTTGCCAAGGTCAGGGTTACAGAATGAGACACAACGATGAGAGAAAGCCAAAAGTCAAGGATACCAGAAATCAGGGAATTCAAAAATATCACGATCAGGAACACTCTCTCGGATAACCAGCAAATGGAAACCATGACAGGGCAATGAGTAGAAGGATAAATTAGTTCAAAAACCCTCCTGCAGATCCGATTGGCCGTAACCGACCTTTGACCCCAAAATGTGTGTGCGCATTTTTTATGTGACGTCACACTCACGTCGATGCCATCATTACCAAGGCGGACATGCGGCTACAATATGGCGTGGATCTGCAGAAGCCAGTGTCCACCTACATGCTGCAGAAGTCAGGCATACTTGCACAGGACCACTGAGCGGCCCTTCCATTACAGCTAGGCAATTTTCACTGCAAACACCATAAGGCGAGGATGAATACGTGACAGTGAGTGTATGCCTGTCAGTGAGTATCTGTGTGTCTGTCAGTAAGTGAGTGTATGTCAGTGAGTGTGTGTGTGTCTGTCAGTGAGTGAAAGTAATCCTTGCACCGACCCTGGCAGAGGTTAATCAATGTTGAAACAGTGTTGCAGGCGTTAACCAAAGCTGGAACAGGGTGGCAGGCATTAACACACAACGGAACAAGGTTGCTGGCATTAATCCATACAGGAACAGGGTTGATGGCGTTAACCACACAGGAACAGGATTGCAAGGGGTTAACACGCAGGAACAGGATTGCTGGCGTTAACCCACACAGGAACAGGATTGCAAGGCATTAACCCAGGAAATCCAGGATACAAAGAGTCCAGAGTCCAGACAGGTAGAGATTAATTCAGGAAGTCCAGGCAGTTGAGGGTAATCAGATAACTTCAGGCAGGATCTGGCTCTATACTCTAGGGAGACAACAAAAGAACTGGTCTGTGCTTAAATAGGGAAAAGCGAAGGGGAGCCCTCCCATGACGACCTATATAAGTGGAAGGCTCCTCTGGGTGAGTAGGTGTCCACACCTGCCTATGTGGACGGGACAATATGTCAGTTTGTTTATTTAACTTGCAAACCTCCATGCTGCTTCCATGCTTGCTGAGCTGGATTCCCCAGAGCTTTGTCAGCCTAAGGGTATCCTAGAGCAGCATGGGGAACACACAGCACATATCAACCAACATGCCCACAGGAGGAGAGGTAGGGATAAGGGTAGACAAGATGTGCCTGCCTTCCCCTGTATGTCACAACCCACATGCAGTAGCTGCAGGGGCCAGCGGGAAAGAAGAGAGTGCGGTGCACCTTGCACTCATGGCATATTGCTGTGGTCTAAGCTGATGGCAGGAAGGAGGGCTTGGCGCATCCCCCACTTCCAGAATGCCGAAATCCATGTGGAATCTGGTGAGTGAGCGTAGCGCACCAGCCTCTCCAGGTGTGCCGTGACACATCCAGTCTGCAGCCTCAGGGACGAACCTTCAGCATGGAAAATATACAGTACCCTCTCAGTGTCTCCCAGTGGTAGCAAAACAACTACAATAAAAATGTACATTTTGTTATAAAACCATAAAATCAAAACATCTTACTAACAAAATTTGGAGTTTATTCCCTATAATCTAGCACCTACCTTATGTAGCGGAGCACTAGTCCTGACCAGAACTTTCCTCTGCTGGATCCTTAGTAGCTGGAATTTAGGAACAAGGTGCTGAAATGTGAATAGCTCTCCTCCTCCCCAGTAACTGGATGACACACAGTTCTGGGAGAACAACTGACTTTATTCAGCAAACCTTTTTATGCACAGCATGGGGTCTCTCTCCAGGGGCCAGGGATTTGGATTTTTTGCATTCCCCTGCTGTGGTACGCTTCTGGAGTGAGGAATCCAAAATATTTGGTTAAGCGTATTTCTGGCAAAATGTGATTCTGGGATTTTACATTACGTATTGAATTTTGGAATAAATCGTTTACACACTACCTCGCAGCTTGATGGATGAAACAGAGAGGTGGTGTGGACCTTATCCACATAAAGTGTGTTTTTAGAGACAATAATTTAGACACCATCAAAGTAAGTGTATCTTTGCTATACATTATTTTATGTGTATAGTCATTTTTTTTCAAGACATCAGTATTAAAAATATATATATTTTACTTTGAATATATAATGATATTGAGGTGTGTGGCCACCAAAACAGGCCCAGAGGCTTACTCGGTGAAAGCTTGCTTATAAGCTCTAGAACTTGTGAGTGTTCCATTGTCGGATTATTTAGTCACTGTTTTTTGTTTTTCATTTTAAGGCACTATTATTAAATTATATATAAGAGAGATCCACAGAGAAGTGTCATTTGTACATTTTAGCCACACTTTTCAGATATAGGTATATTCATATTAATTTCATTTCCACTGATCAATAGCTTTAGCTTAATTCCCTTCATTATCCAAGTACGTCCACATTTATTTTTACCTTGTCCCACCTTCTCAACCTCTTGAGAAATGTTTTGCTTTAACCAATTCACTGGCCAAGTATTCATCCATTGCACACACTTTTAATAAAATATCTCTTATCCTTTCCCACTTGATATTCCTCTTACTGTTACTATACACTACTCATTAAATCTATGCTCCAGGCATTAATTAGATAATGACTTTTTCCCAGATTTTAGTATTTGAAACTGATAATACTACTTTGGCTAGATTTTTAGTAGATTATGCAATGTCTGCCATGTATTGGTGGTTTTCAATTTTGTAGCCCTATTCATTAAAGTTTTATTCTATAATCACTATAGCCTAAGTAGTGGTTAGGGTGCTAGGAGTACCCAGGTGCTGTTGAAAGGTAGGAGCCAAACCATATTAACACTTACCTGGATCCACTAAACACCCAAGGTCCTTCTGGTCTTCTGGATATCGCTAGACTTGAAGTTCCCATTCTGCTTTGGCAATATCTATTTTGTCGCAGTTTGGGCATAATACATTGGATGAGACTGTTACCTGATTGCAGATGCCCAAGGAACTCAACTTAGTGTCAAACTTCTTGCTGCAGGAGAGTGCCATGGAACCTCTGGAAGCATTGCAACTACAGCATGCTGAAGTGGTTACTATGCTTAGACTGCCCCTTTACTTATAACAAATGGAAAATATTTATATTATCACATGTTAATTTATGTGTGCTCCAGTGATACCCTTACAGATAATGGGTCCTAAATTAAAAAATGGAAGACATATTACATTTTAGCTGGAATTTTAAAAATAAATATACTTTCAATTTAACTAAATCAACTCTCATTACTTTCTCAACATTTTCTTAAAAGTGCAATTAATTTTAGGCTGTTTGGCTGCTCTATATTATGTTTTAAATTATAAATGATAATGAAATGATATTACAATTTGTAGCATTTTTAAATCAAAAGTACGGTTGCACCTTGAACTGGCAATGTAAAATTATTTAATTATAATGCACACTTCCCCAGCTGAAATTACAAAGATCAATACAAATATTCACTTTTTTTCTCTGACATCTTTATCAGACTCTCACAATCATTCTCTTCCCATCAGAGTAATGTGTCAATGCATTAATATGTGATTTTATTAAAGACACGGAGGCTCATATTATGCATAACTCTTTCTTTATTTCCTCAGCAGCAAAGATAGAGGAATATAAATATTGTCAAAATGAAAGAAAAACTGCATAGATACACAGGCAACCAATCACATAACAGAGGAAGTGACTATAAAAGGCCTGTGTCTCCCACAATCCTCCTCTTTCTTTGCTGCTTCCTCAGACAGCTAAGTACTTTGCTTGGTCCATTGTATTTATTTGCTGTGTTTTATATTTACATGGTGTTATGCTGTACTGTTATGGTGCTTTTCTTATGGTTGTTTGAGATTGCACTGTGATTGTTCACATTCATTCCTCTGTGTTTTATATCTGCTGAGCTGCCTCTTGCAGCTCCTACTCTGTCCCCTGCGCTGGTGCTCCCACCCCCCCCTCCCTCACTCCGCCCGCCGCGACCGCTCTGCCGGCCGGCGGGTGCCTTCTATTCCCAGGTCGGCTTTCAGCCGCGGCTCTCTCTGGTACTGCCGCGGCTGTCAGCGTGTTTCCTGGCTCGCTCGCGGGCTGCCCGAGCGGGGAGGGGCGCGCGCCCCTTCCCCCGCCGGGTTGCAGGCCACGAGCGCTCCCTGCACGTGCGGCGGCCATCTTGGGGGCGGTCCTTATCCCCGGTCGTTCCATTCTGCTGCCGTGCGCTCTGCCTTACTCCTGGGTCCCTGGGGTGCACCAGTGCTCAGGTGTTTCTTCCTATTTTCACTCTGCAGGGTTAATCAACCCTTTCAATCCTGTTTTTGACACTGTTTTAACTTGTAAACTGTTTGTGTTGGGTTCTTTCCCTGGTAAATTACTTTAACTATGCAGGAGAGGGAGGATGGGCCTGAGGGCCTCCCCACTGATTTCAATACAGATAATCCTGTGGGGGCTACTGCTTCCCAGGAATTCCAAGCCCTGCTGGATGCCACTATGGCCTCTTCCCTGCAGAAGGCTTTTGCTTCAGCCATGGGGGCTGTATCATCCTCTTTTTCCCAATCCCTGCATTCTCTCCTGCTGCCTTCCATGGCGACTCCCGCCCTCCTGGGCATGGGACTACCCTCTCCTACCCCGACTGTGCCGGGGGCCCGTAAGGCTAAGGAGAAATCTAAACACGTCGACTCCCACTCCTCGATGCAGGTTCTACCTGCCATGATTGACACGCTAGAGGCGGTCACAGACAGCGCGCCTCCCACGCGCAAAAGAGCCCCTGGCCGGGCTAAAAAGGCTAGGTTGTGGAAACGGGCTAAAGCCCTGGATGATGGGTCGGATTCCGACCGGAGTGTGGAGGATGAATCAGACGTTCTGGAGTATGACTCCTTTGGTGAGGGTGAGTCGGGTGAGGACTTACCGCTTACGGGTGTGACCCCTTCTGGGGCACCCGCCGCTGCCCGTAGTCAGTTGATAAACCCCACTGGGGATACCAAGGCACTGGTTGACCCTCAGGGCAACCCCTTATTTGACCCCGACGATCTTCGTCACCCTAGGTCCGCAGAGTGGGTTCCCCCGGACCATATTGCTCAATATGTGGCACGGCGCATGCACACCCCCCCTTTCCAAAGAAGGTCGCAATAAGTTGCGGGCGGAATGCCCCAGACCCTCTCTGCCCGGTGCAGCCTGCAAAACCCCTGACATCGACCCTCAGATTGCTCAATTCATGAACAAATCGGGCTGGAAGCCCAAGAAGGGCTTAGACTATTCGCTCAAGGGGTGCCAGGACAAGCTCTTGGACACCCTGGGTCCTTTATCTAAATTATACGAGCTCCTGGACGGCGCTCGGGCAGGCACTTCCATGCTGGATGTTGATGTTGCCATAGGATGGGTCCAGAGAGCTATCTGTCTTTTGGGGAATGCGAACACTGCCATGTCCTCAGAGAGGCGTAAGGCAATTCTCCTCAAGCTTGACCCAAAACTGGCTGCCATGACTGTGGCGGAGCCTGATCCTTCCGAGGAGGGGATGCTGTTCGGTGCTTCCTTTGTTAAGGACTTGGGGTCGTATGTTAAGACCTTTACGGCCATTGACAAGGCGCAGGCGAATATGAAGCGCATGTTCGCGCCCAAGGTTTTCGGAGGGGCCGGGCGTAGCAGGAACCGTCCACCCGGCCGTGGTTTCCGTGGCTCCTCACGTGCCCAAAGAGGTTCCTTCTTTCCGTCCCGGGGATTCCAGGATCCGAGGACGCCCCCTTTCTTCCCAGCCAGAGGGAGACCTTGGGGCTCCAGATACCCCCGCGGTGCCGCTTCGGGAAGACGCCCTTATGGTAAGTACCCCTTCTTCCCATACTACTCGGGCTCGGGTAGCGGGCAGGCTGGCTCTGTTCCACCAAGAGTGGGCAAGTATTACTTCAGACGCTTGGGTTCTACAGTGTGTGAAGGGCTATCGCCTGGAGTTTGTTTCTCTCCCTGTCCAATTTCATGTCCCCAGGGAATTGTCTCTCCCGCTAGACCAAGACGAGATGATCTCGGCAGAAGTCGAGGAGATGCTGTCGAAAGGCGCTATAGAAGAGTTGCCGTTCGCCGCTCAAGGCTTTACGAGCAATCTCTTCCTGGTCCCCAAGAAAGGGGGCGGAGTCCGCCCGGTGATAAATCTCCGCCCCCTCAACGCATTCCTCCGGTACCAACACTTTCAGATGGAGGGTATACACTGCCTCAGGGACCTCCTCCGTCAGTCAGACTGGCTGGCCAAGTTGGATCTGAAGGACGCGTATTTCACTGTCCCGATAGCGTTGGAGTGCAGGGATTACCTGCACTTCACCTGGCATGGGAGACGCTGGCGCTTTACCTGTCTGCCTTTCGGCCTTTCCTCGGCGCCATGGTGCTTCACCAAGATCATGAAGCCTCCGATGGAGTTCCTCCGTACCCGTGGGGTGCGTTTAATCATTTACCTGGACGACATCTTAATCATGTCCCAGTCCAGAGACCAGCTTCTCACGCATTTGGGATGGACGATCGATCTACTGCAAAACCTGGGGTTCTTGATCAATTGGGACAAATCGATCCTGGACCCATCACAGTCGATGGAGTTCCTAGGTTTCCAGGTGGATTCCATCCGCCAATTCCTATACTTGCCGGATTCAAAGATCAGAGCCATCCGAAAGGAGCTTCGAAGGGCTCTGCGTGTACAAGATCTATCCATCAGGCAATTGGCACGCATTATCGGTCTCCTTGCGGCCTCCATTCAGGCGATATTCCCGGGCCCACTCCATTATCGTGCCCTCCAAAGGCTCAAGGGTTCTCACCTCCGATCAGGTCATTCCTACGAATCCCGTGTACAGCTGGACGTGGAGTCCAGAGACGAACTGGTGTGGTGGTTAGCCCACATGGAAGCCTGGAACGGGAGGGCCATCTTCGGTTCCATCCCGGACGTGGTAATAGAATCAGATGCCAGCTTACACGGCTGGGGGGCTCGTTGTGGCAACGTTTCCACAGGAGGCAGATGGTCCGAGACGGAGAGATCCCTGCACATCAATTGCCTGGAGCTCCTGGCAGGGGCATTCGCGATTCGCAGCCTTACCCCAGGGCGGGCGAACTGCTGCGTTCTTCTCAAGATGGACAACGTGTCGGCCGTACGTTATATCAACCACCTTGGAGGCACCAAGTCCAGGATGTTGGCCCTGCTAGCGAAAGATTTTTGGCAATTTTGCCTTTTCAACAATGTGTCCGTGACAGCGGAACACATTCCGGGGCTGGACAATTCGGACGCGGATTGGAATTCCAGACATTTGAGAGACTCGGGAGACTGGCGTTTGCACGTTTCGGTGTTCCAAGGCCTGGACAGACTATGGGGGCGGTTCAGGATGGATCTGTTCGCCTCCCGTCTGAACGCTCAACTACCGGAATTTTACAGCTGGAGGCCGGACCCGGCAGCGGTCGCGACGGACGCCTTTCTCCAGGAATGGCCACCGGGCTGCCTTTATGCCTTTCCCCCGTTCAACATGATCGCCCGCACGATATCGAAGATGACTCGTCACGAGTGCCGCCTGGTTTTGATCACCCCCTGTGGAGATCCAGACCATGGTTCCCTCGTCTGTTGGAGTTGTCAATAGACTATCCCCGGTTGATCCCGTGCTTCCAGGACCTCCTTCTGGATCCGGATGGGAACTCTCACGATCTTGTGCGTCAACGACAGTTGCCTCTTGTGGCGTGGCTCCTTTCAGGGGAACCTGGGCTGTCCCAAATGTTCCGCGATCAACTCTCCTGCTCCTCGATAACGCCTGGGCCCCCGGTACGAGATCAGCCTACCGTGCTTCATGGAATTCGTGGTCTGATTGGTGCATGGAACGGTCTGTGGATCCCGTATCTGCCCCTCTCCATCTGATCCTAGAGTTTCTCACGACACTGTTTGAGACGGGCAAGGCATACCGCACCGTCAACCTCTACCGCTCGGCGATTTCAGCCGGGCATAGTGGTTTGGATGGCTCACCAGTCGGCAGACATCCTTTTGTGTGCCGCCTTCTCAAAGGCATCCGCCTCGCTCGCCCTCCTAGACCTCGCTTCTCTGCCTTCTGGGACGTCAACGTCATGTTACGATTCCTCTCATCTTGGTATCCTAACCACGAACTGAGTCTCAAGCAGTTATCCTCCAAACTAGTGATGCTACTCTGTTTGGTTTCATGTAAGAGGGTGTCTGATGTTAGGGCCCTTGACTGGGACGCCATTGTATTCACCCCGGAGGGTGTTACTTTCAACATATCCAGGAGGACAAAGTCGGCATCCAAGTCGTTCACGTATCCTAGGTTCCCGGGCTCTCCAGCATTGTGTCCGGTTGAATGTCTGAAGACTTATCTGGATGCTACTCGACCTTTTCGTTCCTTGGACTTGCATCCTCTGTTCGTGTCTTTTAGGACACCTCATAGGCCTGTTTCGACTCCGACTCTCGCACGATGGGTGCGCTGGCTTTTATCCTCGGCGGGCGTTGACACTTCGGTCTTTACGCCTCACTCGGTTCGGGGTGCTATGGCTTCGAAGGCATCCACGGTCGGCTGTCGACTAGAGGACATCATGCGGGCTGCGGACTGGTCTAGAGAATCGACCTTCCGTGAATTCTATTTCAAACCTATTGAGCATATCGCATCTCAGGTGATCGCACAGCTTTAAACTTGCATAATATGAGCCTCCGTGTCTTTAATAAAATTCCCAGATTTTACTATTAACATGACGTAAAGTCATGATTTTATTAAAGACACGGAGGCGAGTATTATTCCCTCCCACCCTCCCGTGAGGGTATAGGGTTGAGATGCTTTTGAGCTCTTCAGGTACGTTTTTTCATGTCGGTATGTTTTTCTATGTCACTATGGGTATGTGACTCACTTGTTATATCACATCGACTAATTATTTATTTATGTTTTTCAGATTCCGGTTTATCATGGAACTGCTAATGTTTGCTTTGATCCCTATATTATCTGTCGTTGAGTAACCAACAGTTTGTTTTGGTAAGTTTACAGTTTGAAGTCTGGGTATTACCATATTTCTCTCTCTCTTTTAGCTTGAAGTTTTCGGTTCGTTGCCTTTTTCCTGTTATGGACAAGTTGGATTTCGTTCTTCTTATCTGGTCTTCGGTTTCCGCAAGAAAGAGGGGGATTGTGGGAGACACAGGCCTTTTATAGTCACTTCCTCTGTTATGTGATTGGTTGCCTGTGTATCTATGCAGTTTTTCTTTCATTTTGACAATATTTATATTCCTCTATCTTTGCTGCTGAGGAAATAAAGAAAGAGTTATGCATAATACTCGCCTCCGTGTCTTTAATAAAATCATGACTTTACGTCATGTTAATAGTAAAATCTGGGAATTATATTGCATATCCCCATCAATGAAAAAAATAGATGGATATATAACAGGTGAATTAAGAGAACAAAAGAACTTGCAATTCATAAAAAGACTAAAAATCTAATACCTTTAATTAGGGCATTATATCTTAAATTCATATTGTAAATGTTATTTTCTTACACTTAATCAATAAAAATTCAATTAACCTGGTAGAATGTAGAATGTGCTTACATTGCAAATAATAATGAATGCTGCACATTTTCCACATGATCACACACTATGTAGTACACTAACAATGTTTATAGAAATGAGCAGTTCTGATTTCTTGAATTTTACAAAATATTTTTTAGTATACCCATTATCTGCTTTCTTTTTGCCATTCATTTTAAAATTGATTTAGCTCAACTAGGAAACTGATTACATTTAGGTTCAAAAAGCCACGGCCTTCTAAAGAATTCAACATAAGAACTAACACCATTATAATCAAACCAGGAGACTGATTTACCTGTAAAGGACAACTGTCACCCAAAAGCATTTTTAAGATAATAATGCTTTCATCAAGTTTTGAAATGAAATATATACAGTATTTTCAAATGAAGTATATGCCACAAAATATCCCAACCCTTCAGCTCTTTATATGCACCTTACGTCAAACAGTGTTTGAAAACCAGCATTTATGGGGTTATTCTCACTCTTACTAAAACTAAATATTGTTGGAATTAGGTTGGGCTGAAAGAATCTGTGCAATCGCCTGGATGTATGCAGTGTCCAGATTAAAATGGGTGCTTTTGCATCCAATCCCTATACAAAGGGTAGGTTTCAGAAGAGTCACAAAGCACATATTTTAAACTGAATAAGGACCAAATGCATGCAACAGGATGCACATTCTCGAATTATTTTTCATTTGCTTTTATGCAAGCTAACAATAATCTTAAGTATTATTTGCCCTATACTAAATAGATGGGGGAGGTTAAATAGGCTTGCCCCCAACCATGGGCAATGGGTTGGGAGTCTTTAAAATAAGTAATGTAATGTGATCATCAGGTAGGGGTTATTTTAATATACTACATATTTTTTTAAATATGAACCTGGATTTGAGGTCTCCGAGCCTTGATTTGAAACTTTTGGTCCACATTTCAGATGTTCAAACAGAGTTTGTTCCAGCTGATATCTCGTAGCAATCTCTGTAAAATGCAGAGATTGCTACGTAGTGTGAACAATGTCCGGATCTTGCAGTACAAATGTCCCAGTACACAGACTTTAGAGACTAAATGTTGGTTTCCATCCACTGTCTGACTAAAGGTGCATGTGTATGGCTGAAGGATCTTGTCATATGCAAAAGGTGTTGATGAGTTTTCTCATTTCTTACATATACATTTAAAAAAAAAAAAATATTTCCTTAAAAGTATTATTATATGTGTATGTGCTTAGCTTGGAGGTTTCAGCATATCAGCTGTGTCATCATGTGTCACTCTATTTTATGTCATCTCTACAAACCAATAAAGAGTCTCTGCAGGCATTGTATCTGCTTTATCTTATTGACTCAAGAACATAGCGCGCATCCGCCCATATCTAACGCCGGACGCGGCTAAGGTACTGGTTCATGCTGTTGTTCTCTCTCGCCTTGACTATTGCAATCCCCTTCTCACCGGTCTTACATGTTCCCAGCTTGCACCGCTGCAATCTATAATGAATACGGCTGCGAGGCTTATTTTCCTGTCCGGTCGCACCTCCCATGCCTCCACGCTCTGTCAGTCCCTGCATAGGCTTCCAGTTAGATATAGGGCCCAATTCAAAATTCTGGCGCTTGCTTACAAATCCCTACATAATGCTGCTCCAACATACCTATCCTCCCTCATACACAAGTATGTCCCGACGAGACCCCTGCGCTCAGCCCAAGACCTACTCCTATCCTCTGCCCGGATCCCCACCTCTGATGCTCGCCTTCAAGACTTCTCCAGGGCTGCACCTATTCTGTGGAACTCCCTTCCCTCCTCAATCAGACTTTCACCCAGCCTCCATTCCTTCAAAAAATCTTTGAAAACTCACTTCTTTATTAAAGCGTATCAATTAAACTGTCAGCAGGTTTCTCATCCCCCACCCCATGACTCCGTTCCTTCACCTGTCAAAAATGACCTACCAAGCACTCAATAAACCCTTCTGTAACAAACTATTTAATTCCCCTACTTTAACCCTTTGTGTCACTATACCCCACTCCCTCTAGCATGTAAGCTCATCGAGCAGGGCCCTCAACCCCCTCTGTTCCTGTACGTCAGTGGTCTGATCTCAATTATGTGTCTGTTAGTCCACCCATTGTACAGCGCTACGGAATTTGTTGGCGCTATATAAATAATAAAATAATAATAATAATAATAATAATAATTGAAGTGCACATAGCATCTAGAGTTTCCTGGCACTGTCCTTGCATTTAGTGTCATTTTTACTATTTTAATGCTTAATGAGAGTCCCCAGTAACCCATCTTCTTTATGATGCTTGGGCTCATGAGGAAGCATTAGCATGATCTGCAATGGGTGACAGTGACTGGTTGAAAGTGTCAGCTAACTGCTTTCAATTTATCATAGTGTCCATAGCAGGTATGAATTGTTCTGGCTAGAAGGGTGTGTGCAATCTCTAACCTAGCCATACCTCCAATAGGGGCATGAGTATGAGTAGCAAGGGACTTTTATTCAGTGGTAAACTGCTTGAAAAGGGTTTAACACATAATGGAGAGACAGCTCAAGAGGAATCCAGGCACTATAACCAATTCAACAAGAAACAAGATGAAATGGTTAAATTTCCTACAGTTTACCTCTGCATTCCACTGTGCAATTTTCTCACTCCGTATTTCTTTCTTCCACATTCACACACTCTGTCCTTCTTTTTCTATTTTCACTCTTTTAAAGTTAATTACAGATGCCTTTTTTATCCCATCTCTGCTGCCATCACAGTAATCTACATCCCCCCAGGACTTCTCTACATGTTCCTGATTGTTTTTTTTTTTTGCTTAGCTCGCCAATTCTTCTCTGTCTACATACTGGGCTACATATCTCCTACCTTTGGCTTATTGTTTCTAGAATAACAGGTATGTTCATAGATTGTCAGATCATTTGAGAAAGGCCTTCGTCACCTCTCCACCTCTCTGTCAATATTACTTTGAATGCCAATTACTTGTAAGATATCAACATTCTATAATTCTAAAATGCTGAAGAAAATATTTCTGCTATACAAATGCTAATCAAAACAATCACCATCTGATTAGATTAACTTTAACAATTCCATGTCTTCCCCAACAACCTTCAGTTACTAAAACAGACTACATAAAAGCAACTAATCCTTCAATCATCGCTACTTCTGATCTCATTAAAAATTTCTTAAACTCTCTATTTCACTTTACATTGTTGATCACATGGTGCTTTTTCAATCCTTTCACAAATGTGGTCTTTGTGACACTGTCCTTTTTTTGCTCTCATCTTTTTGCTCCTTAGGCATCTGCTTTAAAGGGTACTATCGCCTCCCTACTACCTAATTCACTTGATGTCCCTCAAGGCTTTCTATTATTTCTGTTACCAGCTTTTTAATGAAACCTAGTCTTATTTGTCTTTTGAAAGCCCACCCTCCATCATTGCTTCAATTAACCCAACCCTATATGCTCACTGCCCTTGTGTTATTTTAAACTATGATCTCACTTTTACTCCACACGTCCAGATTGTATATAATATTGGTTGGTTTGCCCATAACATAACATGCTCTCAGACAATCAGTGACTCCTTATTCATAAAACAAATTTGAAAAAAGGCAAGTTTCTTTTCAACCCAGTTCTATGAATGGGGAGTTAATGATTGGCAGAGAGCATCATCTAAATGCTCTCAGCCAATCAGTGGAGTAGCTTCCTGATGTTTCCTGATTTTGAGAAAACGGAATGATAGAGAGGCAAGGAGAACGATTTAACCTCTTATGATGAGCCAGCAACAAGGACCTCCTGGCACCATAACAACTTAATTTATAATACGTTGTTATGGTACCTAGAGTGTTCTTTTAAGCTTGATCACCTCTAAGGATTAGTAATGCATTTCTGTTTGTACTGACATAGATGTGCATTTTGATATTTATTATCATTCCTGAAACTCATCCAACGTCCATTCTTCTAATGCTGTGGAGTTTGTGTCCCCCATCCGTGTCTTCAGAGATTGCCTTTATCTTATGTTGCATCTGCTTCATAGTGCCTTGTGGCGCATTAGTGTTCCCCCATGTCCATTTCTAGAGAGAGATTAGATAAAGCAGGACAATGTAGGCTATAAAGCACTTCTGAAGTAAACACAAGCCTGGAGTTCCATAAACATGCTACTGCATCTCTAAACCCCTCTCCCTGCATTTTATAATTTCTAAAGGTAACATGTCTGCAGTTATCTGGGAGGTAAGAATTATATTTATAGAACAAGCTATTTTTGAAATTCATAATCCTCTGTTATGTTTGTCTCAGAATACTTATCTATGAATATATATGCATCATGTGTTTTGCTTGGTTTATGTTAATTTTAATTAGTAAAAAAAATATTATTTCCTCAGCTTTCCATAAAGCACATTTATCATATTCAGCATATATTCTTCCAAGTTATAAATCATTCGTCTCAAACCATTTCTCTGTAATACTTAGCCATATCTGCATGTTTATATATGTCAAAGTAAAAGGAAAAATATTGCAGGAAACATGTATGTACCATGCATTTTAGATGGACCATGGACCAGTTAGGAAAGTGGATCATGATTGGTGACAGATTTTAGATCACATTTCATCCACCTGTAATATAGATTAGAAGGTATAGACAGAGAGCTTTAAGAAAAAATGGTCTATATCATATTCTGCTATGTATAGTGGTATATCACTTTTGTTATATAAAATTGCTAAGTGGTGAATATTTATTATGAGTTACTGTGGATTTTATGCAATGTGTTCACAGCATTTAAAGAATATTTTTTTTTTTCATAAACTTTCCTTGTGATATCTTAAAGCAACATTTTTACCTCCACATTGAGTACATAAAGCTTCTTCATAGGGTAAACAAGAGAGTAGACAGAAATCTCAAAAACATGGTTCCATGGACAAACAATGACTTAGTCCCTAAAGTTGATTATATGAGTGTACCATCAAGACTACTATTTGCCATGTATTAAGAGAAAACAATAGCCTGCTAAGATTAAGACGGATATGATCTGGACGTATCTTCACCATTAACATATCACTGAATCCACTATCTAACATTACACAGTTCCCTGACATTTAATACATGCAATGGAAGACTGACGCATGACACAAAGGGAAAGAAAAACTCAAAGACACAGATAAGGAATTGACCGATGATTGATGAAATTAAAATGGCAAACAAAAATTGTTTTAAAAAAAAATTATTTCATTCATTAAAATGTTAAAAATGCAAGATTTCCAGCCAAGCAAATATAATGAAATATGTACATTATAGTAAAACATTTCAATACTTAAAATTAAAAAATAACATACACAAAAAGGGACAATGTGTCTATATCTTTCCTGTTATAACTGATGGAAAATATGACAGATTTACAGATACCTTTCAACATGGGAATCCAGAGTTTATTTTTTTTTTCTTTAAAAGACAAGCTACTTCCTCCAAGTTGTAGTATATGCCTTTTGCATCACCTGTGTTGACAGCACGTATCAGGCAATCTGTCATTTACTCCTTCTCCAATAAATGGATCTCGGAATTCTTTTATTGGTGTAGTGAATGTGTTGTATCGGTAAAATATGCAACAGTAAATTTTAACTCTGTATTTTTCAAAGTAGAGTTTTACTTGTTCTTTTTTATCATACCCTGGTCTTGGAAAAATACAAATTACTGGGAAACTTGAAGAATAATTGTTACGTCAAATATGATATACTTCATTTTTCAACAAATGTCTCAGCTCTATTATGATTTTGAAGGATTTTCTTAAAGTATAAAAAATCTTTATTTCGTGAAAATATATCTATTGATTCAAAACATTGGAAGGTATGTTCATAAATTAAAAAGCAATTACATTTTTGGACTACGTGCAAAATAAATTGAATTCATTTATGTAGGTCCCTAATAATTACTTCAGTGATATGTGATATTTATGTGGAGTGATGTGGAATGTGTTATTGTAAGAGTGTTTTATGCTATTAACTAAAGACTTTTAATTTAAGTGACAAAACATTGTACAACGTGCATGGCATTTGTATAGTCTCTACATTTTAAACATAAACAATGATTTATAAATGCAAAATGATGCAAAACCATGGCATATTACGGAAGACTGGATCCTAGAGAAAGATATGTTGTCAACAATTGATTCGGTGCTTACACTGTATATATGCAACTGAAGAAATAGGAGCACTCACAAGACTTGTGGTGAAGCAAGAAATATTTCATCCATAATTGTGCAATTACAACCTCCATCAACTTTTCGGCCTCAGTTCAGTATTTGATATTGAGAAAGATGGGGTCCAAAGATTGATGGAGAAAGTAATTGCACAATTAGGGATTAAATCACTACGTGTCAGTGAGTGCGCCTACTTATTCAGATATATATATTGAATTATATATTATATTAAATATAATATATATTTACAAAGTGCCAACAAATTTTGCAGTGCTGTTCAAACGATAGACTAACAGACAAGTATTTGCAACAGGAGTTTGATGCACAGAAAGAAACAGAGGGTGTTAAGAGCCCTGCTCAAACAAGCTTACATTTTAGAGGGAGTATGATACTTTCGTACTCTGGAATTGAGTCATTATAACGAGTTTTAGAATCCTGTAGCTTTTGCCTTGTATCCTCCTTTCTCTTTGTATGGGTGCAATATAAAAAACACCACCTGTCATGATCTTGAGCAGGTCAGATATGAGACTTTGGCCAGAGTTAACATTAGGTTCTTTATTGTGGGGTTTGGACATAATAGAATAACAGCAAATCCTATAAATGAAATTATAGGGAGAAGGAAAATAAGAGAACCTATAAATGGAGTAATAGGTGATAAGGGTAAATAATAGAAACAAAGGTTTAGGTAATATGCCCCAGACAGGTTATAAACAGGATGTAAGTAAATAATAAGAAAACCTAAAGATAAACGTATAGGTTGAAATAGAAGGACAAATAAAACAGATCAGAACAATATGGTTTCAGGATTACAGGAAAGAAGAAGAACTTTAGTGTATCAGCCCCCTGTTGGAAGGAGTATTGATAACCTTGGAAAATGACACCTTGCAATAGTAGTTTGTAGCAAAGTCCAGATTGGTGTTATATAGGTAGGTATAGAGCAGATGGGTTGTGTGGATCAGTCTGGTATAAATCAGGTAGGCAAGATAAAGCGTTCAGGCTGGTATGGAGCTGGTTGGTATCAAAAGGAATATAATAAGGAAGGTAAGTCCATCAGTATAATTACAGGAGCCAGGATCTGAAGTCTTTCAAGCCAACCAACAACTACAATATAAATGCCCTGTCTTGAGCAGGGTGTAGCCTTTTGTAGGAATGTCATTAGTTCGGGCAGGTGAGGATGATGAAGGAGAGTTCAGCGTTAGAGGTTAGGGAGGCCACTAGTGGTGGAGAGCAGGTATTGTAGAAAAATAAAGAAAGGAAAAATAAATGTAGTTGTCAGTACCAACATTTGCCACTGGGTCGAAGTTGACTCTGGTCAGCTCTGTGAGGACAAGAATGGCAATACCTTCAGAATGCAAAGTAAGAACTCCTCTTATCCCTCTGAAAAAATGAGCAGGCTGGTTTGTCTTCCCTCACAATGCCGCACAAGAGAGCTGACATTAGCCTGGCATCTTACCTTGGGTAATAGCCACTACAGTTGGGTAATATGTGCAATTATTGAATATGTTATCATATACCAATATTGAGCTAATATTTCAAGATATCCTCAATTTTCCCATAATACACTTTTAACCTATAGAGTTTTTGTCATGGGCAAAGCAATGACCAGCCGTCACATGCAATTAATAGAAAATTACATTCAGTTAGATACTAATATCGCAATTTCCTGTACTGGGACCAAAACTGAGGACAACGTTGCATAACTGAATATAGCACTACAGCATGATCTTTGTTTTGCTTTTTTTTTTCTAGTATTCAGTTTTAAAGTCAAGTTAATTGATGTATCAAATATCCTATATATACATAAACAATGGAGAAATAAAATATTGGCATCAGCCAGGGTCACCTTTCATTTAATACAATGTTTGTATTGTTCTAATTGCAGAGAATTGAAGTCTTGCACACCATGTCTACAGGAATGTGCAGATGTTCTAGTGAATGTCACTACTATTTCTTAATTGCATCTTCATAACTGAAGTCGTGTCTCAACAATAACCACATTAGTTTGTGTTGAACTATTTTTCTAAATTAACCCATTTCAGGTAACTTCTAAAAAAATACCTGAAACCTTTATGCAATTGTGTTTCTTAAATCAGCCACCACTTGAATTATGAAACTCAAAGTTCAAAAATGAAAAGTAATATGCATTTGATATTTTAATGGTATATGAATGGATGGCAATAAGGTGTACTACTATTTTACAGATTGGTTGATAGGCGCAGTTACAAACATTAGAGAATGTACCAAATTTTGCTACTTTACCTTAAAATGTGATCTCCTATAATTATCAATTCACTGAGTAAACTCCTATGACTCTGGGAAATTAGTACATCTTCATATGCAAGAATCTGTTTTCTTTTGCTATTTTCTCTTTTCTGTTTATTAGTAATAATAGTTATTTAGTAATTTGACCCTTACTTGTTTGCACACCAGATTAGGAGAGACATACCGTATTGCCCACAGTATCGGAGATGGCAAGTGATTGGACTACGTGCACAGTCAAACGTGGAGAATCCTAACATGACATACTGCAACGCCAAAAGATAATGAAGCCCCTAGGTTGGTAAGCTATATAAGTGATGAATTAACAAAGGCTTGGTATTAAACATGATGTCTGAGATTGGGAGTTTGCTATTGTAGTTATAGCTTTTGTTTCAAGTGGAGACACTTGTTACCTACAAGTGCCATCCATTGTCTTTTCCTGCCCTATATAAAGGCCACACACTTAAACCATCTTTACAGAATCTACGTTCAGCATCTCCACGCTCTGCATAGAGACATTGAACACCCCCACAGAGATGCATTGATTCAGTGGATTCTATGAAGAGATGTTGATTGGCAAAGCATGCGCACTAGCCTCCCAATTCTTAATTTATTACCTAAGACAAAGTCGTGGGACTGGCAGCATCGACACCAGTGCAGCGGAGGCTACAAATGAGGTAAAACCATTTTTTTTTATACTTATAGGGTATGCACCTAAATATGTAGCAGGACACTATAATGTTGTGCATTCTTTATATTCCTAACAATATACTGTGGTATTTCTCTAAAAGGGGCTTGCATCATCTTTAGCCATAACAATTGCAAACAAGTATTTCCTTTAACAGTAGATCAGTCTTCCACATCACTGGGGAGCAATTATGGTCTAATTTTCACTGCAGAATTGCTGGGGAGCAATGATGGCAGTGGCGTACATACCGGTGTCGCAGGGGTAGCGGTTGCGACTGTGCCCAGCACACCAGGGGGCCTGGCAGCCCTGCGACCCAGTATGTATGCCAGTGTGGCCAGCCTCTTCTCCTGGGGGGCCCAGGAGCTGGCCACCTCAGGGCCCCCCGAGGCTGGCCCTGGTGTCACCGGGTGGCCGGTTCTGCGAGCGTGCAAGGAAGTACTCTCCTCTGAGCGCTCTCTGCCCAGCTCCCTAGCGCACCACACTGATGCTGGAGCCGGAATATGACATCATATTCTGGCTCCAGCATCAGTACGCGGCGCGCGAGGGAGCTGAACAGGGAGCACTCAGGGGAGAGTTCTCCCTCGCGTACTGGCCAGCCTGCCATGTGACCGGCCACCCAGCAACACCACTGGACCCCAGGGAATCCGATCAGAACTCCCAAAGGTAGGGAGGCTGGGGATTAAATTTAAAAAAAAAAGTGTTTGTGTGTGTTAGTGTTAGAGGGTGTGTGTGTTAGAGTGTGTGTGTGTTAATGTTAGAGTGTGTGTGTGTGTTAGTGTTAGAGTGTGTGCTTTAATATGGATATTCAGTGTCTTCTCATTGTGATTTTCACAGTGAGAAACGCAGAAGCTCCTCTAGCAGCTGTCAATGAGACAGCCACAAGAGTCTGGATTAACCCTCAGTGAAACATAGCAGTTTCTCTGAAACTGCTATGTTTCTAGCTGCAGGGTTAAAACTAGAGGGACCTGGCACCCAGACCACTTCATTGAACTGATGTGATCTGGGTGTCTGTAGTGGTCCTTTAAGTGTATGTGTATCTGAATGCATTGGCGTACATACCGCGACCGCCGCCATGTGTTGCGGCCCAGGCCTGCACAGAGTACTCTGCGCGGGGGGGGGCACGGATCAGTTTTCGCACCGGGGCCCCATGGGTTGTGTGTACGCCACTGAATGATGGTCTAGTTTTCTTTGCAAAATTGACATTGTAGGTGTTTAAATTGCTCATTTAAGGTTCTTCCAAAGCATCTTAATAAGGGTCAACATAGAACTTTGGTTAGGCAACTCCAAAACCTCAATGTTGCTTCCTTTGAGCCTGAAATGGACTTACTCTTATGCTTTGGATCAGTGCCCTTCTACATAACGACACTTCAACTTCAAATCATGGACTACATGCCCTACATTATCTTTCTGAATTTTCTTTTTTAGAGCACGTTCTTTCAATAATAGCATGTTTTGTCCTAAAGCAGCGAAGCATCCCCGCACCTCATATTGCCAACATCATGGTAGACTTTTTGTATGATGATCTCTTTGTAAAGTTCCATGTTTATATTATGCTACACATAATGGGACCCATATCTTCCAAAAGGTCCACTTTTGACTGGTCTGTTCTCAGAAGATTATCCAAAAAGTGTAATAGGATCTTTTTACCAATGACAGAACCATGCTAATATTTCTCTTATCTTGCAATGGTTTTACCCTTGCTATTCTCCCACTAATTCCATTTTACCTTGTTTCTTTCTTATTGTTGAATCATGAACAATGAATTTAGCTGAAGTTTGAGAGTCCTGAAATTACTTAGATGCTGTTATGGGTGTTTTTCTGATTTGCTAGGTAAGTCTTTATTGTGTTCTTGCGGAAATTTTGGTAGGCCTGAGAAGATTCATCACTTTACTGAGCAATATCTATTTGATTTTGATATTATGACTATAACTGTGATTCATTGAAGACCATGTATCTTACTTCACATTGATGGTAAAGTTCTTTATGCATCATGTTGAGATTCACCGGGCTGGCGGTAATCACCATTAGGCAAATCTGCTCTAATTGAATGCAACAATTACTTAGTAATTTAGTTAATGATTTCAGTGAGTAACTAAGGGGGGAGTTACTTTTCCAAAAAAGGCTTGTGTTGGGTTATGTATTTCTTTAAATAAAGTTACAATAAAACAAGTGAATGTTGTGTTTGTTTGTGTTCTCGTTGCTCATATTACATTTTCTAAAATGACTAAAATCATTCAAAGTGACAAATATGCAAAATAGAGGTAAAATGGAAGAGGAAATCATTTTTTGTGGCACTACATAAAATGTTTGTTACTGTGTTATTATTTTTATTATTTAAATGTAACATACTGGCAATAAAATACTGTAAAAAAAAATATTAAGGGACAATAAAGGCATCAAAACAACTTTAGCTAAATGAAACAGGTTTAATGTATAGATCATGCTCCTGTATGCTCACTGCTCAATTATCTGACATTTACAAGGTAAATCACTTTTGTTTCTGATTATACAGCCCTAGCCACTTCTCCCCTGACTGTGACTGACATAGTCTGACGTCTAGCAGGCTATTAACAGAAAATGAGTTATGCGCAATAAAAGAATATTAAACATTAGATCTCTCTTTACAGGAAGTGTTAAGGAAGGCTGTGCAAGTCACATGCAGGGAGGTGTGACTAGGCTACATAAACAATGTCAGAAAATGTCAGAGAATTGAGTAAGCTAAACATGTTTTGGTGCCTATAGTGTTTCTTTAATTATCAACTTTAAAAATACTTGTGTTTTCACTCATTTCATCCATTAGTAAATTTCCCCTAAATGTTTCTAAAATAACTTAAACAGAGTGGGAAAACTAGCAGCAAGTGATCATTTATTTATAGTTAACAGAATATAGTTCTGTGTTAAATAAATAACCAGATGTCAGGCAGCACATCATATATTTCAGACTATCCAAAGTTTTATCGAAGTAGAAAAATGATCAGCTAATGCCTTTTTATAAACTTGGCTTTTATTATTACTTCCAAATGTATCACTGACTCATTTATTGGGTGGAGTGTTTCAGGCCAGGGCAAACTTTAGACTAATCTACCATCAGACCTGTAACAATTGTGCTGACAGATGTAGGCAGAATAGAGAAAAGAACACATGCAGACTTTGTTTCCATAGAAAGAAAAAAGCAGCTTCACCTGCTGAGCTAATGAGAAAGGTCTGGACCTTATCCAAACTGGCTCATGTTTATTAGATTATATGCATGCATGACTTGTAACTTACTTCCCATGTTTTCTGTCCAATTGTATAGAGTTTGCAAAGCTGTGTTATTTAAGTGTTGTGTCATGCTAGTGATTTTATCATTGTCAAATGGGCTCGCACTTACACTTTTAGAACTGATTATGTACAAGATATATATATATATATATATATATAAAACAAAATAAAAACAAAGTTCACTACTCAGTTCTACTCAAAATAAATAAATGAATACATAAGGAATACTAACAGAATTATTATTTATTTATTTATTGCAGTGTTGTCCACTAAAGATTTGTATGGAACTCAAAGTAAATTTTAAAATTTAAGTCCAAACTATCCCAACTAAAAGCATAGCTGACTTGGAAAGGATTGGATAATTTGACCTTTGCTACATGCACCATAACCACTACAGACAGCTCTGGAAGCTCAAGTAGCAATGCAATTCTGGTAGCAATATAAAACATCATACCAAAATACTGCAAATACACGTGTCAAGTGCCATAATCACTTCAAAACACTGAAATGATCATAGTGCTTAGAGTAATCCTTTAGATTTGATATTAACTATGGATTCCTGACAATTCTCGCTTTAGTTAATAACCTTGTTTGTTTTTGCTTGGTGTTAAAGTATATAATGTCTTCATTAATTTTTGAAATGCAATAAGTATGCCTAAAGCATTAGATCATGCCACAACATTATAAATTCACATGAAAGTGACTTTTCTGTGGAATATCAGAAATAATATTCAATAAAAATACATAAAATTACCACAAATCAGCAAAGATGTTCATAGTATCATGTATTTTTTTTTTATTTATTCTTATTTTAGTTGTCCATCAGTGTTCAGAATCAGAAATATTTAATACAGTAGGGATTATTCCTGTGTACATGTCAAGCAACGGTAGATGCAGGAATGGGAGACAATTTGATAGGATAATTCTTGGTGCGCTAATTATATGATAACTTACTACATTTTTTATTTAAATGTAATGCAATATTTTGACACTTTTCTTAACTAATTCTTGTTCACAACAGTTAAGTGACTACAATTTATTGGGGTTTTATTCTGAAAAACGCAGAATATTTATTTTTATAAAATCTTTACTACAAATTCTAGAATTCAGAAAATACTGAGTTAATACATCATTTGTTTCCTACAAGAAATCTAAAGATGGGCTACTGATTAGTCACAACATTAAAACCAGTGACAAGTGAAGTGAGTAACATTGATTATATTGTTACAATAACACCAGCCAATTGTTAGTTATTTTAGGCAGCAAGTGAACAGTCAGTTCTTGAATTTCAAGTGTTGGAAGCAGGGAAATGGGGAAGTGAAAAGATCTGAATGACTTTGACAAAGCCAAATAGTGATGGTTAAACGATTGGGTCAGAGCTTCTCCATAACGGCAAGTCTTGTGGGCTGTTCCCAGTATGCAGTTGTTAGTGGTACCAAAAGTGGTGCAATGAAGAACATCTGGTGATAGACACTTAAGGCTCATGAACATGGGGAGCGTAGATAAGCTCATCACACAGAAAAGATACTGTAGCTCAAATTGCTGAAAAACATTTTTCTGGTTATGATAGAAAGGTGTCAGAACACACAATACATCATAGTTTGCTATGTATGGGGCTACAGACTGGTAAGAGTGTCCATGACGATTCCTACCCACTGAAGAAAGTGTCTTCAATGGGGATGTGGGCGTCAGAACTGAACCATAAAAACAATGGACAAATTTTGCCTGGTTTGATAAATCCCTTTTTCTTTTAGACAGCTGGATTGCCGAAAGAGTGTGCGTCGTCTACCTGGGGAAGAGATGACAGCAAGATGCACCATGGAAAGAAGGCAGGCTAACCTTGGCAGTGTTATGCTCTGGGCAATGTGCTGTTAGAATAATGTGTATGTTCCTTTGACACATACCACCTACCTACAGATTGTTGTAGGAATACAGGAGTAAATGTCCTTGATGCATATGCTGAATATACTTCTCAGGGCATAAGAATACTTTTTAGATAATTAGACCTTCAGTGTGTCCTCATTAGAAAACTATAGCATCCAAATTGCTTACAGAGATAAAATGTGCTATTTTTTCAGGAGTGAGAAAACCAAAAGTATTGTGTACTGGCCATTTAACTTTATACTTTCAGACTTTCATGTACTTAAAATGAAATAACAAACAATAGAGAAACTTCTTAAAGCAATATATGTTTAAACTCATATGTTCTCACACAAGTAAATGCAATAGGATCACCTCATACATAAATATAAAGAACAAGGCAAAATATTGTTGTTAAACACCTGCTCTTTCAACATCTGATTCCAAACTCATGGGCATTATTACAGAGTTTGTAGCTTAAACTACCCAACTGAAATATTCTCCAAACTAATGGACATAAATATATTTATATACCAGGTTTAAAAAGTGTAGTTAAGAATTTTTTTTAAGGAGAAAGCACATATGACTACACATTTTAAATTAAAAATAATGGATATAAAGCTTTTACAGTCATATTGATATGAAGCATTTATTAGTATGGATTAGAATATTACTTCAATTACCCTTATCTGAGTGTTTTGATATTTGCCTTTGCCAATATGAGCAACAAGAACAATTCTTATGAAAAAAAAATCTACTATTGTGCAATATGGCCCAAGGCACCCTGTTAAGATTCATGGTAAGCAGATGTTGGTTGAGGAAACCAGAAAGGCCCTTGTTATAAGAATTAGATAGATTAGGAAGCACTATATACAAAACATTCCGTGATTTTTGGAATCTTTATTTGATGTTAAATCTATTCAGGGGGTGTATAATATACCCTTATTACTTACCAATTACCATATGCTTTAGTATACATGTGTTGTTTCTTTTTTCTCGTTACAAGCAAGGCCCACAATTATATATATTTATCTAGTGACACAGCCCTCCAATTATTTAAGTAAATTCTCAGGCATATTGTTGTAATATGCACAAATCACAAAGCACAATTTAAATAATCCTGCCTTATACACAGCATCACTGAAATATTACTGTAATATAACCCCCACAGGACCATGACAAATATGAAAATTATGATAAAAAGTATTGTTATTTCTTTATTTTTCAGTCATGTTTTGTGTAGGTTACCATATCAGTAGACTGCTACTTTATTCAGATTTTTTAAAATCTTTTACTTACCTGTATACTAGGAACTTAATGGAGTAATTTCAGTTACGTACATAGAGTTTTAGAGCAATACTAGGTTGAATTCTGGTGCAAAATCTGACATCATCATGCTAAGCAGTAACAAACGTAAGAACAAATGACTAGAAACACACATAAAAGGTGAATATGATAGATAATTTTTAGTCACTCTGGTCAATTACTTGGGAGAAGTAGGTCACACAGTAATATTCCAGAGCCACATACACCAGGTCCTGGTTGTAAAGGCATATTGTGCCTTTGAGTAGTTATAGACACTGGGTAAGTGACATACATGGCACTAGTGTGTTTTTATTTTAAATAAGCAGTAACAAAGTTATTCACAAGTCATAAGGCCAATTATAAAATTAAAAAGATCAATTAATAGAAGGAAAACATACATAACATAGATAGACAGACAGATAGAAGGAATGATCAGATAGGAAGACAGACAAGAGCAGAGGTTAGAATCTATACGGACCAATTGCACAGTTCATCAACACAGCATTAGTGGCCCATGGTTGCAGGTCATAATAATGTCATAATAAGCATTTCTAAACCTGGGTTGTGATAAACAGATTAAATATGAAACAGAGACATGACTCCACTTTATAAATGGACGATTTATATTACACACAAAATTGATCACTACCTACTCATAAATGTATGGGAACTACCCATCAATGCAGCACAGCTGTGTAGTGGTGGTACTATGCATGCGTTTAATGCTTACCATTGATTTCTTAGAGCAAAACATGATATTTAATGTAGTGAAAATTTACAGTGAGGGAAAAGTATTTGATCCCCTGCTGATTTTTAAGGTTTGCCCACTATCAAAGAAAGGATCAGTCTATAATTTTAATGGTAGGTGTATTTTAACAGTGAGAGACAGAATAAAAAAATAATCAAGAAAAACGCATGTCAAAAAAGTTATAAATTGATTTGCATATCAATGAGTGAAATAAGTATTTGACCCCTTCGACTTGGCGACAAAATCCAAGTCATTAAGGTTTCAAGGTTGACGTTTGGCAACTCAAACCTTCAGCTCCCTCCACAGATTTTCTTTGGGATTAAGGTCTGGAGACTGGCTAGGCCACACCCGGACCTTACTGTGCTTCTTCTTGAGCCACTCCTTTGTTGCCTTGGCTGTGTGTTTTGGGCCCCGTCCATCGTCCATTTGATGCGGTGCAGTTGTCCTGTCCCCTTAGCAGAAAAAGACCCCCTTGTTTGACAATGGGGATGGTGTTCTTGGGGTCCCTCTCTGAACACAGCGAGTTGAGTTGATGCCAAAGAGCTCGATTTTGGTCTCATCTGACCACAACACTTTCATCCAGTGCTCCTCAGATGTTCATTGGGACTTTAGACATGGGACTTTAGACATGCTTTCTTGAACAGCGGGACACACAAACGTTAGACATGCTTTCTTGAACAGCGGGACCTTGCGGGCGCTGCAAGATTTCAGTCCATCATTACGTAGTGTGTTACCAATTGTTTTCTTGGTGACTATCGTCACAGCTGCCTTAAGATCATTAACAAGATCCTCGCGTGTAATTCTGGGCTGATTCCTCACCGTTCTCATGATCATTGAAACTCCATGAGACGAGATCTTGGATGGAGCACCAGTGTCACGGTTCTCGCCGTGACATCCAGGCATGGTCACCTTAGAAGTGTCCAGCAGGGGATTTGAACCTGAGGTCTTATGCAGCCCAAGCCTGCATTCCTGCCTCTGAGTCACTTCAGTTCTTGTTTTGGCCTGGAGCTTATCCTTGCCATGTCTCCAGCACTGGGGGCTGGACTTGTGACTGCTACTGTTACTGATGGTCCATCTGTAGCTGATCACTAATTAGCCAGGTATAAGACACTGCCTCTCCCTGAGGGCAGTGTCAGTTCATTGACTTTGGTTCCTGTGTTTGTATTCGTGATCCAGTGTTCTCCAGTTGGCTCCTGACCTTGGCTTTTGTATCGTGTATCCTGACTTCTGGCATCCTCTGACTTTTGCTTACCTTTGTCTATCCTGACTTCTGGCACCCTCTGACTTTTGGCTTACCCTCGATGATTCTCCTGTTTGTGTCCTTACCTGTACTGCGACTTGGAGCAATATCCCACACAGCCCCCGTGCACAGACTCACAGGCCAGGTGAATTCTTGGTCAAAGTGGGATCAGCGCTAAAATGCCACAAAATTGAGGGGTATATATATTGATCAGGCAGCACACCTAAAAAAGGGGAGTACCCTCCAATCCCCTACAGATAATTAGAGATAGAGCAAAAAAGGGAAGGGTGCACCTTTAATATAAAATATAAACAAGGGACAACTATGGGGACCAGGTTTGCCCCAGTTATGCTAACCTTTTTATGGCAGAGTGGGAATCTACGGCCATTTTGGGAGAGCATGACTGGCAGGCAAACCTGGTCACATATTTTAGATATATCGATGATTTATTTTTTATTTGGGAGGGTACTGAAAACTCCCTTAAGCAGTTTTTACTTTTTTTAAAATCAAAATAATAGTGATATAGTTTTAACATGTGAATATAGTCAATCTCTTATCCACTTTTTAGATTTAGAATTTTTTATTCAAAACAATAAGGTACATACAAAAACTTTTTTTTTTTTTTTAAAGTGTGCACAAATAATGTGATTGATATGTCTAGTGGCCATTATAAACCTTGGCTTCATGGAATACCTAAGAGTCAGTTCCTCCGTCTTCGAAGGAACTGTTCCCTTACTCAAGATTTTGAGGTCAATCCCAGATGCTATTAAATAAATTCTCTCAAAAAAACTATCCCATAAATAACTTAAACCAAACTATAAAAAATGTCAGTGAAAAAGAAAGATTGGATCTCTTGGAGTATAGAGAAAACAAAATCTCCAAAAATGCCCCATCATTGCCAATTATCTTCCACTTCAATAACAAAAATAATGTTATGAAGAAGATTATCAACAAACATTGGCATATGTTAAAACAGGATGAGACTCTAGCTGGTATTATTCCTGATAAACCACATGTTATATTTAGAGGTGCACCCAGATTTAAATCCTTCCTCACAAGAAATTACACTAAACAAAGTCATACTACCTCTTCCTTTTGCCCCCCCCCCCTCCTTTTTAAACAAACCTAAAGGTTTTTTTAAATGTAACAAATGCATAGCGTGCAAACGTGTAGATGATACTATTGAATCAAAAAACACTTCTTTTAAATCATCTACCACACAAAGAACATACCCCATAAATTTTTTTATTCATTGTAGTACAAAGAACGTAATTTATTTATTAGAATGTCCATGTGGGCTTCAATACGTGGGTATGACTACTAGGGACTTAAAAACTAGATTGGCAGAACACTGCCAGAACATTCTAAAAGGTTATGAGAACCATTCAGTATCAAAGCACTTTTTAAAACATGGAAAAAAAACTAAATTTCTCAAATGCATAGGTATAGACAGCTGTAGTGTTCCTTGGAGAGGTGGAGATATCAAAAAAGATTTTAGGCAGTAAAGAAATGGAATGGGCATTTAATTTAAAGACTCCACAGGGTCTGAATATAGATTTTGATCTTTTTAATTTTTTATAAGTTCTATTTGTTTATTTTTACTAGCCTTGTTTATTTTATTTTATTTCCTTTTTATATTTTATTTTTATTTTTAATTTTTAAATGTTTATTTTTTTAACATTTTATATATGTTTATACTATTCTTTCATGGTTTTATATCAAATAAATGTTTCCCTTTGTTCTGTTTTTAATTTGCATCTCATTCTGCATCTTATTTATTTTTATTATGTTTATAATATTTAAGAATATTTTGATGTATTTATTAGTATATTATTTACCAATGGGGAAGTTTCTCTACAAGTTTTTAAATATGTGTTAAATATATATTCCTTTGCTGTATTTTCCAATATGACAATTAGAAATGATGTATCATTGTTGGTCACAGTCAATGTATCTTTGGAATGTGGAGTCTTGCCCTTTATTATGCTTTATTATGAGCCTATCTATGTAATGGGCTCCCCCTTCAAGTCCTGAACCTGGGGCCCATTCGGGTAGTGTGTATGTATGCTGTCTGCCCTACCATCTGAGCAGACAGCACATCAACACACACTTAGTCTATTTTCGCGATCGCCATAGGGCTCCTCCCCTTTGGTGACGCGACACCTCCTACAAGCATGCGTCTCACTTGTATGTGACGCATGTGTTTCATTGATAACCACATGACGCGGAAGTAAATTAACCGTGCGTCACGTGATTTTTATCTTATACAATTTATAACATACCAGCACCTCGTTTTTAATAGTTACATGTATAAATATTCTTCCCAGTATATTCAAATATGGTCTGTATAATTATTGTTCGTCTTTGCTATGTACTTTTTAATTAAGGTTATAATTACGTCATTTTGGTGGGAACATTTGAATTCCAATACAATTAATGCATCCTATATAAAGCTATGTAAGTCAGGTTTATGTTTTACTATTTTCTACTTGAAGAAGCCTGTTGTAGGCGAAACGCGTCTAGAAAAAGTTTTTATAAGTTTATATTTTGTTAAAATAAAGGAACTTTGGCTCTAAATATTTTGGTTGCCACTTTCCTTTCCTATTTTATCTTATTACTTATATTATTTTGTTCTTAAGCCTGACTACATTGTTCTTCATCATCCTAAGAGACGCCAAAAGAATCCTTAGGTGGGGATTATACCACCCACACGATATACATCGAGCAGTAAGGCCTGCTCAATATATTGTGAGTACATTTCATACCTTTTATTCTTTTACTACAGTAGATACAGTGAGCACTATATATTTTATTCTTTTTATTTTCGGCTGGAACCATCGCTGGATTATTGAATTTCTAGTTATACTCCATATATCCTTGAGTGGGGATCATTCCACTTCACGCATTTCATACCAGAGCTGGATTGTAGCTCTGGAAATTGTGAGTAGTACCTACTTATTCTTTATATCCAAGTATATTTACCTACTGCACCATTGGATTTCCGTTTTTCTGCTTCTTTTCCATATGTACCACTGAAATTACAGTGACGAATCACCACTGCTCTACAAGAATTTTCCTTATTATTGTGGACTTTATTATTCTGGACTAGTGTTTAGTCAGGTGAATTCTTACATGACCACCTTGAGCATATATCTCTGACTACCAAGCTGCTTGGCGATGGTCTTGTAGCCCATTCCAGCCTTTTGTAGGTCTACAGTCTTGTCCATGACATCCTTCGACAGATCTTTGGTCTTGGCCATGGTGGAGAGTTTGGAATCTGATTAATTGATTGCTTCTGTGGACAGGTATCTTTTATACAGGTAACAAGCTGAGATTAGGAGCATTCCATTTAAGAGAGTGCTCAGCTCGTTACCTGTGTAAAAGACACCTGGGAGCCAGACATCTTGCTGATTGATAGGGGATCAAATACTTATTTCACTCATTGACATGCAAATCAAGTTATAACTTTATAACAAGTGTTTTTCTGGATTTTTGTTGTTGTTGTCGTTATTATGTCTCTCACTGTTTAAATACACCAAAATTATAGATAGTGATGTCGCGAACATGAAATTTTTGGTTTGCGAACGGCGAACGCGAATTTTGGCAAATGTTCGCGAACCCGCGAACCGGGCGAACCGCCATAGACTTCAATAGGCAGGCGAATTTTAAAACCCACAAGTTGTTTCAAGGGGACTAACACCTGGACTGTGGCATGCAAACTCTGATCCGCGGCTGCATCTTGCAGCCGCTTAGTAGATAACTCCCTAATTCCCACGGTATTAGAGAGCTATCTACTAAAAGGCTGAAAGACCTAAATTGGTCTTTCAGCCACATTTACTAATACTAAGTAAAGATTACTTAGTATTAGTAAATTCTGCCCCTACTCGCTATGCAGCGAGTAGGGGCATGTCTAGTAAGCAGTGAGCAACCAGTGGCTGCTCAACTGTAAAAAAAAAAACCTATTGCCCCCACCCCTGTGCGACGGGTGGGGGCCATAAATTACAATGGGGGGAGGACCTACTGTCCTCCCCCCGGCCCCCACCCCTGGGCGGCGGGTGGGGGCCATAAAGATAATGAGGGGGGGGACCTACTGTCCTCCCCCCCTGCCCCCACCCCTGCGCGGTGGGTGGGGGCCATAAAAATAATGAGGGGGGGACCTACTGTCCCCACCCCTGAGCGGTGGGTGGGGGCAAATAAATCACAATGGGGGGACCTAAGGTCCTCCCCCCTGGCCCCCACCCCTGAGCGGCGGGTGGGGGCCCTAAATACTAAAAAGGGGGGGACCTAATGTCCTCCGCCCCGGCCCCCACCCCTGAGCGGTGGGTGGGGGCAAATAAATCACAATCAGCACTCTGATTGTTGGGTTTAAGCCATCCAATCAGAGTGCTCTGACAGGTAAATGAAGAGACTGACAGGTAAGTCTCTACATTTACCTGTCACAGCACTCTGATTGGTTGGTTTGAAATCCACCAATCAGAGTGCTCTGTGTCATTTTACACAGCGTGGGAAAGTTCTTTGGAATTTTCCCACGCTGTGTAATTTGACTCATAACTCTAATCCACCAATCAGAGAGTTATGAGTCAAATTACACAGCGTGGGAAAATTCCAAAGAACTTTCCCACGCTGTGTAAAATGACACAGAGCACTCTGATTGGTGGATTTCAAACCAACCAATCAGAGTGCTGTGACAGGTAAATGTAGAGACTTACCTGTCAGTCTCTTCATTTACCTGTCAGAGCACTCTGATTGGATGGCTTAAACCTACCAATCAGAGTGCTCTGAGCCTAATTGCAGGGCGGGGCAAGGCTTTATAAGCCTTCCCCCGCCCTGCAGAGCTCAGTCTGCGCGGAGCCCTCACCGGGTGAAGATGGATTATTTTATTTTATTTTTTTTTATTGCGTCGGTTATTATGGTTTTTTATTTGGCCTTTTTTGGGGCTGAAAAAAGAAGATTTAGAAGAAAGAAAACATCGAATGGTAAGTTTTTTTTTTTTTTACAGGTTCTTAGTTTAGGTCCCCCCCCCTCATTATTTTTAGGGTGAGGAGGGTAGGTAGGGGCTTAATTTTTTTTGGGGGGGGGCAGGGGGTGACTAGGGGTTTGGGGACCCCTAGTCACCTGGGGGGGGACACATTTTTTTAGGGCCCCCATCCGCCGCTCAGGGGTGGGGCCTGGGGGGGAGGACATTAGGTCCACCCCCTTTTTAGTATTTAGGGCCCCCACCCGCCGCTCAGGGGTGGGGGTCGGGGGGAGGACCTTAGGTCCCCCCTCTTTTTAGTATTTAGGGCCCCCACCCACCACTCAGGGGGGGACAGAAGTTCCCCCCCTATTGTATTTTTTAGGGCCGCCACCCACCGCTCAGGGGTGGGGGCCGGGGGGAGGACAGTAGGTCCCCCCCCCATATCATTGAGTAAACTTTGACAACCCCCACCCCCGAGCGGCGGGTGGGGGGGTTGTCAAAGTTTACTCAATGATATGGAATAGGGGGCGGACCGAACATCGCATATGTTCGCCCGCCGTGGCGAACGCGAACAAGCGATGTTCGCCGGGAACTATTCGCCAGCGAACTGTTTGGGACATCTCTAATTATTTACTGATCATTGCTTTGTCAGTGGGGAAACGTTCAAAATCAGCAGGGGATCAAATACGTTTTTCCCTCACTGTAGCTATACAATTACTGCTGTGTTTCTTAATAAAGATAAACAGGGCCGGACTGGGAAAAAAATTAGGCCCGGCCATTTTTCAATCAGAGCGGCCCCCTAAAAAGGGGGCGGGGCCAGAGAGGGTGTGTTTTGTCATCACTAATGACAAGCACGCCCCCTCTCAAAGTGAGCATGTTGGTTCAATATGCAGAGCCCCGCAGAAGAGCGCTAGCATGAGAAAAAAGGCCCTGTATTTGTTCTGCACAGCGCAAGCAAATTTAATAACATGCTTGCACTGTGTTTGCTTTTAAATTGTCTCTGGTGTCTTCATAAGTGGACAAAAGGGCCAGAGGACAAAAGGGCCAGGAAAGCGTATGGTGCATGTGTTTGGAGCCTGCTTGTGGGATTGCGTGTGTGTAGAGTGTGGTGTGGTATTGTGTAAATAGGTCAATTTCATTTGTGTTTGTGGTGTAATATGTGTGGCTAGGGGCTGTAGAGAGTGTGTGTATAGGGGCATAGTGTTATAGGGGATGTAGCGAGTGTGTGCATACAGGCTGTAGTGTGACATAGTGTGTGTAAGGGTTGTAGAGAGGGTGTGTTTAGAGAATGTTGTATGTGTTTGCTTACAAGGAATGTAGTGTGTGTAGGTGGTGCAGTGTGTGTGTGTAGGAGATCTAGTGTGTAAAGTATGTATAGCAGATTGTGTGTGTGTGTGTGTGTGTGTGGAGGATTAAGAGTGCATATAGGGTAAGGGATCTAGCGTGCATCTGGAGCATAATGTGTGTAGTGGTGCAGTGTGAGGGTTGCTGTAGTGTGTGTGTGTGTATATATAAATATATATAAATATATATATATATATATATATATATATATATATTTGGACATATTGTATGTGTGAGAGGTGCAGTGTGTGTGTATGTATGTGTAAGAGGGGTGCTGTGTGTGAGGATGTTTTTCTCTGCTGTCACATTCTATGTTTCTAATTTTCTTTGTCTGTTAACTCACTGAGGGTTATTTTATATATTATAGATATATATATATATATATATATATATGTGTGTGTGTGTGTGTTGTATATGTGTGGGAGGGTGCTGTGTGTGAGTGAGGGTGCTGTGTGTGTCTGAGGGTGCTGTGTGTGTGAGGGGGCTATTAGTGTGAATTTATTTTTTTATCTAAATTTATATATATTTTTTTATTAACAATAATAAAGTTATATCCCCCTGTTCCCTTCTTACCTTTAGCCTGGGAGGAGGGGGGGGTCCATTCTGCCATGGAATGGGGAGCCATGCTGCCTTCCCTGGTGGTCCTAGTGGTGAGAGTGAGAGTGAGTGGTAACCGCGGCAACGCTCAGTTATCGCGAGCGGAACCCGGCAGAGCTGCTGGCTAGAGCTCCACCGGGTCCTCTCTCCTCTCCTTCCCCAGCCAGCGGCAGTGTTACAGTGCCTGTGAGCCGGTGAGGGATATCTTTGATCTCCCCACCGGCCCACGAAGGCACACAGCAGGGCCGGTGCTCGGGTAGCGCAGGCCCTGCACTGGCCGTCCAGGGAGATCCTGTGATCTCCCCTGCCGGCCACGGCCCACGGCCATCGCGGCCCACCAGAGATTTTTAACAGAAAAACCTGTGTAAATGAAGAAAATATGTTCCTTACTTGTACAAATTTACTAGAATTAAAAAACCTTTGTTCTCTAGTGCAAACATATTTTAACTAGTTTATTCTCTAGTAAATATAGTGCGTGGAATGTCCCTTTAATATTTATATTGCAACAACTTATGCTACAGTGATACTAACTACACTTGTAAAACGATTATACAGAGCTTTTATTCTCTTGAAAAAATCAAATATAATAATGCAACACTAACCAGATTTATAGCGACAACATGACCAAAGACTTCATTGATCACTTTATGTCTCACAAGGAAAAAAAAACTTTTCTGGTTATGGTTTCACATTTGGGTCAGTTCCTCTCTCAATGGCTGGACAGGAATTTTCCTAATTAATTGTTTTGTCAATTAATAACAAATAGCAATAACATTTCTCTGCTAGTGGCCCTTAGTATCTTTACTGTAGTAATTCACACACGGAAGACACCACACTCACACTTAGGAATCCAGGTGCTTATCAGGGCCAGGGTTGGCAAAACCAAGTTTAGTAGACAAAATACATTGATAAAGCTTGATAAAGATCTCTGTGTTGGCCAAAATGTTGCAGTTCTTGTTTCAATAAACCTGCCTTCCTGCAGCAATTCTGGGTGCCTGAATCTAATTTATTTTGCCTAGTTGATTTTGCCTAGTTGAAAATGTTCTTAATACCTGTTTTTGATTTTCCAGGTTTATATCCTAGTGGATACACTATGCATTGAACATGGACATTGGAAATCTGAATGAGTTTTGTAAAGTAGTCTTTACTTCCATGCTTGTTGTCAATAAAGCTAATTTGAGCAGCATTTCACCTCTTCCATAACAAACCACCAAAATGGAGAATATGTTGAAATACTTACTATTTTCCATAGAATCATCAGGGTTCTCTACTTAATGAGGTTGTCTTGGTGGGTTAATACATGATTGAGGACCACTGGAAGGGGGTGCTATTATATCTTTATTAACTGATTATTTGTGTATATTTTTGAACAGCATGCCAGATTCTATGTTTATATACTGTATTAGTTATCATCATTGGTGCTTACAGTGATCATTTAACATGCATGTTTTTTTGCAAAAATACATGTTCATGAAACAGTAGCTAGTTTGAATGTAGAAAATGGTAGCCAAATTGGCAGTAATTTTTATAAAAATGCATAAGACTTTAGACATTTTCCAATGTATTGACACATTACTGCATATATGTTCATCTATATAGTTTTTTTTTTTTATTTATCATATTTGGATTTACACAGACATGATGGCACTCCTCTTGTGCCCCTGAATATCACGGAAGGTCTGACTGGAACCAATCCAGTTGAAAGGAATGTTTCTATAACTAACAATTATCCATTTTAGTTATGACATTTTTACTTTTCCAACTTTGTAAACCAGGGTAAGCAAGTGTGAGCAGTATCCATTCCTACAAAAACCAGAAAAATCTGGTCCATAATGGAAAACCTGGTTTTGATTACATCTGGCAATCAAAGTTTGTACTGAACAGCCTGACTCAATGTCTTAAACAATGCTAATGTGAACATTAGACATCTCAGCTGAACCCTTTCATTTTCAGACGGAGTCATAGTACAGCAAGTATTTCCTTTACAAATTATACTAATATCTGTATTCTTCTGGAAAGTCAAGTTACTATTTAACATCCATAACCTATTTTAGAACGCCCTACAGATATAGAAAGAGATAGGTTTAGATAGAGTCTAGATACCTTTAAGTACTTTAACATTATTTTTATAGAAATTATAACTATTGTAATAGGAATGTTTTCTAATGTAGACTATACTGCAGTGTAGGAATGCATGCTATTACCTGTGAATATAGTGGAACATGTGTGAAACACTCATACCTTTATTTTCAACTGGCCTGCTCTATGACTCTTGTATCAGTTTCCTTTGTGCTCAGTATGGAATAGTGAAATATCCACCAAATATTAAAACATGCAAAAACTGCCAAATTCACCCACTTTGCAGTTACCCCTGCAAGAAATCTGCTTGGCAAATTTTAAGCATGCTGAACTATGTGATAAAAAGCAAAAATGCAAGTAACGTAAAATGTTTATCATTTTTTGTGTTTTGATTTTGACATACTGTTCTGGGATAATTTAATCATTAAAGGACTTGGCATTTGTGCTGGTGTTTGTTTTACCATATGTTAAAGTTTTTTTCTTTAAGTGCACCCATAGATTGTTTTAAAGGGCAGAAATGTCTTTCTTTTGGTATACAATATGTATATCTAATACAAGTTTGAATTAAAAAAAACATGTATTTTCACAGTTTTGCTTAAAATAACATTTATACGTCAAATGCAGCAAAAGAAAATCAATTTAAAATTCACTTATCATTCCTGATTGTTAAATGCTTCATATGTCTCACATCTAAATTAAATTTTTGCAGTTATAGGATGAATTTTACAAGGATTGGATTATGGCTTTAAAGCTGAACCTTTTCAAAATGTTGGGCAGAACGCAAACTCAAGAATGAGCAGTGGGCTAATATTCTTCAGGTATGCTGCCAGAAGCTGGTGTCTGGCTATGCATCTTGTTTGCAGCAGGTCATAACAGCAAAAGGGTGCTCTACTAAGTACTATAGATGCTTGCCATGAAGGGGTTGAATACTTTTGAGACTGGAGAAATCAATACAATATATATAAGTTTAATTTTTAGTTGCATTTGGAGAAACCACTTGAAGCATTCGTTGTGGTGAGCTATTTCAATTGTTTTTGTTTGATTTGTTCATTGCAAACAGCTGAAAATCTATAAATTTTTATGTAACGGAGCTCCCTGTACCCCTGGCTGGGTACTTCTGCCAAGGACTGCTTCCGAGCTAGAACACGGGACAAACCACAGCACTCCTGCCCACAGTCGCCGTGGCATGACTGGGGTCCTGGAACCGCTCCCTCCAGGAGCCAAATGGAGAATTCTCTCTAGACACCCCCAGGCAATGGACAAGACAAATTAAAAACTGAACAAACTACCGAACATAGTCAATGTTCTTACCCTGGAGCTTGTTCCCCTTGTTAGTGGGGGCATTTCCACCAAACAGTGTCTTTCTAAGTGTTGTAGAACCAAACACAGGCGATCGTGGAAGTCCAGCGGTGTTCGTGAGTTTCAGTGTCCGAAAATAGTTCCATAAACTCGACGACCAAACACCGCTGCCTGTGTTCATGCAAACAAGATGCCACCTCATGGTCATCCATAAGAACCCAGACGAGCACTTAGAACACTGCAGTGGAAATCGCTACAAAGTATCAATTAGGCTTAACAAGCTCCAGGGTGGTCTCTGGTTCGTGCTGCTGTTTGGTTCCTGAACCATTTAGTCCAAATACACGAACAGAGACTTTTACATCACATTTTACAGGGTCCATAGTCTGTGGGCAGGAGGCTGGCTATCAGGCTCCTCCAGGAACCTGTGGCAAACTCACTTGGAAAGGGGAGTTTGTAACACTTGACAATGGACCTGATTTTGATTACAACTGTAGATGTATTTTTAGAAAGTAGACACCCCATGGTATTTAACTAAGAACATTTTGACACTTTTCATTTTTCCTATTTGTCACCAACCTGCTAAGAATATAAAATGTTTGTGTTTTTTTTAAATATATAAAATTTTCATGGAAGATTGACAAAGTGCAGGTTTGTATTCTGTCACTGTTCATAAGTACAGAAAAAAGGCCTAAGTAAACCATCTGATAAGTTAAAGCATCAAATTGCAGACATCCCAATTTCAGTTTTCAAAATTGCACTTTCCACCAATTAATTTACTGTGTGCATGCCATTTTTGGGACAAAATTGCACTTTATGCCATCACTGCACACTGTGTGAAAAAGAAGACAAATTAGGCTATTTAGAACAAGACATATTGCATCTTTTAACTCACCCCTTTCATCACACAAATCTACAAAATTTAGAGGTAAATATATTTTTTCAGATACTTATTGAATTTTAATGATAAGTTGTGTGTGTTCTTCTACTTCACACACCCTATATTTGTATTCTGTTACATGTATACCCTTGCAAGGTGTTTAGAGCATTTGTAACACTAATTGTGACATACTTATTTGCTTATTAACTGTCACGGGTCCCCTAAGCTATTTTTGCCGTTCCTTCAATCTTCCACTAGTTCTAGTTCCAGATGTGCTTGGTCTGTGCAGAGTTTCCCCAATAAAATGGACACAACCATGGACACAACACACAAATTGGGTAGATGATGAACTGTTGTATTAAGACCAAGTTGCCTGCTTATATACACAGACCCCCAGGATGGGGTCTCCATACAATACAACAGTATCCCCGCCCAGGCATCTCTGTGTCTGGGAGATAAGTAAATGTGCTTTTTCTTAAACTAATTATCTACCAGGCACCAGAGATACAAAACATTATAACAAAAAACACCCCAAAATACATATAAGACAAATTAGGAGCCCCCACAAGTATTATATCCCCGGATAGCCTGGATCTGAGCACCCAAGTTGTTCGAATAGCGCTCAGATCCATGTAATACAGCCGAATCGCCACCAGAGAGTAAAGTTTTGACCGACCGCTCACGTGGATGTTGCCCAAAATAGTTCCATAAGAAAAGAGGTAGCAGCCGGTCAACTTTTGGGAGTTCCTATGCAAATGCAACCGAAGGCTACCCCTGGCGAATGGTATCCCTGTTTAGGAGAGTCTTTTCCCTGAAAAGCGCTCTCCTGGCTTGTCTGAGGACAGAGCAGGCAATGTTATGATTTTCCCGGCTTCATGAGCCAAAGTGTCTTAAGTATAGTTCCACGCACTCGACGACCAAGTACCGCTGCCTGCGTTCGGGAGACAAAATGCCCGCCATTTGCTAGAGTACGTGTGTTTGGTTATACGAATGGTGACAACCCAGAGAGAGCACTTAAGTTAGTGGTTTCTTTGAAGTTAACAAGCCGGGTTGGTGGTCTGTGTTCCATAGTTACAAAGTACCGAAACAAAGGTGAAACTGCTGGGGTTCGGTGATTTATGGAAAGTTAATTAGGGGAGTATTTAAGATAAGTCATAGCTTCCGTGACATTAACTATTTGATGAAGTGACAGAGCCAAACTTCAATGCTCTTTCTAATTCTTCATAGCTCTAGCTAACACTAGCCAACTCTAATTCTAACACAAACCCTAACCCCACATCCGTTTTATCCCTACACCAATTTGAAACTTGAGTGGTGCATACAGTTTGTGTTTGTGTACATATGTGAATGTGAGCAAGGTCAAACTGGCCACACCAAATGTCTTGCTGACTAGTATGTTCAGTAGTCCATTCCACCTGTATAAGTAGTGAAGCCTTTGGTTTCTAGTAGGTTGCTGCTGTAAAGAGCAGCAGAAATAGAAGCATCCCCTTTGGAGACCAGCTCCGGCATCTTCTAGATAAATACGCCCAGTCCTCCAACCAAGATGGAAAGTGAATCTGGGATTTTTAACTCACCTCAGAAAGTTTTACATTCAACTCAAATAACTATTCTAAGTAGAGGTCTAAAGTATGCACCTACTCAAAAATTTGATAAATTCCAAGCTTTCATCGATATTAATAAATTTACTCAGAAAGCTAGTTTAAAAAGATTCTACAATATCAAGGAATTGACTCCTAAAGATCAAACTACAAACACTAGTGGTTCACAAAGCAATTCATTAAATAGTCATGATCAGGCCTCTAATATAAATAAAACTCAGCTTAAACCCAAGTCCAGATTCTATCCTTCTAACTACAAATCGAGGTTTATAGAGACCTTTGAGAAACCGGTCACAGATGACCTAGAGATAGTAAAATATAATAAATAATTGACACACAAAATCTCGCCTTTAAGGAGAGAAAGGCACTTTGAAGAACTCTATCATGATGAAAATATTGTGATTTACCATTATTTAATCAAGGGAAAAGTATAATGTTGAAGCATAAATGAAAAAAAAAACTAGCTACCAATCCTAATAACTCTATATTCGCCTTAAATTCTACTTTTCTTCATACAGAACTTAAAGAAAACCTGATTACAAAACAAGAATCCATGTATATAAATAGTACTCACCCCGTTACTCCGGTTATATATTTCTTAACTAAGATACATGAAATCTTAGTAAATCCCCCTGGACGCTGGATAGTATTGGTAATTAATTTGATACTTTCTAACCTATCGGAATATTTGTATATTGTGCTTCAGTCTGCTGTACAAAGAACCAAATCCTATCTGAAAGACACAATATGCCTACTTCAATCCCTGAATAACATCTTCTGGAAGCCCAACTATATACTTGTGAACAGCAATGTACAATCCTTGTATACAATCTCATATAGGCTGTGGAGCCATTAGACATTTATTTGAACATAAAGGGACCTTCACTCCAGCACTTATTCTCTAGCACACACATAGCTCTGCACCCATATGACTATTCATCCAACAATTCCTAGTATGTAGATTTCTGTGAACTTTGTAGTCTTTACCACTGTAGTGATGACAAAGGATAAATACAATATAAAAAAAGAAAACCCAAACGAACAACAAGGGACACTTAAAAGGAAAACTCTAAGCACCATTACCACTTCAGAACGTTGTGACAGGAGTGCCCTGGTGCCCTACTAGAGTAAGTAGTCAAAACATTTAAGAGCAGTTTGACAATTTAACTGGGTTCACTGGGTATTCAATGCCACTTCCCCTGCCCCCAGAAGCGCCGACAAAGCTGGCCATCTAAATTTCATAGCACCGAATCACCATATGGAAGTATCACAAAGCAAATGACATGCACAATGGTAGGCGAGGTTTTCCCAATATGTGATTTGGAGTAACGTACATGGCACCTAAAAAGAAATGATGGAATGTTAGGGGATAGCAACTAAATCAAATAAATAAATAATTAATGAATAAACCAGGGACAACCCAGACACAATGCTTAAAATACACAACCAAATGCTCAAAAGTAACCAAACGCTCAAAAAGAATATAAGCGAAATGTGGACTGAATTTGAATGGTGAAATACCATTCTATTTGGTCAAAATATGGTTAGAATTTACTTCATTAAAAGGGAGCAAACATGTGCCTCTCATTGTACTGTAAAATATATACACATACATTTTAGGTATATATTTTGTAGAAGTGATAGGCTCATTATTTGACCCATTTTTGTTTTCCCCAAAATGTTTGCATGCCAAAAATTCGGATGAGCTGTAATACTGCTAATTCTGATTCTGATTCGGCCGGATCAAATATTTCCGCTGTACACAAGTCAAGTAATTTCTAGGACAAGGGTCTTCAAATTGCGGCCCGCCAGGGTCCAGAATCCAGACCAAGCACTCAGGGCCACCCGATGGCCCCTATATTTTCAGGGGCCTGGTGAGCGCTGCGGCCGTGCAATAAAGCGCGGGAGGGAAGAGAGCCACGCTGACTCCCATCCGCCACCCAAAAAATGGTAAGCAAAATTAGCTATGTATGTCAGTATGTGTGTGTGTATGTATGTCAGTATGTGTGTGTGTACCTATGTGTGTATGTCAGTATGTATGTTTGTCAGTATGTGTGTGTATGTAGGTCTGTCAGTATGTGTGTGTGTATGTATGTCAGTATGTGTCTGTGTATCTATGTGTGTATGTCAGTATGTATGTTTGTCAGTATGTGTGTGTATGTATGTATGTCAGTATGTGTGTATGTATGTCAGTATGTGTATGTATGTATGTATGTATGTATGTGTGTCTTTATGTATGTATGTATGTGAATGTGTATGTATTTCAGTCTGTATGTATGTTTGTGTATGTATGTATTTGTATGAATGTGTATGTATTTCAGTATGTATGTATGTATGTCAGTATGTATGTCTGTGTGTGTATGTATCTGTATGTATGTATGTCAATATGTATGTCTGTGTGTGTGTATGTATGTAGGTCAGTATGTATGTCTGTGTGTGTGTATATGTATGTATGTCCGTATATATGTATGTATGTGTATGTCTGTGTCTGTTTGTTTATGAAAGTATGTCAGTATGTGTTTTTATGTCCTTATGCATGTGTGTGCAGTGTGCATAGGAATTTGTTAATATTTTTTATAGTCTGGCCTCCAACAGTGTCTCCAACAGTGTCTGCCGTGAACTAGCACCCTGTTTAACCCCTTAAGGACCAAACTTCTGGAATAAAATGGAATCATGACATGTCACACATGTCATGGGTCCTTAAGGGGTTAAAAAGTTTGAGGACCCCTGTTCTAGGACATCTAGCTAATTTCCATTCCTCTAAATCCAAATGAAGATATCAACAGATGCATTAGTCAAATATATTGTTATGTTTTCCATATTATAACGAGAATGGCATTTAATGCCACTAGTGCATTAGATATCTAAACTTTACACAAAATGTTCCTGCTGACTACGTTGTCACAGTTTTATTCCTATGCTGTAAGTACCTTTCTAATGAATACTTGTTTTCTAACTCTGTCTGTTAGCCTCCTTGCACATCTCCAATAGTTTTTAAACCCTACCACAGTGTAACCACAGTAACCAGTCCCTTAGAATACAATGTTTGCTTGAAATTAACTACAGTATCTCTCAACATGATATCAGATTGCATTTATCTATTATTTAATACATGTTTTCTTTGTAATTTAATCACACTGAATGCACATACATTTACTGGTAAGAGTTTAAATTAAATTAGAAAATATATTATTATTAAAAGCTATGTGGTATAAATTACTAAGGGCACTTTTTAATTACACATCTTGCAGGTATAGCTCCATCTAATTATTATAATTATTATGGACAAATGGATTGGGAATGCATGTATCATCTAAAGAAGGATGGCAATTTCACTGTATCCCCACAGGAGGCAAAATGTGCTTTTTAAATTGTATTTATTATACTAAATATTATTTATTTATCCTGACATAGAAAAATCTAGGTTGAATTGGGACAGATTTTAGAAAGAGTGGAAGCACATGATTAGCAATTAGCAACCATTTATACCCGAACACAGGCACAAAGTGGAAGCTAGCAATAGGGATGTGCACTGATCAACCACAACATTAAAACCACCTGTCTAATATCGTGTAGGCCCCCCTTGTGCTACCAAAACAGCTCTGATGCATCAAAGTATAGACTCCTCAAGACCTCTGAATGTGTCCTGTGACATCTGGCACCAACATATTATCAGCAGATCCTTTAAGTTTTGCAAGTTGCGAGGTGGAGCCTCCCTGGATCGGATTTGTTGGTCCAGCACATCCTACAGATGCTTAATCGAATTGAGATCTGGGGAATTTGGAGACCAAGGCAAAACCTTAATCTCTTTGTCATGTTCCTTAAAATCATTCCTGAAAACAATTTTTGCAGTGTGTAAGAGCACTTTATCTTGCTGAAAGAGGCCTTGCCATCAGGGAACACAATTGATCTACAACAGTCAGGTGGTGCATGTTAAAGTAAAATCCACATCAATGCCAGGACCCAAAGTTTTCCAGAAGAACATTGCCCAGTGCATAATACTGCCTCTGCCGTCCTGCCTGTTTCCATAGTGCATCCCGCGGTCATCTCTTCCCAGGTTAATAATCTAAAATAAAATGTGATTCGTCAGACCAGGCAATCTTCTTCCATTGCTCAATGGTCCTTTTCTGATACTCACATCCCCATTGAAGGCACTTTTGCCAATTGACATGGGTCATTATGGACACTCTGACCGGACTGTGGCTACGCAATCAATATTCTCGATTTTGAGCGTTTGGTTACTTTTTACATACACAGCAAACTGCAATGCATTGAGCTCGAGAAGTAAGCTCTCCCTTTGTGAGTGCATTTTTTATTTATTTATTTTTCAAAACACGTTAGTTATCAACATGGGATCGTATGACATAGTCTGGTTGAGTACCACATGAACAGCATATTAGTGAGTAGATTAGACATCAGAAGAGAAATAAGAGCCGCAATGCGTTGTGCGTGAGTATGCTAGTGAAATTAGGTGTTTTTTTTTTTTTTTATAAACTTGCCTAAAGGTCATGTGAGTGAGAGTACCACAGGACTGCATGTCATGAGTGTGGTACAGGTGGTGGGTGTATCCCTGGTGGGTGAGTGTGTCCCTCCCTTAGGTAGAAGTCACAGGGCCTGCGCGCCATTTAAGTTAGGGAAGGAATGGAGGAGAGTATTGTCAGTGGCATTGCCACTAAGTGCCTGGACGGTATTTGTACTTCATTTATGCCATGTGTACATGGGTGAAGGGGTTGGGCTTAATAAATAGCTCCTATTCTGAGTGACAGTGCAGGGTTAGTGCTCTGCTCTATACTCCCACTAGCAAAAAGCTCCAGAGCGGAGGGAGAGAATACAGTAGTAAGAGGTATGGTAAAAGTAAATCAATAAAAGTAACGCAATAAAAGCGGATTAACAATAGAGAAAGATAAATCAAACATAAAGTCATGAGGTTAACAGGGTTGATGATGTGGAACTGCTGGGCAAGTCCCTGGCTGAGAATCTTGGCTAAGGGTACAGGAGCCGCTTGGGCCCGATAGCCTCTCCGTCAAGTCACAGTTCCAGTGAAGGTGTGGGCCTGGTCTCCTGGGGTGTGAACTCCCTAATCTTAGCCAAGTCTATATGTGACAGGATCCTGCCTTCAGCGGCATTGTGGAGGGGGATTCCCAGCAACCGCAGGTGGTCCTCTAGCTCCTGGTAGGTTTCTGCCGAAGAGTGGCATCTTGGGCTGTTATTAAGACCGTGCGAGAAAGGCCCCACCAATTCTGTGGTCAATCTTTAGCCAGGGCTGATCCAGTTTAGCCAGGCCCCTCTCCACCACTGTAAGCCAGCTGTCAGCGTGCTCTGGGTAGTTTCGAGTTGGGCCAGTTTAGTGGTCATGTGTTCGACGGCCTTCTTGAAGGTTGGTTAAGGCTAAGTCTCCCACTATGTTCGAATGAAGTTCCGCCAACATTGCTCTAAGTTGCGTTGCAGTGACCGGGTCCCGACCTGCCGCCGCCTCCAATGGGGCATGACCCTGCTTCGTGGTTTGTGCGTTTCTTTCCATCGGGGCAGTAGCCATGTCATCCGAGGAGTAGGAGGAGCCCTCGTCCACCAGCACCATATTGTCCCATGCAGCCCTCTGTGAGCTCAGGAATAGGTCCCTCATATCTCAGCCCTGCGGGCTCTTGTCTGGCTTAGGTTTTTTATTTTTACGGCCCATTTGTGCTCCTGCAGTCAGGGGGCTGTTTTTGGCAAGATTATCAGGCCACTTTTTCCTCAATTTCAGCCTTTATTGGGTAGTTTTGAGCGGAGCATAGAGAGCTTGTGACCGTCCAGGTTCACAGCTAGGCTCCGTGTTACTCACTTCAAATTTACAACATCACACTATTGCATTAATTTAATCTTATGTTTATTATTGTATATCTATCACTGCATACTCCTCGCTAAATTATCATAAGTGGGAATTATACCACTATACGTTAATGAGACCGAAACTTGCTGGATGCTCTAGAACATTTGAGGGGACATTTTCTTGTGTATTTGATACCTGTTGAGAAATATTTCCCCATTTTTTTCTCTTCTCTGTCTTTTACATGTACCCACGGACAATATTTCAAGCTCTGTAAGAAGCAAGACCAGTTGGTGAAAAGTGAAAATTTTGGACTGTGTCCTCTGGATTTTTTCATAATTTCCTATTCTAATATATTATCCATTTGTCACTTGGTGCAACCTGTTGTATTTGTTGTTTGTATTTTCTAATAATAAATCACACCATTACAAATCGGACATCCTCTTTGCTACTCATTTGTAAACTTACAGTTGTGTCCAAAGACCTCCTAAGATAATTAGTAATAGGAGGTCAGCTGAAATCTTAAATATGAATTTATTTAACATTCCTGACAGTTTGATATGTGTTGATATAAATAACAGATCCACTGATCATAGAAGTTGTCTTATACAGAAACTCTGCTATTAAAGGATCACTATAGAGTCAGGAACACAAACATGTATTCCTGACCCTATAGTGTTAAAACCACCATCTAGCCCCCTGTGCCCCTCATGCTTCCATAAATATAGCAAAATCTTACTGTATTCAAGCTTGAAACTGTAACTCTGCATGCTGTTTGCCTCAAAACAAGCAGTCTGCTGACATCATAAAAAGTGGTAGTCTGATCCAATCACAATGCTTCCCCATAGGATTGGCTGAGACTGACAAGGAGGCAGATCAGGGGTAGAGCCAGCATGATTCAAACACAGCCCTGGCCAATCAGCATCTCCTCATAGAGATGAATTGAATCAATGAATCTCTATGAGGAAAGTTCAGTGTCTGCATGCAGAGGGAGGAGACACTGAATGTTTGGATGCATTTTAAGCAGCCATGACCCAGGAAGGATCTCTAACAGCCATCTGAGGAGTGGCCAGTGAAGTTATCACTAGGCTGTAATGTAAACACTGCATTTTCTCTGAAAAGACAGTGTTTACAGCAAAAAGCCTCACCAGAACAAATTCAATAAGCTGTAGTTGTTCTGGTGACTATAGTGTCCCTTTAAGGTTACTTGAGTTTTTCATCTGCAGCACAATAATCCTGCAACATTTCATGGACTCCCTTCGTTTTCAAGCCTCTATAACAGTTTAACCAATGTTTAACCAATTTCGGTGCTCTTGGAGTTTAAATGAATTTTCTACATTAAGAAACATCTGGGATTCTTACAAGAATCAATGTTTTGTGTTTCATTTGTTGTCTCATTAATGTCTAAATGCATGCAATATAACTCACTTTATAGGGGTTGATCAAAGCAGTCAATTTTAATTTTGTATAAAGCACGTAGAAGCATACAACCTTTTACAACTTAGTAGTCAGTGTACTTTTTACTGTTTCGTAAGTAAAAGCTTTGTCTTTTTTTTTCAATCAAAATAACTTCCAGATTATATTGTATAAATCAAAAGATATATATATATATATATATATATATATATATATATATATATATATAAAATAATAACTATTTGAATAAATTACATTTCTGATTGTAGGAGTTTACAACTTTCTCCAAATTTAGAAGTAATTCTATATATTGCTGTTCATTACATGGTCATAACTGTGTACAGTATACCAAAGTACCATCTAAACTTTATTTTAAAATGTCAATTTAAAAATCTACATATAAAACGCACATTGATGCTCTACAAACTGGATATACAGGGAGTGCAGAATTATTAGGCAAATGAGTATTTTGACCACATCATCCTCTTTGTGCATGTTGTCTTACTCCAAGCTGTATAGGCTCGAAAGCCTACTACCAATTAAGCATATTAGGTGATGTGCATCTCTGTAATGAGAAGGAGTGTGGTCTAATGACATCAACACCCTATATCAGGTGTGCATAATAATTAGGCAACTTCCTTTCCTTTGGCAAAATGGGTCAAAAGAAGGACTTGACAGGCTCAGAAAAGCCAAAAATAGTGAGATATCTTGCAGAGGGATGCAGCACTCTTAAAATTGCAAAGCTTCTGAAGCGTGATCATCGAACAATCAAGCGTTTCATTCAAAATAGTCAACAGGGTCGCAAGAAGCGTGTGGAAAAACCAAGGCGCAAAATAACTGCCCATGAACTGAGAAAAGTCAAGCGTGCAGCCGCCACGATGCCACTTGCCACCAGTTTGGCCATATTTCAGAGCTGCAACATCACTGGAGTGCCCAAAAGCACAAGGTGTGCAATACTCAGAGACATGGCCAAGGTAAGAAAGGCTGAAAGACAACCACCACTGAACAAGACACACAAGCTGAAACGTCAAGACTGGGCCAAGAAATGGTGTCAAAGGTCTCCTACTCCGGGGCCGGCTGGGGGGACGTGATGACGTGAGACGCCGCACGTGCCTTAGGTGGGCGTGTCCGGAGGGAGGTTGAGGAGAGAGGAAGCGGAGTCGAGAGCAAGCAATGCCGCTCCGTGCCGATTTGTGAGTGTGGTCCGGCTTAGACGAAGTGGAGGGAGTGCTCGGTCCGGTGAAGATTTGGTGGGTCGGTGGACCTGGTCTGACGTGGTGGTATATGTCGGTTCTTGCTGGGGGTTTGTTGCCTCCGTTTCTGCCTACGTTTTTGGGTAAATAGTGGCAAATAGTGGCGATTCCCTTATAGACCGTTAAAAAGGTCAAAGAAGAAATGAAAACAGTTCCTGTATAAATTCCTGTATAAATTATCAAGCAAAAAGACGAAAAAAAAAAAGAAGAAGAAAAAAGAGATACAAAGAAGGAAAGAATAAGAGTGAAATAAAGGGAAAAAGAGGAAATACATCCCTCAGTGATCTCCTATACAGCCATATATAAAAAACTGTGAGTACTTCTGTATTTACTAAAAAATATGACTGTAAGGCATCATACCTGTATATAATTACTGGCCTGGAAAAAAAGAAAAGTGGAAGAAAATCTTTTTCTTTTTTTTTTTTCTCCTCGTTGGAGGAGATTGACATCAAGAATCAATTATTTGACCAATTGATTTAATCTAGTTTTTTGAGCTTGGAGTTGAAATTTCATATGTGACATCTAGTTTTAATTTGTCACTGAGAAGTATTTAAGAAATAAAACAAAATGTCAACCAGGAAAACAACGGAAAAAAAAAAAGAAATTAAGTCAGTTCAACAAACAGAAAAGAGGTTGTCAGGTTTTTTTGCAACTCCTATTAAAGATCCTATTAAAGATTCGCAGGAACAGATAATTGATAGTAAGACACACCCAAGTAATACTTCCAATATTATCCAAGAAGTTGCACTTAATCAATTTCTATCAGAAGCTCAAGCAATTGCTTCAATTAGTATCCAAGATCAATTTAAGCAAACGCTGGAACTACAATTAAATTTATTGAAACAAGAAATGCTTGTAAGTTTCAATGAGATAAAACAAGAAATTAAAAATGTTGCAGTATCAGTGGTGGAAGTTGAAAAAAAATGTGAAGTGTTTGGAACGCAAATTAAAGCAATTAATATGGAGGTGCAGTTTCTAGTAAACAAAGTTGATAATCTTGAAAATAAAATAGCAGCTTTGGAAGATAGGTCAAGAAAAAGAAACATCAGAGTAAGAGGTGTTACTGAAGAAATCTCCAATGAAAAATTGAGAGAATATTTAAACAATTTATTTGAAGAAGTTTTACCAGAAATACCTACAGATGAATTTAAAATAGAAAATTTTCACCGGATACATAAACCAGATACAACGGCTCCACATCTCCCAAGAGATGTAATAGTGAGTTTTTCCTCATTATCATTGAGAAATAATTTAATGAAAGCCTGCCGTACCAAACCCCGAACAAATTCTATTTACAAAGACATAATTTTTTTGCAAGACTTATCTTATCATACCAGGACTTGGAGGAAATCTTTCTCTATCGTGACGGATTTTTTAAGAAAAGCAGAGATCAGGTTTCAATGGGCCTATCCAACATCTTTAAGATTTACTTGGAAACAAGAAAGAAAAATTTTTTTTGGATGCAAATGAAGCAAATAGTTGGTTATCAAGTATTAATAAAAAAGCTTGAAGGGTCTGTTGCGGCGGAGAGGAAGATGGAAGGAAGAGAGAAGAGAGGAGAAGAGAGAGGAGGGAGAGAGGAAGGAATGAAAGAGGAAGAAAATTAACTTTTTTTTTTTTTTCACTTATATAGAATCACTTAATTGTGCTTTGCACAATTTGCTAATTTGTTGATGTTATTGGGGCTTGTTTTCACTTTAAAGCTACTAGTCAATTGAGAATTAAGTATATGCACACAAGCATTTGGAACATAAGGATTTAAAAGCAAATATGTCTAAGTATTGATATCAATTAGATTTGAACTCAACGAGGTGGTTAAAAGAAAGTTATTCACATGTATTAGTAAGTTAAGTAGAAACAGATTTATTTAAAGTAAAGAATCACAGAGTAACTGATCTAAGTATAAAATAATGGAAGAATTTTTTTTTATTTTTTTTTTTTTTATTTTTTTTTTCTCCACTCATATAGAATTACTTAGTTGTGCTTTGCACAATTTGCTAATTTGTTGATGTTAATGGGGCTTGTTTTCATTTTAAAGCTACTAGTCAATTGAGAATTAAGTATATGCACACAAGCACTTGGAACATAAGGATTTAAAAGCAAATATGTCTAAGTATTGATATTAATTAGATTTGAACTTAACGAGGTGGTTAAAAGAAAATTATTCACATGTATTAGTAAGTTAAGTGGAAATAGATTTATTTAAAGTAAAGAATCACAGAGTAACTGATTTAAGTATAAAATAATGGAAGAAAATTTTTTTTTTTTTTCTTCTCTCTCTCTCCCTCTTGGAGAGAGATTGCAAACTTGTAAATATTACTACCTCTTTCTGGATACGCCCACTTAGTGTCTAATTTAAAGACACAGTAAAGACTGAATTTCTATATGAAAATTTACAGTCTTTGTGATAAAAAAGGAGGATTTCCTCCTATGATTTTAATATTTTGTTCTATGTGTTTGTGTAGATATGTTTATGCAGCAATAGGGAAGGGCAATGGTTATCGAGTGAAAAGGGATGCAGGGAGGTTTTTGAAAACAATATGATAAAAATGCTTACACTTAATGTTCAGGGATTGAATACTATAGCGAAAAGAAATCTATTGTACAAATACCTCAGTGAAAAACAATTGAATTTAATATTCCTACAAGAAACTCACTGGAGACAAGTGGATAAACAAAATTGGGGGGGTAAAAGATTTCCACTTATAATTCAAGCTTCCAATAAGGAAAAAAAAAAATGTGGAGTAGCTGTGGTATTTGGAGAAAAGATTAAAGTTGAAGTAATTCATCAAATACAAGACACTAAAGGCAGGTATTTAATAATAATATGCAAAATTGACTCTATACTTTTTACATTATGTAATATATATCTTCCCAATCATTTACCAGTTGCTTATTTAAAAACAATTTTGGAAAAAGTAGATGAAGTTAAAGTGGGAAAGTTAATAGTGGCGGGGGATTTCAATGCTGTACTAGACCCTCAGATAGATAAAAAATTAATGAAAGGAAATATTTTAAATCAGATGGTTATAAAACAAGCAAAAGCCTTAAAAAAAATTAAAGATGAATATAATCTATTTGATATTTGGAGAATTTTTAATCCTAATGAGAGAGACTATACGCATTTTTCTAAAGTGCATTTTTCCTATTCAAGATTAGACATGATTTGGGTCGACCCAAGTATTATTGATATGACCAAAAAAACAAAGATTGACGAGATAGTATGGACAGATCATGATGGAGTTTTTTGTGAAATGATTTTTAGTACATTTAAAAGAGAAGCTTATACTTGGCGGTTAAGAGATAATTTGCTTTGTTGTGAATCAAAAAAAACTCATATAAGAGACAATATAAAAAATTATTTTAAAGAAAATATCTCAGAAAATATTGATTCATCTATTTTGTGGTGTGCCTTTAAGGCCGTTATAAGAGGTCATATTATCAAGTTACAAAGCCAACTTGATAAAAATAATACTTTAGCATTTTTACATACAAAATTAAGAGATTTGACTAATATCAATAAACAATCTCCATCTTCTGAAATTTATGAAAAAATATTAGAACTTAAAGAAAAAATAAAGCAAAAATTAATGGACACGATAGCTAAAAATATGGTTAAACTAAAATTTAAATATTATTCCAAAGGCAATCGAGCTGAAAAGATGCTATCCCAAAAACTTAGAAAACAAAAAGTACAAAATAAGGTAGACAAAATAATACAGAACGGAAAAATAGCACTAACCCCCAGAGAGATTGGAAAGTGTTTTAATGAATATTATTCCAATCTATACAATATTCCTCAGATTAATACAGATGAGGATATTAAAAACTATTTAAATAATATAAAGAAGCCTCAATTAACTTCTATTGAAAATGATTTTTTAAATAAACCTATAACTATGGAGGAGACTATGAAAGCAATAAATGATTTAGAAAAATCTAAAACACCAGGCCCGGATGGGTTTAGCAACCTATTTTATAAAACATTTAAAGATTTAATATGTCCACATTTGACCTCTGCTTTTAACATAGCGGCAAACAAAGGATTTTTACCAGCAGAGATGCTAAAAGCTAATATCTTGCCTATTCTAAAAAATGATAAAAACCCCACTGATATTAAAAACTACCGTCCGATATCTTTAATAGATGTTGACACTAAGTTATACGCTTCGGTTTTGGCTGCTAGAATAAAAAAACTTCTTCCACTAATCATCCATAAAGATCAAATAGGATATGTTCCAGGTAGAAATTCCTATACAAGTATAAGGAAAATTATTAATATCTTGGATGATGCAAATAGATATGATGTTCCAGTTCTGACTCTGTCGATTGATGCTGAAAAAGCATTCGACAGAGTCAGCTGGAAATATCTAGAAGCCGTTTTACAACATTATGGATTGGAAGGTTGGATTAAGAAAGCTATAATGGCACTATATGTAAATCCTGTTGCACGAACTATTGGACCTAATATAGTCGCCCCATGGTTCCAACTTAGAAATGGTACCCGACAGGGTTGTCCCCTCTCACCATTGCTCTACTTGTTGACTATTGAGCCATTGGCTGAGAATATTAGGAATAATAAAGAGATCCATGGTTATAAAATAATGGATGAGGATCAAAAAATTAGCTTATATGCTGATGACATTTTAATTACTCTTACAAACCCTAAAAATTCTTTGGAACGCATAATGCAAGAAATAGAGCGATATAGCTTCATATCAAACTATAAGTTAAATATAAATAAATCCTTGATACTAGATGTTAACCTAAGTAAAAGGATACAACGAGAGATTAAAAACAAATATGATTTTATTTGGGTTAAAGAAAGTATGGATTACTTAGGAATT
>OW240915.1:196090821-196317569 GCA_933207985.1 Pelobates cultripes
TGCAGTTTCTAGTAAACAAAGTTGATAATCTTGAAAATAAAATAGCAGCTTTGGAAGATAGGTCAAGAAAAAGAAACATCAGAGTAAGAGGTGTTACTGAAGAAATCTCCAATGAAAAATTGAGAGAATATTTAAACAATTTATTTGAAGAAGTTTTACCAGAAATACCTACAGATGAATTTAAAATAGAAAATTTTCACCGGATACATAAACCAGATACAACGGCTCCACATCTCCCAAGAGATGTAATAGTGAGTTTTTCCTCATTATCATTGAGAAATAATTTAATGAAAGCCTGCCGTACCAAACCCCGAACAAATTCTATTTACAAAGACATAATTTTTTTGCAAGACTTATCCTATCACACCAGGACTTGGTGGAAATCTTTCTCTATCGTGACGGATTTTTTAAGAAAAGCAGAGATCAGGTTTCAATGGGCCTATCCAACATCTTTAAGATTTACTTGGAAACAAGAAAGAAAAATTTTTTGGGATGCAAATGAAGCAAATAGTTGGTTATCAGGTATCAATAAAAAAGCTTGAAGGGTCTGTTGCGGCGGAGAGGAAGATGGAAGGAAGAGAGAAGAGAGGAGAAGAGAGAGGAGGGAGAGAGGAAGGAATGAAAGAGGAAGAAAATTAACTTTTTTTTTTTTTTCACTTATATAGAATCACTTAATTGTGCTTTGCACAATTTGCTAATTTGTTGATGTTATTGGGGCTTGTTTTCACTTTAAAGCTACTAGTCAATTGAGAATTAAGTATATGCACACAAGCATTTGGAACATAAGGATTTAAAAGCAAATATGTCTAAGTATTGATATCAATTAGATTTGAACTCAACGAGGTGGTTAAAAGAAAGTTATTCACATGTATTAGTAAGTTAAGTAGAAACAGATTTATTTAAAGTAAAGAATCACAGAGTAACTGATCTAAGTATAAAATAATGGAAGAATTTTTTTTTATTTTTTTTTTTTTTATTTTTTTTTTCTCCACTCATATAGAATTACTTAGTTGTGCTTTGCACAATTTGCTAATTTGTTGATGTTAATGGGGCTTGTTTTCATTTTAAAGCTACTAGTCAATTGAGAATTAAGTATATGCACACAAGCACTTGGAACATAAGGATTTAAAAGCAAATATGTCTAAGTATTGATATTAATTAGATTTGAACTTAACGAGGTGGTTAAAAGAAAATTATTCACATGTATTAGTAAGTTAAGTGGAAATAGATTTATTTAAAGTAAAGAATCACAGAGTAACTGATTTAAGTATAAAATAATGGAAGAAATTTTTTTTTTTTTTTTTTCTCTTCTCTCTCTCTCCCTCTTGGAGAGAGATTGCAAACTTGTAAATATTACTACCTCTTTCTGGATACGCCCACTTAGTGTCTAATTTAAAGACACAGTAAAGACTGAATTTCTATATGAAAATTTACAGTCTTTGTGATAAAAAAGGAGGATTTCCTCCTATGATTTTAATATTTTGTTCTATGTGTTTGTGTAGATATGTTTATGCAGCAATAGGGAAGGGCAATGGTTATCGAGTGGAAAGGGATGCAGGGAGGTTTTTGAAAATAATATGATAAAAATGCTTACACTTAATGTTCAGGGATTGAATACTATAGCGAAAAGAAATCTATTGTACAAATACCTCAGTGAAAAACAATTGAATTTAATATTCCTACAAGAAACTCACTGGAGACAAGTGGATAAACAAAATTGGGGGGGTAAAAGATTTCCACTTATAATTCAAGCTTCCAATAAGGAAAAAAAAAAATGTGGAGTAGCTGTGGTATTTGGAGAAAAGATTAAAGTTGAAGTAATTCATCAAATACAAGACACTAAAGGCAGGTATTTAATAATAATATGCAAAATTGACTCTATACTTTTTACATTATGTAATATATATCTTCCCAATCATTTACCAGTTGCTTATTTAAAAACAATTTTGGAAAAAGTAGATGAAGTTAAAGTGGGAAAGTTAATAGTGGCGGGGGATTTCAATGCTGTACTAGACCCTCAGATAGATAAAAAATTAATGAAAGGAAATATTTTAAATCAGATGGTTATAAAACAAGCAAAAGCCTTAAAAAAAATTAAAGATGAATATAATCTATTTGATATTTGGAGAATTTTTAATCCTAATGAGAGAGACTATACGCATTTTTCTAAAGTGCATTTTTCCTATTCAAGATTAGACATGATTTGGGTCGACCCAAGTATTATTGATATGACCAAAAAAACAAAGATTGACGAGATAGTATGGACAGATCATGATGGAGTTTTTTGTGAAATGATTTTTAGTACATTTAAAAGAGAAGCTTATACTTGGCGGTTAAGAGATAATTTGCTTTGTTGTGAATCAAAAAAAACTCATATAAGAGATAATATAAAAAATTATTTTAAAGAAAATATCTCAGAAAATATTGATTCATCTATTTTGTGGTGTGCCTTTAAGGCCGTTATAAGAGGTCATATTATCAAGTTACAAAGCCAACTTGATAAAAATAATACTTTGGCATTTTTACATACAAAATTAAGAGATTTGACTAATATCAATAAACAATCTCCATCTTCTGAAATTTATGAAAAAATATTAGAACTTAAAGAAAAAATAAAGCAAAAATTAATGGACACGATAGCTAAAAATATGGTTAGACTAAAATTTAAATATTATTCCAAAGGCAATCGAGCTGAAAAGATGCTATCCCAAAAACTTAGAAAACAAAAAGTACAAAATAAGGTAGACAAAATAATACAGAACGGAAAAATAGCACTAACCCCCAGAGAGATTGGAAAGTGTTTTAATGAATATTATTCCAATCTATACAATATTCCTCAGATTAATACAGAAGAGGATATTAAAAACTATTTAAATAATATAAAGAAGCCTCAATTAACTTCTATTGAAAATGATTTCTTAAATAAACCTATAACTATGGAGGAGACTATGAAAGCAATAAATGATTTAGAAAAATCTAAAACACCAGGCCCGGATGGGTTTAGCAACCTATTTTATAAAACATTTAAAGATTTAATATGTCCACATTTGACCTCTGCTTTTAACATAGCGGCAAACAGAGGATTTTTACCAGCAGAGATGCTAAAAGCTAATATCTTGCCTATTCTAAAAAATGATAAAAACCCCACTGATATCAAAAACTACCGTCCGATATCTTTAATAGATGTTGACACTAAGTTATACGCTTCGGTTTTGGCTGCTAGAATAAAAAAACTTCTTCCACTAATCATCCATAAAGATCAAATAGGATATGTTCCAGGTAGAAATTCCTATACAAGTATAAGGAAAATTATTAATATCTTGGATGATGCAAATAGATATGATGTTCCAGTTCTGACTCTGTCGATTGATGCTGAAAAAGCATTCGACAGAGTCAGCTGGAAATATTTAGAAGCCGTTTTACAACATTATGGATTGGAAGGTTGGATTAAGAAGGCTATAATGGCACTATATGTAAATCCTGTTGCACGAACTATTGGACCTAATATAGTCGCCCCATGGTTCCAACTTAGAAATGGTACCCGACAGGGTTGTCCCCTCTCACCATTGCTCTACTTGCTGACTATTGAGCCATTGGCTGAGAATATTAGGAATAATAAAGAGATCCATGGTTATAAAATAATGGATGAGGATCAAAAAATTAGCTTATATGCTGATGACATTTTAATTACTCTTACAAATCCTAAAAATTCTTTGGAACGCATAATGCAAGAAATAGAGCGATATAGCTTCATATCAAACTATAAGTTAAATATAAATAAATCCTTGATACTAGATGTTAACCTAAGTAAAAGGATACAACGAGAGATTAAAAACAAATATGATTTTATTTGGGTTAAAGAAAGTATGGATTACTTAGGAATTAAAATAACCAGAGAGACAAATAAGATTATGGAAGTAAATTTCCTAACATTATTATAAGACTGGGCCAAGAAATATCTCAAGACTGATTTTTCTAAGGTTTTATGGACTGATGAAATGAGAGTGAGTCTTGATGGGCCAGATGGATGGGCCCGTGGTTGGATTGGTAAAGGGCAGAGAGCTCCAGTCCGACTCAGACGCCAGCAAGGTGGAGGTGGAGTACTGGTTTGGGCTGGTATCATCAAAGATGAGCTTGTGGGGCCTTTTTCGGGTTGAGGATGGAGTCAAGCTCAACTCCCAGTCCTACTGCCAGTTCTGGAAGACACCTTCTTCAAGCAGTGGTACAGGAAGAAGTCTGCATCCTTCAAGAAAAACATGATTTTCATGCAGGACAATGCTCCATCACTCGCGTCCAAGTACTCCACAGCGTGGCTGGCAAGAAAGGGTATAAAAGAAGAAAATCTAATGACATGGCCTCCTTGTTCACCTGATCTGAACCCCATTGAGAACATGTGGTCCATCATCAAATGTGAGATTTACAAGGAGGGAAAACAGTACACCTCTCTGAACAGTGTCTGGGAGGCTGTGGTTGCTGCTGCATGCAATATTGATGGTGAACAGATCAAAACACTGACAGAATCCATGGATGGCAGGCTTTTGAGTGTCCTTGCAAAGAAAGGTGGCTATATTGGTCACCGATTTGTTTTTGTTTTGTTTTTGAATGTCAGAAATGTATATTTGTGAATGTTGAGATGTTATATTGGTTTCACTGGTAATAATAAATAATTGAAATGGGTATATTTGTTTTTTGTTAAGTTGCCTAATAATTATGCACAGTAATAGTCACCTGCACACACAGATATCCCCCTAACATAGCTATAACTAAAAACAAACTAAAAACTACTTCCAAAAAATATTCAGCTTTGATATTAATGAGTTTTTTGGGTTCATTGAGAACATGGTTGTTGTTCAATAATAAAATTAATCCTCAAAAATACAACTTGCCTAATAATTCTGCACTCCCTGTATAAACAGGGAGACGAGTGGGTTTTTTGTGGGTTTTTTTGCTTATAAAAATTAATTAACCAAACACGTATAAAAATGTCTATAGAGATTTAATAAGGGAACAGGGAGGAGAATGTGGGCTTGCATTAGACTGTGCACCTGGCAAATGTATGCGGTACTGGCTACCAATAGTTTATTTAAAGCTTAATTAAAACTTCAGAATGCCTTGCAGATTATAATTATATTGTGCAAGTCATAAGATATGTAGAGAATGAATGAGGAGCACAACAAAATTTGTATTAGATACATCTATATCCATATATTAATGTACACCTATTTGCATGTTGCCGACTGGATAAATAAACAAGAGTAATACACTATACATAAATTAAAGCCATAACATATATAGAATGAACACAAAACAAATACAAATAAAGAAGCACAACAACAATCAAAAATAATCATGCCAAAAATAGGCTCACTTGACAAATGCAGTTTTGCCGAAACATTGGGATTGCAGTCGTTTCTTTTTCTTTGGTGTACCTCATCTCTCACACTATTTTCTTGTGTTATCTGATCATTCTTTTCGCATGTATTCAGATTGGTTTTGTAATTTTTTTTTTTTTTGTATGATTATTTCATGAATAATTTTGAGACTGGAGAAGTTTTTATACAGGTGGTACACGAAAAATTAGAATATCGTGCAAAAGTTCATTTATTTCAGTAATGCAACATAAAAGGGTAAACTAATATATGAGATAGACGCATTACATGCAAAGCAAGATAGTTCAAGCCGGGATTTGTCATAAGTGCGATGATTATGGCTTACAGCTCATGAAAACCCCAAATCACCTGTAAGTTGCATTTTCTGTCGATTTTGGGGAAAGCACTTAAAGGACCACTCTAGGCACCCAGACCACTTCAGCTTAATGAAGTGGTCTGGGTGCTAGGTCCAGCTAGGGTTAACCCATTTTTTCATAAACATAGCAGTTTCAGAGAAACTGCTATGTTTATGAATGGGTTAAGCCTTCCCCCTAATCCTCTAGTGGCTGTCTCATTGACAGCCACTAGAGGCGCTTGCGTGCTTCTCACTGTGATTTTCACAGTGAGAGCACGCAAGCGTCCATAGGAAAGCATTGCAAATGCTTTCCTATGCGACGGGCTGAATGCGCGCGCAGCTCTTGCCGCGCGTGCGCATTCAGCCGGCGGGGCGGATCGGAGGCGGAGAGGAGGAGGAGAGCTCTCCGCCCAGCGCTGGAAAAAGGTAAGTTATTACCCCTTTCCCCCTTCCAGAGCCGGGCGGGAGGGGGTCCCTGAGGGTGGGGGCACCCTCAGGGCACTATAGTGCCAGGAAAACGAGTATGTTTTCCTGGTACTATAGTGGTCCTTTAAAGCATTAGTTGCGCCGAGTTATTTAATTTGCTTTTGTTTGATTTGTTCATTGGAAACCGCTGAAAGTCTGTAAATTATGGCAATAAACCTGTTTTTCCATGGGGGTTGAATAATTTTGATTGCAACTATTTATACATATCAATCGGGAATGGGGAATGGTGGGGAAAAAAGTGTGGATGAAAACCCCTTTCACCTGTAATAAGTGCATAGTTAATACATTGCTAAACACAAATACACACACCAGTCAAGCCATAAGACTTGCTTTTCCCACAGAAATCTCTCTTTAACAGTGCTCTCACTACTGCAAGGGATTCTGGGTAGGTGTATGCAAATGAGCGCAACAAAGAACCACATTTTTGCCTCATAATTCTACTTTATACATGGATTCCTTGGTGTATGTGTCTGCTGTATACAACAGCTTTGAAACACAACTCAGGAAGAGGAGCAAAGCCAGTGAACCACTCATGGACAGCTGTTTGGTTGTTAATGCAAAAAGTGCAATTATTGAAAAGTGTAAAATTGTTCATATAAAGTGGCAGAGACCTTAATAAAAAGGAGTATATACCATAACAACATCAATGCATAGAGGAAAATATACATATATAGATTGCAACAACATTTGCTAAAACACTAACCACTGTTAAAAACCAATCACTGAAAGAAAGTTTTCCACATTTAAAGAAAGCTGAGGTAAATTCATTGAAAACAGTGGAGCAGTACATTTTCGTTCAATCCTTTGGGAGACACCATGTTGAGCTCATGAATCCAGAACGCTTCTCTGTTTAACATCTTACCCCTGTTTCCTCCCCTTCTGGGCTGGGGAATGTAATCGATGCCCATGAATTTTAATGTGGAAAGGGGGTGTTGTTGTGCCAGAAAATGTTTAGCGACAGGTTTGTCTGATAACCCATCCCTGTATGCCAACCTGATACTGGATTGGTGGCCACAAATCCTTTCACACAGGGGGGTTTCTGTCTTACCCACGTAGTTCAACCCACATGGACATACCAACTTGTACACCACATATAGCATTTTACATATAAATTATATCTACATATAATTAAAATAATAAATAAAACAAATTATATATATATATATATATATATATATATATATATATATATATATCAGCACTGTCAAGAGTCCCAATATATTTTCAGTGAATGATACACAGACACACATAAAAACAAACATATATATATACACATATATATATATATTACTATTAAAATACACTGAGAATGATGTGTGTGTGTACACATATTTAATTAGCTCATATATACGTGATATATATATATATATATATATATATATTTGTGCTCAGAATTTATCTAATACGTAATGAAATGTAGAAGGGAAAGCAAAAGTTGGTTAATGTGTGCCGAAACCAACGTATGAGTAGTCTTGTAAAAAGAGGGCCCACAAAGGTGAGTGTTAATATAGATGGGTGTAGGTGGGTGGGGACAAACGGCTTGCAAGACAAAGGTAAGTAGGGGGGTAGGGTTTATATAGGATCATTACTCCTCCCACAAATTCAGGCCAAATGGCCTTCCAACTTGTGCTCGGAATTTATCTAATACGTAATGAAATGTAGAAGGGAAAGCAAAAGTTGGTTGAGGTGTGCCGAACCCAATGTACAAGTAGGCCTGTAAAAAGAGGGCAAAAGAGGATTCAAAGATACCACACTTTATTGCAAATTAATACAGCATGAGTAACGTAAGCTTGTAAGGTGCTTCACTCTGATTGAGGTAAGTATCTGAGCTGATGCTTCTTGATGACCCCATTGTTTGTGATGTAGACTGGGGTGTAAGTGTTTGAAGCTGCTGCTGTAGTGCCTTTGGAGACGTAACTGCTGAATGACAGCATAGAAGGTTTTAAGTAAGAAGCTTGGTTGTGAGTTTAAAGAAAAAGGCAAAAATTTTACCATGATTAAAACAGCGAGGTTCTCGAATTTAAGCCAGCTCCTGCATGTGTCATGGTGCAATACAGATATCAAATTGGGAGCGTGACAGAGCGTCAGCTGCTGTGTTGTGGACACCAGGAATGTGGATACAGACTAGGAAGAACTGAGAAGTAGCTGCCAACCACGTCAGCCTGCGAATCAGCCTCATAATTGTTAGGGAGGAGGACCGACCTTTGTTAATGAGGTCGCAGGCTGCGGAGGTGTCGGAGAAGCATCTAACTGCCTTGCCGGTCCAAAGGTGACCCCACGTGTGGGCGGCCGCTACGATGGGGTAGATCTCGAATAAAGTAGATGTTTCTCTAAAGGCTGGCAAGGCATCCGTCTCAAGGGGCCAGTCGTCCCTAAACCAGTGGTTGCCGCAGATGGCTGCGAACCCTGTGTGCCGCTGCATCTGTGTGAATCGAAGGTGAGTGCTCTGAAAGTGGGGGAATGAACAAAGAGATCCAATTCCAATCAGCCAGAAAACTACTCCACATGAGTAAATCCGCCCTAGCCGGATCGTCCAACACGTTTGGGCATGACTTGGAGCAAGTTGAGAAGCCTGGAGACAAAAGATCTACCCTGTGGAATAATGCGCATATCAAAGTTAAGGGACCCCAATAAGGACTGGAGGCTCCTCCTAGTGCAAGCAACACTCCGCAGGAACAGGACAATCTCGTTCTTAATGTGGGACAGCTTGTCTGGTGGTAAACTGGCTTGGAAGGTAGTGGTGTCGAGTACTATGCCCAAGAAAACGAGCTTGGTGGAGGGACCGAGTGTTTTGCTAGGTGACAAGGGGACCCCGAGTGTCGTGAAAAAAGCTGTGGTGGAGTGTATGAGGGGGTTGTGAACCTGGTTCTATCAATAGAAAATCGTCTAGGTAGTGGATGACAGAGGGGCACCTGAGTATATTTAGGAGCAGCCAGGAGAGGGTTTCTGCGAAGATATCGAATAACCTGGGGCTGCTCCTAGAGCCAAAAGTGAGCCGGGTGGCGAAAAAATAACAGTTTCTCCATTTAACACCATGTAAGTGCCATAGTGAGGGGTGAATAGGTAGTAGTTTAAAGGCGTTTGTTATATCTGTTTTGATCAACCAAGCTCCACTACCAGCTAATAAGATGGCCTCTATAGCATCATCAATTTTAGCGTATTGCAGTGAGAACTCCCTGGCGGGAATGAGAGAGTTGAGAGTTGAGGTGCGGAGAGATCAATAATTAAACGTTTTTTGTTGGAGTATTTGTGAATGGCTATACCGATGGGATTGGTACACCAAGATGAGAAAGGTGAAGACAGAAATGGGCCGATCATATAGCCGGCTGTGATTTCTGTGGACAGAAGGTGGCCCACCGTGAGTGGGTCAGTGGAAGCGGATAAAAGGTTAGGGCATTCAAGTGTACCTGTGGGGATGGCGATAAGGCCCATGTGAAACCCCTGTGAAAAACCCGTCACCAGATAATCTACCAGGTGCCTAGCTGGATGTGACTGGAGATAGTATTCCAGTATGTCAATGTTGACTTCGGTCAGGCGTTTCTTAGGTGACAGAAGGGCTGGGCAAATGGACTTGGTGTGGGGTCTGAAGCATATGGAGCAGATGTGCAGTGCCCCGCATGTCGTGAGATTACATACCCCGGCGTTAAAGTCACTGCACACCTGAGCCTTGCCCAGAAATGTAAAGTGACTGTCCAGTGTGTCACTCCGACCGGCACCCTGACTAGTGTGTGGGGTGGGAGGGGGTGAGTCGTGAGGCTAGGAAGTGACTGTCGTGCTAGTGAGCGTAGTTTGGGAGGTCAGCAGTAGGGCAATGGAGTTAACATTATTACCCTTGGAAATGCCCTTTCTGATGAAGTCAGGGACAGGGTGAGCCGGGGAAATGTATGAAGTGAGTTTGGCTGAGACTGTCAGGGGAAGGTTTGTCGACCCCAATGAGGCACCAGGTGTGGCTATAGCGGATTCCAGTTTCGCTAGTCTGTGATTGATTGTTTTGAGGTTGGCGAGTATAGCAGCCAGGGTGTCTCGTGTGGGATACGAAGCGTGAGCTGGCAGGATTTGTGAACTACAGCCTGGCCTGGGAACGTTGGCTTGAGTGGTCATGAGACTATATAGTTCGGCCTTTCTGGCCATGGCAGGAAAGGGGATACCCCTGCTTCTGAGCTCCGCTGAGATTTTTGGAATGGTCCAGTATCTCAGGGACCTGTGGGCAAAAGGGATGAGGAATTTCTCCGGAGACCCAGGCCTGATTGGCGTGCTGGCTATGTTGCCCAATGGTAGATTGGTGATCGGCTTTTGAGACATCTGAAAGAGAATAATGATTTGAATAAGTAGGATGAAGAGGAGGTGAAGGTGAGACCTCCGGAGAACTGGCCTGCTAGCTAGTGCCGAAGTAAAAAGTTTACCTAGACCAAGTGACAGGTGAGGCCTTGCTAGTGCCAAGTGGCAGAGAGAGGCTCTACTTATGATTTGGCCCGAGGGGATTTTTTGTGGCCACATGCACGTGGTGGCGGAGTGTAGGCCTCTTGGTGACCGTAAAGAGAGTCAAAATGTGTGGCCGTGAGTTGGGAAGCCCTAGCTATAGCGCACAAGAAGGGCGAGCGAGGTGGCTAACTATGATTTGGTCATGGGCCAAATCTCTGTGTATGAGGTGGGGGTGTAGACTTCGCGGGACCGGGTATTAATTAGCTAGCTAAGACCAGAACCTAACCCTAGGAGCCAGTTCTCTAAACTACTGGGGCTTGTCTCTCGCAGTGATGTATATGTACGTATGTAAATACTTAACCTTGAGTATAAGTTCTGTTTGTTCAGACAAAACACAGGTAGACTTCGATATGGCTATAACTTAGCTTCTGCAGGAAAACAGGCTCGATCCGGAACCTAAGGGAAAAGGAGATGCTAGTGGGCCTGAGGCATGCCACCGGTGTGCCAAGTGTAAAAATGTAGAACGTATGGGTAGGTGTGTACCAGAGGTACTGTAATGTAAGCATGAGTAAGCTGAGGGACCTGAACGTTGGTCCTTAGTAGAGACAAGCCCCTGGGTACCCAGGGATGGGAATTCATGAATGAAACGAAGGCAAGTGAGGCCTTAATGAGAACGTAATCATAATGAGAAAGATAAAATACCTGATACTGAATGCCGGAGACCGGGTAGCCAGTTGGTTGTTGATAACGTAGAGGAACTGCGTAAAATGGCATAAGCCCAAGTAATATTATGTAGAAACAATAAACAGGAAATGATATGTTAATACGATAGTTGCTCGGTTGAGCAGTTTTATGAGAGTAGTTGTTGTCTAGGTGGCGTTTTTAAACCTGGTGTGTATAAATGTTTAGAACCCACTTTGGGAGGTGGGGGTGAGGTTTACGCAAGGCCGTGGAGGCTGAATGAGGCCTCAGGAGAAACGTAAACTTGGTAAAACCTTTTTACCTGATACCATGAAACTGGAACCTGGAAATCACTTCTTGAAGATTTCCTTGAAGTAGATGAACCTAAAATGTATTCTAAGAATGATGACCCGGAAATAGTCTATTTAAGCAACAGTTTAGTCATATGTATTACAGGTCTGGAAACAGGGGGATGGGGGGGGGGTTTGGGGGTTGAGTGACCCAGTGATATAAAAAAGGGGTTAAACGGCCAACTGTTCCTTTAAGAGGGTAACCCTTGTGTGGAAACTGCAGAGTGCTGGGAATTAGTTCATAATTAAATGTAACGGTGGGTCGGAAAAAGGGTGCCACAGGACTATGATATATACAGAGGGAAAAACAGAGTATAAACTTTAAATATAAAAAGGAAATAGTCATGTATAGTTTCATACTGGGGTATATACATAACATGAACTTCTGCGTTTGCGCGTCTAACAGCCGAACATGGGAAATAGCCGAACGCCATTTCCCACATTTGTGCTTACGTGTGGTTGCCGGTCTCGTGACCGGAAGCCGGAAATGAGTAACGAAGGCGGTTTAGAAGCCGGTGAAGGAGCCCGGAGGTCGGTGACAGGAGCTGTAACGAGGGACTGGATACTCGAGGCAGGATATGGCGGCAACCTCGACCAGAAGTGCAGGTAACTAAGGACAAACGGCTTGCAAGACAAAGGTAAGTAGGGGTGGTGTTTATATAGGATTATTACTCCTCCCACAAATTCAGGCCAAATGGCCTTCCAACATATGAAACAGTGTTTTTTTTTATTTTTTATTAATAAAGTATTTAAATGTTTTTTACACCCCAAGGGGACTGCCTGGGTTGTCAGGCAAGACCCCCCTCCCCAAGTGTGATCTCTATCGTGGGAATTCCAGGCAAGTTGCTAGGATGGCGAGGACATGATATGTCGCTCGTCGGAATTTAAGAAAGCCTTCTTATGGATGGCATAGCAGGCCCGTCATCCTTAAGGGGTTAATGTATGTATATAGATTTATCTAATAAATGGGTTTATGGGGTGAGCTCCTCATTTATTCTCTACAGATTGTATTTACAGACTCTAATAGAGGCATTGAGTGCACATCCTGTCTCTTTAATATTTTGGTTCTGTTTATAGTGTGCGCTCCCTGTTAATAATCCTTCTTTACAAGTCATAAGATATACCACAATAACTATAGATGAACACATTCCTACTTTGTTTAGTGTTTAGTTAAGGTACCGCCTTAGTTAGACAGACAGATAGATAGAAGTTTTATAGAACACTGAATGCCTCTCAAAAGGACAGACATTTCTCCAGATTTCATTTCATATTATTAATGTTACTTTGTTGGAAAAAATAATGCTTCTATCTTCCATTTGATTATATTTTTCAAAACTCCCATATATATTCACTTACAATTTCTAAGCTGTTACATACATTCTTACAATGGTGCCTGATACTTATTTTTTAAAGGAATACTAGAATGTTAGGAATAGAAACATGTATTGCTGACACTTAGATCCCCGGCTCCCCTTGCATCACATGGGAAATGTGTTTTTACTCAGCTTTTCTCACACACCGTGCTGGTCTCGCCCTGCTGGCTCTGTCTTCACGGCTGAGATCATGGCATTGCTGTAGATGCTGAATGCCATCTGAGTGACTGCCACCAGGGGTGTAGCCAACCAGCAATCTAAACACTGCTTTTTCTCTGAAAAGACAGTGATTACATTAAAAAGCCTACAGGGACAGGCTATAGTCTCCAGAACCACTGCATTAATCTCTAGTGGTTCTGGTGTCTATAGTGTCTCTTTAAGCAGGGCCAGTGGAAGGATTTTTGCCACCCTAGGCAAAAGAAAAGTTTGCCGCCCCCCCCCATGTGACATCACAATGCCCCACCCATATGATCTGCCATATGAACTAACGTGCTGCACATAGTTTGTTAATGTGTGTTTACATTGCAAAGCCTGCAGGGACAGGCTATAGACACCAGAACCTCTACATTAAGCTGCATTGATTCTGCGGACTAAGTGTCCCTTTAATGTGAGGTAAATTATAGATTAGTGCCACAAATAATATACTTGATTGCCTACTTACAACCAGATGAGGATATAGATGATGATGGGCTCTGGCTGTAGTCTGACTCCACTGGTCTGGTGTAGAACAGGCTCTCTGGAGGCTGTTTGTAAATGTGGTCACAAAAATCAATGTTCTGGGAGAAGCAGATCCATCTTTTGGAGCCCTTTACTCAGCTCAAGGTCTGTGCCCCAGGGCCTGACGGTGAGTATGCCCATAAGGCCCACCCATAAGTCCACCTACATGTTCCACCCATGAGTTCGCTCACAGGGAGTGGAGTGTGTAGGGGATGTGTTACGTGTTAGTGTAGAGGATCTAAAGTGTGTGTTTATGGAATGTAGTGTATAGGGATACCAGTTTGTGTAGGTGATGCAGTGTGTGTGTGTGTGTGTGTGTGTGTGTAGTGGATGCAGTGTGTTTTTGTGTAAGGGATGTATTGTGTGTTTCTGGATGTCTGTAAGGGATGCATTGTGTAAGGGATGAAGGGGGGGTTCTGAAAGGGGTGCATTGAGTGTGTGTAAGAGATGCATTGTGTTTTAGTGTGTGTTTCTGTGTATGTGTGCAAGGGGTGCATTGTCTTTGTGTGTAAGGGTTGCATTGTGTGTGTGTAATGGATGCATTGTGTGTTTCTCTGTGTGTAAGGGGAGCATGGTGTGTTTCTGAATGTGTAGAGATGCATTGTGTGTTTCTGTGTATGTATAGGGATGCATTGCGTGTGTGTAGTGTGAAATAGATAGTTTGTGGGATAGGATACGGGCGAGTCCTACCAGCCCCTTTGCGCTTCTCTTTTCCTCCTTCCTCAGCCTCTCTCCCCTTTTGTCCCTTAGAGCTCTGCCTTCCTGTTCCTTAGTCCTCTCCCCTGCCCCACTGTCCCTTAGTGATCTCCACTGTCCCTTAGTGATCTCCCTGCCTCTTTTCCCTTAGTGCTCTCCCCTCCTGTCCCTTAGAGCTTTCCCTTGCCCGTTAGAGCTCTCCCCTCCCATCCCTTAGAGCTCTCCACTGTCCATTATGGGTCTCTTCTCCTTCACCCCACCCCTTATTGGTCTCTCCTCTCTCATGCCCCCCCCCAGAGTGATCTCCCTGCCCCCTTTCCTGTAGTGCTCTCCTATCCTGTCACTTAGAGCTCTCTCTTACTCCCCCATCCCTTGGTGCTCCCCCTGTCCCTTAGTGCTCTCTCCTACCCTCATCTCTTAATGCTCCCCCTGTCCCTTAGTGCTCTCTCCTACACTCTGTCCCTACATGGTCTCTCTTTCCCCCTCTCTCCATGGTCTCTCTCTCCCCCCCTCCATGGTCTTTCTCTCCCCCTCTCTCCCTTCATGGTCTCCCCCCCCTCCGTCCCTCCCTTCATGGTCTTCCCCCTTCCCTACCTCTGTTGTAGAGTGGCCGAGGTCCAGTCTGGTCCGCGGTACAGGAGCTTCTGTTTCCTGAACCCGGCCAGACTGACAGGAAGTGCTCACTCAGTCCGGCCAGGTACAGGAAACGGATTCTCCTGTACCGTGGACTGAACCGGAGCTTGGCCACGCTACAACAGAGGGACTGACAGGAGGGAGCGCTGTGCTCTTTTCTTGCCTCCTGCCAATCCCTCTTTTCTATAGAGCGCTCAGGCAGCTGCAGCATGAGGGGGCCGGCGCTCCTGGCGGCGCCCCTTCCCAAGGGCACACTAGACGACTGCCTAAGTAGCCTATAGGATGCGCCGGCCCTGTCTTTAAGCTGTTATAAAAGTGTCACATTTTATGACCTTCTGTATTAGAAGAGAAATGTTGAGATGAACAAACAAAGATTTAGTGTTCTGTAATGCTATCTATCATCATGTGTATCTATTCTCTAATTTGCATATTCTGCTATTTAAATCATGACTCACTGTTTAGCTGCAAGTCCCTTAGCCTAAATATTGCTTCTAAATAGAATAGGTTCCTTCATGCACTGATGAAAATAATTAGAATTCCATTTCTATCACAAATTATTAAAACTAATATATATTAGTAATGCATAGTAATTTGTAATGTATATATGAGTAAAATAAATGAACAAAAAAAAAGAGTGAAGGAGTCAATTTGGTGACTTATTTTTTGTTTAAATATTTTCCTCTAGAGGCTAACAAAGCTGATGGTTGAGTATTTGGTTTACCAGTCTGAATTGTACCAGATGCAGATGTGTGATAGCCAGCCACATGTTAATTTTTTTCCATCAATATAAAATTATTGTGCATTTTTATGTGCCTCTAGGCTACTGTATTCAGTCACTGTGAACCCTGCTAATCAATAATCAGACTACAATGTTCGTAGATTAGAAATTCTGCAAACAGAGGTTCCAATTAAATCTGATTATCACGTCACCTTTCAGCGCTGTCAAGAGCCACAATATATTTTCAGTGAATGATACACAGGCACACATACACACACAAAACACACATACATTACATATAAACACATCCATAAATATATAAATGCTTACATACATACATAGAGCATATCATGTTCTCAGACCTAATTTTGCACGGCTTAGGTGCTTCTAATATCAGGACGTATTGGGAATTACACTCCTGGGTAGCAAGCTGCTCTACTTGCATTAATTTAACCCGTCACCTAATAATGATATGCCAGAGGGGACTGTGAGTCTCCCCTTCTTCTCTACTGGCATATCATGCTTGGTAGACAGACCAGGAATAAATGTCCCTGAGATGCCTTATGGCTGCTAATGTATTGTACAGCTCCTGATTTTTTGCTTCCATTGGGCTTGCCAGTTATGTTTTACAACTGTCAAATCTAAACAGGTTGGTATTTAATTTACCTGATACCAGATTGTCCTTAGTCCACTATGCCTAAGTATTGTGTAAATATTGTATACATTACTTTTTCTCCTTGCGGTTGTGGTAATGGTTTAGACGATCTTCCCCATGATTGTCTTTACCCTAATACTTTTTATAGGATTCTTGTACACTTCTTTGTAAGCACTGGGGTGCCTGCAATGTTACTGTATGTGATTTTTCTCTTTTGTGTAACACTAGATTATATATTCAGGATTTGATGTGATTATAACTGCAAGTATCGCTGTTTGGTTTTGATGAGTGGGAAGATTTTGCTCACCTATTTAAACTTTTTGCCATTGAAATCTGTCTTGAGAAAAGTCCCATAGAGGATTGAAACAGAGGGTCGACACGATTTCTGGTGTATGGTTGCACACATAGGCGTGCGCACAGGGTGTGCTGGGTGTGCCTGGCCTCCCTCCATGGGCCTGTGAAAGATCTCCCTCCCCAACCCACAGGCAGTGAGGGAGGCAGGAGAGGAACCAGGGAGCTCTTGCCAGCAGCTCTGCCGGGTTCCTCTCGTGAGGTCGGAGCATTGCCATGGCAACGCTCAGATCTCGCGAGAGTGAACTCTAGCCCCACTGGACAACCAGGGATGGCAGCAGCACGGCCCCCCTCCCTACAAAAGGTAAGAAGGGAGGGGGGATATTAACTAAACGGCCCCCCACCCCACACAATACACACAAACAGCACACACCTCACAGCACCCTCACACTAACAGCACCCTTACACATACACACACACTAATATCACACACACACATACAGCACCCTTACATACACATACAGCAGCCTTACACACACAGCACCCTTACATAAACAGTGCCCTTACATACACATACAGCACCCTTACACACACAGCACCCTTACATAAACAGTGCCCTTACACACACAGCACCATTACATACACAGCATCCTTACACACACAACACCCTTAAACACACAGCACCCTCACACACACTGAGCCTTCACACACACACAGCGCCCTCACACACACACACAGCGCCCTTACACACACACAGCGCCTTCACACATACACAGCGCCTACACACACTCAGCACCTGCACACACACAGCACTTTCACACACACACAGCGCCTACACACACACAGTTCCCGCATGTGACAAAGTGCCCTTCGCCATTTGTGCCTGGAGGGGACTACTGGCTAGCCTCCTGCCTTCCGACTATGGTCCATGTGCTGATAGCTGTATTTTCCCCTGCAGAAAGGTTTGTTTGTGTATTTCTGCTGGGGCGTTCTGGACTTTCAATATGGTAGTAGTCCTATCCCAGATAGCCATGCCATGGAGCCTATTTGTGTAACAAAAGACTATGGAAAAGACTTTGGCTCCATGGCAATTGAATTGTATGTATGTGATCTGAGCACCATTCAATAATAATGTGCACTCAGATCTAAGCTATCTGGGGATATGTTGCATGTATATGTTTTATGTAGTAATTGTAACATTGTGTAATTTTATGTCTTTTTGTAACCATGTGGTTAATGGAGTCTTGCCTCTGTCCTGGGAGATAATTTGATTACTTCCCAATTATCTCCAGGATACAGAGGAGGGATTGTGATGTCACTGTGGGAGTGTTTTGTTTGTATTGTCTGTGATTGGTTATACTGTGTCCCACCCTGTGGGATGTCCCCTTGCATGGGGACTTGCATAAAAGCCAGTGTGTGCTCATTAAAACCAGATCATCTTGTACCTTTCTTGAAGCCTTGGCTCATGTTTGGGGGAAGGGATACCTACACTCTGGGGATTGCTATAATCACTTACTCTAGGGAGTAAGCTCTTGCAATAGCTTGATTTGTTCCTGCTACTCTCTCTGGATTTACAGGTAGACAACAGGTAGAGTGAATTACTTACTTTTCTGCTCAGTCATCTATTTATTCTTCTGTGTTCCCTCCACAGTGTCATGCTTGTCATATGATTGTTGTGCATTAGTCACTAAATTCTCTACACAGGAAATCAATGTCAACGACACAGGAAGTCAAATATGTGCCATATTTCGTGGTATGGTTTGACCAGATCAAAGAAATTCATGCAGTGGAGAAACTGAGACATGTTTTAATGAGACACTCCCCTAAGTAAACAGGAACGGGGATTAATTGGATTATTTTTATGTTCTCAGTAGATTTTAGCCGCAGTGGTCTTCAGTTCTTCAGTCCTTTTTTCCCCTACATATCAGCCTTCCCTTTAGCTTTGTGCTAGGTTGTTATGGTATATTTGTTCTTGTATATTTTCTTTTCTAATACATTTTGTTTTGTTTGTTTTTTTACTTTTATTACATCATATATAAATAGGTATAAATGTGTATACATGTATGAAAAATATTCCAAATCACCAATGAATATAAAGAAAATATTTTGTGAATGATTCGTTTAACAAAAAAAAAAAGCAGTCTGATAGATGGTGTTAAGTTAAATAAAGAGTTCAACTGTATTGTAAAAGTTTAATTATCCAAACAAACTCAAGTGCAACTAAATGGTAGATTTTATCTTTTTACTTTTATATTTTGATTCAACATACACTGATCAGCAATTACATTAAAACCAATGACAAGAGTGAGATATATATGGCAGCAAATGAACAGTCAGTTCTTGAATTTCATGCAAAAAACTGAGCAAGCGGATAGATCTGTGTGACTTTGACAAGAGCCAAAAAGTGATAGTTTGATGATTGGGTCAGAGCATTATCAAAATGGCAAGTCGTGTGGAGTGTTACCTGAATGCAATGGTTAGTGCCTAGCAAAAGTAGTGCAAGGAAGGAAAAGCTGCGTCAGGGTCTTATTGATACATGGGGAAGAGAAAGCTAGTCCATCTGGTCTGATCACACAGAAAAGCTCAAATTGCTGAAAAACTTAATGCTGACCATGATAGAAAGGTTTTAGAACAACCAGTGCATCACAGTTTGTTCAATATGAGGCTGTGTATCCACAGACCGGTCAGAGTGCCCATGAAGACCCATGTCCAATGCTGAAAGTGCCTTCAGTGGTGACATGAGTGTCAGAACTGGACCATGGAGCAATGGAAAAAGGTTGCCTGGCCTGATAATGTTTTCTTTTAGATTAAGTTGATAGCTGGCTGTGTGTGTTGTTTACCTAGGGAAGAGATGGCAGCAGGATGCACTGTAGGAAGAAGGCAGGCCAGGAAAAGCAGTGTTATGCTCTGGTCAATGTTCTGCTGGAAAACCTTGGATCTGGCATTCATGTGGATATTACCTTATTACAGAGATTGTTGCAGACCATGTACATTCCTTCATGGCAATGGTCCTCAATGACAGCAGTTGCCTCTTTCAGCAAAATAATGTGCCCTGCCTCACTGCAAAAAAAAATCAGGAATGGTTTGAGGAACATGGCAAAGAGTTCAATGTGTTGCCTTGGCCTTCAAATTTCCTAGATCTCAGTTCAATTAAACATATGTGGGATATGCTGGAACAACTAATTTGTTCCGTAGAGGCACTACTTCGCAACTTGCAGTACTTAATATATCTGCTGCTTTAACATCCTGCAGAAAATCCTACTACTCTCAGGCCCCACTTCACACTCAAACTCGATGAAGCTCTGCATTTAACATCCTGTAGAAAATCCTACCACTTTCAGGCCCCACTTAATACTCAAACTCAGTGAAGCTCTGCATTTTTTCCTCACCACTTGCCACCCACCCAGGTTCTCACTCAATTACCTCTTCGTTCCCTTTATATTTTACCAATAGCTGCTTCTCTCTGTTAACTCTTTTAGCCATCACTTCCAAATTTCCCCTGCTACTTCTTGTCTCAAATCCTCATTGTATCCTTTAAATTGCTCACGGGCCATCTTGCTAAGCACTTTGTATAAAAGTGGCTAGATATGAGCTTACGGGCAGGGCTATCTCTATCTCTTGTATTTGTCTGTGCATATTGTACGTTCTACACTAATTGTACAGCGCTGCCGAATCTGTTGGTGCTTTATAAATACCAGTAGTAAATAAAAAATAAAATAAATATCAAAGGATGCGTTCAGAGGTCTTGTGGATTCCATTCTTTGACGCATCTGAGTTGTTTTGGTAAGGGACCTACACGATATTAGGCAGGTTATTGTTGGTAATGTTGTGGCTTATCAGTGTATGGTTTAACATGCAGTAAAAATACTGCAATGGCTACATGAAAGGAAACTCACCCAAATTCCTTAGGTTGGAAGAGTTTGACTGAGAAGGTCTTGGGAGGTGGAAGTCAAATGTGAATAAAAGGTTGTGATGGAAGTTGACCATCATTAACCATGATGAAATAATTTATGAGATTAGTAGGGAGCTAATAGTTAGCATTACAGAATGGTGTGAAGAAATGGGTGTGGTAGTGAGTAAACAGGAAGGGATAAAGCAGAAGATGACTAAGTAGGAATATACAGGTTGTAGACTAAATTGTATATTGTAGCAAGGACTGAATTCACAGTATAAAATAAAACAGAATCTAAAGGTGATTCTTAATCTCTCTGCAACTCTTGCACAAATTAAATTTAAATTAGTCAGTAACTCTCACCAGACTTGTTGTAATAGTCTTTCCACTTGATCCCATCTGATTGCTGGAGGTGTAAAAGAATAAGGGTACTCAAATATTTGTTTGGTGGGACTGTCGAAAACTCCAGACCACATGGACACAAGTTCATTAACTTATCTAATCTGTATGCAATTTCTCTAAATCGCCATCTATACGTTTACCTGTTTCAACAACATATCCACCAGAATTTAAAGCTTTACTTTACTTCTATCAGTTGGACAGTTATAAGCCAAATATGTAAATTGTATATATATCCAGATTAACCTTATATGATTAAATAATAGATAAAGTAAAACATAACCAAATGTATGAACGATTGAATGTTATGTACGAATCCCTAAAAAACCAAACATCATAGAGTATGGGACCAAATACCCTAGTGTACCAGGAACTACTTTCTATATCACTGTTTACAGTTCATTGGAAAAGAGAGAACACCACAACATATCGACCCACACAGGGGTTTTTGTCAAGTATGACAAAGACCCATGTGCGGATCAAAACTTTGCTGTGTTCACTCTGTTCCAGCAAACTCCCTTTACAGCATTGAAATGCCTAGACCATCTTTCTTCAACTGGTATCCAATTTGTTGGGCTGGTGCTGACCCTGGGTCTGGTAAAGCACCCATCTAGCGTAGATGATTTGAGTGCACTTCCTTTTTTATTTTTGTGTCATATTTCTTACAGTTTGGCACACATGTAAATTTTTATATTGCACATTGGACTAACATTTATTGTACCCTCACTTCCCCATTTTCAGCAACAGTTTTTATTACTATTGCTAATAAATAAATAAATAAAACAGGAGTTTGAAAAAATACTCAAGTATTGCATATATATGGTGGTGGAATTTACAGTATGATTACATTTTGAAGCGTCTTACCTGTATGTAGAGTTAGTTACTACATGCATTCCCATGGTTAGCTGTAGACAAAGAAATATGTTTATATATAAAACATTATTAGCAATCATGGCAAGTTAACTATATTTTGCCTGATTTAATTTGAAAGTGACTGCCTGCACCATAAACCACAGCAAAATGTTCTAAATGGCTTTGTAATTGAGATGTTTTATCATTTGGTCCTACTGTATTTTTATTTAAAAGTTAAAGTTTTAATTGTCCAGCCTGCTTGAGATTACTTTTTCTTAATGCCTTAAGTGCTGTGATTTCCATATTCATGGTTAATTTATTTTTGCCTTCTAGTGAAAACTTTTATCTGCAAAATTATTTCTTTACCTGAGCACTGATATCTTATTTTAGTCATCAGCTCGTTAGTTGCTGGTAATAAAGAGCTTTTAGTTTAATTATTTTACTATGTCTGTGAAATATGTTGTGACAGAGGTTTCAATTTTTTTGTTCTTGTTTTCTTCCTTTTGCTGTTTATATTTAAAATGGGATCTTTTGGGGGCATGGCTTGCCGTGTATGGAAGATGGTCACCTAACTCAGTTGCCCTGACCGAGTGAGACTTCAACGCAGCTTCCATAATGACAATGACTAAATCTAATTGTCCATTTAAAGTATATCAAATGGCTGAGACTAAATGGAGGAAATTTCAGGCAAAATAGAATGATTTCCTTCTTCTAGAGGCAGTAGGTCTGTGATATTAAGTTAAGATAGAACTCATTCTTCTACAATGCCACATGCTTCTGAGAAAATGGCAGATCCTGCACTCTCAGTGAGAGAAATGCTGAACTTTACAGCATTCACAGACAAGATAAATGATATCATGCAGCAGGAGCTAGGAAAATTAACAGTCGCATTTCACCCACCTTACTAACGAATTAAAGAAAACACTCAACTCCATAGGTGAGCACACCAACAAGATGGAGGCAAAAATGGATGACATAATTCATTAACATAACTTAACACGCTGTTGCTGAGTTAGTATCAGCTCTTCAACTGAAACTGACCTTGAAGACCAGTTGCGGCCTAATAACATTCACGTGAAGAATATCTAGCTCTGTGCTAGTCTCTGAGCTGCATGAATACTTTAAAGACTATCACCCTTTTTTGGTTCTGGATAGAATTAGATTTGAGATTATAATTGACTGCATACATTGCCACCTGATGGAACGAAAGGCTCGTCTTGATGCTTCGAAATAAACATAATGCATATACATTTATTTCATCACAAATCCTTGACTATATATTCAGCTCTCTCATCTAGACATTTGTCTAAGTTTGCCAAAATTCAGATTTTTACTGATTTTATAGCCTTCACTATGCTTAAAAGCTCTTAAAAGCTCTCTGGGCTACCAATATAGTATATTGGTTTTTTTATGAGACCCTTTATAATAAGAAAATTTCCACAGACCAATCTTCCTACCTCATTCAGCATTGATACTTTCTTAAATAATGTTTCCCTTCTTACCATATCTAGCTCACGAGTAACCCAACTCACCCAACCTACCACTCATGATAAAAATTCTAACTGCAGTGTACCTATGTTAACCACAATTAGATAAACAATAGTGAAGTGGCACTAAAAGTTGTTCAAATGGTTGTTCAGCTAAACAACACCAGTGAGGTAAGTCACCGCTCTCCTCACAATGCTGCAACCATTATAATCATCCAAAGGTGTGGGCGCACAAATTGAATCACCAAAGGAAAGACGTACAGTCATGGGAAAAGAAAGTACACCCTCTTTGAATTATATGGTTTTGCATATCAGGACATAACAACAATAATCTGTTCCTTAGCAGGTTTTAAATGTAGGTAAATGCAACCTCAGATGAACAACAACACATGACATACTGCACTGTGTCATAATTTATTTAATAAAAATACAGCCAAAATGGAGAAGCCATGTGTGAAAAACTAAGTACAGAAAAAACGGGAATAGGAGGTAAATCCAGAACATACATTTTCAAGAAGAGGTGCTACCATAAAGACCAAAATCTATATAAAGTACAGTTAAAGAAACAGTGCACACACCAAAAAAAAAAAACTAATACAGTTTTAAATTTTACAAGTCTACTTAAAATCACCTATCTTTGCAAGCAAATATGAAGATTCAGTTACACCACATGGCCATATTGTGCCAAGCCCACTACTACATCACGGCACCCCAACATTGGTGGGTCCCACACCAATCAGAACAAGGGAGATGTACATGCTAACTTGCAATACTTGCAGCTTCAACTACTTTCAGAGACTCCTCAATATATGCTTTCCTGCGGCCACCTTCAGAGGGGCACCCATAGTGGATGGATGGGGTGCTCAGCCCAATAGGAATCTGGTTTGGATTCCAAATCTATGCAGAAAAAAATTAGAATTGGGGGCACACCTAGAACATGCATTTCCAACATACATTAAGTTTCATCTGTGATTAACTGCCCAGTCCCTTAATTTATCTAAATCTCTCTGCAGTGAAGTAATATTCTGTGTACATTGTATTAATCTTCCTAGTTTTGGGTTATCTGCAAAATGTGACACATACACATGACTTGCAAAACCGATTTAAAGATCATTTATAAATAAGTTGTTTAGAATTGGTCCCAGAAGAGACCCCTAAGAGACACTACTTACAACTTTTGTCCTGCTTGGGACAGACATAAACACATGTCTGGAGTGGTAAGTAAAACAGTGATAACACTAGATTCCTTACCATTAACACCTCTAAGGCCAGAAATTGGGGACACTACTTGGGTACCCTGGTCTACCTCTTCATTAAAGAGTGTCTCTGATGGCACTGACAACGTGACTGCTTAGCTCTTCCTTAGTTTCTTAAAAAAATAGGGGTTATCACAGGCAATGACAACAAGTCCACTTGTTCCACTAATCCATTTCTTTGGGATTGGGAAACACCAACTCTCCCCCTACTCTTCTTCAATTTCATCTCAGGATTAGGACAGAACATTGCTGATTGTGGGTTTCATTTTCTTATTAAAGTAAATTAGGTATTCAAATGATTGTGTATTGTCTGAACGAACACAACTTTATTCATCAGTCATAGGTTTGTGTTGCCAAATGGGTTGATGATTGATGGTGAGACCTCATATTGAGTATTGTACACAGTACTGGAGACCGTATCTTCAGAAGGATATTGATACCTTAGAGAGGGTTCAGAGAAGGGCTACTAAACTGGTTCATGGATTGCGGGATAAAACTTACCAGGAAAGGTTAAAGGATCTTAACATGTATAGCTTGGAGGAAAGACGAGACAGGGGGGATATGATAGAAACATTTAAATATATAAAGGGAATCAACACAGTAAAGGAGGAGACTATATTTAAAAGAAGAAAAACTACCACAACAAGAGGACATAGTCTTAAATTAGAGGAACAAAGGTTTAAAAATAATATCAGGAAGTATTACTTTACTGAGAGAGTAGTGGATGCATGGAATAGCCTTCCAGCTGAAGTGGTAGAGGTTAACACAGTAACCACACTTCCCAAAAGAAGTGTATATTGGTAATATAGTCTTCTACTAGGATCAATGACAAAATGTTTGCTAGTCTCCTATCTCTCTACACAAATTAGTTACAAGTACCTCTGTCAGTAGCTGATATAGCTGGATACAGCAGAAACTGGTAAAGTTAGCCTCATATTGGAATCAATGACTTAGACTATGCAAAAGGATTTTTTTTTTCTTACACCGCACTCCATAAAAGAAGAATTTTTGTTCCTCCAAACAGTGACTTAAGAAAACAAATATTAACTCTATATGGGTAAGCTAGTATCACAATAGTATCTATGACCCAGGCTAGGCAAAAATATTTATTTTTTCCTAACACCACAGTCCACAAAAATAAATATTTAATGCGTTAATCCAAGCATCATAATCACTACAGCCCATGTTATAACAGTTTGCCCTCTTACTTGGTCCTGCTAAGTGCAGGGTCTCCTCTATGGCTGAGTATGACATGGATTCCTAGGACTGTAAAGGGTTAAAGGACAAAGAATAAGTACTGTAAGTAAAATATAATGTAACTTATTTAAAAACATAATAAATACACATTCACAAAACCTGAAATATCCATTCCTTTTCACCTATTAGTAATGTCAATGCATTCTGCTGTCCATAGTTTTCAACCTTTGATGTAATGCTGCCAGGACAACAATTTTATTTTGTAGCTATTAACCTTGATGATCCAACAATGAGAAAATGAGAATTGTGAGAGGTAGCAGGACACTGAGTTGGCAATGCCAGTGACACAACCTGCATTTCTAGTGATGTCCTAATGAACAGCTCCTCCAGGTGACAGACTGCCTGGCCAGCTCCCAGCCTTCAGGACCAAGTAGGGAGTGCTGCTGAAATGCTCATGCTGTGCTTCCCACAGACAGTTCCCTGGTATCCCAGATGAGGGACACCAGGATATATTTAAGCAGAACAGGACCCAAAAATCAGGACTGTCCCACCAAAGTAGCACCCTTGGGAGGTCTGTGTTGGCCTGTTGAGTTCTACATTATCAGATTAAAAATAAATTTTGAGTTTAGGTTTCAACATACTAACGTTATGATTTTACAATTATCCAACCATGGCCAGCAATAAAAAAAGTTTACAATGTGAAATTTGGACTGCCTTGATGGTGTTTACAAAATAGACTAAAATGTTTCAATTGAGTTGCTGATGGTTTGTAATGTAGGCCTAATTAAACTAACATTTGGGTATTTTGTCAAATGTGACAAAACATAGCCAGCCACTACAGATAACTACATTATTATTTAATGGTCGTATCACTGATAAATAAGTCCTCTGCAGAATTAGATTTTATCATATCATATAAAAGCACTATGTGACCATATTCCTCTTTTAACTCACATACTTTAGTATATTTTTTTTTTTATTATTCTTTACCATTTATTACATAAAATGTTTCACTGACAAGAGATAAGTATTGCTTTCTCTTTATTGTTTTTTTGGCATGCTCTATGCCTGTCAACACATATTCTGTTTTTCTACACTTTTTTTGGCTCTATATCTCCAACCAGAGCCTTCTGAAACCTTGTTAATCCATTTAGAACCTATCAGCTCTGTTCATCGGCTTATAAACTTATTACCTTAGAGTCAATGCGCTCAGGGACACAGGTGCCAGACCAGTGCACACAACCCAATTGAGTTATGTAGCAGACTATACGGACCACAGAATCATGAATCTGACTGCATAGGGAATTTCATGCACTGTGTGGCAGCAGCCACTTTATTAAATATCGATTTAAATCACAGCCTTTAATCAAATCTGAAGGAAGATTTTTTTTTTCCACCTTTTATTTTTCTCTCCTGCTTCTTCTTGTCTGGTAATAGCAGATTCCTTGAATGAATAGCTAGCAAATAGTGCAACTACAAACCCTTATCAACTGTAATGAGGCATTTGTGATAATCGGGTGATGAAATGTAAATGGGCAGTAATGAGCACAATTATATCCACTAGGGAGCCATCAAAGCGACTTCTTTCCTCTCAGATAGATGAGCTCTTTTACTGTCATTGCCCATTGCTGACTTAAGCGAGAGGACTTTATTTGGTGGGGGAGGTGGTAACGAATCTGAAAGTGTCTTTCTGAATGAGCTTGCTGACAGTGGTCAGGTGAAAGTCTGCATGTCTTTAATCCCACCTTTGATGATTATCCATCTCTTCATTCCCAGACTCTTACATGCTCAGTTGCAATCTTTAAGGATAATTCGATTTGCAGTAATGTTTGGAAACTGCCTCATTGTGCTAACAAGATTAGGCTGAGCCTGTGTCTGTTAGCGACACTGAGAATGTGCAGGGCAACTATAACTGGCTTGAAGATGTAGCTTGATCTTAGGAATATGATGCCTTTCAGAATATAGTATATTCTTTTTTATGAAGAATAGGCCTACATTATAAAATTACTAAATGACATCTTGTGGTCTCTTCACTAAACAGTGAATGACAGCAAACTATAGTGATCTGAAATTTTAATTGTCGATATGGAGAAATTTTCAAAATCAGTTTTTTTTGCCCAAATTTTGCAATTTGGATTTCATTTCAGTTAATAACATCTTCCTGGTATATTTATTCACAAGTAGCCACATCACAAAATGTTTTCAGCCGAAGAAAATAGTCAGAAATAGACAGAAATAGTAAATGAAAATATAATAAAAAGTTACACCTAGAGATTACTTTCATTACGAATTAAAGTTTGTCTGAATCAGCTGATCATCTGAATTTCTGAACTATGAGCCATAATGTAGCCTTACCACAAACCAAACAAAACATGTAATGGACGAGCATGTCCATTTTTATTCATGATTCAGAATAAAAATTAAAAAAAGATAACTGATGAGAAAATGATGATTGATGGCTAGGGAACAGCCACTAAATGTTGATTTTGTTCCAAGGAATATCAAGAAGAGAAGCAGAATATATATATATATACACTATTATTTGGTTACTTTTTCTCACTTGATTTTTGAGCCAAGTGGTGGAAAAATCAACTGCAAAATATATACATAATATTTATAAACGTTTTGAAGTACACTGATTGGCCCATTTCCATGACATGTTGGTTCATCTGATTTATTTTTCCAAATCTTGTTTTATTAAAATTCTAACGAGCTGAACTGCCATGCAGTCAAAATGTGTCCATTCCCTAATTGTGTTACTTTCACACAAAGTGGTTTGGCTGAAACAAATATTTTCACCATGCGCAAGTCTATTATAAATGTTAAAGGACCACTATAGTGCCAGGAAAACATACTCGTTTTCCTGGCACTATAGTGCCCTGAGGGTGCCCCCACCCTCAGGGTCCCCCTCCCGCCCGGCTCTGGAAGGGGGTTAAAAACTTACCTTTTTCCAGCGCTGGGCGGGAGCTCTCCTCCACCGTTCTCTCCTCGGAGCTGCGCATTCAAGCCGGTCCGGGAAGCATTCATTACTTTCCTATGGCGCTGGCGCTCTCACTGTGAAAATCACAGTGAGAAGCATGCAAAGCGCCTCTGGTAGCTGTCAATGAGACAGCCACTAGAGGAAAACCCATTCATAAACATAGCAGTTTCTCTGAAACTGCTATGTTTATGAAAAAATGGATTAACCCTAGAAGGAGGCACTCAGACCACTTCATTAAGCTGAAGTGGTCTAGGGTGCATAAGTGTCCTTTAAAGCATTACAAGGTTACTTCAAAGAGTAAATGTGATTTTCTAGATAACATTACTAAAACAGTTATTTGGTATTTTGATCAAACATCTAGAGCAAATAAAAACGATATTGGGGGTAAAGAAAATCTTCAGTTTATAATATATATATATATATATATATATATATATATATATATATATATATATATAGGAAAGTTTTGAGCATCTCTATAACCCATAGTTTGTAATGTAATTTTATGCATGATCACAATGCATGATTGCTTGAATGTAGAATGTAGAACTATTCATGTAATTTGTGAATGCATGCTTTTACATGCACTTTTTTCTTCAATGCATGCCATCAATGTATATAATGTATCAGTACATGCATTTAATGTGTGAAGGGATGTGAATAATTGTGAGATCTACATATGACCCACCTTAATATGCAGATGCTCTCATCCCATTATATCCCATTTGTATGCATTAAATGTTGGCCATTCCTTCCTTCCCACCAGCCCAGAGTACAGATATAGTGAAACAGGTGATCTCACTACAGGGGAAGTTACTAGAAATCTGTTCAAGATCTATCCATGCTTCACAATGCTGTGAAGAAAGGCGTTCAAATATGTATTTGTCTGGGGTTGCTAGAGACCCTGAAGAGTCAATGTAAGCCCATCTCCCGGAGATGGAAAAAAGGTGAAAACTCTCTGTAATTGCTTATATAAAGATGATGGCTACAGGCAGCTGCATATGACCTACTATAAGCACTCTATTTCGTGTTACAGTGAGCCAGGTATTATAATTATTACTAAAATTACAACAAAAGTGCTGTACAGTAGGGATTCAGACGGATTGTGATCATTTTCCACTCACGAATATAATTTTTATTTTTGCAGCAGGTGGAGACAGCCACTACAGCAATAATAAAAAAAAAAAAGGAATGTATATAAATGTCAGCTATAAATTGTCACGATGGGTACCTACCCTCTTGAAAATCAAATAAGATGCAAACAGGACATCAGCTGTTCAGAATCTAGAAGTAAGTCTCCTTTCTCTAGGGCAGGCATAGGCAACCTTCGGCACTCCAGATGTTTTGGACTAATGCTTTGCCAGCATTATGGGTGTGAGAGCATTATGGGGGATGTAGTCCACAACATCTGGAGTGCCAAAGGTTGCCTATCCCTGCTCTAGGGAATTAAAAAGATTTATTCACCCTGTAGGGCATAATACAAATATTAAAAATGAACTTTTATACTTAAGAATACCAATGACAAACAGGTGGAAGACCCCCCTAGGGGTGCTATACATTGCTACGATCTACACAATTTGTGTTTTAGTATTGGCATTTTAATAGGCAACCAGTTGAGGTGGTTTTTGTTCTTTTTAAATTTTGAGGTGCCTCCCCTGCTTTATGTTAAACCCAGATCTGTAGGTTATTGTGTTTCAGACCCCAGGATTCTATGGTGGAATCTCAGTATTGCAGGTATGCTATTACTGTTTCAATGGCTGGGATTTAGACTCATGGTTAATACTTTAGATTTTACAAAGCTGCTTTGCCCTCTGTATAAACACACCTTGAAATTTCCAAGTTTGAACCAGAGATTCTCAAATTAATGGGTAATTGCCATGCCTCTGAGTCAAATACCTCTTCTTAGATTAACCCCTCCTACTCCCTGCACAACTAATACAGTCAATGAACATATTGTACATGTGATTAATTTTCATTAAAACCACACAATGAAATAATAAAAAGTCCATGTCAGAACGGTAAACTAACTAATAAAAAATGTACACTGGGATTCTAAATAGTGTGCAGGGACTGTTTTTGGCTTGTATAAGTGCATAAATCATTTAATGAAAAACAAAAAAAATGAGTGTTTATAGACAAGTTTATTCGGTTAGCTATTTAATAATGAAATCTCCAGACCACTATTCCCAGCGTCTATTCAATCCTGGGGTTAAAACCTGGAATGTCAGTAATGGGACAGAATTAAGAACAGAAGGCTAAAAAAAAACTATCTTCTGTCCTGCAATGTAAGCCTCACAAATCTCAGATAAGCCATATCTTCCTGGCTGCTGTGCTGAGAATAGGGGTCCCCTTTACAATCCCACCATGCAATATGACTTGTATTAATATGAGTGTGATGTAATCTGCCACGCAGAATATATTGTAAGTGATTCATTATTTTTGTACTACTCATGGTTCTCTATTTCCATGGTTTTTCAGTAATAGTGGAAAAGAAAATAGAGTAAATTCAATAGAAGCTAGCACCTTTAATACATCTCTGCATCACTGTTCCCTAAAGATTAAAGATATTTTAGGATTGTAGAATATTGTTATTTTGGAGACTGGTGCATTGGTATGTGAGACTTTCTTTCAATTATGCTTTATCGTTGGTACGGAAAAGAAAAGGGGGGCATAAGAACTACAAAAATGTCCACACTCAACAGTGACAGCCAGCGACAGCCATGGAGAGAAAGTAGAGGATATCACCTGTAAAATAATAGTTTTACGATACAGGAAAACCGCATACAGAAATAATGCATACATAGTTTTTCACCAACAACTCCAAAAAGTTTGTTAATATCCCGCCAACATGGGCACACCCAGTCACAGTCATGGACCTCAGGATACTACTCTCTTTGCAAGAGCTTGTTATAAGAGCCTGTCAGGATCCTGCTCAGTTCTTCTCAGGAATTCCCTGCTTTCCCCAAGTGGGAGTAAGGGGGCTAACTGGTCACCTCATTTTAGTTAAATTTTGAGTGGCACATGAAACCAATTGAAAAAAACTAACACTCAGAAACTAGAATAAGAGTTCATTATTATTAATCTTAGTATTCGTGGTTTTGAAATAATTTGATTCCAATATTTTAGTGGGTATCAGTCACTTTGTAATACATTCTGTGTATTTGTAATATTTATAAAATACACAAACTGTTTCGGCCCTGTTCTAAATGAATTTAAAGGTTCTTCACAATCTACAAGTTTCCTATTTTAGAATGAACACAAGAACCTGAAAGACTGGCCTATCTCCTAGGTTACTACAAAAATGAGAAATATACAAACGTGTGTGTGTACACACAAACAGATGCACACACATATTTCTTGGTTGAACAACGCTGTAAAACATGCTAGTATAAAAATAATGATTAGAACTATTCGTGTAGTTAAAATAATGTATACTGTAAAGTTGAATTGTAAATATATACAAATAACAGAATATTACACCTTGAGGTACACTTATAAAGTTCATCGATCACAGTGTTTAGTATTGAATCTCCTAATGTATATTTGCACACATTTGAGGCCCAATATAAGTCTGTTGTGGTGTGATGTAGTCCAGTAGTTTACATTTTAAAGCACTTCCTTTTTATCAAAACTAACAGGGTTATTCACTAAACACCAAATTTTGTCTGAATAGAAAAAAACTCCTTTTGTCTGAATGTCTGAATTGCAGAGGCAAGTCTCATATTTACTAAAGCCAAATGCTGTCATGATTCCGTCGTTGTGTCACATTCATTCAGGAGCGTTCGGAAAATCTGTTTTGCATCTGAAGAAATTTACAGCACCGAAATCAGAAGTTTATCAACAACTGTATAGCAGACGATGACAATCCGAATACATCCAGAAGGATGCACGTTCGCAAATGATCATTGACTTGCTTTTTGCAAGTGAATGATAATTTGAAATATTATTTGTCTACTGGCAGCACTAATAGCCAGCAGGCAAATAGTTTAAAAACCCACGGCGGTGCAAATGTTAATTATGAGGTGGCTAGCCAGCACTTGCAAACCAGCCGCCTAATTAAAAAGCTAAAAAATAAATTAAAAATAAATTAAAATATGATGGGGGTCAATAAGACCACAATATCACTGCAATCAGTCAGGTGGGGGCATGTAGGCTGAAATATTGGGAGGGGGTTACTTTGCATATTAAGGGGGGGGGGGGATCTATTGCCCCTGCCACCACCCTTGATGGTGAATTAGTGCTCTTATATGAACAATAAGCAACAAGAGGAGGCCTATTGTCTGCTTCCCTGGTCCCCACCCATACTGATTGGTGAGGCCCTAATATTGATAACAAGGTTGGGCCTATTAGTTAATAACCCGGTAAATATGCAATCCGAATTAACCTTACTGAATAACCCTGTACATATGCCTACTTTCTAAAGATGTCAGATTTATCTGGGATTTATCTGGGATTGCCCAAATGTGACAGAATACAATATTAATATATACTAACTTGATAGTAGGCAGAAATGGAAGTGATGCTATGCAACTCACAACAAAATATTTGCAGTTTTTCAAAAACACTTGCATATTTCCAACAGGTATACATGCTAAGGATATTAAACCAACAGTGATATTAGCCAAAAAAAAAAATAATTGTGTCCACCACCTGATAGTGACAATTGGTTTTTAAATCATATAAAAAAAAAAGTTAACACAACAAGTAGTTTACTTATGCATGCAATAATACAAATGAATGAGACGTGTTTGTCATAAACTCCAACAATACAGCATCTATCTTTTTTGCATAGATGTTCCTCCATTTTCTTAAAGGACCACTCTAGGCACCCAGACCACTTCAGCTTAATGAAGTGGTCTGGGTGCCAGGTCCAGCTAGGGTTAACCCATTTTTTTTTATAAACATAGCAGTTTCTGAGAAACTGCTATGTTTATAAATAGGTTAATCCAGCCTCCAGTGGCTGTCTCTTGACAGCCGCTAGAGGCGCTTGCGTGCTTCTCACTGTGAAAATCACAGTGAGAAGACGCAAGCGTTCATAGGAAAGCGTCTTGAATGCTTTCCTATGAGACTGGCTGAATGCGCGCGCAGCTCCTGCCGCGCATGCGCATTCAGCCGAAGAGGAGGAGAAGAGGCGGAGAGGAGGAGGAGAGCTCCCCGCCTGGCGCTGGAGAAAGGTAAAATTGTAACCCCTTCATCTCCCCAGAGCCCGGCGGGAGGGGGTCCTTGAGGGTGGGGGCATCCTCAGGGCACTATAGTGCCAGGAAAACGAGTATGTTTTCCTGGCACTATAGTGGTCCTTTAACAATGCATTAAAAAAGATCAAATCAGTCCTGTAGTTTGCCTTTAAGATCAGGCCATGCAAATACTGGACTCTTTTGTAAAACCATAAAAATGCATTAAAATACGTTTCTAAAATAAAAACAAATGTCATTGTTTCACTTTTGTTACTTATAGCCTGAGGCTACTAATAGCATAATAAATTGCAGAAAAAAAAACCAAAAAACTTTTCTGTGATTCTTAGCAGTGCTGAACTCAACCTTTTGTACAAGTTTCATGTCAACACTCTTCCTTTATAAATGACCTGATTGAATTATCTATATCTCTGAGTTGATACAGTTTCACACTGTCATATTAAGCATTTTTCATTGTTTTCACAATCTAGATCTGTTCAAAGGACAACCATTCTTAACACCTGGAAGGTACACTGCCTTACAAGTGATACTCAAGACCAAGCAATGCAGCACTAAATACCTTAAAACTCGAACCACAGGGAAAGTGGAAGCTGATTAATGGCTTACACTACCCCAGGTTGTCGCAATTTAACATGACTTGCTGAACTCAAAGAAAAGACCCTCACAGATACACCGCAACCACAATCAGGAACAGTTTCAGGAACGCCAAGTTCCTTGTCAGACCCGTCACATCAATTTGCCCAAAATAGCCCCAAAGCCCACTGAACCCGCTGCATCAGTAAATAGATGGAGTTCCCGAATTTGGTACCTCCAGCATTTGCCAGTAGAATGTACCATTATTGCCCTCGAGAAATGCGCTCCACATTGCCAAATCCTCCCGCAGCAGCCTGTTAAGGCACACAAAGTGATGTGGCTTCACAACATCCCACATTGCAGCCACCAGTCTCCTATTGAATACCCTGCCCATAGGCATGATCCGAGAGACAAAATTCAAAATGCCCAGGAGTGACTGCAGCCGCTGAAACATAATCTTACCTTTGTGGCCTCAACCACCACATGCATGTCCCCCACCTTGTAGGGAGCAAGCAGCTTTGCCCCATAACCGAGTAAATCTCGATCCCAAGAAAGCTCAAACAGGTTGTGGGGTCCACCATTTTGTCTGGAGAGAGAAGAACCCTTATGGAACTTGCGACTGACTTAAGCAGCTGTGGGCACATCAGAGACTGGATGGGACCAACGCATAGGAAATCATCAAGGTAGTAAAGGATGGAGTAGCGACCGGACTCCACCTGCACCACCCACTCCAAAAATGATCTAAAACACTCAAAATAGAAGCATGAAATTGAGCACCCCATCAGGAGGCTCAAGTCCACATAGTACTAACGTCAAACAAACAACCCAGGAGTTGATGACTCTCCGGGAGTACCGGTAGGAGACGAAATGTGGATTCAACGTCGGTTTTTGCCAGTAGCACCCCCCTGCCTGCACCAAATGCAGCTGCAGAAGCTTTAGCTGAGCCTGCAGGTGCCAGACACCGTCTATCAGGGCCTCAGCCCTAACAGCAGTGAGAAGAGCCTTAATGATCATGCCCTGGCGGGATTTTAAAATGGTAAGAGGGCAAAATGATCACCAATATATACCACAGTCCCCTCCCATTATACCCCCTCACACTAATGATCCTCCCACAATTACACCTACACTCCCCCACACATGCCCCTTATCTGGCTAGCCTTTGGCTGCCTCCTCAGGATTCTAAGTGGGGAAGTATGAAAATAGCAAAATATTTTGTGTATCTCCTTGTTCCTGAAGACCTGTTCATCTATGAAATGGGGAATTTAGCACAATTTATGTTTTGGTAAAGTTATTCAATTGGTTTCTATTTTTTCCATTCTTTTGGGATATATTTCAGCTCAATATATTGTATTTTAAACTTATACATTTAAGATGGAGATTCTAGCAAACTAAATTCTGTTAAAATGCAAATGCTTTTCTGTCCAAGCATTAAATAAATAAGTTTTTCCTTAAAAAAAATCAAAACAATATTGAAATGTGCTGGATGAGATTATGTCCATCATTTATAAACAGTTTTATTATTAAAGGTGCAGTCTAAGCACCATAACAACAATGGCTTACTGTAGTGGTTATAGAACCAAGGTTGTTTGGGTACCATCTCCTCAGTTTTTGTCAAACAGTACCCAGGTTGCCTAGGTCTCTGAGACAATCAAAGATGGACATCTAATAGCAATGTAGAGTAGGCCAGGCTTTATGTCCTGGAGAGAGTCTTTGCTTCTGTGAGACCAGTAAAATCAGGGTTCAAGTCCTGCAGGAACTCATGGGAACGGCGTTCCTGCACTTTTTTCACAGCAGAAACGCCGTTCCCCCTTCAGGCACTCAGGGGTCGGCAAGAAATGCCGTCCCCAAATGCCCTGTGTTCCCCCTGTCATGGGGGGCCACCTGATGGATTGCCCCCCGGCGAACGGCTCTCTCCCTGTCACACGCGGAGAGGAAGCTGTGTGCTCTCTGCTCCCTCTCGCCGCGCGGGATGTCTGCTGATGCTGGGAGCCGGAATATGATGTCATATTCCGGCTCCCGGCATCAGCAAAGGGCACGCGGCGAGAGGGAGCAGAGAGCACACAGCTTCCTCTCCGCGTGTGACAGGGAGAGAGCCATCCTCACTGCAGCCCCACTGGACCCCAGGGAAAGGTAGGGATGCTGGGTGGGTGGGAAATGTTAATTTTTTTAATAATATTATTAATTTGTATATATGTATGTCTTTTAGTGGATGTGTGGATGTCTGTTTGTGTATGTATGTGTGTGTATGTCTGTTAGTTTGTCTGTTAGTGTATGTGTGTGTTTGTCTCAGTGTGTGTAGGAGTGTATTTATGTCTGTTAGCGTTTGTACGTGTGTATGTGAGTGTATGTGCTTCTGTTAGTGTATGCATGTATGTGCATATGTTATTGTAAGTTTCTGTCAAATCAGTGAGAGTCTGTCATTTAGTGTGTGTGTGACTATTAGTGTGTGTCTCTCAGTCAATGAATGAGTGTGTGTCAGTGAATGTGTGTGTCAAATCAGTGACGTCTGTGTGTTTGTCATTGAATGTATGTGTTACTGTCAGTGTGTATCTGCCAGTGTAGGTGTCTGTCAGAGAGTGTGCCTATAGGCACCCAGACTACTTCAGCTCCATGAAGTGGTCTGGGTGCAGTGTCCCAGTCCCCTTAAACCTTCTCAGAAACTGCAATAATTACCTGAGGGGTAACTCCAAGTCTAGTGGCTGTCTATCAGACAGCCACTAGAGGGACTTTCGGGTGGTTAGGTGACCAAAAGTCACCTAACTGATGCTGGACGTCCTCACCATGTGCATGAGGACATCCAGCATCTGCTAAATACCCATAGGATTTTAACCCCTTCAGTGTCGAGTGGGGGAGGGGAGGACATGAGAGGAGGGGGGCACTATACGGAATTATAGTGCCAGGAAAACAACTTTGTTTTCCTGGCACTATAGTATTTCTTTAAAAGGAGCAGGAAAGGTGGAGTGTAAAGAGGAAGGGGTGGGTTCTTAATCAGGAAGCGGTGCACCCTTGACATGAAGGAGTGGTAAATTTAGATTAGGGGGGTGCTTTTTAGTCATGTCTAGGGCAGCACAAAATTAAAATACACCACTGTGTGAGTGTATGTGTGTGTGCACGCATATATATATATATATATATATATATATATATATATATACATACACAAGTGTTTTGGGGGTTTTTTGGGAGGGGGGGGGGAGTTCCCACACTTTTTCCCCCAGGACTTGACCCCTGAGTAAAATGTAGTTTAACACAAACTGAGGACATAGTACCAAAAGACATTTTATTTGTCATATATCATGTGATGACTTTTGTTGGTCCCTAGCCAAGTTATGATATCAATTTGTATTCCAAGTTAGATACCAATGCATAGAAATGTGACACTATTTTTTCGATTAGAATATTGTCTACAGAGAAAAGTATCATAGTGCGAGATTCTAAAACATTTACATAGCTTTAAATTAATGGAGTGATATAAAAATGCATTTTTTTACAATGGTGCCAATTTCTGGAATATTTTGCTCTTTATTTAGGATTGTAATGGAAGTGTCAACTCAATGTATTTCCCATTTCTACTAGTTCCTAAAATATATAGTTTTCCTATCCTGTTTTACTACATTGCCCTTTACATTGAGACTTTAAATTAAATACTATTGGTGGACAGATCAACGTCACCTCCCTGCCTCCAGCCTCTGCTGTGGCTGTTAAGTAATAAAAGTAATTTAAAAAAGTGTTCCCCAGCCCCCACTTTTTGGCAGTGTGTTGGAACTTAAATTAATTAAACAAGGGGGGAACATAGAGGTGCCCCAGCCCCCAAACATGGACGGTGAGTGGAGGCACTAAAAATACTTATACAGGAGATATGAATATACCACTGTCCACCACCCCAATAAGTGGCATCGTCCACACGAGCATGTGGTACAAATTGTTTCCCCACTTTATTTATTTATTTATTTCATCCTAAAAACTATTTTACATATATTAGTCCCATTGTGGGGGCATAGGTGTGTATAGTGATCTGCCACCTCCATTCTTTGAATTCGCAGCATAGTGGGGGTATTTAAAAGTGACTGGATAGCAATAGCTGCCTAGTCATAGGTTTTTTAATTACAGCGAGTAGCCACTGGCTGCTTATCATTTAGCAGACATACCCACTTGCCTCATGGCGCTCAGGATCTTTGGGGAGGTATACATTTTTTTATTTCTTCCGATGCACCCATTTCCCATGCTACACATACCTGCTAAACTCCAAGCATCCAGACAGTGTCTGCTCACTGTAATTACCAAATGACCGACAGGCACAAACCAAAATTCAGTCGACAAGCCAATTGGTAATGTGTAAATTACTTATGTATTAATGCCTTCTTTTGAATGCAAATGCACGTCCAGTTTTTACACTTGTGGGGAACTCATAGTTTGAAAATTTTCATATGTTTCACGGAGATTGGTGATAAAATAGTTAAATGAGATGTGTCAAAATTCTCTTGGTTAAATACCCTAGAGAGCTGATTTTCTTGAAATATATTATTTTGTTTGGTGACATTGGATTTTGAGTGTGCTATTAAAGTTATAGTCTCAGCAGATTAAATTTAGCAAAGTTTAGCTTTAAAACTTTAATTCACTCTGATATTTGTCCAATAACTTCCAGAAATAAAATGAAATTCTAAACATTTTGGGCATTTTAACAATCACGACTATAAAATGATTAGAATTTCAGTTATTTTTCAAGTCGTGAAGTGATTTTCATACTTAATGTTGTATTATGTATAGGTACATACAGTATAGGTATTAGAAGGACATGCTAGCTTTCCTTTAAAAAATACAATATGTAGTATGCATGGGTGAACTTAAAGAGAAAGTGTTAAATTACGATAAAACAAACAGCAAAAAAGGGCTCAGTTCCAAATGCATGGAAACTCAAAAAAGCTTTAGCCACTAAAGGCTCAAGCGACCAAAAGATGTAGCACATAATAAATAACTAACAATAAATGTGCAATCTGAGTTCTGAGATTTGCTGAATAATTCTAATTTGTCAGAATTTTTTTCAATATATCTAAGCTCAAAGTATTTTATAGATTTGCAATATGCACATTTTAAACAAGTTATTTTTAATTTGTTTTGTTTTTAATTATAATTTTCCTCTCACCAAATGGCACATGGAACTGTTTTTATGAAAGTATAATGATCTATAAACATTTGCATTGTTTTCCATGAACACAAAAGGGGCATTTTAGAATTCAAAAAGAATCTAAAATGCACACCCTCTATAATGTACCTTTTATAAGGCATTTTGTCTTAAACATTATGGGCTAGATTTTCGTAGCAGAGCGAAAGTTTAAGCTTCTTACCAAATAACAATTTTATGGAGAATACAGAATTTATTTTTTCTTTTGCCCTTTTCTGTTTTATTTTTAACATATCCTGACGAGTATGAATAGTTAAATCACAAGTAAAAAAAATGGTAAATAAAACCTATAAAAACAGTAAAACAGGAACTTTTAGGTAATAACAGCAGTCTCAAAATAAAGTATTGGTAGTAGATGTATGTGAAAGTTCCTAAACACCTATGTAGACGTTACCCTTCCTTAGGCTTGCTAGTCACCGGGATGATCAGGATCCGTAGATACATAAAAATAGAGAAGTAAAAAAAAAAGGACTGCAATAGTGTAATAAGTCTAAGATAAAAAGCAAGGATATAAAAGAATTCCAATTTTCTACATGTAATAGAAATATAATAATAAAAATCATATAATAACTGAGTACAGAGTGTTTTAATACAGTCAATACAATAATCAGTAACAGATTTAATTGTATAGGGTCCTAGGTCGCAATTATAGAAAATACAACTTGTTGAGATCACATGTCCCAATGATATTTGAACTGATCATTTAAAGAAGATGGTTGTGTAAGTGCCATTTCATATTTTTTATTGTCTAGTAACATGTATAAAGATATTGTGCTTCAATCAAATTTAATGAGAAAAAAAAATTAAGTAAATTATTAATTCAGTGCAATAATTGCTGATTCTGTAAAAACTATATTAACAAATTAATTTTGTCCTAAATCGACTACATATGAAATTACGTACATCTACTGTTCTTTTGACCAAAAAAACTGTTAATTGCAATAATTTTGCTACCATAATTTATCCTCTTAAGAGTGACTTTTTTCATTTGTAAAGTAGAATGCGTGCAACTTTTGCCTGAAGCCAAGTCCAACTTTTTTATTACCATATTCATGTCAAACATTAAATATTATGTGGGAACATTAATGAAAGTTTTAAAATTCAATCATTGCTTTAAGATTTTTTTTCTTGTAGGAAATTGATAAATGTTTCTATTAACTAATAACCCAAGAATCAACAGCCATGTAAAGCTGGTTTATTTCGCCTTCAAAATTAGGCAATCCATCACTACTGATTTGCTCTCATTTTCTTCTGCAAATAAGTGAGATGAAAACTTTTAAACCGATAAGATAATGCACTTAAGAAAATCAGCCGAGAGACAGATTTATCAGGATTCCAAATATACACTGAACAAAATTATAAACACAACACTTTTGTTTTTGCCCCTATTTTTCATTAACTGAACTCAAATATCCAAGACTTTTTCTATGTACACAAAGGCCTATTTCTCTTAACCCCTTAAGGACGGAGCCAAATGTACCTGTTGTGAAAGACACAAAATGTAAACAAAACCTGGCATTTGCGCTACATGTCTGTCCAACCGTAATTCACCTCTTTCATATTAAATGCACCCACCCTTATTATATATAATTTTATTCAGGGGAAACAGGGCTTTCATTTAATATCAAATATGTAGCAATGAAACATAATTTAATATGAAAAAAATGGGAGAAAATAAGATTTTTTTTTATTTTTTTAGTTCTACATGACATTTTAACTGTCAATGTCATAATACTGTTTGCGTTTACTGCAATAAAATACACATATTTGTATTCAGCAAAGTCTCACGTTTAAGACAGTACCCCCAATGTACAGGTTTTATGGAGTTTTGGGAAGTTACAGGGTCAAATATAGCACGTTACATTTGAAATTGAAATTCGCCAGATTGTTTACGTTGCCTTTGGGACTTTATAGTAGCCCAGGAATGAAATTTACACCCATAATGGCATACCATTTGCAATAGTAGACAACCCAAGGTATTGCAAATGAGGTATGTCCAGTCTTTTTTAGTAGCCATTTGGTCACAAACACTGGCCAAAGTTAGCGTTAGTATTTGTTTGTGTGTGAAAAATGCAAAAAGCGCCAATTTTGGCCAGTGTTTATGACTAAGTGGCTACTAAAAAAGACTGGACATACCCCGTTTGCAATACCTTGGGTTGTCTACTATTGCAAATGGTATGCCATCATAGGGGTAATTTTCATTCTTGGGCTACCATAGGGTCTCAAAGGCAACGTAACCAATCTGGCGAATTTTAATGTGAAAAAATGAAACGCAAGCCTTATATTTGGCGCTGTAACTTTTGAAAACACCATAAAACCTGTACATGAGGGGTACTGTTGTACTCGAGAAGCTGCTGAACACAAATATTTGTGTTTCAAAACAGCAAAAAGTATCACAGCAATAATATCGTCCGTGTAAGTGCTGTTTGTGCATGAAAAATGCAAAAAACGGCACTTTTACTGGCGATATCATCGTTGTAATACATTTTACTGTTTTGAAACACTAATATTTGTGTTCAGCGAAGTCTCCCGAGTAGAACAGTACCCATGTACAGGTTTTAGGGTGTCTTGGAAAGTTCTAGGGTTAAATATAGTGCTGGCAAATTAAATTCCCTTTACTTTCGGCATGGGTTGTCAGGCAGGTCCCGCTAATTGTAATTAATTAAGATACCTAATAAAGTAAAAATATTACATAAATATATATGTAGAATTAATATATGTATATATATATATATAGTATATATATATATGATCTAAGTATATATATATTTTTTTTACACTTTACTGTTTAATTAATTTATTTTAATTTTATTTTCAGCCAGCAGGGGGACTACCTGTAATTACAGGCATCCCCCCTGCTGGCAATGTAGGAGGCAGCTACCCCCGGCCATGTGATTGTGAGGTCCTCGCGAGGACCTCACTCTCACATGGCCGGGGGGCAACGGAGGAGGAGGATCTACCGCGGGGGGGCTCCCTGGGACCGCCGGCGACCTGGTAAGTAAAGAAAGACCGAAGGGCGTACAATTACGCCCAGTGGCGTTTAGAGCCGCCTAAAATAGGGCGTAATTGTACGCCCTCCGGTCTTAAGGGGTTTAACATTGTTCACAAATTGTCTAAATCTGTGTTAGTGAGCTCTTCTCCTTTGCCGAGATAATCCATCCACCTCACAGGTGTGGCATATCAAGATGCTGATTAGACAGCATGACTATTGCACAGGTGTGCCTTAGGATGGCCACAATTAAAGGCCATGTGCAGTTTTGCTGTTGGGGGGATGTCCAGGGGGTCAGAAAACAAGTCAGTATCTGGTGTGACCATCATTTGCCTCACACAGTGCAACACATCTCCTTCACATAGAGTTGATCAGGTTGTTGATTGTGACCTGTGGAATGTTTGTCCACTCTTCTTCAATGGCTGGGCGAAGTTGCTGGATATTGGCAGGACCTGGAACACGCTGTCGTATACGCCGATCCAGAGCAGCCCAAACATGCTCAATGGGTGACATGTCCAGTGAGTATGCTGGCCATGCAAGAACAGGGATGTTTTCAGCTTCCTGGAATTGTGTACAGATCCTTGCAACATGGGGCCATTCATTGTCATGCTGCAACATGTTGTGATGGGCATGGATGAATGGCACAACAATGGGTCTCAGGATCTCATCACGGTATCTCTGTGCATTCAAAATGCACCTGTGTTCGTTGTCCATAACATACGCCTGCCCATACCATAACCCCACTGCCACCATAGGCCACTCGATCCACAACGTTGACATCAGCAAACCGCTCACCCACACGACGCCATACATGCCATCTGCCCAGTACATTGAAAACTGGGATTCATCTGTGAAGATAACACCTCTCCAAAGTGCCAAATGCATTGAATGTGAGCATTTACCAACTCAAGTCTGTTACGATGACGAACTGCAGTCAGGTCGAGACCCCGATGAGGAAGACGAGCATGCAGATGAGCCATAGAAATACATTTTCCAATAGATGCTCCTACCTACGACGGTCCTATGTGATAGATCAGTGAGACAAAGATTTTGTCCTGCTTTAAAACAGACATTTGAGAAGCATTAATTGACAAATAGTTAATGCCTTGTTCAGGGCTGTATGCAAAATTTTGCAGGGACAAACATGCTTTTTAAATGTTCTGTGTCTTACGGTTTTTATTATCACTGGTATAACGTAGTACACGTAAATATTGTGAAATCATTAATTCATTTATCAAATGAAGTGAGTGAAAATAGTTTTCCAGTAATAAAGTGTTGTGGTCAGTTGTTTTAATGAACAAAAAAGTCCCACTTTGTAAGTTTTACTGTATAATTCAACAACTAAAAAATGCCAGTTCCACTGATATATAAAACATACAGCATAGGGCTCTGTACAGCATAAGGCTTTAAACCTACTTTTCAGTACCTACCTCGGTATTTACTAAGCCTGTACTACCCTACTATGTGTGGGGGCACCATTAGCAACACAGGCACCGGTATTCTAGTGGTGGAAGAACCGGCAGCGCGACTGAGACCTACCAGGCGTTCGAGGCCTTGAGCTACGGCCGACCTCGCAGTTTCCGACCAGCCTGGAGTTGAATCCTTGGCGGTAAGACTCACTGGTCTCCCCCCCACCAATGAGGGTTATCCCGAAGCCCATAACTTCAGACACTCTCGAGTTACCTGCCCACTCTTGTTCCCACTCATTGATGAAGTCAACGCACTCCTAAGATGGCGGATGCACCGGGTAAGCAAGCAGGCGATGCAGAACAGCTACAATGAGTCATTCCTAACCCAGTAGATCGACTCATGCTGTGGCTGGATGAAGCCTTCTCATGGTCCTGGGCAGCACTTGAGAACTGCATGGTGTCTTCCTCGAGAGATGGGGAGGTGAGTACCGGGGAGAGAGTGAGCCTCCTTCGGGTACAGCCTCTCAAGCTACTCACTACTGTTGTACACCCACCTGGGCTGAAAGTCACAAGGGGTCTTACCCCCGTGCATCGACCGCACAGACAGAGGGCAACCCGCTGCTGGCAGTGCAAAACCACCACCCCCTGGAAGGAAGAAGGTCCATGACGTTGGGAGCCCCTGAGACAGTGGTTCGAAGATGCCGGCTTTAGCGAAGGCATTGGGCTGGAAGGATGTCTCCCCTCGCCCCCACTGTTCTGATACCCCCGCAGATCGACTAGGAAGTGCTAGGAATCAGCTGACCGCTGACAAGTGCCATTATGCTGCATCAAACTGGGCACTGCGAGCCACACTGATTTCTGCAGCAGCTAGCTCCTCGTTGTGGGATTCTCTTAAGCCTATCTAATGAAGCAGCTAAGCTAGTACTTATGTTTAAATCTAATCTTTAGAATAGCCTGGTTGTAGCTCAGCTTGTTTATTTTACAATACCTCCCCTAGCTTGTCTTCTAGCCATACCACACAACATCCACCTAGCCTGTATATTAGCTAGTTAGACCAGACTAGAACCTTCATAACTGATATCTCTGGTTCATATTATATCATAAAATTGTGCTTATATAATTTACTACTCCAATTGTACTGCAAAATGCCAAACCTGTGGATTGCCGTTGGGGTACCTCAGGCCTGTCTGTATTACTTTCATGCACAGCAAAAATACCCAAAAAATGTTTACAAAAAATTAACCTGTACTCAAGGCTAAACAAAACTTAATATAAACATACCAGAACCAAAAAATATGGACATTTAAGTCTAAAATGCAATTTTTATTTTTGACACCCCCAATGGTGCAGTTCTATGTGTCTTCTATGTGTGTTAATAAATCTTGATTACTTGGGGTTCTGGTGTGTTTATACACTGTTATACAAATGTCATACCACACTCCAAGAAGGGACCAGGCATAGTGTAGTTGTTCAATAATGCATGTGCAATAAGGATACTGTATTTGTGCCTTGTCCCTTCGTGGAGTGGTGATAAATAGTCCCAAGTCCATTTTTATGGAAGTGATTTATATTTTGGGTTAAATCATTCACTATTTACTTATTAAACAACGTTTAATATAGCTAACACTCTAGGACTTAGAAAAACTACTTTTATTCATCACTGTCGACATTTCAGTAAAAACTTTGATTTTGAAAAATTTCCCAATTTAGTTATATTTACTGTTTGTCTGTTTCAGTCAAAATTTGCTAAATGTTTTTAATTTTTTTATTTAGAGCATTATGCTGTCTATCTGACTGCTGCGCTCATGCCAAACCCTGACCCTATAATATATCCAGTATAATATACTCCTACAAATTAAGAATAAGCATTAACAAACATAAAATGTCAGAATTTAATATCACAGGATAATGGTTAAATAACAAAGAAAACGTCCATTAATAGTTTACGGCTTTTCAAAATGATTAAAAATAGCATAACTTGGCAAACAGTGGCACATTTCTTAACAAATTGGCAGGTAAGGGACCCAACATAGGTCATGTTTCACCACAGAATTAGCTTTGGCAATTTGTTTTCTTTATGTGTGTGTTAGCAGTGCTCATGCTTGTAGGAAATGGAAGCGATGAACAAATATTTCTATGTAATTGAAACACTAACTTCAAGCCCAGATGCCCTATTAAAGGTAGAAAATCAGGTCCCCTCGCTGTCCACAATTACAAATGACACCGTAAAATGGTAACTTTTAATGCTCACACATACATTATTGAACAACTGCTCGGACATTTCTGACAAAACATTCCTAATACAAAATTAGAACTGTTATGTTGTCAATGCAAATATCACATTGGATTGTAATTCTCAGTTCTTTATTTCTTCTTTATTATAAAGACAATATTTTACTTAATGTAACTAACAATTTGACTGTGAGGATGAATGACCATCTGTAAAATAATGTAACGTGCATACCTCACAGACAAATCATTTCAACCATCACAAAAGATTTATAAATTTGCTGTATTTTTTTCAGCTATGCTTCACATTATATACTGGCGAAGATTATTTTTTTATTTTTATTTAGATGAACGTTTATGGAGTTCTATCATGGAAAGTAGGTTGAAGATTGAACATAGCCAAATTAACTTAATAATATTAATAAATATGGCAGTAACTAAAAAAATAACACCAACATTTGGTTTAATTATGACCCTTTTATAAGCAGTTTTAATGAAAAATAAAAATGATCTGCATATGCACTGTGCTATAGAGCAAGCATGTCAAACTTGTGGCCCAGAATGAGTATCTTTGCAGCCCACCTGCCTTGGGGCCACTTTGTCCTGAGGCTGCGACCAGCCGCAAGACAAGTGTCATGATCTTGTGCAGGTCAGGGATGAGACTGAAACTGGGGTTAACTTCAGAGTCTTTATTTGAGATTTTAGACATTATAGTATTAACAGTATATCCTATAATTGAAGTTATAGGAAAGCAAGATAGTAAACAGAACCGAATAACTGAAATTACTGGAAAGTAAGTAGGCTATGAAGTAAAGGGTTTAGACAAAAAGCCCAATGTGGAAAGTAGGTAAACCTATAAATGAATTTATAGGTAGGAGATTGAAGATAAACCTATAAGAGTCAGGGGAAACAGGATTTAGGCAATACGCCCCAGAACAGGATGTAAAGAAACAGGGAAACCTATAAGAGAGCTATGTAAAGTGAGAGAATGAAAACCTAGTAATGAGATAATAAGTTACAGGAAAACAAATAACAACTAAACCGAACTAGACAGAAATATAAAGATTACTTATAGGTTTGTAGTTGTTCAGTCTCTTTGGATTAGAGGTGGTATAGTAGTTACAGGTCTTTTTATAATAGTTGCCAATTATCTGGTATGTTTGTAAATCCAATACAGGAGTAAGTAGTTACCAAAAAGTAATAATAAATTAAAGTCCAGTATAGAATTAAGCAAGTTGGATGTCAAGCAGGAATTTAGGGTTGTTCAGGCTGGTATGGTGCAGGTTTATAGATAAAGCAGGAACGTAGGGTTGTGCAGGCAAGTCGGTGAGTAAATCAGGCTATGAAGCCAATAGGTTATAACACAGGAGCCAGGTTATAACACAGGAGTCAGGATTCGAAGTCTTTCAGGCAATCATCAACTTCAATGTCAAGGCCATGAGGTGAGTTGGGTGTAACCTTTTGTAGGATCTGAATTAGTCCAGGCAGGTGAGCATGAGATGGAAATCTCTGTGCTAGTGGTGGCCAATAGTGGCACATATTAGTTACTGCAGGAATCAATTTAAGAAAAATGAATAAAGTTCAGAATTTAGATTTTGGGATCCTGACAACAAGAAAGATTTTAACTATCTGTTTCCTTTCTACCCTGCCACGGACGATCACATGCTCCGGCGGACGCAACAAAGCTAAGCATTAGTCCACGGCGGACGGCGGATATGTGCGCAGCCACAGTTTTCGGTGGCTGCGCAGAGGCAATGTTAAGATGTGCACAGTGCCTGTCTGTTTGCAGAGCAGGCCAGTCACTCCACCTTCCCTCCTGCTCACAGTGCTAGAGGAGCATCTAGCCTGCTTAAACAGAGAAGAGCAGGACTGGAACTGGAGGACGGGCGGCTCATCTTAAGGTAGGAGAAGATTGGCTTGGGGAACCTTCCTGTGTAATGTGTTAAATTGGGGGTAGGGCAGTGTATTAAATAAGGAAATGGGGGCAGCGTATTAAATTAGAGTGGTGGGACTGGGGGCAATGTATTCAATTAGAGTGGAGGGATGGGGGCAGTGTATTAGATTGGGAAGAGGGGACAGTTTATTAGAGTGAAGGGAGGGGGGCCGCAGAAGGCTGTGTATTAGATTGAGGGATGCATGTGTATTAGTTTGAAGTCAGTGTTTTAGAATGGGGGAAGGGGGCAGTGTATTTGATCGGGTCTGCATGGAGGTGCTGAATGCTAGCAATGGAGATGCTGATTGGCCGCGCAGCGCTTTGCCACACATGCCTTATATGCTTTCCTATAATTTGATGATCTTGCAGAACATAGGACTTCAAAATCAACAAGATAACGTCATTTGTTTTTTAAAGCTGTGCAACAGCAAACATTCACTGTTTCAGTCCCATTACCAAACTTTTGTTAATATGTCAAGATAGTTGGACTGAAACATTGGTTATATGCAAATGCAAGTCTCCTTAAAATAAATTCGTTCTTTTGTTTACTTTGAAGCCCTGCGAGCATGAGGACATCCAGTGTCAGTTAGGCAACTTTTTTTATACTGTACTTTTTGGGAAAAAAACTATGTTTCTATGAAAGCTGAAGTTTTTGTTTTTTTTGCAACCGCCATAAACTTAAACCTTGTTTATTTGGCCCGTGTTAGCCTTTGAGTTTGACATGCTTGCTATAGAGTATTTTCCCAAAAATGTAACATAGATTTTATGATATTACTTAAATTAATATATACAAAACAGTTAGAGTAAAAGAAAAAGAACAGTTTTACATGAAGACTGCTGTTAGGGTCGCCATAATGTTAAAATCAGTGCAAAATAAAATTTAATTAATACCGAGTGATAAAAAACACAAACAGAATACAAGTGGAGAGCTCAAATTAATTAAAACAAATATACATTCACCCTATGTAGGGGTAGAACATGACTCAGGGATGTTCACAATAAATTGTGGCCAAAAAAAACTGATCAGCCACAACTTTAAAACCACTGACAGATGAATAATATTGGTTGTATTGTTACAATGGTGCCTGTCAAGGGGTGGGATATATTAGGTAGCAAGCAAACAGTCAGTTCTTGAATGTCATGTGTTGGAAGCAGGTAATATAGGCAAGTTAAAAGATCTGAGTAAACATCCAATGGGAAAGTAAAAAGAGTGACCTTCACAAGGGCCAGTTAGTGATGGCTAGATGACTGGGTCAGAGCATCTGCAAAACGGCAAGTCTTGTGTGGTGTTCCTTATATGCAGCAGTTAGTACCTACCAAACATAGTCCAAGGAAGTACAATCAGTGAACCAGCATCAGGGTCACGGGTGCCCAAGGCTCATTGATGCATGTGGGGAATGAAGGCTAACCCATCTGCTCCGAACACACTGAAGAGCTACTGTATCTCAAATTGCTGAAAAACCTAATAACAGAAAGGTTATAGAGCACATAGTGCATTACAGAATGCTGCATATTGTGCTGCATATCTCTAGACCAAGCAGAGTGCCCATGATGACCCCTATCCAGCGCCAAAAGTACCTTTAATGGGGACTTGAGTGTCAAAGCTACAAAATGAGCAATAGAATAAGCTTGCCTGGTCTGATGAATCATGTTTTTTTTTTTTTATACCCGGTGAATGGTCAGGGAGTGTGCGTCCTTTACCTGGTGAAGAGAAGGCAGCGGGATGCACTGTCTGGGCACTCCTGCATCATAAATAGTATAATCATAAATACAGAGTGTGTATATAATGACATATTGTGAATAATTAGGGGCTGTATTGTACCTGTGTGTGGGAGGGATGGTGGGTGTAGTGTGTTTGTATGTAGGGAGGTAGGCAATATTCTGCTAGAAACCTTGGGTTCTGGCATTCGTGTGAATGTTACTTTGACACATACCACCTATATGCAGATTGTTGCAGACCACGTACACCCTTCATGGCAATGGTGTACCCTGAAGGCAGTGGCCTCTATCAGCAGCATTATGAAGCCTGCCACATTGCAAAAATTGTTCAGCAATGGTTTGAGGAACATGACAAAGAGTACAAGATCTTGCCTTGGTCTCCAAATTTCTATAGCTGTGTATAGGGCCAGACTCAAAGCACCTTAAGCATTGAAGCTCACTGGGCCTATCTAGTATAAGTAATCAAACCATTTAAGAATGGTTTGATAACTTACCTGGGACCAACTAGATACCTCCCGTTGCCTCCCATGTTGCTGTAAGCTCTTGCTATTGAGTAAAGCTTAGCCATTAAGGGTCATGATCATTGGTCTTAGCAAATGAGCGCAGATCTGGATAGTAGGGTTTAGCTCCATGCAGCTAATGGAATTGCAAAGGAGGATCTGGCAGCAGGGAATGTGTTGAGGAGTTCCTAACAGACTCAAAAGTGTTCATATAAGTGGTATTTTCTCTGCGATTATGTCTGGGCACTCCTACATCATAAATAGTATAATCATAAATAGGAAGTGTGTGTATATATGGACATAGTGTGTATAATTAGGGGCTGTATTGTACCTGTGTGTGGGACGGATGGTGGGTGTAGTGTGTCTGTATGTAGGGAGGTAGGAACTCTAGTGTGTGTGAGGATAGGGGATGTATTGCATATGTGAGGGGGTTAGGGATTGTAATATATATGTGGGGTATAGATCTGTAGTGTATGCATGCATGGTAGATATTTTAGTGTGTGGGAGATAGAGGTTGTAATATGAGGGGCAATAGGGGCTGTAGTATGTAGGGGGAAGTTATGTGCTGTCGTAAATGGGAGGATTTGGGCTGTATATATAGTAGCTGTAGTATATGAGAGAATAGGGACTGAGGGGGTGTTAAGGGGCAGGTATAAAAAGCCCCCAAGCTAAATATGCTAATTCTAGCCCATACACACACATTGACTTACACACATAGATACTAACACAGACACAGAGACCCATATTCAACAAACATACATAGATATATATACCCACACAGACCAATATATACACAGACTGACCAATACACACATACGCATTGATCTATATACACACACTGACCTGTACACACACACATTGAGTAACTGAGCTCTGGATTACCTTATGATTAAGCCCTTGCAATACTAAAAAATCACTGTTAAACAGACAGTTTGAACTTATACGAGAGTTGGTCATCAGGTAGTGTAGTAAGAATGAAAATTAGGCTCAGGGAAGCATTACCATAGTGTGTCTCATATTCTATGGTACAGTGCCTGCAACATAGTGATGCACTGGTCTGTCAGTGCAAACTACAGTTTGTTAGAGAGGGCTGGCCAGTAAGCTAGAAGTTTGATCTCTCCATTAGCTGTAAAGGGTTACAGCTTTCTCTTTGTGCCACCAACACAATTGGTGCATTTGCCTCCTTAGAAGATCCACTGGTCTTTATGATAAACTCGACCCATTGTCATTGGGGCCCACTGGGCATTTGCAAGGTTTGCCTGATGGCCAGTTCGAGCCTGTTTGTGTAATACCTTCCCTCCAACCAAGACCATGCATATTTGGTGTTTCCATTTGCAAAATTAAATCTAGTCTGTTAAATCCAGCTTACCCACACCTCCACTTTAGCAAAAATCTTCATTGTCAATAAAAAAACAAAGTCTTACCAGGGCTCTTATCGGTCTCTCTCTACCACACAGAGAGGGACTAGAATTGATACTGACCCAACTGTAAAAGAAGCCATGTATCTCAAAACACTCTGTAATAATTCTAGCAGCCAGGGAGAAAGGTGTGACCCACACTACTCCTTTGCCACCTGTCAATTATATAAAGAAATGCAGATATATTTATTTCAAATTTCAAATGGGAAATTCAGAGAAAACTTTTTTCATTTGGGAAGATTTTAGGCAAACTTTTGGAGGTAGATTTGTAAGTTTGCTAAAATGCCTAAATGCCTAAAACCAGCTCTTGGTTCATTCAAGTTAGCCCATATGGCCCGAAAAGAAACTCTTAGAAATACATTTCCAAGAAATAACTCAGTTTTGCAGGCCGTGTAAGTGGGTGAGCAGCCATGGACTGTCATGACGTTATAGCAGAAGATCATTCACAATAACTGTCATTTTAAGTATTACTGAACAAGAATTTATTTAGGAAATTTTAGTTTTGCCCTAAGGTGAAGTGCTTGGTATCACTGGTTGGAAACAAGTTATTTAAGTTTTTTCTAAAAGAATTTGTTAATGAAATATTATTGCCCCTAAAATCTAGGCTGTCAAAAATGTTATCACATAATGATCACAATACATATCTGTGTATTCTTATTTTTGTATTTCATATCATGCCTTTTAAAACTAAATTATTTGTATCTTGGTCTTTATATATTTAGTTTATATATATATATATATATATATATATATATATATATATACACATTTTTTTTATTTTTTTTTATTTTAAAGAACAATATAAAGTGAAGCAACAGCTATTTTACAATGGTACTAAATTACAATAGCATGAAGGTTTTACTATACAGTTAGGGCAATTATAACATTTACCAATGTCTTTTCAGTAAATAGTATGTTTATGTTCATTGTCTCACAGAAATTACATAGCTTCGATAACAATGCAAAGTACACTACTCTTGCGAACATTAAAAGTGCAACTATATATATATATATAGACAGGACCACGAGGGTGGATACTGGAAGTTACATATATTTGTTTGGGTTGAGTGTCGGAGTTTGAAATATGCATACATATATAAGCTTTTCGTTAAGATTTGTAAATTAAGGTGGTTATCAATATGATTACAATATAATAAGCCAATTAGATTACAAACACTGATTGTGAACAAGACCAATTGTGTTAATTGAAGTCTCCACACTGCAATTTGAGCCTCTGAGTTTTGGAATATAATCAGTTTTACTAATTTTATCTGATTTCTTAATGAAGTTTGCCCTGAGCAATTGCTCTATTTGTTTTTTTTAGCAAACAGCATGTGTCATAACTGCTTCCATTAATCTTGATTACTTTAGTTAAAATAAATAGTTATACTTGGGTGGCTTTCATGAAATATATTTTGGTAATTTTATTAACATGCACATATTACCTTTTTCCATAAGCCATGGATTTACATGATGAAAATAATCCCTAGATACAGAGAGGACGCTTATGGTGGTCCTTCAATTTACTGAAGATTCACCATTATTTTATGATTTTACATACACTATGAATGAAATTCAGTTTCAGCTTATCTGGAATCAGAAGAAAAAAAATAGCACATAGCATAATACTGTTTAAAAAGTTGGCATCAATTGCACTGATGGGAATGTAGGGATATTTAGTGCCCATTGGTGCATTCCCTCGATGTAGGTGGGAGACTTTTGGAATCCACACCTTCCATTTGTTTTCTTCAGTATTAGGATGTAGCAATATAAATGTATTTAAATAAAAAAACTAAAGCGATTGTGGCTTTTCTTTGTTACATGCTTATATTTTATTGCAAGGTATCTGATAACGTCTATTTATAACAGACAAAATGCATTGGACCATACTGTGCTTTTATTACAGTATATTTATATAAATGTGTACGGCTGCAACCTAATACATGTGTTGGATTTAAATTAAATCTATAGCAAAAAGGACATTAAGCTAGTTATGACATTAAGCTCTCTTTCTGTAAGTTTAGAGGCAAATGTACAAATAACGTGTTTCTCGATTTAAATAGATGAATATATCTCCTGATCAAATGTCACTCTTTCATTATGTAAGAATAAGGGTAGATATATTTCATTTGTGCTTTCTCCAGGTTAGTGAATTATGAAAATACCAAATCGTTCTGGCAGAATTCTGAGCTTTCTTCAAAATACATACATGAGGCAAATGTCATTAAATCATGCCCAAAGTCATTGAATTTGGGTGTTTTGTAACATTACCGACTGACAACGTTTAAAAATGTTATTTTAAAATAACTTGGCATGTTTTGGCAATGCTTGATAGGATAAAACAAATAAGCCACTGGCTTATATAAAAGGAAGATACTATGAATAGAATTGCGATTTCCATAAATATAAATCGCTGGGTACAAGTATAATTTTAATGTATTTAATATCACTGCTTTGCCATGCCAATAATGCTAATATTAATACTAAGCTAATGGTATCATTTTTTTAATTTGGAATTATAAGCAAAAAGATTAGTCATCCTGAGGTATAATTTAATTACAGTGTTCCTTCTTGCATCTAATTTAATAATAATAATAAAAGGAAAACTGTTTAATAACATACATCTACTGTGTTTGACACTGATTGACAACATGTTGAATGGAAATCTATCATACAAATATTCAGATCTTATTTACCTTTAATTATGTCAATTCTTAATGTATGGTATTTTTTTTATTTCTTAATCCATTTCATTAAAAGGTGTATTATGTTATGTGTTCCCATGCCACAAAATGTTTTATATTCTTTCCCATGTCTCTTACAAATATCTCAACAATACCCTGATTTTAAAATGGCACATGCCCTGACAGTATGTTAAAAAAGCATCAGTTGGAGTCCTTCATGCTATTTCTAGACTGTATGCTTGCCATAAGCATCCCCAATTGCATTTAATTCATATTTAGGCACCTAACTGGTCATCTGTTAAACCCACATAAAAAATGGATCCACTATTTTGCATTTATTTTATTACTTGTATATAAACAAAATCGATAGAGAGATTCATGATTTCATCCAAAATTTTAATATAAAACTTGGCTTTTATTCAAACTTCCTCATAAAACAGGTCGACGTTTCAGCTCCAGTACGAAGCTTTCATCAGAACAACAAACATTACAAGTGTATACAACATCCCTATATACCCCTTACACTTATTGAAATAATGTACTCACCAATATCTCATGTGGTGTAATCGACATCCAGCTCCATAAAAAAATGTGCAAAATCACTATGGGGTGCGCACCCATGGGTCATGATATATATATTTCTCTCTAATAATTAGTAGACTTGCACTCAGATACGGATGAGTTGCGATTCTACCAAATTTGGCTCAGTTGATTAGCTGAAGTCCATATCTCCAGAACACCATGCGAATGTAAAAAACAAGCAAAACTAAGCAAGATGACAAGCATGATGCTTGATTATCTCACAAAAAAAGTGAGTGGGCATGGGAAATTGACAACCCACACACCATCCACCCTGAGAAGAGCAAAACTTTCCCACACATCCAGTCTATGAAAGTCCTTCAGTGTAGAAAAAACAGTGCTCTATTAGCTTACAGCAACTTTATCTGTGGAGGTAGCAGGCACCACAATACTCAGCCAGGCAAGTCGACACCAATACAGTTAAAAGAGCTATATAGTGCCAGGAAAACAAACTCGTTTTCCTGGCACTATAGGGTCCTTAGGTCCCCCCCCACTCTCATGGCACCCCTCCCGCTGGGCTGAAGGGGTTGAAACCCCTTCAGCCACTTACCTTTCTCCAGCGTTGGGCTCCCTTGGCGCTGGTGAACTCTCCTCCTCCTGCCGACGTCAGCACCGAATGCACATGCGCGCCAAGAGCCCCTCGCCATTCAATCCCCCATAGGAAAGCATTACTCAATGCCTGCCACTAGAGGCTGGATTAACCCTCAGTGTAAACATAGCAGTTTCTCTGAAACTGCTATGTTTTTAGCTGCAAGACCTGGCACCCAGACCACTTCATTGAGATGAAGTGGTCTTAGTGCCTATAGTGGTCCTTTAAAGACAATTTAAAAAACAAAAAAGAGGAGCCACAGCAAAAAAATAAAAATAATTATAACATGGGATTTTGCAAAAAATGAAAGGAAAAAGTCAATGGGCAATTAATGACCCACTCACCCATTTCACCCTTTACTTTTATTGATCGGTTTATAACATCAAGACCTTACACTATAAAAGCCTAAACTTGTATTTAGACCTTTTTAATTTTTTTATAATATTAATACTGTCTCTTTTTTTTTTTTAAATAAATGGTTTAGATTATAATAGTATATTTATGTTATATATATATTATGTGTATATATTTTTTTCTTCTCTTCTCTTAGTGTAATCGGGTAATTTTCACAAATTTTAATAAATCTGGTAATAATAATCTTTTCTGTTTTTTAGTTTTTGTTTTTTTAATTTTGACAATTTTTATTGAGGCAAGGGTATGGCATCTGCACGCCAGGATACAGAGTTGTGTCTATTTTTGGGTCTACGATGTGGTTAAAATCTCAATAGAGAATTGTTATTCCCTGTTGAATAGAGGTCAGTCTCTGAAAAATTTTATGTATAAAGTTCCTTTGGTTGGTGTTGGGGCCATATATGTTCACATAGCAAATCATTAACAGATCCTATTACAATAACGTATCTGCCATTGGAATCTATCTCTTATGAATGTAGTTGGAAGGTTACAATTCGCTAATTAGGATGGAGGCTCCACTAGATTTAGCAGGGGATGTTGTGTGGTACTGGAACGGAAATTCAGATGTCAAGATAGTGGGGTTGTCATTAGTCCTGAAGTGCGTTTCTTGTAAACATAGCACATCGGCATTTAATGATTTAAGTTCTCTATATAAGAGGTGTCTCTTAACCGGCATGTTTAAGCCTCTCTTGCTAGGGTATTTGTATCATCAAAGGCAAAAGCCAATTTTTACGTACTAAAAAGTATGCCATACATCTAGGCTGGGCATATATAAAAAAAAAAAAATATATTAGTTTTTGTTTCTTTTTTTGTTTTGTTTTTTGTAATGCATTTACATTAGTAAAACAAAATAGATAAGTAGGAATGCAAAAAGGGCTGAAGTAGTCACTTCTAAGGTATAAATATAAATATACAACCTTATAGTATAACAGCGTGGTGGGCAATATCTACAAAAAAAATATACAAATCGCACATAGTGTGACAAGAGTATAAATATAAAGACACGCAGGATGTATATGTTAAACTCACAAAATATAAGTGAATATTAGGCCTATCATCCTTAATCAGAAGTGATCTTCAGAGTAATATTGGAAAAGTCTTCTTTAGCACTTGTCAAATAAAGAAACCAAATAATAGTGCAGATGAAATTAAAACTTCAAAGATTTATTACAAAATGCTCTTACAAAAGGTCCAGGTAAAAACAGCATATAATCCACTGCAAGGGGGAGATAAGAGCACAGCAAGCAAGTCCCCAATGTAGTCACACTATGTGCCAATTGTATATTTTTTTGTAGATATTGCCTGTTATACTATAAGGTTGTATATCTCTATTTACACCTTAGAAGTGACTACTTCACCCCTTTTTGCATTCCTACTTATCTATTTTGTTTTACTGTTGTGTTGGTGTTCCAGAGGGCACACTTTTTTAGTAGGTTTGCGTGTATATGTATATTTAGTGGCTTGGTATTCCCTTTGTTTTATTTGCCTTTACCATGTTTAACATTTAAACATGGTGGTACAAAATACAGACAGCTTAAAAGCTCAGCTAGCTATTTACGGTAAGTGCCCTCTTCGTATCTGCCCATTCCTATCTTTTAGAGACTCGCCTCTTTCGTGGTCTACAGGTGTTACAGAAACACGGGTCTGGTGTCACCGTTTAGGGAAAATGTTGGATTTGTGGTGGCATGGTCTTACAACTTTTTTATTTTATTTTATGTTATTTTTTTAACAGTTTTAACTTGTTGCGCCCAGAGCACTCAGCTTAGCATGTGCCAGTCTTTTAACTTAAAGGACCACTCTAGGCACCCAGACCACTTCAGCTTAATGAAGTGGTCTGGGTGCCAGGTCCTTCTAGGGTTAACCCATTTTTTTATAAACATGGCAGTTTCAGAGAAACTGCTATGTTTATGAATGGGTTAAGCCTTTCCCCAAAGCCTCTAGCGGCTGTCTCATTGACAGCCACTAGAGGCGCTTGCGTGCTTCTCACTGTGATTTTCACAGTGAGAGCACGCCAGCGTCCATAGGAAAGCATTATGAATGCTTTCCTATGTGACCGGCTGAATGCGCGCGCAGCTCTTGCCGAGCGTGCGCATTCAGCCGACGGGGCAGAACGGAGGAGGAGAGAAGGAGGAGAGCTCTCTGCCCAGCGCTGGAAAAAGGTAAGTTTAAACCCCTTTCCCCCTTCCAGAGCCGGGCGGGAGGGGGACCCTGAGGGTGGGGGCACCCTCAGGGCACTATAGTGCCAGGAAAACGAGTATGTTTTCCTGGCACTATAGTGGTCCTTTAAGTAGTGGGAACTATAAACACAACTTAAACTTCTACCGGAAATGTATCAAGAGGCAGATTGTGGCAGGTTGTAGGAACCATGCTGTTTTAACTTGTTTGTGTGTCCAGGTAATCCAGTATAGCATGTGCCAGCCGTTTAACTTAAAGAATAGTAGCTGTAAACATAACTTAAGCTAGAAACATGTTTGTATTATGAGGCATAATGTGGCCCCCTTTGTGGCGCACAAGCAATTTTACTGCTGTAGCTAGCTCGTTGTGGGCGTCTGTAAATTCTGCCATTTTGCCTCCACATTGGAGGTTCTCAACCCCCAGTTCCTGTAGATCCTTCCTAAGATCACCAGTGGAGGTCTGTAGCCTATAGAGTAGCTTAGCAGACATTTCGTCCAGCATGTTCTGCATTACCCCTTGTGTGAGCTGTGGGTCCGGGGCTTATGATGCCTGCTGGTTCTCTAGCTCATCTTCGGCGCCATCTTGGCTTGCCTCGTGGTGCGTTGGAGCCTTACTCTGTCCTGCCCGTGGCAGAAAGAATTGGGCTTTGTAGGACTTCTCCGTGTGCTCCTTGGGCATAGGCTGTACCATTGCTCTTGTGGCGACTCTGTGGCAACCTTTTAGGGTCCAAATTGCTCAATTTTAGGCCTCTGGTAGTGGAGCCGTTATTACATACAACTGCCGCTGTCGGGTTCCAGGCCATGCCCCAATATACATTAGTGTTATATTAGTGTTAACGTGAATAAGATAATATGTCATTTTATGTATAAAAGCAGAATTCATTCAATATATTTGATTTTATATTACACTAATATAAACTTTTCATGAATCATGTGTAATATTATTATTGAGCGTTATATATAATTTTTTTAAATGTGTAGGATTTCCAATGTTTAATTAATAAATGATTAGAGTATGTTAAAAGTATTTAGCAATATTAATCTTTTTTTAATTATTCTTTATTTCAAAGTTGAAACATTTTTATGAAGATATACAGATGCTACCACTTCCCAAATGTCTGTCATGCGTATGATGGGTGAGTCATGCATACCAGAGAATAAAGAGTGGAGATTTGACAACTTGAAATTTGGCACTGTATTAGTGAACTTATTAAGCAGTGAATTTATTGAATAGGGCATCTGGACTACAGAGCTTAAAGGGACACTATAGTCACCCAAAAAACGTTAGCTAAATGAAGCTGTTTTGCTTATAGACCATGCCCCTGCATTCTCACTGCTCAATTCTCTGCCATTTAGGAATTAAATCACTTTGTTTATGCAGCCCTAGTCACACCTCCCTGCATGTGACTTACACAGTCTTCCTAAAGACTTCCTGTAAAGAGTCATCTAATGTTTACACTTCATTTATTGCAAATTATGTTTAATTTAGAATTTCTTATCTCTTGCTCTGTTAATAGCTTGCATGAGTCTCCTGTGCGTGATTAAAGTTCAATTTCAGTAAGTAACATCTGACTGAAAATAAAACTATTTTTTTTTTCATGAAGACTGTGTTAGTCACATTGGCTAGTACTGCATAAACAGACAATTGATTTAACTCCTAAATGGCAGAGAATGGAGTTGTGAGAATTCATAGGTATGGTCTATACACAGAAACTGCTTTATTAAGCTAAAGTTGTTTTGGTGACTACTGTGTACCTTTAATACTGAGCACAGTTGTGAGTTTAAAATCTCATTGGTCCCACCAGCAATAGTGTAAGCATGTTGTAATAGATTCACAAAATATAACACACTATTGCTATTCTCTATTCCCTATGAGGGATTCCATAAGATGTTCCTAGAGCGTGCATTTTAAGGAGAAGGTCACAATTTTTTTTTTTTGCAGAAATGCTTTTTGTAGGATAAGTGTAATTAACATACTTTTCACTGGTTTTTTTTAGTGTATTACACTAAAGGACACTATCTGCATGGTTTATTGAGCACCATACTTAGACAATACCTTAAAGGAACAGAGCACAAATGGTAAGCTTTTTTTAGACTAATTGAAGTTATGTTTTATTCTGTATATATGTATCTGCATTATGTTACTGTGTTTCACATGCTCTTAAAATGCTTTTTAGATCAATATATCACAATGTTTAGAAGCATACTTGTACTTTTCCTATTTGCAGGCATTTTTTTATAATGAAAATGGGTCTACAAGCATCCCATAGGTGTGATTTGTGATGTCATGCAACTCCCGTAACATGGGAGGAGCCCATAGAGCAGATGGAAGATGGGGCTGTCCCAGTATGTATGTTTTGTAAGGTGGTGGTTTTCTAAATGGGTTAAGTGCTGTTTAATTTGTGGGGGTATATATGCCACTGACAAAGTGCTGAGGGCCATCAGTGCTGGAATTGGGTGAGTAAATAAAGGATTTTTTTAACCTTTTATCTGTTATGGGGGAGGCAGCAAGGGAGGGATGGACAAGACCCTAACCCTACACTAACACTACATTAACCCTCACCTTAATGCTAACCCTACTTAGAGGGATTCCCACCACTGCCATCAGCAGAGGGATTTCCAAGCTCACACAGTAGAGAGAGCTCTGGGAGTGCCATCTACGAGGTGATTGCCACATGAGAGGGAGTTCTCCCTCTCTTACTGTAGCTCTGGAATGCTGACCCTGCCAATCTCAATTGTCAGGGGAGAATGCAGGAAAACCTGGTCAGGATCTTTTCAGACCTTGGGGATTTCCCTCAGTATGGGAGCAGGCTTAAAATCACGGCATTTAAATAGTTTTAAAGGACTGTATGCAGCCCTCAGTTTTAGCACAGCATGCATACATATGGTCCCAGCTGACAGAAAGGAGCCCCAAGTATCTACTGATACCAGGGTTTCCCTGGTGTAGAGCTGAGATTTTACCCGGCTCATACCAAAACATTAAGATGTTGAATGTCATCCTAACAGTTTTAATGCCCACTGTGGCAGGGAATATATGATTGTTTTAAAAATTCTGCTCTGTTTACAATAAACATATTTTACCCTAAATAAGTCTGAAGATATTGTGAAAATAGTTGCTAGAATGTTTAAAGGCCAGTAATACATTTTAAGATTAGCTTTTTTTTTAATATCATTTTGTGCTCTGAAAAAACTCAAGGTAGAACCTTTGGCATACTTTACATTAATAGAATATTGATATAGACAATACACTGTAATGGGATTCATCATTTGGTAAATCTTCTGCCGTCTGCACTTTTACAGATCTATTTAATTAGTAATTTTACAACCTCACCTAGTCTCATTAAATTAATTAATAATTAAGTTCAAATATAGGCATCTTTAATGCCATAATTATATTTCAGTTTTACGGTCACCAGAGTTAAGCTCATTAGCTCAGGTGCTCATAAAGTATGGGTTTTGCTTTTAGGGGATCATTGAACAGTGCACTCATACTGTAAAAGTAGGCTTTATCTGCTACATAGTTCAGTAATGTTTTTTTCTTTAATAAAATCATTTTTGTCTAGCGTATGTAAGGATTCTATTTGAGGTTATACTGATGTAAAATATCCAGTGATTAGAAGAAGTAGTAAAATGCACAGTTTTATAAATTTAGATTTTTTTTACAGTGCTGAGAATACTGGTGCACTTTCCTCTAAAAATATTTTTTTTTTCTTTTCACAAATAATTTGTGAAGGTTTTTTTTTTTTTTTTTTTTTTTACTAGTTTAGCAAACATAACTCTCATACCTTGAATTAAAATTTTAGCTAGAGGGATTATAAACTAATGAACAATTTTATGCTGATTCATATAAATACACAGATATCTCTCAATGCAACGTAAAAAAATATTATTAAACATAATGCTCACAGCAGAATAATATAAAGTAGCAGCAGGTACACACCAAATACAAGGAAATCAGTGAACTTTGAGGACATTATCGGTCTATTAAAGGTACCTTAAAATATCCATTGTATCTGGAAAGCACAGGTTTGCACATATACATGGGTTTATACTGCATAGATGGACATTTTAGGCAAGTTCCATAATCATGTTTGGCCCTCAAATAATCTTATCCACCTTTAATCTATTTTTAATTATATTTAAGTCTATTATTCTTCATTAGTACTGAGTCGCTCCTCTAAATATCTATTTATCTATGGATGGCAATCATGGAGTACCCATGTTTTGGGGGAGAATGTACTTAAACCCTGAACCCTGGCAATGACATAAAAAGTAAGAAAGTAGGGAGTACTACCTTCGTCAAATATAACAGTGATTTCCTGGTTAGCGAGGGCTTTGCCTGCAAATAGTTTCTTATTTTTCAGATATTTTAATGCATTATCTGTATAATACATTACAGGGGTATTTTAACCCCATAGTTTTCCATTTAAAGTTGACTAATTTTTACCCAGTGTAGGCAATATGTTTGGATGTGGGCGTGGGCGTAGCAACATTCCCCAAGGACATCATGTGGGATGAACACTTAATGGATAAGGCCCTGCCCAGTTAAAAGAGGAATGTATTGTTTAAAGTGGCAGTGGGAAGTGAAGCAACTTACATGATGTAGAGCAAAAACAGGGTAAGAGGATATTGAAAATAGACAACAGCTTGTCCTTCAGTGGGTTCCATCTCAGTTTTCAAGCAGTTTCTCCCTGTCGTGGCTGAAACGAGTCAGTCTGTCTTTCAGATCTGGACCACACTTTTGGGTGGGATCAGTGGCGTACCTACTACACTCACAGGGTTCACAGCTGGGACCAGGCCTGTCACTACAGGCAAGTGAAGCAGCTTACATTATGTAGAGAAAAAAAGGGGGGCAAGAGGATATTGAAAATAGACAACAGCTCAAATAGCTTGTCCTTTAGTGCATTCCATCTCTGTTTTCAAGCAGTTTCTCACTGTTGTGGCTTAAACGAGCCAGTCTGTATTTCAGATCTGAAATAAAGAAGAGGGTTGCACTCAATCACAAAAACACACACAGAGAGGAAATGAGACAAGTGGTGAGAGTGGTTATGAGAGAGGAAATTAAACAAAAGGTAAGAGGGGTGAGAGAGGGAATGAGACAAATGGGGGGATGACAAGGAATGAGTCAAATGGCGGGGTAACAGAGGGAATGAGACAGTTTGAGGGAATGACAAAGAATGAGACAAATGGAGGGGGTGACAGAAAGAATGAGACAAATGGGGGGATGGCAGAGAGAATGAGACAAATGGGGAGAGGTGTGAGAGAAGAAATGAGACAAATGGGGAGATGAGAGAGGATGAGACAAATAGAGCGGTGAAAGAGAAAATTAGACAAATGGGGAGAGAGATGAGAGAGGAAATTAGACATATTGGGGGTGTAAGATAGGGAATGAGACACATGTGGGTGTGATAGAGGGAAAGAGACGAAAGGGGGAGACAGAGGGAATGAGACAAACGGGGGGGTTGACAGAGGGATTGAGACAAATGGAGGGGATGGGGGAGAGGGAATGAGAAAAATGAAGGTGCTGGAGGGGGAAGGGAATAAGACAAATAGAGTTGCTAGGGGGAGAGGGAATAAGACAAATGAAGGTGCTGGGGATAGAGGGAATGAGACAAATGGAGGGGCTGAACGGGTACAGGGAATGAGACACATGGAGGGGCTGGGAGGAATGTGACATATGGGGAGTTGGGGGGGAATGAGACACATGCGTGGTGTGGCAGAGCACAACAGTTTGACAGGAAGTGCTCAATGAGAAAGCACTTCCTGTAGACCAGGTTCCACTCAGCCACACACAGAGTAAGAGAGTACAGGAGGAAGGGGGAGATGGGGGAGAGAGGTAATGAGACAAATTTAGGGGATTGACAAAGGGAATGAGACAAACGGAGGTGGGGTGACAGAGGGAATGAGACAAATAGGGGGTGAGAGAGGAAATGAGACAAATGGTGAGAGTGATAATGAGAGAGGAAATTAAACAAATGTAAGAGGAGTGAGAGAGGGAATGAGACAAATGGAAGGATGACAGAGGGAATGAGACAAATGTGGGGATGACAAGGAATCAGACAAATGGAGGGGTAACAGAGGGAATGAGACAATTTGGGGGAATGACAAGGAATGAGACAAATGGAGAGGGTGACAGAAAGAATGAGACAAATGAGGGGATGACAGAGGGAATGAGACAAATGGGGAGAGGTGTGAGAGAAGAAATGAGATAAAGGGGGAGATGAGAGAGGATAAGACAAATAGAGCGGTGAGAGAGAAAATTAGACAAATGGGGAGAGGGATGAGAGAAGAAATTAGACAAATTGGGGGTGTAAGATAGGGAATGAGATAAATGTGGGTGTGATAGAGGGAATGAGACAAATGGGGGGGTGATAAGGAATGAGACAAATGGAGGGGTTGACAGAGGGATTGAGACAAATGGAGGGGATGGGGGAGAGGGAATGAGAAAAATGGAGGTGCTGGAGGGGGAAGGGAATGAGACAAATAGAGTTGCAAGGGGGAGAGGGAATAAGACAAATGATGGGGCTGGGGTAGAGGGAATGAGACAAATGGAGGGGCTGAGTGGGCAGAGGGAATGAGACACATGGAGGGGCTGGGGAGAATGAGACACATGGGGGATTGGGGGGAATGAGACACATGGAGGATCTGGGTGGAGGGAGTGGAGTGGGGTCAAACATATGGGTAGGGCCCAGGGGCAGTTTTCACAATGGGGACCCTGTGGATTCTAGTCTCTGGGTGGGACCAGTCTGATATGGAAATTGATTAGGTTCCCTCTTTAAACTAAAACCAGCATAAGAACTGAGCAGGGACCCACCAAAAGGCAAGTTATTTGAGCTTTTGAGGAAGTGCTAGTTAAGCTTGAAACACATATCTTGAACCTTTAGCACATTGGGAGCCTGTATGTGCTGAAAATTGTTTGTATCCTTAATGATTTGGAATGAATACAATTATTTTAAAATGCAAGCAATGGTTGATATATATTTTTTGATGCTGTACTTTTGTTTCTTTCTTCAATAACAATATCCTGCTACTAAAAATGCTGTCCCCCAAATTTTGGGGGATTCGAATGCCCATTGTAATAAGCCTACATTATATTTTGTTAGGAGCCACTGAAATTGGGGATGTGGCTAGTTCCATCCAACCATCCACCCATCCATCAACCTAAAATATGTATATTTATAGCATTGCTTCCCAGTTTACCTTTTTTTGCCATTTGGAAGATTACTTTATTCTGTATGGCTAAAAGATAATCATTCAAGCAAAATGTACACAAATTAGTTGAATTTTTATTTTTATTTTCTGTGTTGTCTATAGAAGACACCCCATAACTAGTTACCTTCATGAATATGAGTGTCATGATATGCTAGTTTAAATAAGTAATTTAAGCAAAGGCAATACTGAACTTTTAAACTGTGCTTTAATGCATATATTAATTAAATATGGTCTTAAGGTTTGTTAAACATATCTTGTAAACATGTATAATCTGTTGGAATGTTGTCAACACAATACGTATTTGTTAAACAAAAAACTACACACATGCATTTTATAATACAATTTAATATTATATAATATAACACTTATTTTAAGGTTTTGCTTAGTCTATCTACCATATCTGTTTTTGTTAACACAGTTTATTCAATGAATGGCATGTCTGAGGTGGGCCGACATCATACAAATTTAGGCCAAAATTCAAGAAATTAATCAAACATTTCCAAGTCAATTGTCAATGGAAACTTTTCTAATGAAATTATTTGACCAAAGTTTTCGAAGTCATCACAATTTGCTAATGAATAGATAGACTTAGTCATGTTGACTGGTCTTTGGTAATGTGTGACAATAATATTTAAACATTTTTAGCCAGCTTAAAACATTTGTAAAAGTGAATTACAGAAATAAATGGAATGAAGAAACTACCTAGGACTTATTTTAACATTGGTGTGAACCACTGAAACACTGCAACAGAGACTTTGTCACCCACATAAATTTCAACACCTCTATGCTGACAACATGACAACAGATGAGTTGTTAGAATGTGCTCTCAATAAATGATTTGTCATTTAATTGAATAGCATGACTGGCATAGCTCATTATTCTGCTCATTAGTTAACTATTGAAGGAAGTACGACAAGTCAATAAAATGGAAGGCAGTAAATCCAATTACTAATTAGTGCCATTTCCTTAGAGAAATATTTGAAAGCAATTTGGTTACTTGAACATCTTTCTAAATCTACAAGATTTGCTTAAAGTTTGCGTGCCTAGGAATACTATTTTTTTAAAATAAGGTGAAGCATCACAACAAAAGTTTTTGGGAGAAAAATTTATTATGCAAAATATATGTACAAAATGTCACCTTGCATGCCATAAGGCTCCATTAATACATGGGAAAATTGCTCAGGCTATCATATCAACAGAAAACATATAACTGTTGTGGAATTCAAATTGAGGATCAAGTACTTTCACGTACCATTCAATTCATTAGGAAATAACTATATAAATCGTTAAAGCTGCTTCATTACTCCTGTGTGTTGAACAATAGAGACAGTGATTGGCATTACATATTTGTGGATTGTTACATTTTATGTAGCAAGTAATCCACATCTACAAACACAATAGATAGATAGATAGATAGATAGATAGATAGATAGATAGATAGATAAATTACTGTTGTGCCGCACCTGCATATCTAAATTTGTTGTTTGGGAAGTGTCCCTTGGGCATATAAACTCCCAGACACACAAAAGGGCTAGGGGTAAAGAGACACATAGAAGGGAAGGAGCGACAATAACAATATACACAGAGGGGAAGGGGGAAAGAGACATACAGATGGGAAGGGAAAAAGAGACACACAGCTTAAGGGAGAAACAGACGCACAAAGGGTCTGGGGAAAAAAAGAGGCCAACCAGCCACACCAATCTGCCAGCCACTGCTGCCAGCCACAGCCAGCCTGCCTGTCAGCCTGCCACAGCAGCCAAACAGCCACAGCAGCCAGTCTGCCAGTCGCAGCAGCCAGCCAGCCACAGCCTGCCAGCCAGCCGCATCAGCCCGCAACAGTAAATAAGGTGAGAAGAGCCAACTTGGGCTGCGTAAGTAAAATTATTATATACTGAATAGGGGCCAGAGTGTTTGCGAGAGTGTCGAGGGATCATACATGTACTGTGCATACACAGCATGGTAAATCAGGTTGGAACTGCAGATTCCATGTCACTTCTGGTGACGTGTTTAAGAAATAGAGCACCGTCTCGACCACCCCTGTGTCGCAAAATGATGCATGTCTGAAAAGTTTGGAAAGCTTTTCTCTAGTTTATCCTTATGATCAATTTTGAACTTTGCCACTGTCCAAACTCCTCCAATCAATTCCCTGCTAAAGTACATCGCAGAAGAAGAAAACTAAGCACCCATAACCCTCTCAGTTCTGCATTTAGCTTTGCTCACGAAGGAGTCTCCCTCACAAGTACAAGATGATTCCAGGGCCTCCTACTGTCTGATCTCCTTGAGTTTGTGTGATGGTATTTGTCTACATGAAGAATTGTGTGAAAATTAACAGAGAAAGGAGATTTTATAGAGATAATACATATGTTAAGTTAAACAAATGGTGTAACTGTACAATCAAGGACCACTAGTGCAAGATATTAGTAGACTTTAAGCATACACGTGGACTTCAGAAAACAAAGCCATGGTTGTCAACATTTATTGGCTGAGAGCATCAGCTGACCACGCTAAGCCAATGACTGTCCTTCTGAGCAATGAAGGGTGCACAGAATTAACATTAGCCAGTACAGAAATCTAGTTCTAATGAAATATGTGCTAATGACATATGCTGGAGGTGTAACTTTACCTCCAGCAGCAGAGAGGTTGGTCTCTGTATATGCAACATTTCAAAGCCAAATCCTATAGAGACTCATGGTATGATTACCACTTCACATCTCTAATGTTTTAAAGGGTATTGAATGGGTTCATTTAAACTATTCAGTATACTTTACTGTGCACGCATAGGCACTCCTCAACTAGATTTTTCACGTGTTAATGTTTTTTACTTGCTCACACGAGATCCATCTACCCATAAAATAATGTCCTGAAATATCAGGTTTATTGCATGCCAAAACCTACTAACATTCATTATGAATGCATTATTTATTACAGCTCCCACTGTTTTTACCAGTAAGTGTCCTGGGGCAACACACCAAACGGTATCCTTCTGCCTACCTCAAATCCTTGTAAGCTCATATAAATATAAAGCACAGCAGGGTATATTGGAGCTTTATCATTGATAATAATAAGATTGAAGCTAAATGCAATAAAGTATTTATTTATTTATTTTTGCATAGGAAGACATTTTGAGGCAGACGGTATTAGAAGGGTGGTCTAATATCTAAAAGGGAGATCCTCTTGAATGTATGTATTCCAATTTGTATTTAGATACTAGGGAAAAACACAACATTGTTTTTGTTTATTTTAAAGGACCATTCTAGGCACCCAGACCACTTCAGGTCCATCTAGGATTAACCCTGCCTGCTGTAAACATAGCAGTTTCAGAGAAACTACTATGTTTACATATGGGTTAATCCAGCCTCTAGTGGCTGTCTCATTGACAGCCGCTAGAGGCACTTCCACGCTTCTAACTGTGATTTTCACAATGAGAAGACGCCAGCGTCCATGGGAAAGCATTGAGAATGCTTTCCTGTGGACTGGCTGAATGCATGCGCGGCTCTTGCCGCGCATGCACATTCAGCCGGTGACGTCAGAAGAGGGAGGAGAGTCCCCAGCGCCGAAGGAGCCCGGCACTGGAGAAAGGTGAGTGTTTAACCCCCTTCCTCCCCCTTCAGCCTGGCGTGAGTGGAACCCTGAGGGTGGGGGCACCCTCAGGGCACTATAGTGCCAGGAAAACGAGTTTGTTTTCCTGGCACTATAGTGGTCCTTTAATGTACAGTATCATTGCCATGGGTTAAAGCAGCATAAATCTGTAATGTGCAACACTAACAGGATATATCAATGAAAAGTAGTTAAATTGAACAGTGAATGTTAACAAGGAGGTCTTCAGAGTGACAGGACTATTGCCCAGTTCATATCAGTTCGCTGCATGCATATTTTGGATAGTTATCTGGGGAATATTACTCTAGCTCCAGTTTGACACTGTGAATTGGGTTGCAAAAGTACTTAGCATTTACACTCATTTTTATTTTTGTTTATTCATAAAATATATTCAATCTTGCATCTACAAACTGTTAGAGGACGAACTGGACTAAGAATTACCTGAAAATATATATATTTTCTTTACAAATTAACATAATTAAATTTTTTTTATTAATGTCAGATAGAATTATAGGAATTGTTTGGTAAATATAATAAAAATAAAAACTTTGAGTGTATGAGTATTGATATAAGTATAGGAATTGTTTGGTAAATATAATAAAAATAAAACTTTTGAGTGTTTAAGAATTGATAAAAGTTTAGGAATTGTTTGGTAAATATAATATAAACATTGAGTATATGAGTATTGATATAAGTATAGGAATTGTTTGTTAAACATAAGACAAAAACATTGAGTACATGAGTATTGATATACGTATTGATATAAGTATAGGAACTGTTTGGTAAATATAATACAAATAAAACATTGAGTATATGAGTATTGATATAAGTATAAGAATTGTTTGGTAAATATAATAAAAATAAAAATATTGAGCCTCTTTTTTATGTTGATATTGATTAAATTTTGACTGACTATTGTCAGAGAATATGTAGAAACATAGAACGTGACGGCAGATAAGAACCATTCGGCCCATCTAGTCTGCCCAATTTTCTAAATACTTTCATTTTGGATAGAAACTGTATTATCACTGTCATTATTAATTGATTGGTTTTAATTACATTGATCAAATAGTGTACCTGTATATGAGTGTTTGCCGTCTTCTACTTCCAGTTTGTCTCAAGAAAGACAATGGAACATATTTTATTATTTATATTTAGAAAGCACCAACAAATTCTGCAGCACTGTACAATGGGTGGACTAACAGACATGTTTTTGTAACCAGTCGAGTTGGAAGAATAGGAAAATATGGTGTTGAGGGGACATGTTATATTGCAGCGCATATTTTCACACTCCAGAGAATAGCTGAGACCTGGTGATTATACCCATCTAACCAGATAGCCAGCTATTTGAGAGAGCTGCTGATCTATCAGGGTATACCTTGTTGCAGCTCATGTGTATATATATAATAATATATATATATATATATATATATATTAAAAAATTTCATTCCAAGTGTATTTTGATATTAATATATAGTTATATATATTAATATCAAACGACATATATTAAAATACACTTAGAATGAAATTGTGTGTGTGTGTATAAATATATACTTTCAGCTTTGGGGGATTGCATGACAACCCAAGCATGACAACATTGTCAATTCTGTTCATGTGATTGCAATAATTTGGTTGTCAGGCAGTTCCCTTAGAACCGGATCACTACAGAGGGTAAGTATGGGGAGCCAAAGGAATGGGAAGGTAGTCTGCAGCATTAAGGGTTTAAAATTATTGAGCTTAACTTGTCCAAAACAGAACTTCTGGTCTCAGGTGTTGCTACTCTCGTTTCTGTCTCCCTCCACATTAATGGTGCTACCATCAGCTCCACCACGCAGGCTCGCTGCCTAGAGGTTCTCTTTGACTCCGACCCCTCATGTCTAGTCGACTGCCAAATCCTGCCGCTTCCATCTCAAAAACATTGCGCACATCCACCCCAACTTAACGCCTGATGCAGCTGAGGTGCTGGTCAATTCCACTGTCCTCGCTCGGCTTGACTACTGCAATCCGCTTCTCAGTGGTCTTACGTGCTCCCAACTTGCCCCATTGAAATCTATAATGAATGCAGTGGCGAGGCACTTCTTCCTGTCCGTCCGCACCTCTAACACCTCACCCCTCTGCCAGTCCCTGCATTGGCTTACCATAAGATATAGGGCTCAATATAAAATTTTGGTTCTTGCTTTCAAATCTCTACATGATGCTACTCCCACCTATCTATGCTCCCTAATACAAAAGTATGTATCATCTTGGCCCCTATGTTCTGCCGAAGACATACGTCTATTCTCTGTTCGTACTCCCACCTCTGATGCTTGCCTTTAAGGCTTCTCTAGGGCTGCACCGTTCCTGTGGAACTTCATTCCCTTTTCCATTAGATGCTTACCCAGTCTCCACCCCTTAAAAAAATAATTAAAAACTCACTTTTTCACAAAAGCGTATCAACAGCATTATTCAAAAATGTAAATTTGTGCTGAAATAATTGAAATAAATAAATAAATATATCAATACAGCATTTATGATTTGAAACAGTAAAATTCCTATGTGAGTGCATCGTTATTTTCAGTTTTTTTTATATATATATATATATATATATATATATACATATATACGTTGTAGCAGGCTTATGCAATGTATGATCATATAATTTAACTAAACCCCCATTATTTTTGCCTAGATTAGGTGTTTTAAAAAAAAAAAAAAAACCTAATAAAATCTGTCAACATTGAAGTTGCTGTTTAGTGGATAGGTGAGTGCGCTGAATCTTGTGTATTATATAATTTGGCCCCAAGCAGCACCCCATTTATGCATGTTCAGGTGAGTGCAGCCACCCCACCTTGTTTCATATATATATATTTGGGAGTCTAGCCAACTCCTTGGTTTTGCACCCCTCCCTGTCACAGGTGCCTCATCCCAGGGCCCTATTTAGCCTTGTACTGCAGAGAGCCCCAGATGGAATTTTTTCCCCAAGTAAGTGAGTTATTCACATAAGAGCAGACATTAGGCTGTTAGAGTAGGACCTGCCAAAGATGGGGTACATTGACGTTGTGGCAGACTTATGCAATGTATGATCATATGATGTAACTAAACCCCCAATATTTTTGCCTAGATTAGGTGTTTTAAAAAAAATAACTAATGAAATCTGTCAACATTGAAGTTGCTGTTTAGTGGATAGGTGAGCGCGCTGGATCTTGTGTGTTATGTGTATATATATATATATATATATAAATATATACACACACACAATACACAAGATCCAGCGCACTCACTTATCCACAAAACAGCAACTTTATTGCTGACAGATTTTATTCGTTTTTTTTTTTTTTTTTAACTAGGCAAAAAATTTATATTTATTAGTATCAATGAAAATGTGCTCAATTTACAACAAAATAGGAATAAGAGAATTAGAACAGAGTACATGTGGGTTATTATCAAATTACATATTATTGTATGAAATTAATCCGTGTGATTGCAATTTTGTAGGAAACATTTCTGACTCATGTTGAATGTCTTCAAATGCATATTCACAATTGACTTATTTCATTTTGTGCTACAAATAATAATCATAAAAAAATACAATTATTTTAAAGTCATATTGATTTATCTCATTCCAATTAGTAGGGAGATATTTAATATACATGCTAACCATAAACAGCAGTATATTTATATTTTATTTTTATAATTATAAACCAGGATGCGTCATTGCTTAGTCTTTTTCTCTTAGGAAATGGCTAACGTTTGTTAGTTGAAAATATTCAGGGTTTTTCACAATAGTTATATTTCAAAATGAATTTATAGTGCATTCTAAAGTTTAGGCTAAAATAGTCAAACTAGAAACCAAAACCAAAATCTAAGATTTTTTTTTCCATTTAGCTATTCTGTTCTAAACTTTGAAATTAATTTTAATTCATGTTGTATTTTTTTTAAAAACACACACTTTAATAAATAACCCTAAATGCAGTACTTTGTTTGTGTATCAAATAGTGCAGACAGTTAATTTATGCAGCACAAAGGCAGACATAAATACTTTCATTTACATAGTTGGCAATGATAACAGGCTGTCAGCTTGAGGAGAACAAAGTATTAGTGTCATGCCCCTAATGGATATAACTTGATGGATCTTCTTTAATTCATGTAACACCACCCCATACATAGTACACAATGCCTTTTTTAGATTCACTGCAGTGTGTTGAGAGGGAACAATACTGATGTACATTGACCAGAAAGATGTTTTCACACAGTGTCTGAAAGAAAACCCCTCGAGACTTCATCCTTGTAATTTTGTAAGCTTTGCATTCATTGCTCTTGTCACTCAGTCCATTATTTTGGTGCAAGCTTCTAAGCACCTCCTTGTATATCCACAGGGAGGATGTGACAGAAGGCCTGCCTTATTTACCTTAGCAGCCTCCCCGTGTCATCTGGTTAATCATGTGGCTAATCGACAACACTAAGGATCATCCCACACTGTGCTCAACAATGATGACTCATTCATTTTTAATACAATGAAGCGTTTAAGTCGTTCCATGCTCTTCCAGAGACGATGAGTTCTCTTTGTTTTGATACTCTGGAGAATTAATTTTTTTTAAACAGGCATATGCTGTAGCTCCAGTGACAAAGCAGCCTCATTCAGCTGGACAAAAAGCCTGATCTTTATTACTGTTAGGAAAGTCAATGAATCGATTTGTGTAGCTTGAAATGTGGGCCAAAGACACATCTTACATATGCATATATATTAGCTATTTGCCACTCTTCCTGAAAGATATCTGAGAAACAGTTCTACCAGTGTTTCATATAGGTCAATTTTAATCACTCCGCAAAAATAATAGATAATATAAATCTATATATATATATAATTGTTTTTTATTATAATTTTTTTAACTAATTTTCTTGCATATAATTGTGTGTTGGAAACATTTAAATTAAACTAATAAAACAATGATCTCAATACATTCTTTCTTTTTAAAGATTAACTAGAATAACCTAGATAATTTCACCCAGTCTCCACTGATTCAAAAAATGATTGAAAACTCACTTTTTAAAGAAAGCATATCAATTAAACTGTTAGCAGGTTTTTATGCCCCACCCTCCATGACTCCTCTCCTGCAACTGTCAAAAAATTACCTACTAAGCCCTCAGTAAATACTTTTCTAACAACCTACTTCGTAACCCCTACTTTTACCCTTTGTGTCACTATACCTAATCTGATTGTGCTATATACATAATAAAATAATAATAATAATAATCTGAGGTTAAGTGTCATTTAATAAATCAAACACCTTAGCTAGCTTATATGTTTGATTTAAAACTGCTATGTTTCACTGGATGTGCTTTTAAAATAGTATATGCATAAAGTTTAGCCAATATTGTATAAAAACCCTTATTTATTTTATGAACAAATGTACATTTTGAAGGGACACTATAGTTACCAAAAAAACTTTAGCTTAATGAAGCAGTTTTGTTGCATAGATCATGCCCCTGCAGTCTCACTTCTCAAATATCTGCAAATTTAGGAGTTAAATCCATTTGTTTGTACAGCCCTTGTCATACCCACCTGCATGTGACTTGCACAGCCTTCCAAACACTTCCTGTAAAGTCATCTAATGTTTACACTTCCTGTTTTGAAAGTTACATAGTTACATAGCTGAAAAGAGACTTGTGTCCATCATGTTCAGCCTTCCTCACATTTGTTTTTTGCTGTTGATCCAAAAGAAGGCAAAAAAATATTTAATTTAGAATTTCTTAACTTCTGCTCTGTCAGTAGCTTGCTAGACAATGCAGGAATCTCCAGTATGTAATTAAAGTTTACTTTACAGAGCAGGCGATACAAACTTTTACAGTAATTTACATCTGATTTAAAGTGAAGATATTTTTTAAGCAGGCTGTATCAGTCACAGGGGAGGTGTAGATTTGGCTGCATAAACAGAAACAAAAGTGATTTAATTCCTAAATGGCACAGAATTGAGTAGTGACACTTCAGGGGCATGATCTATACCAGGGGTAGGCAACCTTTTAGCAGCACTGTGTCGATATAGGATTGTGATGTCCCGTAGCGTGCCGGTCCTATTTTTTAAAATTGAGCTGTATATGCTGCTGTATTCTGCTTGTGCTATTTTTACTGCAGTTGCTTTGCATCGTTGTATTTGTGCATATATAAGCTATTATATTGTATATGTTCATTAGTAGTTTATGGTATTGTGTTTGATACATATGAATGTGGGCTGTTTATGAGGGCTGCTTGTGGAATTGCGTGTGGATGGATATGTCACATTGTGTGTTTGGTAGTGTGTGTAGGCTGTTTGGGGTATTGCATGTGAGAGGCTGCATGTGAGGTTGTGTGCATGTATGTGGATTGTTAGCGGGTTACGTTTGTGCAGATTGTGTGTATGTTTGTGTGTGGGCTGTTCGTATTATTTGTATTAGGGGAGGGTTATTCTTCATTTCTGTGTTATGAATGTAAATTAGTGATAGTAAAATGTCCACTTACTGTTTATACCTGTATTCAATATCTACTCAAAATGGCTGCTAGAGCACCCCCTCCCACCGACTAACTACCTCGTGTAACGAGATGGCGCCTACATCCGGAGTAAAATCCCGGGATGATGGTGACATCACGCCTTGTAGGATGTGCATTAGATAAGACACTTAACACCTAACCAATTAAAGATGTATTCTCTCTGTTATCTACATTTTTGCATATGATGTATTTTTGCCTTTATGAGGGGCTTACCGCCCCCTGAGTAAACATTACGAAGTTTTTCATTAACCTGATACCTGTGTCTCAGTGTAATTTACTTCAGAGCGTGCACGCATTTATTTTAACAATTTGGAAAGGAGCAAATACTCAGATAAACATTTGGTTTGATCCACAATATCTATGTACATCTAGCAGTATGGTTGGCTTCCCTGGGTTCCAGTGGGGACCAGGCTGGCCTAGTACAGGTCAAATACAGGAGCTGCAACAGCAGCTGCAGGCTGCTCTACTATGTTGTGGATTCCCATTCAAAAGTGCTTGGAGGAAGTGATCTGAGATCATTTCCTCTATGTGCTGCAATGCTTAAATTGAGGATTGTCCTTCATCTTTTCGTATTAGCAGATATTTAAAGTTTTACTGGGACTCCTGATAGGCCAGAGCCTGTTTGGCGCTAGCAGCCTTGAGTGCCGTGCAAAGACACCTCGAGTGCCGTGCATGGCACTAGTGCCGTAGGTTGCCTTCCCCTGATCTATACACTAAAACTGCTTCATTAAGATACAGTTGTTTTGGTGACTATAGTGACCCTTTAACATATTACAGTGCAAAACTATAGAGATAGCTATTTTAGATTGCAATCAAATAATTAGTTGTTATTATTACCATTTTTATATAATACCAACACATCCCATAGTTTTACACAAACTAATCATAAACTAATTATATAAAAGAAAATTGTGTGAAAAAATAGGATTCAAAGGCAAAACAGCAAGTGACAATAGAGAAGGGAAAGTATTTATATACTATGAGATTCTTATATTACATGGGTAATATTATGCGATGAAAAATATTTCACTATCAGCCTAACTGAAAACACATTAAACCAATGGATCCTAATTATTTTCAAATGGATCTCATGGCTATAATGGAACTTATTTGAAAATAGCACAAAGTCGATAGGTTATTAAATGAGAGCAGAATGTCTGTCTTTATTAAAAAAGATGCTGCTAAAGTGAAAGTAGAGTTGGGGTGTAGTTATAAGGAGAGGTTTGGGGTAACTTTGGGGAAATGTAGAGACAACTTATCCTGGTTTTATTTCAGGTGAATAGATTTGAACAAAATAAGGGCACAAGGTTGGAATTTAGTTATTAAGACATAGAGAATAAATTAGCAAATGTATTTAGAGATTGTGATGATTTTCTCAGCTAACCAAATGAATTGCATTGTATATACAGTTAAAATAACCACATGTGCCTTATGTGAATAGCCGAATGGTTAGTGAAGCTTGGGCAACAGGACTCCATTCAGAGGCCATTCTGTTATTAGTGACTAGACATCAATGTTTGCTCTTGCACCATTACGAAGTTACGAAGAAAGGTAAAAAATGTAAATCTCTTTAGTTTGGAAAAACTGTGCTTCAGAGGGGTTATGATTATACAAATGTATTCGGGGCCATTATCTGGAAATCTATTCATAAACAGGGCTATACATAGGACACAAGGTCACACATTTAGGCTGAAAGAAAGGAGATTTCATCTAAGGCAAAGAAAAGGTTTTTTTACAGTAAGAGCAATAAGGATATGGAATTCTCTGCCTGAAGAGGTGGTTTTATCATACAGATGTTTAAACTGCAATTGGATACATACTTGCAAAAAACGTCATACAGGGATATAAATTCTAATTAGTGGGGTAATAGCTGCTTGATCCAAGGAGACATCTGACTGCTATTTTGGGGTCAAGAAGGATTTTTTTCCTAGTTTGCTGCAAAATTGGAAGTGGTTCAGACTAGGTTTTTTGCCTTCTTTTTGATCAACAGCAAAAATATATGTAAGGAAGGCTGAACTTGATGGACACAAGTCTCTTTTCAGCTATGTAACCATCACAAAATAGTGTCTGCAATAAAAATAAACATACTATTTCAGATCTTGTTGTGTTACATAGGCTGAAAAGAGACATGTGTCCATTAAGTTCAGCCTTCAATTCATTCTGTCGTGTAATAGACTTCACAGTAAAGCTAAAGGAACATTCCCACCTTATAACAATCTTATTTCAATAAAGTCATTATGTGGGCAGGAGTATCTTGCCTTATGGGATTGCACTGTTTTTGCTCTCTGCCTATTATTGGCCACATATTGCAAGTAGTATTACGTACTCTTACTGGCAAAGGGCAGTCAACCAAGGCCCCAGCCCATCACCATCCGTCAACACAACATTTCCTGATCACTGTGGCGGCTGGAATAATAGACAGGAGGCAGTGCTGTTGGACACCCAATGGGCAATTTAGACATTAGAGTTAAACATAAGACATTGACCCAGCCCTCATAACAACTTATTTGTGATGAAGCTGTTATTTGTTTGGAGTCACCCAGAAAATTTAAATGAGGAATTAGTGATGTTGCGAACTTCAACATGGATGCTGTCCAGGAGGTGAGAGGGTCTGGGAGGGAGGGTCTGCTGCAGATTGGCCGGGATGTGTCAGCTGACCTGAGTTCACGGCGAACGGTTCGTGGCGAACCGTTCGCAAAAAGTTTGCGACATCACTATTAGGAATGAAAACACAAAGGTGCATGCAATGGTTGCAAAAACAAACAAAAAATATTATTGTGTATGGGCACTTTTCTTAATGATGTCCCAAGTTATTTCCTATGTTCATAATTATTTCAGTTTTTGGCAGGCAATTTGGTGTGCTTTTTCTGAATAACCCAGAGTTCAGATTTTAGATAAACCAACTTTATGGTTATTTGGAATTTTCATTATCGAAAATAATTGCTTTAAGAATACGTTAATATCTGTTAAGAGTTTCTGTAATTGTAGTGCTTTGTCTATTACAAAATTACATTTATAGGTTCACTTAAGGTTTGAAAAGTATGTTATCCACCTCATCTACAGGGACAAAATATAAACATCTCTCCCCTGAATGACAGGCAGACCTGCTTCGTAAGGCAATTCATAGGAGGAATGACCTTTCAGCAGCACAGAGAAGATGCAATAAATTAGAGATATATTAATTTATGAGACTTTTCTGTAGCATTAATTAGATAATTCAAATAGCATATATTCAAACCCAACTGTATAGGTGAACTTGACATTCGCCAGGCAGGCTATACCAGGAACATTGTGTCATGGCAGCCTATTTGATGTGGTCACATAAGGTCCTAAGATGGGTATGTTGTTATGGGGACATGATGCTCCACTGATCATATAAAATATGTACAATTCCTTTCTATTAGGCCAGATAAGCTTTTTGTTTTTTTTCTACAAACAGGGTTAAAGCACTTGATATGTATCATATGATTGTGGTCTAGGACACGTCAGCTGGTCTGATACTGCCCTATACTAATATCAGAGAAAGCAAACATGAGTGAAAAAATGGTGTTAGTAGTTAGTGAGTGAGAAGTAAAATGAGTGAAGTATTGGCTATTTATGTAATGATTACTCCTAAGGGTAATATAACATAGACCATCTGCCATCTTTGATATAAACATCCATATTGCTTGCATATAAATTTAGCTAAACAGTAGAGTTAGCAAATAATAGTTTGAAAAAAAAGCCTGCCCTTCTAGTTTGCCTCAGATATAACCTAGATAAGGATGTCTTTGCTCCAGTATATTGTCTTCAAGATTACCATCTGCTTAACTGCTAACCTCCAGAAACACTTAATAATGAATTATGTTAGTCACATACAAGTATATTAGTAAATGACCATTAGAATAAATATTATTAACTGATAATAACTAACAGACACATATATAAGTATAGCAGGGTGTGCAGGAAAGTGTTTGAAGTGAATGTAATGAACTGAAGACGTTTAAAACTAAAGATCTACATGTGACAGCGTATAAATGATTAAGTGTTAAACAGTGAGGACAGCACCACCCTATGACATGGAGCTGGAAAAGACAGGTGATATATTAGCCAATGAAATTGTTAAGTTTTGTACCACTCATTGGAATACATTGAATGAAATGTCTACAAGACCCATGACTTTTTGCTTAATAAATGAGAACATTTGATTTTGCATACAGACATGCTGTCCTTATTTCTTCTCAGATCTAGCTGCTTGTCAAAGCTCACCGTGACCTTTCCTGCTCTGATGTATGTTGGCCACAAGGTTAAACAGGAGTACCCCCTAATTGGACTTTGGTCTTACAATTACTTTTTCTTGTTATTATAATTAGTTTGCAATCTTTGTCAGCTGTTGTAAAGACCAGTAACATACTGTCATGCATAACATTTTGTATTAAAGAAGCACTATAGGGTCAGGAACACAAACATGTATTCCTGTAGGTTTAAAACCACCATCTAGCCAACCTGGTCTCCTCATGCCTCCCTAAAAACAGTAAAATCTTACTTGTATTCAAGTCTGGAGCTACAGACTTTGTCCATGTTTCCTGTAGATCTGCCCACTGACCTCGGCAGAAGTGGTAGCCTGATCCAATCACAATGCTTCCCCATAGGATTGGCTGAGACTGACAAAGAGGCAGATCAGGGGCAGAGCCAGCATGATTCAAACACAGCCCTGGTCAATCAGCATCTCCTTATAGAGATGAATTGAATCAATGAATCTCTATGAGGAAAGTTCAGTGTCTGCATGCAGAGGGAGGAGATACTAAATGTTTGGATGCATTTTAGGCAGCCATGACCCAGGAGGGATCTCTAGCAGCCATCTGAGGAGTGGCCAGTGAAGTTATCACTAGGCTGTAATGTAAACACTGCATTTTCTCTGAAAAGACAGTGTTTACAGCAAAAAGCCTGACGGTAATGATTCTACTCACCACAACAAATTCAATAAGCTGTAGTTGTTCTGGTGACTGTAGTGTCCCTTTAAGGCACGTGATGAATATCATTTTGTCTTTTTATAATCACTGGTAAGAAATATATTATGGAACTGGAAAATGTGGAGAGGCAGACTACAAAGTGAAAGAGGGGAATAGAATGAAGATGATTATTTTTGAAAAAAATGAAAAATATTCAACAGGATATGATAACATTATCTAAATATATACTAGGCCAATGCAAATAGTTACAAAGGATATGAGAACTTTGAGAACGGACAAAAGCTTAGAGAGACTCAGTAGCTTGCCCTTTGGTAAATCCCCGATCAGGTTTCAAAATAGTTTTTGCTCACTTGTGCCATTACAGGCAGAATATATTCTAAAGCATATCAAACTGATCCCACCCAAAAGGACAGTCGAGAACCGAAATGCCAGCAAGTTCTCTCTGCACAAGAGATACAACAACCCCAGACGATCCTTTTGGCTTTCTTGGGCCTCACCAGTGAGGTGTAGCTGATACCTCTCGAGGCACAGTGAGCACGAGGTCCACGTCTGGATTACCCTTTTAACATGGGGAGAGCCAAGTTAATGCATTGCAACAATACAAAACAGTTCCCTTGTAACTTGTCCATTAATGGGACTGTATAAAGAGATCATCTATCGAGAACTGAAACAAAGACAATTTCCCTTACTCTAGAAGAAATGTTTTGTTGCAATGATAAAGATGGAGAAACTTCTGCCTAATGCCTTATAAAAGTTATTTCAAATTCCAGTGATTTCTGGTAAAGTTCTAAGATGGTGGGATACCAAACTCCTCCCCCAGAATTCAACTCCACCCTTTTCTTGGCCTGACTTCATGGTACAAACAAAATATGTGGAGTAATTGTGATATACTTCCCTCTTTTCTTTATATCTGGTACTGAAAAGATAGAGAAATATATAATAGTGCAGAAATCTGGTCTGACTTCATGCCTTACCAAAGGTAGGGGAAAGATAAAATCATCATCAGTTCAATGCAGTGTAATGGATAATACTGTATAATGTTCTCGCTCTTTATCTAACTGATGGTGGATTCTGAGTCTGCTATGACAACTTTTGCTTTATAGTAAATGTTGACGCTGATATGAAACATGTCAGCTACTCCTGACACACTATTAGCTCTTAGAACAAAGACGCAGTGCCAGATTTACAAATTCTAAGGTGCGCCTGCTACCCAACTCCAAAATAGGCAGATAAAGTAAGTATAATGAATTTATTAACTGGGCATTACAGGCCAAAAGACATCTCAAAACATTCATATTTGACAACTGCATTTGTTTTAAATTCTTTATTTTTTAATTTTCAGTTGCAGAATTGTACATATAGGAATACGGTGACATTTCTCAGAGGATATAAACATCAGCCAAATGTATCTGCGTTGTATGAGATGTCAATAACATAGCACTTATTTTTATGATACGTAAATGAAACATGAACAATATAACAATTGCCAAATTAATGTGTGTGGAAGCCACCCATGGATCAATTGTCTAAGTGAGTCAGACGGTCTCTTCACTTTGGCGAGGTATGAGAGTTGGTAGCCGGTCGCCAGGGTAAGTACGGATAATCATGACAACTACATTTGTATAAAATATATGAATGTGCATATTTGTATATCTGAATGCATCTGTGTAAATATATGAAGAGTTCAAGATAATGTTAAAAGTGGTTAGGGTTAAAGGGGTTTAAGGTTAGAGAGGTGTTAATGTCAGAGTAATATTACAATGGCTGTTTAGTGATAAGCAGATTAACAACTTGAGAGGGGTTAAAGTTGTAGTATAAGGGGTGTTTAAGTATATTAAATGTAAAGTTAGAGTTGGGTTCAATTTAGTATTGGACTTTAAGAGGAGTTAAACATAGTGTTAGGTAAAGAGCTTGAGTTTTGCAGTTTGAATGGATATTTGCAAAATACTCACCCTCCTATGATACTATATAAAAGTAAGTTTGATGATATTACAGCTGCAGAAGCTGTTACATAGTGTGCACCACTAAGAGCTGCCACAGCTCCGTCTGCAATGTACTTCCTATGTGAGAGGTTACTAATGGGGAATGATGGGAAGTGACCCCTTCCTCTTCCAGTCCAGCCTCACACAAAAACACTGGAGAAGCTGGGACAGCACTTTATTTTGAAGTTTCTAAAACTGTTCCTATTATTAAGACTGATTGGACTACTAAGAATCTGGATGGCAATCTGGCTGAAATAAATCAGTAAACAATCAGAATATTGATTTTTACTCATATGAACCAATTATAGTCTCTATTTAATATTTTTGGAAAAACTGTTCAAATGATTTATATTTTTGGATAAACTTATTTAATGAAAAATTTTAAATATCTAAAAAATATATCACATATATATATATATATATAAAAAAATACCAATAAAAACAAAATGATCCAATATCATACACACATTACGCAAATGAACATGTCACAATGCACTATATAATATAAACAATGCATATTTTACAGTTACTTTGATTTAAATAAAGGGTATTTCAATTCATGGGAAAATCCATGGTTAAAGCTCAAAGGGGGAAATTTATAGAAAAGTAAATGTGCTATGATAGGGCAAAGTTCTAAATAAGATAAGACTTTATGGAACACTACAGTCATGTCCCTGAAGGCTATGCAATGTATACACTGCCTTTTTAGAGTGACTGCCACTAGAGGTGCCTTTTATCTCAGTGCTACAAGCTCTGCATGGAGACTTGTAACGTTCCTCACAGAGATGCATTGATTCAATGCATCGCTATAAGGAAATGCTGATTGGCACAGCACAGTGTTTTGCCGCATGCGCAATAGTCTCCCAATGTTTTCCTATTGGAATCTCATCCACGGAAACTATCAAGAGACTGGCGGGATGAGGGAGAAAAGGCAAGTAAAGTTACCTTATGTCTCCACTCTGAGAGGAGTCGGGGGGCCTAATAGTCCAAAACTATAGTGATATAAATAAATACTAATTTAGAGAAAACTGACATCAGAATTGACAAATTTAGTCTTAAATAGACAAGCTGTAACATTCAGCATGGCGAGATTTTTTTATTATTTTTCAGATTATCAATTTTAACCAAACTTTTTCAATTTTCCCCATAGAATGTGGTAATGAGTGATTGTTAAAATGACTCAACAAGAGAGAAAAGAGGCAAATACAAGAAAACCATAGATAAGCATTGGCACTTCATGATCTATTTTAGCTGGTTAGACTTTTAAAATACTTTTATTTACCTGAGTCTATCAGTTTAAAAATAGCCAAAGATTGTAATTGCCGGAAATGTAGTATCTCTATTTGTTCTACACTTTGAAAGTCAATGCTCTTTTTTTTTTTTTTCAAAAGACTGGTTGTAAATACTATATTTGACATAAAGTATCCTCTCGATCCCTACTTCATTAGCACTTTCACAGCACATTATCCTTACTATAATTCTCTTGTCACTTTGAGGATTAAAGGGTCATTTTATCACTTGAAGAGTTGATACCATTGTGATGGAGTTGTGAATTGATCACTAACATGACAACTGGTGACATGTCTGCTTCATTAGTCTGGTATTTGGCTTTTAATTACAACTGATTAGCCTGCCTGTTAGAAGTGAGAAACGATAGAATTGACAGGTTTTTGCTCATGTCATTTCCCAATTTACTATCATAATGATCTGCTTAAGACTGTTGTCTGTTTCATTTATTTAGCAACAAAAAAAAAAAATTCTAAAACTACTCAAGATAAGAATATCTTTTCGTATTACATTGTTTTAATTAGTGGTGCTATTCATTTATTTATTTTTTTCAGTTTGCTTTTGATTCAAAGCATTTAGCTGCAAGCAAGGTTATCTATTGATGTAAGTGTGCATGCGCATAAATGCTTAGGATATTCTTGAAGTTATGCTCCCATTATAGAGCTCAGTACACATATGGGGCAAAGTTACCAAAAGTAAGACAACATAGGAATCTTTGTTTAAGCTAGATATTTGGTAACTACACACATAAAAAAAAGACCTACAGGTCAACAGAAGAAAGAGGAGGTGATTAATTGATTCAAAGAAAAAGAGAAGACACTGAGTACAGGTGGCTCTCACTTTACAACCTCTAGCATGGGGATTTAGAGGAATCTTCCCCGAACATAGATTTTTAGGATTCCCTGCACTAGTGAACTGGTCTATGCTTAGGGGAATTCCCCTGAATGGAAACCTGCTCTCTTGCACATGCTCGCTAGCACATCCTCATTTATCAACCAATTTATTTTACGACCGAGTCTCAAGAACTGAACCCGGTGGGTAAGTAAGGACTGCCTGGATAAGGTTAAATATAAATAGTCCCAACAGTACCCCCAATACCATAAATTCAGATCCTCTAAGCATCCATCCGTCCATGAGCGATAAATGATTAAAATAAACTATCTACTACCAGGACAAACCTGTCACTGGAAGATCACACAAATTGTCTTCTTCTGAATTAGAACTCACCAATCTGTGATGAAACAACTTAAGATTCAGACAGATATATAAGATGTTCTCTCTGCTTTGAATGTAGATAACACTTATTGTGAGTTCTCCTTCCAGAAGTGTTATTTGGGCTTTGTACATTAAGGATGGGATTTGAAATTTCATTCTAGAGTTGATAAATACATAGATCAATCAATAACTATCCACTATAAATTATGTAGTTATTATTTCTGTTAATATTATTTTAGTGCATTATATACCAATGATGTGTCTTTTATTATCAATTAAGATGTTACTATTTTATTATTTTCTTCTACTTCTTAGAACATTATAAACATCATTCTTTAAATACAAAGGTTTTATATGGATATATTTCATACATATCCCCTTATCCTTATAATATATATATATAAATATATATATTCCTTCAATTTCCAGTAAAGATGCCTTGTAGCGTGCACTAATTATTTGAGTGGTTGTCATTAACACCTTAATCATGTTCATATAAAGTGTGTTTTATTTTATTGGTTGGCCCTATATATTTTTGTCATAAGAAAGACATTTTCATAAGAGTCAGTATTGTTGACAAGGTGTTAACCGGTGGCAGATCTCACATTATTTCCACTCTATATTCAGTTTACAGATTAGTAATTAGTAATGTTAGTTGACAAAAGGCAGATTGAATGAAATTGCCACTGTCTTTCATGTTAGATAAGTCATAAGAAATGTATTTCAAGAAAAAACATCCCCCAGAATGCTCCTCTCTAGTTTACATCAGAATCTGATACTTTTCATGAGCCACAGATGTTAAATAAAGGATCATTCTATCATTGGATTCCTTTTCACTATAGTAGGAGGATTAGTTAGAATAAATGTAGGATGTTCACCTGCGTATGCCTATCAATCTCTCATAGAGTTATTATAGAATCAAGAACACCTATGAGTTTCTCCCCCCCTCCAAAGTTGATATAGAAAACAGATTTCACATAATGTTTCATTCACATGTGCAAGTTGAATTCATTCATTTTTCTTGAGCAATGACAAACAGCTCTTTGGCACAGAAATCAGTATCAAGGGTTTCTGGGAAACATATAAATAAGCTTAGATATTATAGCTTGTCTCGAGAAACATAGTTTATATGAGTGTGATGCTCTGACGTCTCATTTTAGCCAGTTTTCTCACATCAGAAGCCAAAAACTAATCCTATTATATTTTATCAAATGTTTTAAGCAAAGTTTAAGAAGGTTTACATTGATTATTAAATGAGCTCCTTACTATAAAATATGTAATTTGACTTACGTGAAGATAAATTAGAATGTTAAACAGACACTTTATCATACAGACCACTTCAGCTCATTGCAGTCCTCTTATGTAATGTAAATTATTGCAGTTTTAGAGAGACTGCAATGAATACATAGCAGTACTAAGACTTCCTCTACCGGGTTTTTTATTCACTTGCATCTTCTAGCTGGAAGCATTGTCTAAGGGCTGTTCACTTAAATGTGTTCATTACAAAATAATACAATATTGTACAATACAATAACAAAATGAGCTATGTTACATCTTTTATTTTCAGTTATAAAAATAATTTTACATTTCCCATGAAGTATAATACTTAGCAGTAGACATCTCAATGCAATCTGCACATGAATAATCAATAAATGTCAAGTCTGCAGATAACAAAAAGGAAAATGGGCAGCTGGAAGCATAGGCTATATTGGTAACTGAATAGAGCTAGGGTGGACAACCTTCGTCACTACAGAGTTTGTGGACTACATCACTCCTTATGCTTTGCCAGCATTATGGACTTAAGAGCATTATGGCAGACATAGTCCAAAACATCAGGAATTCCAAAGGTTAGAATAGAGCTGTGTGCTTGGCTGGAACAGGCCACACTCATATTGGCCCCTCTGCTATACTGGCTATCTTTATCGTAACCATTAAACTGCAATGATTTATTTAGTTATGTGCACCATTTTTGTCTAGCATTTATATCACTGAAATAGATGCCCAATAAGTGGGCAGAATGTACGAATTCTTGGATATTGTTTAACTAGTCTATATAAAAGGTGTATAGTGCATGGGCCATAAATACATGAGATAATTAGATTAAGTATTAATTGAGTTTAGAAGCTGGAATACTGAAATAAAGGACGGTGTTAATAATAATGATCTGAAATTATTGTTATTTAAATTTAGGGTCACATTGTTTTTAAACATTTTGCTTCTGAGTAACATGTTCGACGGAATGTGCTGAAAAAAGCAAAACTGTAAAGGAAGGTTTTATTGTAAAACCCTAAAGGGATTTTCTCAAAAATACAAGGTTATTTTTATCATAGGAGGTTGTTTCAAAATTCTTTTTTGTTGTTTAGCATAAAAGCCTAGAAGGATGTTACATGATATGGGTGTATATATTTCATGTGTCACTCAAATTCTTTCTGCTTGCAGATTTATAACGTGTGCAACAGTTTCTTTAACAAAACTGTACAGATCCTGCTCTATGTGTGTTGAAATTATCTGCTTCTGCTAATGTTTCTAAGCAAAGTGTCTTGCAATTGAAATTGGGTTGTGGTAATTTTGGGTCAAGCTAAGGGCCGCATAATATGAAAAACCCAAGAATGGTTTAGGTGGTATCCTGCTGTACAGGATTGCAGTAAGGTGCTGCAAATAGTAGTTAATGTAGTAAAAGATACTATGAGACATAAAAGGTCTGCAATACATTGCTGTTTATGCATTTCACAGCTATCTATAACCATGTGTACTTTCTCAGTCCTCCAGGCACTTCACTAGTCCGCAACTGCCCACCTTCCTAATTTTTAAGAATCCCATTTATCTATGGTTCCCCTCACCTTGTTAACCCTTTGGTTGTTTATATTACTAATAGGTGGTATTTGTACTGCCTTATGGTCTTATTGGACTTTTCTAACAGGACTTTTTGAAATTATATATCTGTTTTTATTGTTCAATTATTTATATATATAAAAACATAAATTATATATATATATATATATATATATATATATATATATATATAAATAATATATATCACTGTAAAGAAATAGTATAAAAATACTCCACCAATCTCATCACACCATCATACAAAGGAAACTAATTTAACTTTTATTTGCATACTTATTCTCCCGTCAGATCTAAAGGAAAGAGAAAATACACCCCCACCCCCCTGCTATTTCAGAGTCATCAGCTTTATTAGGTAATATTTTTAAATTTTTGAATTAAGAGCAATGCATTGTTAAATTGACTGTAAAACCTTCCCTGAAAAAAAACCCAAATGTACCTCTATTAGGGTATAAATCAGAGGCTCCTATTATATCTATGTAAATAAAAATGAAAATGAAAACTGTTGAATATTTTCACAAAGTTCTTAATTAAAGTGAGAATTCAAAATCAATTTCAAATTTAAGATTACAATAGCCAAACTACAAAATGATCACTACGCCAGCTGTCAGTTTGGCTACCCTTGCATTAAACTATAAATTCAATTTGAATTCACTTTAAAATTTCACTTTAGTAATATAGCCCTGTAAATGTTATTTACCCAAATATCTTTATTTTAATAAAGATAATAATAAAGATAAATAAATTTTTATTATTTTTATTATTTTTCAATGCATGACATTCTCCAATACATTTTCTTTAAAATCATCTAAAATTTAGTCTGTAAAAAATTCAGAGAAGTTTCTTCAGTTTTTGTGTTTTTGCTTCTGCCCAAATATTTATCTGAACAGAATTGAATTAAAACTATATTTTATTAAAGCAGTTGACAGATTTTTATTTTGAATTAACATGAAAATTCCTTTTATGTACTATGAAAAAAACAAGAATGCAAAAATATTGCCACAAGGCATTATGGGTTTTTTGCTAGTTATAAGAAAACATGGCTGCCCTAAAGAAGACATGATCTGAATCTACCTTAATAAGATTCACAATCATGTCCTAATGCAATTTGTCCAATTCTATCTAGCAGGAACACAATTATTTATGATTTCCAGTGACACAAGACAATATATATTTCAGCATGAAAATCTTCCGAGAGCTTTAGGTACTGCATTTTACTAGTTCATAAAATATAATTGATGTAGTATAAGCAAATTATGTTATATTTGCTAAGTGTAACATTCTCTCATCTTTACCAAGTAGTATGAAAATGATGTTGTGCATTGTACACATCAGGCATTTCACTGCATGATTGAGTATACTGATTCCCTAGCTTAATAACAGAGTGATACTGTCTGTTTAGCTGAATCACAATAATTTACTCCTTAATGTAAATGAATGACACTTGCCAAAGAAAGCCTGCGCCGAATGTAAAAATGAAGATATATTTTCCAAAATAATCACTAATTTCTTATAACATTACCACTTTGTTGAAGGAAGGACATTGATCTACTGTACAAGAGAAAACATTATCTGGCAGAAATGTAATTTCTTGTGTCGACACTTAGAAATATGAAAACTGTAAATACATGAGTTGAACAAACACATGCTATTCATAGGATTTAAGGTATATTTTTTGCAAGAAAACCATGTCAAATGTTATGCTTTGTCAGTCAAAACATTATTAATGACTATTTAATTAACACATTGAAAATTAAAACTCAGGTATGGTGACCCTTTATAGCAGATAAAGGCATTCTTTGGCACTCCAGTGGTTGTGGACTACATCTCCCACAATGCTCTTACAGCCATAATAATGGCAAAGCATCATGGAAGATGCAGTTCACAACATCTGGAGTGCTCTATAGCAAGTCTATATTTGACCCTTAATATTTCATTTTCTTTATTTATAAGCCTTATGATCAGACTCTGCACTAAAAGGTATGCCCCATTGCAAAAAAAAACAAACACATTGATGTTTCGCAGCCGGGCCCCTCTCACAGTGATTACACCTGGCCGGGTCCCTCTCACAGTGAACCCTTTGTGGTCATGCCCCTCTTTCTGTGTTTCCCCGCAGGCCCCTGTATCTTGGTTGTCCCACGGCCTGCTGGGAGGAAGTGATTTCAGTTCACTTCCTCCCGGCCAGCAAACAAAGTGCCACGTGGGGAGGAGGAGGTGGCAGCACAAACAAGGAGGGATACTGAGGAAACCTACCTGGTGCCTCAGACTCCCATCCCCTTAGGTCAGCCAGCTCCCACTGGACCCCAGGGAAACCATCCATCTACAGCAAAACTAAGAAAACATGTAAATTGTTATATATGTATTAAGGCAATTTGCCTGCATTTGTGGGAGGTGCTGGTTTTCCACCCCTAACCTACTTAAGGCACTCCCCTTGCCTGGCTCCTTACCGTTCGAGGTCAGCGTTGAATGAGGATCCACTTCCGGGTTCTCTCAGACGCCATCTTGGTTTCAGTATCCAGGAGGTTTCACCACGTTAAGCTGTGTCCAGGAATCCTGTTCAGGCCTTTCCACCCGACCAGCTTCTTCTGACTCCGTTTCTCCGTCGTAGATCGCGTCCCAGGGACTCCTAAACCGTAAGTCAGACCTTCCTGTCACGCCAGGACTGGTTCCCACGGCGTACGGTACAGCACGGGTCCTCGCTTTACGGCTTTTTCCCTGGTTATGACACGAATGTTTTCAAGCCATTCGCGGGCTTTTCATTTCGTACGGTCATTCGGCTGAACATGTTTTCAATCGTTCAATAGTCATTTCGCATATCCTATTCATGTTATTTAAACGAATGTTCATTCGGTTGTTTTGCCGTTCGGCAAATGTTACATACGCTCACACACACTTTGGTTCGCATAAATCATACGGTTAAACTATTCTAACTTCTGTGTTCCCCTCACATTTGCTTTCAGCTGTTCTGTGTGTTCACGTTTTAATCCTTTCATGAATTATATTCACCATTTCATGTGTATATAACATTCGGTTAAGTATTGCTTGCTTAAATAGATTGTTGATTACTTTTAACAATTGTCAGTATTGTATTACGTCCACAAACCAAGTCCACTTCTCTGTGTATACCATTTGACTCCCACGCTTTCAGGGGTCTGCATTACTTATCCATTTATACGTATGGACTCAGCCATGTCACAAGCCTCATTTCTGGGTTATTAATACAATACATACAAGGATAGGTTCATTTAAGCAATAATTCTCGGGTTGATACGTCTTTGCTATACATACATATCATATAGATCTACATCACTTTACATCATGCTAAATCATTTTGGGGTATCCCTGCCTTTGGTCTTTCTGCTACATATCATACACAACGATGTGTTAATTAGGCCATGACCTCATCCATGTCCCTTTCTATAAAACCAGTTACATTTCGGTACAGGTCATTGAACTCCCACGCCAGGAGTTTTATAACTATCCATTTCATTTCAATTTACTCAGCCTACATTACAGGCCTCATTTCTCTGTCATGACGATGACACACAAGGCATAAGTCCTTTTGCATGCATACTCGGGTTGGATCACACGTCCTGATCCAACCAATCATACGTCCCCTACACAGTCATATACATATGTATATAACCTACGTTTCATGTTTTCCTTTACACACCATTATCACGTAACACATAGATTGTTTGTACATAGGCCACGGCCTCCCTCAGATGTCTTTTTCAAGCATGCAAACATTTCTGAGCCACTCATAGCTATTCCCATGGTATCAACATAATTTTATACATTGCTGCTACAGACTATAAGCCTGGTTCTTGTTATACCCCACACTCATCATACTACTCTCTTTTACCCATTTTTAGGCTGTCGAGCTTATATAGTTGCTCCACACGGTTTATTCCCGTGATTTATCATACTACCAGGTACGTACACCTGCTCATATGGTATTCTACCATACATTTCATTTCATCCCCCTAGTTTAGAGTACTGGCAATAGGGTCACAGGATTCCCAATAGGTATTTACCCCGTCTTGGCTGTCGCCATCAGTTAGTGGTCCCGCGAGGCCAACACCCCGCCTCAAACGTTTCGGAGGCAAACACCCATCGGGCCACACGTTAGCTAGCCGCCTCGCATGTTGCAAAGAGAGGGCCTCACCTGTCACTCCCTTCCCCTGTTTTCTGTCGTACAGTCACCGAGAGGCCTAAAACTCCTGCCACTACGTCAAGTGGCCTCAATAACCCCTCGCGCCAACGCATAGATAGAGCCTCTCAAGCCGCTTGGCAACTAGTAGGGCCTCACCTGTCACCAAACAAGCATAATACTTTCGCCATCCGGCCTAGCTAGCCTGCCAGTACAATTTGGTGGTTCTATATACTAATTATTGTTTTATTTATAGTATGTCTCAGGAAGGGGTAGAGGATTTCTCCCTGCCTAGCACCCCGGCTAGAGCTGTCACTCCCACACAAGGAGGAGAGCTAGCTAGTCCAGCATCAATTAGATCCTGGACAATCCCGCGCATAACCACGGAATTAAGGAGACGACAAATCCCCTACCCCGCTACAGCAAGGAAGGCAGAACTTTTCAAACTGCTACGCACATCAACCAATAACATGGAAGCCGGGGAAGGATCTAGCCAGTCCAACCCAGGGGACATACATGCCATGTTATCCTCACTCATGGCATCCATGGGCAAGGTCAACTCCAGGCTGGAGAAACTTGAGTCGGTCACCACGGCCCTCACTCTAGCAGGGCCACCCGCGGCTGCGGTACAAACACCAGCCTTGCCATTAGTCGCTCCAGCCAGCCCCCTGGATGACCAGGAAGTTAGCCCGGCCCACATGATACCTGAGCATATCAAAAGGGATATCCTGGAAGGTAAAGACGTCAACCTGGCTTCCCTGTTGATTGCCTCCCAGGACATTGTGGAACATAAAACGTATGCTTATGATGATGTTTCTGTTATTGTCAGATCTAGGGATGCCCGCCTAAACAGAAAACTGACTATCCCTGAATTTGTTCTAGCATTTGGTATTTACAGGGATGTCGTCTGTGCGGTCTATCCCAACAGAAGAGAGGAGTTCGATCTCTATATGCACAAGCTGGTAGACCTGGGCAACAAATATGGTGGTTCAGCATTCTATGACTACCATAGGTCTTTTTCTGCAAAAGTGGCTGGAGCCTTCTCCCAGTACGGTACACGGTCCAACTGGGGAAGGATTGATACCGTCTTATTCTGCAGACACTTTGCAGGTCTAAGAACACCAGCTTGTGCATACTGCTCCTCCACAGCCCATACTACTAATTTTTGTCCAAACACGGCAGACGGACATGCCTCCACACAAGGAACTACTTCCTCTGGGGATCCAGGGAAACTATCCACAGACAAATTGGGACGCCCAATCAAGTTTCTGGGCAAGTCCCAGATATGTAATAATTTCAATGTTGGGTCTTGTAATTACAGTGGATGTGGACTATTGCATGTCTGTTCAAAATGTTTTAGGGCACATGCTAAGACCATGTGTCCAAATAAAATGTATTCTAAGCCTTACCTTACGTCCATTAATATGCCAGTATTCACAGCATTGATGTCTCAGCACCCATCTAGACACCTGGTAGATTTTCTTATTTCTGGTTTGACAGAAGGCTTCCACACAGGTATCCTACACATACCAGCTGGCACTCTGGAATGCCCAAACCTACAATCCGCCCAACACAACCCCACAGTGGTTGACACCCTCATAAACCAAGAAGTGGAGGAGGGCTTTGTATTGGGGCCTTTTAGAACTCCCCCATTCACAGCATGGCGCACCAACCCTATTGGTATTGTCACAGGGAAATCTTCCCAAAAACAGAGACTCATCATTGACTTATCGGCTCCCCACTCATCGGCCAACCCCAGTCTTAATTCCCTCATACCCTCTGAGGAATTCTCTCTGCAATACACCACCATAGATCACGCCATTACAGCCATCATACAAGCAGGGGTGGGAGCCTGGCTCAGTAAGACCGACATTACTAACGCCTTCAAATTACTCCCTATCCACCCCACACTGTGGCACCTGCATGGCATCAAGTGGTCCGAGAACTACTATTTTTTCTCCCGGTTAACTTTTGGGTCCAAAAGTAGCCCAGCTATTTTCGACACATTTGCCGAAGCACTATGCTGGTTACTATTGAACATAGCCGGATGCCCTACAGTATTACATTATTTGGACGATTTCCTACTGGTCGAGGAGAATACTGCACCTCCCACTAGCCTCAAAGCTACCACTAAGCTGTTTGAACAACTAGGTGTACCCATCTCCCCAAAGAAAACAGAAGGGCCAGACACGGTTATCACTTTTCTGGGTATCCAGTTAGATTCTGCCACAATGCAAGCAAGCCTACCTTACGAAAAGATAGACAATATTCTCACTTACATAAACAACTACCTACAGCTCGGCACTTGCAACCGCAAAGAACTACAGTCCCTGCTGGGGTCACTAAATTTTGCAATGCGCATCATACCTCAAGGCCGCTCCTTTATTTCACGACTATTGCATCTTTTCCCACTTTTTCTACATGACACGCACAGGTTGTCCTTAGATGCCCAAGCTACGGCAGATCTAAACATGTGGAAGAGGTTTTTAACCACTTGGAATGGTAAAAGTATGTTCCTCCCTCAATTGACTGAATCATCTCCTACCATTTGGTCAGATGCGGCATCTACCACTGGTTTTGCAGCAATTTTTGGGAACGAATGGCTTTGGGGCAGCTGGCCTTCAGCAGTTCTGGATTTGGAAGGTTTTTCCACTACCTCAGCTCTTTTTGAGATCTACCCCATAGTGGCGGCTGCCGTAGCGTGGGGTCATTTATGGGCTAATACGCCAGTGCGTTGTTACTCAGACAACCAGGCGACCTGTCACATCATCAACAAAGGTCGTTCCAAATCTCTTACGATTATGAGATTTCTGAGGAAACTCACTTGGTTGGCAGCTTGTCATAATTTCTTCCTATGTTGTTTTCATGTGCCAGGTGTATACAACACAGCTGCTGACAGTTTGTCTCGCTTTAAATTTCAGGAGTTTCATCAAGCACTCCCGTCAGCAGCACCCACAGCCACCATCACTCCAACATTTCAACAACTCATACTGGACTAGACGTCATCATGCAGCATAGCAGGACATTGTCTCAGTTGGCACTTTCACACAACACAAACAAAACGTACAACAGGGCTTTCACACTATTCAAACGATTCCTTCTGGAACATAACATCATACAACCGTTTGTTATGACATCTTTTTTGGGGTTTGCTTCCTTTTGCCACCTTAAACTCAGATTGTCATATAACACCATCAAACTCTATCTCACTGGCATTCAACACCACATGCTCATCTTACACCCAAATAACAACAGTTTCATGGCCTCTCACCAAATTAAGACCATACTCAGAGGTATTCAAAAATCAGAACCCACACATTTGGCCCAGAGGCTACCCATAGATAACCATATCTTCAAAGCTTTATCTAACCTACTCGACCTGAAACCATTTGACACTAATACGAATTCTATCATCAAAACAGCAATATACATCGCTTTCTATGGATTTCTACGACCCAGAGAATTCACTACGACCTCCACGACCCAAACCACTCCATTCCTCCTCTATTCCCACTTGACAAAACAGATGGATCATTACATCCTGTCTTTACCTCACTCCAAAACCAGCCAGCACATACCTGTAAACATTCCGTACTACCCCACTCACAACAGATGGTGTCCCGTAAAAGTTCTTGATGCCTACATACAGCACCATCACTTACTGCCCTCGCAACCGTTATTACAACTACAAGGTGCAGTACTCACCACTACGGCCTTCATGACCTACGTCAGGTCCTTGCTCACACAACTGGGCCTCAATGCAAACAATTACTCAGGACACTCCTTTCGTATAGGAGCCGCGTCCACAGCCTCCCGTTTCAACGTCCCAACTCATGTTATCAAGACACTGGGGCGCTGGAATATATGTACCTGTGTGTTTGTGTACCTATGTGTGTCTGTGTAAGTGTACCTGTGTGTCTGTGTATGCATACCTGTATGTCAGAGTGTATGTGTACCTGTGTGTCTGTGTTTGTGTACCTGTGTCAGAGGGTATGTATACCTGTGTGTCTGTGTTTGTGTACCTGTGTCAGAGTGTATACGTACCTGTGTGTATATGTACCTGTGTGTCAGAGTGTATGTGTACCTGTGTGTCTGTGTTTGTGTACCTGTGTCAGCAGGTATGTGTACCTGCATGTCTGTGTTTGTGTACCTGTGTCAGAGTGTATATGTACCTGTGTGTCAGAGTGTATGTGTACCTGTGTGTCTGTGCATGTGTACATTTGTGTTTGTGTACTTGTATTAATGTGTATGTGTACCTGTGTGTCTGTGTATTTGTGTTTGTGTGTATGTGTACCTATGTGTCTGTATACTTGTGTTAGTGCATATGCAGGGCCGGTGCAAGTCTTCCTGCCGCCCAAGGCAAAGATCCATTTTGCCACCCCCTTTTGAATGCAACTACATTCTCTCAGAAGTTTATTCACTACATTCTGAATTTCAGTGAATTGAAAACCAAATTACATACTTTAAGCAAAAACAGCTGAACTGTGACTGAAGTCGAGTTAGATAATTCTTTAAATCAGTTACTTTGGCCTAAATTTGTAATTTGGTTTTTAAATAGGTCTTATCAGCTGTCCCTTTCCTCCATAGTGCTCAATCTCTCTCATTAGCATTTATCCCCATCTTTCTCCTTTATTTCTGTTTCCCGAAGCTTGCAGTCTCTATGTTCATGATTTCTCTGCTAACTCTACGCCATGGATTCTCTCCAGACTCCCCAATTTCTCTTCATTCCGATAGGGTTATTCACTAAAATGAGAATTGTTGGGAATTCAAAGTGACTTTCTAATTTAAGGCCAAAAAAAACTGTTAATAGATTTGGCTGCTCTGTCCTTACACTTTTTAATTCTGAATCCCCAACAACTCTCATTTATTTATTTATTACTGGTATTTATAAAGTGCCAACAGATTCCGCAGCGCTGTACAATTAGTGGAGGAAGTCCAATATACACAGACAAATACAAAAGGTAGAGAGGGCCCTGCCCGTAGGCTGATATCTAGCCATTGAAGCTCTTTTATACAAAGTGCTTAGCTAAATTGCCCGTGAGCTTACAATCTAAAGGCAAAATATGGAAATGAGACAAGAGGTAGCAGAGGAAATTGAAATTGATTGCAGAGAGAATTTATAGTGTAACTGCAGTGATTAATAACATGAGAAGGGCATGAGGAGGTGATTGACTGTGGTTGGAAACAGCTGGAAGAGTCATGCTTTATAATTAGAAGGAACCGGGGTGGACGGGAAAAGGTGCAGGTGGGTGGATAGAGAAGAGTAGAGTAGAAATGGAGATTCTCAGTTGCTGGGATGGATGGAAAATTGGGCCTGAGGGAGAAGATGAATGCACAGTTATATAAAGGAATTTACCCAGCTAGAAGTGGCAAGGGGGGCTGGAGGGAGAGGGTGGTGGAACAGAGTAGCCATTTGTTGCACATATTAAAATATTTGCCTCTTAAATCCTATCAGCCAGATTAATAATTACTACAGGTAACTGTAAGTACAAATATTACAGTAGTAAACTAAAAGTAAAAATGGTAACATTGTAAAAGTAAATTGATATGTAGTAAAAAGATGGAAGGAATCCGGTGAGGCATCTTCTAAATCCCAGTCCATACCTTAAAACAGCAGAGTAGAAATGGAGATTTTCAGTTGCTGGGATGGAAGTGAATAACCCTGTCATTGTCTTCGGTCAATTTCTCTTCTTTTCTTTTCTTTTCTTTTCTTTTCTTTTCGCTGTCTATTCATTAAACAGTGAGTTGAAATATAACGCAACATTTAGGGCAAAACACATGAGTTGTATAAAGTCATCATCTCAACTCTTTCAAATCACTGTTTAGTGAATAGACTCCTAGGTGTCTAAGGGAAAGCCGAGAGACCAGTGAAAAATTTAAGGAAAGGGAACAGACTGGGAAGACAATTAGGAAAGGGATAGACATTGTTGAGGTATTTAGGAAACCGATACAGACTTATTTATAACATATTTACATGGTTTGCAGCACTCTGATTTGCCAATTTTCTTTCCTTTTTTTATTCTTCTAATTTTGTTTCTGAATCAGAATCACTGTTCAGAAATTCTGCTGAGCTGAACCAAAATTCAGACAAAATTCAGGTGTCCCAAAAATGTTTCTCTTTTCAGGAAAAATGTTTCAGCCAAGCCAAAATTTCTTGCTGTGCAGAAGTTTAAACGTTATGGTACATTTTTATTTTTTCTTACAGGAAGTCGCAATTTATATCAGAAAGAGGTCTGTCATATTATTTCCACCCTTCTATTTTCTGATCATTGACCATAATTAGAATTCTAGCTACATTTACATTGGAAAAAAACAACCAACCAATTAGAACACTGTTTTGGTTTCCAATTGATCAGTTTTGCCTTGCTTATTTGTGCAGCTCTCATGGTGTTTTAAAAAAAAAAAAAAAAAAAATTGTAGTTATATAATTGTGAATACCATAACCCTTACACATATAACATTTTTTTTATCTCAGTGTTCCATTTTACGTTAAAAGTTATTTTGCTAATAAGTTATTACGAACCTTCTAAGAATTGACAATTTCTCATGCTCTTATTGCTATGCTTTACTTTGTAACCTCATTGTTCACTCAATGCTACATAATGAATGGACTGGACAGGAAACCAAAGGCCTGATAAATTGTGGATGCATTAATACGGATATTGACTTTCATAAAGCAGACTCAATTATAATTTCTCTTTGCGCAGTTATTTTTTTTTTCTTTGTTATAAGAACATGCACAAACAACTGTAGCAATCAAGTGTATAGAAGTGACTAGTTGAGCTAATTTATATGCTGTGGGAGACTTACATTTAAATGCAGTTTTAGAATGAGCAAATGAAAATCACTTGGCAATAAGAAACTCAGTGAACAGAGAGCACTGCCAACTATCCAAGATTCAATGCAGATTTTATGAGTTGAGAGAGCATTATAGCAATTACGCAATTGGCCTGATTTCTGTCAGACTCCTACAGAATTTGGCAAGAATGCTAAGCGTTCCTCTGTGCATAAACAACACCTAGAATTATTTATAATGAGTCATTGGTGTCAGAGTTCTGTGTCAAAGGATTATGGGATATCTTAAGAGCATCTTGTTTATCAGCTCAAGGGAACGAAATTGGTTTGGTCGCATGCTTTTCCTTTTTAGGATCAGCAAAAATTGCATATTTTATTTGGCAGCAAAATAGCAATTGATAGAACACAAATAAAGAATTCAAATATTTAATCTCTGAAAAACAGGCCCACTGTGAAAAGGCTGGTATTGATACAGCAGTCTTTAGATTTCTTTGTATTGTGGAACTCACAGGTTAATGAATGTGTGAATTCACTCAATTTGCATACCGTTTATACAAATCACAAGATATAGCACTCAACCAAACTATATCGAACGTTGCAATTATTGTATGATTTTGACAAGTGAATATTTCTTTCTGGATGCACGTTAATGCAAAATTGACTGTTTGTTCCAAGAAATATGCTTATTTGTGTACAATAAATATGCAACCCTAAACAATGGTGGCTTTGATTATAGAAACCAGTAGCACAAGAAAAGGGAATTGTCAGGATTTAACTGTAATGAGATTTGCATATTTGCATATACCATCCGTGTATACATATTTTTTTCCCCTTTGCTTCTTGTCAAAAGAAAATGAAAATATTTGCTTTAAGATTTACTCTAAGATAATTGCCTTGTCTTGATTTATAATAAAATAAAACTCTGCGTTTCTATAGCACATTGATATACAAGAGAGGCCAACTGGCTTTTGACTGTCATCAAATTGTTTTTTTCTATCAAATTTTTTATAAATTTGTGAGTAATGAAATTATGATGAATGCTTACATTTTTACCTGTGTTAACGCTAGTCTTCATTTGTGTTAGCCTCTTAAATTCTTTTCAAGTATGTAGGCAAATAAAAAAATGTGGCAAGCAATTTAGAACATTTAATGTAAATTTTCCAGTAGGGTTTAAATATGTTTAAAAATGCCACCTCCACCTTCACCAAGGTCTGTGAACTGTGGGAGCAATACGAGGAGTCCGCCCCTGTCGCATAAATACTGCCCAACCACACATGTACCTACACACAGGGGGAAGACCACCACCTAATTTGAGAGTATACGAGACTTACCCTCACAGAATAACCAAGCCTTTTTATATTTAATGTTCTTTGTTTATTAAGATGTTTTTCTTAACATTGTAAACCTTATGATAATCAATATCCACCTTAAGGAACTTTATACCACCACAAAACTGACAGAAAGAAGCTAGAGGTACCCTGAACACTGTCATATATGTAGCCATACTGAGAAACATGTAACATGCGCAACATGCAATAACTACTAAACGCATGGAACAGGCTTCTGCGAAAGCCATGACATATGTTAATGCACTTTTTTCATCTGTCAATGCAAAAATAGTGTTTAAGAAAAATACAATTAATGATATATTTGCTTTACTTTTATAGACTGATGAGATATAAAGTATTTTTTATTTATGTTAGATTCATGTTCATTACTACCGCTTAATTTTATCTCAATCAACAATATCAAGGTTATTCACTAAAATTATAATTGTTGGTAATTAAAGGGGATTCAGAATGAATTTAAAATGCATGGCCCAAGTAGTCAAACTGGAAGCGTAGATCACTTGAAGAACTTTTCCAGTTTTGCTACTTTGCTTTAAATTAGAAACTTACTTTGAATTCCCAACACTTTTTACTGAAGTAAATAACCCTGCGCATATCATTGGAGGATATTTAAATTGAAAGGGTGGTGTTAGCATTATTGAACATGAGATACATTCCTTTCACTCATAGATGCAATCCTTTCACACAATGTTTTTAAATGGCAAGACCGAGTCATCAAATGGAAAGTTATTGTGCAGCATGGATGAATGAGACATTTTATTTCACTTGAGTTTTAATGACACTGATTTATGGGTATAATACCTTTAAACACATTGCTGTTGTTTATTTTAATTTATCTTTAAAAATGCGCTCATGTATAGTAATAGTGTGTGCACTTATTTAGAATTAGTGATGACTAATAATCTACAATGTTCTGATTTAATTATCACACTGATATGTATTTATATAAATATACATACATATATACAAAAACTCCAAATGATGGTCAGCACTCCTGGGCCGTATTAATTGGATTGAATTTCCCTTCCCACATCCATACTGATTATACAATATTGTGACGCAATGTATGCAGTAATAATCATAGCCTCCGATTTCACGGATATGGGTACAGTTGTGCTCAAAAGTTTGCATACTCTTGGAGAATTGGTAATATGTATACCATTTTTAAAGGAACACTATAGGGTCAGGAACACAAACATGTATTCCTGATCCTATAGTGTTAAAACCACCATTTAGCCCCCCCCTTGGGCCCCTCATGCCTCCCTAAATATAGCAAAAGCTTACTTGTTTCAAGCCTGAAGCTGTAGCTCTGCATGCTGTTTGCCTCAGAATAGTAAGCTATCTGCTGAAATCATCAGAAGTGGTGGCCTGATTCACAGTGCTTCTCCATAGGATTGGCTGAGACTGACAAGGAGGCAGATTAGGGGCAGAGCCAGCACAATTCAAACACAGCCCTGGCCAATCAGCATCTCCTCATAGAGATGAATTGAATCAATGAATCTCTATGAGGAAAGTTCAGTGTCTGCATGCAGAGGGAGGAGACACTGAATGTTTGGATGCATTTTAGGCAGCCATGACCCAGGAAGGATCTCGAACAGCCATCTGAGGAGTGGCCAGTGAAGTTATCACTGGGCTGTAATGTAAACACTGCATTTTCTCTGAAAAGAAAGTGTTTACAGCAAAAAGCCTGAAGGTAATGATTCTACACACCAGAATAAATTCAATAAGTAGTTGTTCTGGTGACTCTAGTGTCCCTTTAAAGAAACCATGAGTGAGCAGCTAAACACATTTATTTTATTTCTTATGGGATTCATATTCAACTGTAGGTTATAACAAAATGGCACAATCATAAAAGAAAACATGGCAACAAAGAATAAAATGAAATGACCCCTGTTCAAAAGTCTGCATACCCTTAGTTCTTAATACTGCGTATAACCACTCTTAAGCATCAATGACAGTCTTTTGCAATAGTTGTCTATGAGGGCCCAATACCTGCAGTATAGCTGCCCATTTGACACACAAAATGCCTCTTTGGTCGTCTTGCATGAACCACACGTTTGATATGTCCCAACAGTGGCTTAATGATATTATGGTCAGGTGACTGTGATAGTCACTCCAGAGCCTTCACCTTTTTCTGCTGTTACCACTAGATGGTTAACTTGGCCTTTTGCTCACGGTCATTGTCATACTGGAAGGTCCAAGAGCGTCCCATGTGCAGTGTTCATGCAAATTGACTGCCAGTACTTTTTGATAACATGCTGCATTCATCTTGCCATCAATTTTCACAAGATTCCCCATGCCTTTAGAGCTCACACACCCTAAATACATCAGTGAATCACTACCATGCTTTGCAGTGGGGATGATATTCTTTTTACTATAGGCCTTGTTGACCTCTCTCTAAACATAACTCTTATTGTTTTTTGCCTTCTTTTTAGATCAACAGAAAAAATCAAATGTGAGAAAGGCTGAACATGATGGAAGTGTGTTGCTTTTCAGCTGTGTAACTACATAAACGTTTCTTTGCATTAGTCTAAATCTCCTTTCTTCCAGTTTAAATGCGTGACCTTGAATAGCCCTGTTTATGTATAGATTTCCAGATAATGGTTTGTACTGCCCCCGAATATATTTGTATAATGCTATCATATCCCCTCTGAGGCACTGTTTTTCTAAACTAAAGAGAGTTAAATTTTTTAACCTCTCTTCATAAGTTACATGCTCCATTCTTTTATCAATTTTGTAGCTCGCCTCTGCACACTTCCTAGTGTTGTAATATCCTTCTTTAGAACAAGTGACCAAAATTGCACAGCATATTAAAGGTGTGGTCTTACCAGTGATTTATAAAGAGGCATACATTTTTGTTGTTTCCTGTAAATATAAAATTGATTGTTCTGCATATAGTAAGTATTAGCAACCAAACTAAGACAGTGGTAGAACTAACACAGAGAGTTCAAGAATTCTCCCACATCGCAAGGCTGGCTAAAAGGTAGCCACAATACTTTGCCAGTTGGGGCTCTACAATTTACCCATCCTTGCAGGGTTGTTTTTAGCACTGAGCAGTGTTTGTGTGTTTGAATGTAAGTATGATTTTGTATGGAACATTGTTGTTGTTTAACCCCTTAAGGACACAGCTTCAGAAGCTTGACTTACGCTTAATGACACAAGCAATTTTTGCATTTTCTTGCTGTTTGCGTTCAACTGCAATTTGCATCTCTCTCATTTATTGCACCGACACATATTATATACTGTTTTTTAAAGGACAGAAAGGGCTTTAATTTGATATAACATATATATATATAAATGCTTACTTATTATAAAAAAAATACAGAAAAATGCAAAAAAAATGAAAAATATTGTTTTTTTTTACAGTTTTTGCAATAATAATGTGTGCATAATTAGTGCAGGTTAAGGAAAGTAATTAAAAATAAATTTATTTATTTGTTCTGATTTACAGAATATATAATGTGTCTGGGATTTTAAGTTTTTTTTGGTAGTTACAGGTCACAAAGCACAAGGAGTAAAATAAACTTTTAATGTGGAGCGATTTTAGAATTTGGTATGTTTGTCTTGTAAGCTTAATAGCCATAAAAGAAAACAAAATTGCCACACAAAAGTATATATTTATATAAAGTAGACATCACGGGCTATTTACCTAAGGTTGTTTTGACACTTTCTACGTAGCCATTTCACCGCCAACCTCTGCTAAATATTGGAGTAAAATTGTGTTCTTTTTGGTTTTTGGCACACAAACTTATAACAGAGAAATTCTCGTGTATATTTTGTAAAATTGGTGTGTGCTATTCCTGTACAAAGTTTTATTTTGTGTTCAGTTACATCTGCTGAGTAAAATGACACCCCCATTGTATGTCTTTTGCACTATTTCGTGAAGTTACAGTGCCATACAGGATACCTGTCCTTTTCAGTATTCACAGTAGAATTTTGAGAGATGGATTTAATGAGCCTTAGCTTCCATTTTGGGGTATTATAACAGTTTGGCTGTTCAAAAAACCCCACAAAGGCCTACCATTTGTAAAAGTAGACACTCCAGGGTATCTTATAAGGTGCATATTGTGCCTTAACATGCCCCCATTTTTTCACCAATATATGCCAAAGTATGTGGTAAAAAATAATTTTGTGCATTTTTTACATACGGATTGCATTTTTGCTGGGCGTTTTGTATATTTCATATGTGCCACTAAGTTCAAACCCCCCAAATTATGCTCAGCTAAGTCTTCTGAGTAAAATGACACCCCATATGAATGTCTTTGGCACTATTTCGTGAAGCTACAGTGCCATATAGGAGACCTGTCCTTTACAGTATTCACAGTAGAATTTTGAGAGATGGATTTAATGAGCCTTAGCTTCCATTTGGGGTATTATAACAGTTTGACTGTTCAAAAAACCCCCACAAAGGCCTACCATTTGTAAAAGTAGACACTCCAGGGTATCTTATAAGGTGCATATTGTGCCTTAACATGCCCCCATTTTTTCACCAATATATGCCAAAGTATGTGGTAAAAATAATTTTGTGCATTTTTTACATACGGATTGCATTTTTGCTGGGCGTTTTGTATATTTCATATGTGCCACTAAGTTCAAACCCCCAAATTATGCTCAGCTAAGTCTTCTGAGTAAAATGACACCCCATATGAATGTCTTTGGCACTATTTCGTGAAGCTACAGTGCCATATAGGAGACCAAGCCATATCCGTTTTACCAAACTTTGAATTTTGACGCTGGGCCTATGTGCAATTTCCAAGCATCTTCGCAGGTTTTAAATTCAAACTACCCCACAAAGGCCTACCATTTCTTAAAGTAGACACCCCAGGGTGTTTCAAAAGGTATAGTTTGAACCTTAGCGTGGGATCATTTTTACGCTAGCTTGTACCAGATGTAGTGGTAATAAGCGTTTTTTCTGCCTTTTTGACATACAAAGTGAGTTTGCACAGTATATTTTGCAAACCTTATGTGTGCTACGACTGTATAATAGTTCATATGTTGCTCAGCTATGTCGACTGAGTACAGCAATACCCCCGTATGTACCTTTGCCAGGTATGTGTGGACATCGGAGGGGCACATTTGGGACACAGCCATTCCAGTTTTTTCAAACTTTGAATTTTTATGCTGTGCCTATGTCCCATTTTAGAGTATTTTACCAGGCTATATAATCCAAATTCCCCATAAAGCCATACCATTTCTTAAAGAAGACATCCCAGGGTATTTCAAAAGGCATATTTTGAACCTTAGCGTGGGATCATTTTTCCGCTAGCTTGTACCAAGTGTAGTGGTAATAAGCATTTTTTCTGCCTTTTTGACATACAAAGTGAGTTTGCGCAGCATATTTTGCAAACCTTATGTGTGCTATGACTGTATAATACTTCATATGTTGCTCAGCTATGTCGGCTGAGTACAGCAATACCCCCGTATGTACCTTTGCCAGGTATATGTGGATGTTGAAGGGGCGCATTTGAGACGCAGCCATTCAGTTTTTTTCTAACTTTGAAGTTTTACGCTGTGTCCATGTTCCAATTTGGAGTAGTTTAGACGGTTGGTTATTGAAACTTCCCCACAAACACATACTATTTATTAAAGAATACACCCTGGGGTAATTCAAAAGGCATATTTTGAACCTTGGCGTGGGATAATTTTTTCTCTAGTTTGTTCCAGGTGTAGTGGTAATGAGCGTTTTTAAAATGTATTTTTTTACTTTTTATAACTTTTTTACTTTTAAAAACTAGTTTTTAAACTTTTGTTTTGCTTATAAATTTTTTTTAAACTTTCCTAAACTTTCTTAAAACTTTTTTACAGATTTAACATTTTTCTAAGCTTTTTTTTTTTACCGTTAACCCCTAACTAGCAGTATGCAGCAGTAACAGTAAATTCCCAATTTTCCCATAACTCCCACCCACCCCAGCTAGCAAAATATATAGTTATAAAATATTTAAATTAATTAATTAAATAAATTGAACCCCTGAGGGTTAAAAAAATAAATAAAAGTTAATCCTCAGGGGTTAAAAAAAATTAGATCACAGTATAATACTGTGATCTCTATTTGATCGCTGTAGGCAGTGATCGACTGGCAGGGAAGGGGTTAATTTTTATTTGGACTAGGTAAAGTGTGTTTTTTTGTTTTTTTTTACTTAAATGTTATTAAAACATTTTTTTAAGCTTAATTTTTAACTTTTTAAAGTTTCTTTTAAAACTTTTTTTAACGTTAACCCCTAGTTAGCCTAACGCCAGATCCCCCAATTCCCCACTAACTTCCACCCACCCCAGCTATCTAAATATATAAGTAAAAAATAATTTAATTAATTAATTTAATTAATTTATCCCCTGAGGGTTAAAAAAAAAAAGAATTAACTCTCAGGGGTTAAAAAAAAAAATATAGTAAGTATTAGCAACTAAACTAAGACAGTGGTAGAACTAACACAGAGAGTTCAAGAATTCTCCCACATCGCAATGCTGGCTAAAAGGTAGCCACAATGCTTTGAATATTTAAAGATATTTCTATTGAATGCCCTTCCTTTTATGTCCATAATAAATAACTACTTATTAAGGTTTGTTTTTGTCTGATATTACAATACTGCAATACAATACTTCAATGAACACATTTCTGAAAATGGCGTACCTGGTTTGTGCTTTATAGGAATTTACATTGTTTTTACTTGCATGCTGATTTTGTTGGTATTGATTTTAAAGACACCTATATAAAGAGATGGTAGCAGTAAGGGAAGAATATTTTTATTTCTTAAGGTCTGGGATAAATAAGAAATGTGTTTAGTTATCCCTTGTATTTTCTACACTGAAACACTGGATTAACAATGTGGAATTGAGAATTGTGTAAATTGATTCACCGAATTGCTACATACTAAATACTCATGGAGATTCACTGGCGAGGCTACAATATGTTTGACACATACAGCCTATTCCAACGATTCAACTAACATAGACCTCAAGCACTTACTAAGAGGGGCTGGAGAAAAAAAAAGTAGAAAGCACATAGAGGAAACATGATTATCTAAATTCAACTGCAGTTGTAAAATCCACTTCAGTTGGCCTGCTTTTTTGTTAAAGGAAAATTTTATTTAGTATTGCACGATTAAATAGAGTCAGTGGACCAGTTATATTTAATCTCATACAGAGCTGTTAGACCCTTATAAATTCACCACTTTGTGTTGCATTACACACTTTTTCTCAATTATCCCAGACAAAATATCCACTTTGTTCTGTGTACTGTAGCATAACAAACCATGTAAGTAAATTGTAAAATCAAAGGAGCACAAATATAAAAGGAATATATTTTCTATGGAAAATCCTGATATTTACTATATAATAACTTCTACTTATTACTAAAATTGTTACAGTGCTTTGTGACAAGTGCCTTGTCTTCTTAAATATATGCAGATAATATATTATTTGCTGTCTATGCAAAACAATGCTTTAAATTAATATTTCTCAAATTAAAATAAACAAAAACAGTTTTATTAGTTTTATTATTGGGGGGAGAGGGGTTCCAAACACATATCTTTTTTTTCTGTTATTCATTTTTAGAAACAGTGTTTTAAATTGTATTTATTTTATTAGTTTTTTTTTTAATACAATCCAGTATTAGTCGCCAATAATAGTACATGCAGCACCCAAAGTGTGCCAATAGGGTTTACAGTACAAAAAAGAATGTTCCTGTCCCTTACCTCAAAACAATAAGTAAACATTGCAATTCCAATTATCTTTGGTGACTCTGTAATGTATCCAAAGGTGAACAAGGCAGCATATTGATCTCCTTAAACATAGTCAAGCCTTGACTAGTTTGATTGGAATTACAATGTTTCATTTGTTTATTATACAACAATATTGTCAAATAGTGGGGGAAAATGGAGTAAGTCACTAGGAAACGGAACTTAGGTGGGTGAAGAGAGATTTGAGGAGGAGCTAAAAAAAATGGAACCTGATGCAAAGTGAAATTATAAGAGACTATTAAAGGGAAAATAAGGTGCTAAGAATACAAACTTGTACACTATGCGCCCACCCCCTATCCATCACAGTCCCCCCCAACTCAGCCAATAAAAGGTTAAAAACCTGGGTCAGGCTCTGCTGCTCATCCGCCGACGTCAGATGGCGAGGAGACCTAATGCGCATGTGCGGCAAGCACAGCAACTGCATTAGGACTTCACCATAGGAAAGCATTGCATCAATGCTTTCCCATGAGGTTTTAGCTGATGCTGAATGTCCTTATGCAAAGTCCGCTAAGTACCAGGAAGCACCTCTATTGGCCGTTGTGGCGGAACCAGCCTCGCCACTGGGCATTGGAGAAGACTGATTGCCAGCCTCCTGCCATGTGACTACGGCCCCTGGGATGTATTGCCTGCTCTCCTGTACTGCTGAGGATTGCTACCAACTAGGTGGGTTTGGCTATGGAGCTTGTGTAGTGCCCTCTGTTGGTAGCAACAGTAATAAGCACTAACTGAATAGCAAGACTGTTAATTTGCATATTTGGGTAGATTTGCATATCGCTAATTCTGCATGCAGGAGAGACATGTTGTGTTAATTATGGTCTTCCCCACCCATTTATAAATATGTAATTATGTTATAATAAATCACTGTATGTTGCCTACTATGATTTGACTGTTTGTAATTGTATTGAGTTTTCACAGCAATGTTAATGTAATGACCATATGGGTTAGTCCCAAGTAAATAAAGTTTTAGACAATTCTACTTCACCCTCAATTTGGAGTGCCGTCTCTTATTGGGGGAATCTGCTACAAGGGATTGCTATGCTTGTCATACTCCCTTGCTAAATCACTACTAAGCTCTTGTAAGAGCTTGTTCCTGCAATGCTCTCTGAAGGAGTCTACGGTGGTTATGGTGTCGACTGGAGTGCTTGGAGCCCTCAGGAAGTGCTAGGAGGTACCCAGTCGGGGTGCCAGGTGATCCGTTACAACCGTCTAGTAGACAGCCTCGAGAAGTGGAGTTAACCCCACAAGGTAATTATTGCAGTTTCTCAATAGCTGCAATAATTACAATTGCAGAGTTAAGGGGAAAGGGGGCACTGCAATTTTTAGACTTCAAAATTAGAATTCAACCGTCTTATGTAAAGCACAGGAATTTACTCACAATGCATGACCAAATGTGTTTAAGACCACCAATGTAAATGAGTGCCCAATATTGGCATGTCAAAGCCTAACTTTTAATTATAAAATGGAAGGTGTATTTGTAACTAGATTGAATCTCTCTAATAATAGAATGGGTATCCCTGTTCAAAAGGATCATGTATTATACAGTGAGCAAAATGAGAAATAAATATAAAATATTTGTTGTAATTAGATAAGAATTAACTATATAAAAAGGAAAAGGACATACCAATGCATAAACTGAGATGAGTAACAACATGAGTAGCCCTGAGTGGGCGGTGAGAAGGAGGACAGCTGGGATCAGGAAAAGGAGTAACGTGAACCAGTCATCCACAAACATTGTTCAAGACAAAGCTTACTGGCAAGCACTGAAAAAGAGGTGCCTCCAATCTAATAAATTAAATTACATAAAACACATATGTATTCACACAAGGTAGGTATCAAGCCAAACAAAGCACTATAAGCATGATTCCCAGGCTGATTTGGAATGTCCACAGACCAGAGGAAGATTTCAGCTGCAAAGCCAGATTTACTGTATCTCCATTCATGTCCATCCACTTCCTGGTACACCTCTAGCCCAGCTTCCAATATGGACGTGTTTAGTGAATAAATGTCCAATTTCATCAGGATATGGGCATGAATCTAGTGTCCTATATATATATATATATATATATATATATATATATATATATATATATATATATATATGTCTTGCTACACTGTAATACATTGTCAAGTCTCTCTCTTGATACAATTTAATGTTGCAGACTTATTATTGAGATCAGTATATTATTGCATAAATATTTACAATATTAACAGCAAAATTATATTTCTTACTTTATTCTCATGTATATTTGCACTAAAGAAAGAGCTTAAAACTGATCTGTCACTTTTGGGAATTTGTGTATATTTTGCAAAAAAAATCCAAAAGTGACAGATCCAATGTGAGTAGAGCAGCCATGGAATGTGTGTGTGTGTGTATGGACTCAGCAGTCTGTGTGTGTGAGTGTGTGTGTATGGACTCAGCAGTCTGTGTGTGTGTGTGTGTGTGTATGGACTCAGCCGTCTATGTGTGTGTGTATGGACTCGGCAGCAGGGCCGCCATCAGAACATGACAACCATAACGGTTGTCATGGGCCCGGCGGTCCTGGGGGGCCCGAGCCCCACATTTCTTATGTGCACATATATACATATAGCAATTTTCACTATATATATGTGCACAGAGGACCCCCTGCTACCTGTACATTGAGGAGGGGGCCAAGCAGCACACTCTGCCCTCCTTTCCAGTTGCTCTCTGTCTAACTTTCCTGCGCCCTGTGGCAGCTAGAGCATTGCCACGGGTTACCATGACAATGCTCTGCACAGCACGCAGGCCTGTCTTGCAAGATTTAGTCAAAGAGGAGCTGGAAAGGAAGACAGTGTGTGCTGCTGGGCCCCCTCTTCAATGTACCGCGGCTGGCTCCCTCCACCATGCCATCGGACCACCAGGGATTGTGATCTCCCCGCTATCTGGCACGGTAAGAACCAGGGAGGGAGGAATAAAATTGAATATACACAAATAAATAAAATAAAAACTCACTACATTCACTAAACACACTCTGCACTACACACACACTACATTCATTAAACACACTTTGCTCTACACACACACACTACATTCACTATACACACTTTGCACTACACACACACACTACATTCACTAAATACACTCTGCACTACACATACTCACACTACATTCACTATACACTCTCTGCACTCACTACAAACACTACATTCACTAAACACACTCTGAACTACACACACACTACATTCACTAAACACACTGTGCACTACACACACTACATTCACTAAACACACTGCACTCACTACAAACACTACATTCACTAAACACACTCTGCACAACACACACACTACATTCACTAAACACACTTTGCTCTACACACATACACACTACATTTACTATACACACTCTGCACTACACACACACACACTACATTCACTAAACACACTCTGCAGTACACATACTCACACTACATTCACTATACACTCTCTGCACTCACTACAAACACTACATTCACTAAACCCACTCTGCACAACACACACACACACTACATTCACTAAACACACTTTGCACTACACACACGCTACATTCACTAAACACACTTTGCAGTACACACACACACACTGCATTCACTATACACATGTTGCACTACACATACTCACACTACATTCACTATATACCCTCTGCACTCACTACAAACACTACATTCACTAAACCCACTGTGCACAACACAAACATACTACATTTACTAAACACACTTTGCACTACACACACACACACACACACTACATTCACTAAACACACTCTGCACTACACATACTCACACTACATTCACTATACACTCTCTGCACTCACTACAAACACTACATTCACTAAACCCACTCTGCACAACACAAACATACTACATTTACTAAACACACTTTGCACTCACTACACACACACTACATTCACTACAAACACACTGCATGCTCTATACACACTACATTCACTATACACACTACATCCACTACAAAAACACACACTCTGCATTCACTATTCACATCTACATTCACTACACACACACACTCTGCATCTAATGCATGCATACAAACATTACATATATTACACAAAACGTACAGCATCCACTATACACACTGCATCCATGACACACATACTGCATCCACTATACACACTGCATTCATGACACACATACCGCATCCACTACACACATTCTACATCCACTATACACACTGCATCCATGACACACATTCTACATCCACTATACACACACACAAATGTCATCCTTGTGGGCGGACTCGGGACTGGCCCCGGGGGGCCAGATCTTGAGCTGTGTCAGGGGCCCTAAAATTTCTGATGGCAGCCCTGCTCACCAGTCTGTGTGTGTGCATGGACTTACCAGTATGTGTGTGTGTATGGACTCAGCAGTCTCTGTTTGTATGGACTCAGCCACTGTGGGTGTGTGTGTGTGGACTCAACAGTCTGTGTATGTGTATGAACTCAGCAGTCTGTGTGTGTGTGTGGGGGGGGGAGCTCAGCAGTCTGTGTGTCTGTGTGCGTGTGTATGGACTCAGCAGTCTGTGTGTGTGTGTATGGACTCAGAAGTCTGTGGGTGTGTGTATGGACTCAGCAGTCTGTGTGTGTGTGTGTGTGTGTGTATGGACTCAGCAGTCTGTTTGTGTGTATGAACTCAGCAGTCTGTGTGTCTGTGGGTGTATGGACTCAGAAGTCTGTGGGTGTGTGTATGGACTCAGCAGTCTGTGTATGTGTGTGTGTGTGTGTGTGTATGGACTCAGCAGTTTGTGTGTATATGTGTGTATGGATTCAGCAGTTTGTATATGTGTGTGGACTCAGCAGTCTGTGTGTATGGACTCAGCAGTCTGTGTGTGTGTGTGGATTCAGCAGTCTGTGTGTGTGTGTCTGTGTATGGACTCAGCAGTCTGTGTGTGTGTGTGTGTGTGTGTGTGTATGGACTCAGCAGTCTATGTGTGTGTATGGACTCAGCCCACTGTGTGTGTGTATGGACGCAGCAGTCTCTGTGTGTATATGGACTCAGCAGTCTGTGGGTGTGTATGGACTCATCAGTCTTTGTGTGTGTGTATATGGTCTCAGCAGTCTGTGTGTGTGTGTATGGACTCAGCAGTCTGTGTGTCTGTGTGTGGATGTGTATGGACTAAGCAGTCTGTATGTGTGTATGGAATCAGCAGTCTGTGTGTGTGTGTGTGTATGGATTCAGCAGTCTGCGTGTGTTTATGGACTCAGCAGTCTGTGTGTGTGTGTCTGTGTGTGTATGGACTCAGCAGTCTCTGTGTGTGTGTATGGATTCAGCAGTCTGCGTGTGTTTATGGACTCAGCAGTCTGTGGGTGTCTGTGTGTGTATATGGACTCAGCAGTCTGTGTGTGTGTCTGTGTGTGTATGGACTCAGCAGTCTGTATGTGTGTATGAAGTCAGCAGTCTGTGTGTGTGTGTGTGTGTGTATGGATTCAGCAGTCTGCGTGTGTGTATTGACTCAGCAGTCTGTGTGTGTCTGTGTGCGTATATGGACTCAGCAGTCTGTATATCTGTGTGTGTGTGTGTGTGTGTGTGTGTCTGTGTGTGTGTATGGACTCAGCAGTCTGTATATCTGTGTGTGTGTGTGTGTGTGTACTCAGCAGTCTGTGTGTACATGTATAAATCAGCCTGTGTGCATTCAGCAATGCCTGTGTGCATTCAGGAGTCTGTGTGCATTCAGAAATCTGTGTGTGGGTGTGTTTTCAGCAGTCTCTCGGTATTCGTATTCAGTGTATTGTGTGTATGTACTCAGCAGTCTATCAATAATTCATTTTTTTATTCCTGTGAGTTGTTGTGTAGTAAGGGCCCCAGTGCACTGCTTTGCCCGGGGGCCCTTAACGCTGTTAAGATGGTACTGCTTGTGTGTGTCAGTGAGCTTCTATTTAGTGAGCGTGTGTGTGTCAGTGAGCTTGTCTTTAGTGCGCTTGTGTGTGTCCCTGAACTTCTTTGTAGTGAGCCTTGTGTTTATACAAGTGAGTTTGTAAGCACTTGTGTGAGTCAGAGAGTTTTGTCTGTCAGTAAGCCTATTTGCGCATGTCAGTGAGCTTGTGTGCTTACTGTACAATATATACATATTGACTTGTAGAAATGGCATACGTTTTTTTCCAGGGCTGCTTTGGATTCTCAGTTTGGCTCTGCCAGTGAGTGTGCTTTACCGCTGAATCATCTGTGTGAGCTTCCGCACACTTTAGCTCTGTTACACGTGTTGTAGAATTATAGAATTCTTGAAATTATCTAAGCTAATGCTTTGGCAGGAAGAAATGTGCTGAGTAATAAAATGTGTATTTACTAAAAGAACCTTGAAACTAACAATACTAACTACTCAAAATGGCTGCCAAAGGACACCTCCCATCGAGTGAACACCTCGTGCTAACAAGATGGCGCCTACATCTTGTGTCCACTCCCGTGTCAAGGATGACATCACCTCTTAATGGGAGGGCATCTAACTAACCACTTAACACCTGGACCAATTATTAATGATTATTTGCTGTTATCTTGAATTCTTCAGTGATGTAAAAATGTCTTTATAAGGGTCTGCGCACCCATTTTCTGTTAGAAGCCATTAAACTTCTCCGAAGTTCTTTCATTAACCTGAACTCTGTGTCTCAGTGTGAATTTACTTCTGCGTGCACGCAACTTTATTATCTTTAATTTGGACAGGAACAGATAGTCATTCAAACTAATTGGTTTGCAGAAAATAATCTACTACACACGCGTCTGGGAGCTGCTGTTGACAGGTACTAGTAGTCTAGAGATTGGGACATGGGGTATATGCTCAGCTATCTGTATAATACTATAGTGCTGTTCTCTGTATAATACAGATCTGTGTGTGTATAATATCCCGGGATAGTCAGTGCTTCCTGTATAGTGCTGCTCTTTGTATAATACAGGTCTGTGTCTGTATAATATCCTGGGACAGACAGTTTTCCCTGTATAGTGCTGCTCTCTGTCTTGGGATATAATACACAAACAGACCTTTATTATACAGAGAGCAGCACTATACAAAGAGCACTGACTGTCCCGGGATATTATACACACAGTCATGTATTATACAGAGAGTAGCACTATACAGGGAGCACTGACTGTCCCAGTTTATTATACACACAACCCTGTATTATACAGAGAGCACTGACTGTCCAGGGATATTATACACAGACAGTAATTGATAGCTGTGCTGCAAAATGTCCTTGGAAAGTTTTTTTCAAATGTTGGCATCTATGGCACTGTATCAAGGGAAATGTGTTTGTTTTTTAATAATCCCTGGTGGAAAATAATGAATCCTCCACCAGGATTATTAAAAAAAAAACAACACATTGTGTCGGGGGCGGGGCTTAACATGTGGCACGGGCGAGGTTAAACTGTGGCGAGGGTGGGGTTAAATGTGCCCCCCTACTTTTGTCCCTGGCCCACCATGTGCCCCCCCTAAAAATGAATCCTAGAGTCAACACTGAAAGTAGCCTCTACTTTGTGTTACGGTATCTTTGGATTGCGTTGGTATTTCAGTGAAATTTAAACACAGTCTTGATCAGTATTTTATATAGAATATATCTTTATAAAATACTAAATAATAATACATAAATTCGTAAATAACTTCCATATTGTTAAAACTTCTTAGTAAAAAATGCTGTTGCAAGATTTTTTTTATAAATAGAAGAAATGTGTTCATATTGAAAGACATGCATTCATATTAAATGCTAAAGAAGTTTTAATAAAATATTTGCTTCATATACTCTCCTGATGTTTGCTTCCTCCACTCACAATATGATATCCTGAAATGGATAGAGTAGCTAAACATTTAGCCTCCCCTCCTCCTAATGACACAATCAGTATCCCACAATTCCCCAGTTTTTGGATACTGTGTACTTTTGCGTCACCTGGAGAAGTGGCAGCCCCCATAGAAAGAGAAAAGGAAAGGTCAAATTAACAAAATGCCAAGTAACTTTTCATCCATACAATTCGTCATCTTAATATATACATAAATGTATAAAAGGCATCAGTAAGATTTACAAAATAATAAACAAATACAGGCATTTCTCACTTTATGAACTCTCACTTATGAACTACCGCCTTTATGAACCTTTTTCTGGATGCGCCGCCATTTTGTTTCATCACCATTTTGTGTCAGTGGTCCACGGATCAGGACCAAGGAGAGTGCTTTGGAGCACAAACAAGAAGAGAAGAAGAATTTTTGGTCAGGAGAAGACAAGAAGAGAGATGAGGATCATCATCATTCAGTTCCTAAAGATAAAGGGAAGACTAAAAAACAGGTACTGTATTCTTTTTGTGCTTTCATCAGCATACATTACAGATCCTGTAATATTATTGCACTGTGTGCTATTGAGTATAGATTTGAATTAATTTGTCTGTGTGTGTCTGACATAGCTGTCTGTGTGTATGTGTGTTTGCCATTGTGCCATGTTTTGGCAGGCAGCAACAGTAAGGAGCAGGAGGAAGGCTGAAAAGCCTGAAAAGGGGGACAAAGAAGAAAGTTTGTGAAGTGTAAAAATAAAAGGAGTAACAAAAAAGTGCTAAAAAAGAGATGCAAGCTTGAAAGTAAGAGAGGAGAAGGAGGAGAGTTTGAGAGCTGTAAAAATAAAAGTAAAAGAAAAGTGATAAAGGAGAGGGGGAAGCTGATAATGAAGAAAATGAATAAGTAGGTGGGCTTAAGAGAGGTGCCCCCATTCAACAAGTGCAGCATGTCTCTTCATTGAATAGTATGAGGATTGATGATAATTTGATGAAGATTTCTATATGGTATGTATGCCTTTAAAATTCATACAACATACATGTATTTGCTATGCTTTCATTTTGTATTTGTACTTAATAATTTAGGTTTTCAATGGTAAAAATTGTTGGTCAGGAACAGAACCCGTGTTTATTACATTGTGTCTATGGGAAATTACTTCTCACTTTAAGAACTCTCACTTTATGAACTAGGCTTCGGAACCAAGAGAGTTATGATCAATGGAAATGTGCCCAATGTGAAGATATCGAGATATGTTATAGAGAACACAGGTAAGAGTGGTTTTAATGTATTAAATAATGTTGTAAATAATCTAGTTGTAAATGTTGTAAATAATCTAGTTTTATTGAAATATAAAGATTAAATGAGGTTTGCTGATACGCTATGAATGATATGTACATTGATTTTTCAGAAATCCCAGGTGTAGGCCCTGAAAAAAAATATATATTTATTTTCTTAAAATGAAGCACCACGAGGTTTATACACTCAGGGATTACTGAAAAAAAAAAAGTTTTATTAAATAAATGTAGTCCTATTTGCTGTGCATTCCGAGGCCGAAATCCAGATATTATTTGTAAAATGTATCAATATATGGACCGAGCAGGACAGGTTTTAAATAGATATGAATAAGATATTAGCTCCTCTGATTGCTACTATATGCTTTAAATTCCCAACCGAATGCTTGAAATCAAGAACCAAACAATGTTCCATGTTAGGTAATGCTCACAAATTCAAATAACTAACAAAACTAGGAGGGATCTCACAACATGGTACCTTTTCTACCAGTCAAGAAATCAGAAAATATTTCAATGACCAGTTATACTGTAATCCAAATTACAACTATTCCAACCCGTTTGCCAAGCCATGGAAAATGTATGTAAGAGGGTTTAACTTTCATTTTAATGAGTAAATGAGTTCTTTCCATCTATTGTTTTTGAGATAATGTTTATATTTTCCTACATTTTATCTGTAGGTTAATGGCATCAGTTGACAATGTTCGGTTAGGTAACTAAAATATGTGCTTCAGACTCGTGGCTGTCATTTTCATACAATATATATTGTGTATATTTTTATATTTCTATTATATTTATTTATATATTATTATAAAATATTTCTGGTACTTTTTGTATCAGATGTCACATCTATTTATAGTCTGAGTATGCATATGTCCATCGTATTCAAAAAATAACATTTATATTATTTGCAGTTTGGTTAAAGAATTCTATAAACATAACACATTTTTATATTGTATAAAGTGTTACAATATGATATATTCTAATAATTTTATTTAAAGGGACACTCCACTGCCCAAATTGAAAAGATCACTGTTTAGTAGATATACCTTTAATTATGTATTTTGATTAAGGTTGATCTAAAAATTCTACAAAATCTCTTATCTGCTGCCTTTGCATGCCCTCGCCTTTTAACCCAGCCAATACTTTCTGTGTTGAATCACAGATTTCCCAATGCAGCTCAGTGAGAAGGTTTTTTCAAGGCATGTGCTCTGGATAATTCCTTGCCTCTTGAGTTTAGCTCCCCTGAGCTAGACTGCCAGGATGTAACAGGACCAATTGTCTGATTGACAGCCAGGAAGGTTTGGCAAGTTTCATTAATGCCACTTTATTCTGATATCTACACTTTTTTTTAAAATAAAAAAGTGAGGACACACTCTTCACACATTAAGCTTTTCAGTAAGCCAAATGGGTCTAGTGTTTCCCTTTAAATAGCACTTGGAAACACTTTTAAACTACCACGTGTCAACTTTGTTAAATCTGTTAAACAAAATATAAGACTGGAATACAAGCAAAAAAAAAAAAAATGGGATACGGCTATAAATCTAAAAGGAACATAAACATAACATAGTGTAATACAATTTAAACAGTGAAATGTGCGATGTAAATGAATGCACTCACAAGATGCAGACGTATTATGCCCTCAATGGGTGCCTCCCCCGATGTTATTGGGGGGCTGTGAATCCCTTGTCAGAAACCAGAAATGGAAGTGCGTTCCACTGATCACTTCCACTTTCCACTTAGTGAATGCCGTGTATCAGAGAGATCAGAGTGTTTCACCATAGAGTATGCAGAGTGTTTTCTCAGTTTTGGATACCTTTTTCTGTAAATACATGTACTATATACCCTTTAATTAGGGATATTAAATATAATTAATTACTGGACTATGAAAGGTTATGTTATAATAAACTATAATATTAGGTATGTGTGGTTAAATCTTACTAAACGTACTCTCTTTTATATTCAGCATAAAAACATAAAAATTTTGGCAATTCATTGTTTAATGCACTAGTTCACTTTTATAATCCACTGTCACTTTAAATAATTTATCCTGTGATCCAATTTAAATAGTTACAGTAATGGGGGGAAAAAAGAGAGAAAAAATAATTTCTCATAATTTATTTTGGAATAATTACACAGTATGGCTCTAGCTGTTGCACTCTAATCTATAAGGTAGGGTCCTGACAGAAAATATATCCATGGTATTAACTATTTCTATTTCCAGCAGATTTACTACTTGGTGATTCCGTTTCATTGTTAATGATCTTATACTTTATTATGTTTCTGTCGACCTGTAGAGGTCGCAAATTACACTTTGCATACTCTATGGTGAAGCACTCAGTCACCCAGATCTCTCTGATACACAACATTCACTAGGTGGAACACGGAAGTGATCAGTGAAACACACTTCCATTTTCGGTTTTGGACAGGGGTCTGAATACCAGCTGATACACAGAGAAAATTCTGAGGATCTACAGGTGATCAGGCAGGAGAGCGGAACCAATGGGACCACGAAGGAAGGGTAACACCCTCGGAACAACCAATGGACTCAGGGATTAGCCCTATTTAAAGGGACTCTCGAGTGGGGATGTTTAGGCTGTTTTTTGTATTACAACTACTTGTTATTTGTCTTTTATGGTCTCTGAGGAAGTTCCAAGTGTGGAACGAAACACGTAAGGCCAATACCATTGCTGTTTGAATAGCATTATTCTAGGTGTTTATTCACCATTTTATTCAAATAAAACCTTCCTTTTTTTCAAACATTTCCATCTGGAGTCCTTCTTTCCTGCTACACTCGCATACCAAGGAGGAGGGACTCACAGTCCCCAATAACATCAGGGGAGGCACCCACTGAGCGCATAATACGTCTACATCTTGTGAGTGCATCCATTTGCAGCACACATTTCACTGTTTAAATTGCATTACACTATGGTATGTTTATGTTCCTTTTAGATTTACAGCCGTATCCCAAATGTTTTTTGCTTGTATTCTGGTTTAACAAGATCACTACCTGGGACGTGATCTTAGGGAGGCTGTCTACTTGACCTGCTTAGATACGTATATTGTATACTTACCTTGCACTATCTTTCACGTTATTATGATGATAGTATTGTTTTGTTTGTTTTCCAAAATATAAGACTGACCTATTGATCTTCCTAGACATATTTGTTCCCATTTTACTCCTATTAAAGATTGCATTTCTGTTGGATCCTGCTTTTTCTATATTTACAACCTTCTGCTCCTTTTCACTATAACGGATCTACAATAGAACTATCATTTCCAAATAATATTTCTAACTGCATCTCACAACCTGCATTTGAACAAAATGTAAGCTCTGTGAACACAGTCAGCAGTACACTTCTTTACTTTTTCAATAAGTGGTTTTATGCATGCATTCATTATTATCTCTATATAGATTGCAAACTTGTCTGAGCAGGGCCTTTTTACCCTTAAATATTCCCTTTCTATAACTAGAAAGTGCTGCAGAATATGTTACTGCTATGTAAATGCTAATAATAATATTCTAATTGCAATTGTATTAATGCTGTAGAAAATGTTTTAAAACTATAGCGTCCATGATGCTCTGTCATTGTAAATGCATTCTAAAGGCATGCAAAGCATCATGGGCGTTGTAGTTCTACAACATCTGGGGTTCTACCTTTTGGACACCCCTGATCTATAGATTAACCATAATAATCTTGTAATTAAAAAAAATCAGAGTAACATATTATCACCTCTGGGTGTACAACAGATCTCAGTCATTGCATTCAACAGCAACCTGACTCTGTCTTTTTATTTTTGCATATTAATTTGCCCTTTCCCCCGATATTTAGAAGCTAGGTAAGGTCTAGATTTAGTTTACCATTGGTTTTCACTTCCTTACACTTGCTGCATAGCTGTATACCGAGGATTCCTCTTACAGATTAATGACAGCTAATAATATCTGATATAGCTGGACATTGCAACATAATGAGATACAGTCCCAATGGATTTCTGAAGTGTCACCACTAACAAATTCACCAGAGCTGCATATAATTAGCATGAAAATGGACTGATCATGCATTAAATCTGTAGGGAGAAATGAATAGGCCAGGAAAAGAAAAACTAAAGGGGAAATAAAGCATGCACTTCTTGACACCTTTAGAAAATATATATGTTTCTGGCATGACTATTTTCTAGATAACAAACTGTGCACAGGTTACCTTTATAGTAACATTATTATTGCATGGCTTATAGGCAAAATTTCATTACAAGACTGCTAATGTTACAATATATTTTCTGTAAAATGTCACCCTATGTAAATGAGGCAGAGGTTTCATTGTTATTCATAGTTTTCCTTTAACTATGCACAGTCCTGTTTTTAAGAAACACCATTCCCATTTGTTAAAACTCATTAAAATGGCAGACCTAGTTCAGTGTAATAGTTGTTATGCATTTGTTTCACGTTCCACTTTTTGGAGATTTGGATGCTGTCTAATCTGTAGACAGTTCTCCATGTTGTGGCAGGAGATTCTATTTTTGAAGTCTGAGATTTGTAAATTATCTAGTAAACAAATCAGGCTGGAACCGCCACTGCCGCAAATATGTAGTAGGAATGGCAGATAGATTACTGTAGGATCTAGAAGACTTAGAGTTGTGAATAAAAGGCATATTGCACAGTCTGTTGCTCTACATATTTCATTTTCAGCACTTTCACAGTGTAATGCTGTTATGGAGACAGGCTCAGGCACCGAGTGTAGTGGTATTACAGAGACAGGCTTGGAGACTATAGTGAGGCCTAATATAAAGCAGTTGTTGGGGGATTCTATTATAAGAGGTGTGGAGCTGGACAATAGTGGTCTTATGAGATGTCTTCCCGGAGCTACTGCTCAAAGAGACTGGAGACGTATTTGTAATATTGTTAAGCAAGCAAAGCAGGAAGGGGAATTGGATGTACTTGTCCATCCATGGACAAATGACTTGGCTTGTAATGAGGTTTCAGAGGTAAAGGAAGTTGTTTGTGTTTTTGCCGGCAGGTTTCTTCCAAACTGTCCTTCTCTGAAGTTCTGCCTGTGCATGACACTCAGAACGAAAGGCGGATGCGTATTAGGGACTTTAACTTGTGGCTTGGTGAATGGTGTCAGGAGCAAGGATTTGGCTTCATTTCTCATGGTAGCTCTGTTTGGAATGGAAATAAACTGTACAAAAAAGATGGTTTGCATCTTTCTCAAAAACGAACAAATGTTCTCAGTGAGCATTTCAGAGGTTTTGCAAGAAGGTATTTAAACTAGGAGGGGGGAGGGGAGGGTGACAAAACATCAATCCAATTGCTCCCCTCAAAACAAGGACAGAAGATGTCTGTAGCAAGTGTGTTAAAAAATGATAAGCTTAGAGTCATGTCTACAAATGCTTGCAGTTTAGGGAATAAGATCCATGAACTTATGGCAATAATGGCAATTGATAATGTAGATTTAGTCGCTGTTACTGAGACATGGTATAATGAGAAAAATTGACTGGGACATAGCAATACCAGGGTACTCTTTATATAGAAAAGACAGGGAAGGCAAAAAAGGGGGAGGGGTGACCATATATGTAAAGGATAGCATAAAATCTAACCTAATAAAAGTTAGTGAGGTGAACATAGAGTCCGTTTGGGTTATTTTAGAATTTGGTAATCACACAGTAACTCGTATAGGTTTGATTTATAGGCCCCCAGGACAAATAAAGAGTTAGATAATCAACTAGTTGAGGAAATAGCTAAAATGACAATGAAGGGAGAATTATCATCATGGGTGACTTTGATCTGCCTGATGTGAACTGGAAAACCAAAATAGCTGCTTGTGCCAGGAGCACACATATTCTAAACTCCCTACTGGGATTGTTTCTAAAACAAGTCGTTGAGGAGCCAATGCGTAAAGAAGCCATATTAGATTTAGTTTTAACAAATGGAGATTTGGTATTGGATATTACTGTAGGTGAAAGTTTAGGATCCAGTGATCATCAGTCAGTGTGGTTTAATATAAGAACAGTGACTGAGTCACACTACACAAAAACAAAAGTTTTAGACTTTAGAGAAACAGACTTTCTAAAATTAGAATATGTGTAAAGGAGTCATTATCAGACTGGAGCAATTTAAATGGAGTCCAAGAGAAATGGGATTATTTAAAAGTTGCACTGCTGAAGGCAACAGAAAATTGCATTAGGCTTGTCAGTAAATGCAAAAAAATCAAGAAACCACTGTGGAACTCCACAGATGTGGCCACAATAGTAAAAAAAACAAAAAATTAGCATTTAGTAAATATAAAAAAAACAGAATGAGGAAGACAGAATGATCAGCATGTACAGATGGAAATGAAGGAAAGGGGCCTCAGTTAGGAAAAAGGACAAATGAGTAATTTGTTACATGTGAGTTTACAAAGGAAGAGGTTCTAAAAAATAATAGATCAGGGTGGTGCAGTAGACATTGCTTACCTAGATTTCAGTAAGGCTTTTGACACTGTTGCACATAGAAGGCTTATTACTAAACTGCAATCTTTAAGTTTGGATTACAATATTGTTGAATGGGTAAGGCAGTGGCTGAGTGACAGGCAACAGAGGGTTGTAGTCAATGGAGTATTTTTGAAGCATGGGCTTGTCACCAGTGGGGTACCTCAGTGATCTGTACTTGGACCCATTCTCTTTAATATTTTTATTAGTGATATTGCATAAGGAGTTGATGGTAAGGTATGTCTTTTTGCTGATGATACTAAGATATGTAACAGGGTTGATGTTCCAAATGGCAAATGAGAAATATGGTCAGAGTTGTGGCACTGACATTTAATGTGGATAAGTGCAAGATAATGCATCTTGGATGTAAAAACCCAAGGGCAGAGTACAGAATAGTGTAATCTCAACATCTAAGGAAAGGGATTTAGGGGTGATTATTTCTGATGACTTAAAGGTAGGCAGACAATGTAATAGAGCAGCAGGAAATGCTAGCAGAATGCTTGGTTGTATAGGGAGAGGTATTAGCAGTAAAAAGAGGGAAGTGCTCATGCCATTGTACAGAAAACTGGTGAGACCTCACTTGGAGTATTGTACGCAATACTGGAGACCGTATCTCCAGAAGGATATTGATACTTTAGAGAGAGTTCAGAGGACTACTAAACTGGTCCATGGATTGCAGGATAAAACTTACAAGGAAAGGTTAAAGGAACTTAACATGTATAGCTTGGAGGAAAGACGAGACGGGGGGATATGATATAAACATTTAAATACATAAAGGGAATCAACACAGTAAAGGAGGAGACTATATTTAAAAGAAGAAAAACTGCCACAACAAGAGGACATAGTCTTAAATTAGAGTGGCAAAGGTCTAAAAATAATATCAGCAATTATTAGTTTACTGAGAGGTTAGTGGATGCATGGAATAGCCTTCCAGCTGAAGTGGTAGAGGTTAACACAGTAAAGGAGTTTAAGCATGTGTGGGATAGGCATAAGGCTATCCTAACTAGAAGATAAGGCCAGGGACTAATGAAAGTATTTAGAAAATTGGGCAGACTAGATGGGACGAATGGTTCTTATCTGCTGTCACATTCTATGTTTCTATGTTTCTATTCTCCACAATACTGTTGCTAACACTTTCACTAATGCCCTAATCCCCCACACAAAATAATGAATCTCCCACATACAGCCACTGTCATCACAATAAAGCCCCCCCACAATATTGCCTCTATTTCCCAATACTACCCCTATAACCCCCCTGCTAATGGCCCTGTCCCACACAGTACTGCCATCTTTGCCTGTATAGCCAAAAATCCTTGCACCGGCCCTGGGTTAGGCCAATACACTTCTTCTCTCTAATGGTGCAATATATCAATCCCCTATACCTTGAGATCTAGTTTGTTAATAATTCCACTACAATGCACTATTAAAGCAATAGTATAGGCATCAAAGCAACCTTTGCGGAATTAAGTAGTTTTGGTGTATAGATCATGCCCCTACAGCCTCACTGTTCAATTCTCTGTCATTTAGGAGTTGAATCACTTCTATTTTTGTTTATGCAGAAATAGCCATATCTCCCCCGGCTGTGAATCAGACAGCCTGCATGAACAATTTTTAAATTTTCAATCAGATATTATAGCACAGTATGCTTACTTTAGAAATTTTTATTTCACGCTCTATAAATTGAACTTTTGTCACATACACAAGACTCCTGTAGGTTCTAGCAGGCTGTTAAAAGAGCAGGAGATAAATTAAGCAGAATGTGCAATAAAGGAAGTTTAAACATTAGATCTATCTTTACAGGAAGCGTTTGTAAAGACTGTGCAAGTCACATGCAGGTGTTATTTGGGTTGTATAGACAAAGTTATAAATTTCCTAAATGTCAGAGAATTGAGACTGCAGGGGCATGATCTATACACCAACACTGTTTTAGTGGCATTAGTTTCCCTATATTTCTCCTTTTCAGGTTAACTGTTACACCACCAATCAAGTGCCAGGGTCATCCTGTGACTAAATGCAACTAAATAAAAAAGCAGATAGATGATTATATAAATATGGCATACATCTATTTGAGTTATGTTAAATTCTGTCCAATATAATTCATTCATTTTTAAAAATAATTTATAAAACTCTTAGCCCTAAAATAGAGGACATATTTATGTTTTTAAATGTGCAAAACATAATTATTGTATATCATTGCAAAGATCGTAAACCACTTAGAAATATGTTTCACTGTAATTTAATTTGAACCATTATGAACAAATGGCAAATAAGTTCAGAGATTCACATTTCCATGCTATTTTTTCAAGTTTGCATTAATGAGTAAAATTCAAGAATATATATTCAATAATATAGCAGATTAAGTTATAAATGTAGAGATGTGCTCCAAGTCACTTTGAAAATCTGCATGTGAATGCATAATAATCACATAGCTACAATATTACAATATTAAAAAATATCCACAATTAAATTATCATGTGGAAATAATCATAATGTTATTGGAAACTCAATTATTGTGGCAACCCTTGTCAGAAAATTAGCAAGGTTTGGCAATGGCAAGTCAGACCTAAATTCATCAAATATATATTATCACAATATTACATGTTCACTTCGATTCCATGTAAAGACAAACATCTTCACTCACTGGTATCTATTCAATGCATTTGTATTATTCATGAACAACTCTGTGATCTATTATACATACAAAACTGATTGTACACAGTTTGCCTCCGGCTACTATGCAGAGACACAGAATTAATTTTATTATATACACATGCATGATAATTGTGTAGAATTCTGTGAAATATCAAACCTTGTTCCTATTCAGCATTATTTTACGTTATAAAATGGGTACTTGAGATCAACAGGCAAGTTCTGACATCAAGAACGGTCCTTACATTTATTATGAAAGATGCTAGAGACATTTTAAATACATATTCATATTAAGAAGTATAATAAGATAAAAGAGAATTATTACAGAATTAATTTTTATGTTTTTTTTTGTCAATTAAATTTTTTAAGCATCCACTGAATTTGAGCGACAGCTTGAATATGAAAATAAGATATACCCCCTGTACCTGATGATTCTCACATTAGAGCGGTCTAAGGGGTACACTGTGCTTCTGTTCATTAATTCTGTGTATTTAATGTAGGTATTACAAGATACCTGTTTATTTATGCTTTAATATGGCTATGTGAATATTTAATAGAACTGTTATGTACCTAAATTGCAGACAAAATTACAATACATACAATAGGAGGATCGCACTCCTTAAAATCTCTAAAAGAGAATAAAAACAACACAATAGTGTAATACAGTAAACAAATGGATATCCAGAATATGTAGATGATCAGGTACTCACAAACCGAGAGCCAAACAAGAACATGTGGCTCTCATGGGAATAGCGCTGGGACCATTTGTAGGATATCCCTTTCCTTCTGTGGATCTTCTGATGACCAGAAAGAACAAGCAGGGAACACTTACTTGAAACAGTAAAGTGTTTATTAATCCCAATAAAAGCAGGAGCAAATATAAGGAGAGTATCTCCAATAGAACATAAAATAATCCAATATAATGAAAAGAGTCCAAAAAAGGAGTCTCTGGGTTACCGAAACGCGTTTCGCCCTATAATCAGGGCTTCCTCAGTCGATGATGCTGTTTCTCTGCTGTATTCTCCTTTTATATCAGTAGTTTGCCGGTATTCAGTCTCTGGAAAGCACAAATTTCGCGGTGGAACGCATTTCCGGTTTCGCCATGCGTCACTTCCGGGTTATGACGTCATCCCGTTGAGGACGTTGGCCCGGTTTCTAGCATAGTGGCATCCTGTTTCCATTGCAACGGCCAGTTGGAACGCATACTGTATGATGTGTGCGTTCCATTTGGGGATATACACAGCAAGAGAATTACAGTGCATCAAAAAACCATATCTCCGTATTATATCAATCCTTATTGACCCAAACCAATTTAGATAAAGGGAAATTGTGACAGATAAGGTGCATCATACATAAACTTAGTGAATACATATAATCTATTTAAAATTTATTTAAAAGGTGTCTATGCCTATCTATGTATTTCTCATTTGTGAAAAAGGGATTTCTTTTTCTATTCAAAGTGTTGTTATATTTCAAATGAATGGTGGTAAGGTGTTTTTCAAGTTTTTACAAGGGTGTTTTTCAAGTTTTTTGCCCCCCTGTATATAATTTGAGGTTGTGCTGGTAGAATCTTATTTAAGACTGGATCACTTTGTAACACATGCCAATACTTCTTTATAACTTTTCTGATATTTTTACTATTCCCATTATAGTTACAAATAAGGGGTACTTTATTATCAGATGGAAGAGCAGTCTTTTTAGGTTTATAGGTAAGTAACTCTTTTCGTGATAGGGTTCTTATATTCTCCATTGTTGAAATTAGATTATTCTCCTGGTATCCTTTTTCTAAAAAAAATTCTTTTATTCTTGTGGCTTGTTGGGTATAGTCATCATCTTTTGTACAATTGCGTCTAATTTGCATAAATTGGCCTTTTGGGGCATTCTGTAGCCATGGTTTATGGTGGCAACTGTTACTCTCGATATATCCATTTGCATCAACAGTTTGAAAAAATGTTTTTGTTAATATCTGTTGGTCCTGAATAGAAATGTGTAAATCTAAAAATTGGATATCTGTGGGTCTATAAGTAGTGGTTAAAATAATGCCCCATTCATTGTCATTTAAAAATGCTAAAAACATTTCTAAAAGGTGGATATTACCATTCCAAATAAAAAATATATCATCGATATACTGGTGATAGGACACCAAATTTGACACCCAGGGGTGGGATGAAAAGATGAAGTGTTCCTCCCAATACGCCATAAACAAATTAGCGTAACTGGGCGCAAATTTGGTGCCCATCGCCGTCCCCTTTATTTGTAAGTAAAATGAGTTATTAATTATAATTATAATTGTTAGTGAGAATGAGATAAATACCCTCTAAAATAAATTCAATTTGTTCTTGTTTAAAATTTGCTTTACTTAAAAATTGTTGTACTGCTTTAATCCCTTCATCGTGGGGGATAATCGTGTAAAGAGATGTGACGTCGCTAGTGGCCAATTGATAAGAGACATTCCATTGAATAGAATCTAATACTTGTAGAGTTTGTATCGTGTCCTTGAGATGTGAGGGATTTTTTATAACTAGGGGTTGAAGTAAAATGTCTATATATTCAGAGACTCTTGAGGATATGGAGTCTATACCAGATATAATAGGGTGACCTGGGGGATTCAAAATGTTTTTGTGAACTTTTGGTAAAAAATAAAATACCGGAATCTTCGGATGTATGACCTGTAAGTATTTGCTTTCTATCTATGTTAGAATATCTTTTTCTAATCCTTTCTTTATGAATTTTTCGAAGAGCTGTTTGATTTTATTTGTAGGGTTGGAAGTGAGTTTTTGATACGTTGTTGTATCTGAAAGAATCCTTTCAGATACACAAGAAAGAGTAGTAAAATATTTCTGTATTTTAAAGTATTAGGAATCAACCTAGTAACATATAAATCACATTTTAGGTATGATAAGAACACAAACACCGGCACCTTAACAGATTTTATAATATATAATGAATCCACATAAGCACCTTACCACCATTCATTTGAAATATAACAACACTTTGAATAGAAAAAGAAATCCCTTTTTCACAAATGAGAAATACATAGATAGGCATAGACACTTTTTAAATAAATTTTAAATAGATTATATGTATTCACTAAGTTTATGTATGATGCACCTTATCTGTCACAATTTCCCTTTATCTAAATTGGTTTGGGTCAATAAGGATTGATATAATACGGAGATATGGTTTTTTGATGCACTGTAATTCTCTTGCTGTGTATATCCCCAAATGGAACGCACACATCATACAGTATGCATTCCAGCTGGCCGTTGCCATGGAAACAGGATGCCACTATGCTAGAAACCGGGCCAACGTCCTCAACGGGATGACGTCATAACCCAGAAGTGACGCACGGCGAAACCGGAAATGCGTTCCACCGCGAAATTTGTGCGTTCCAGAGACTGAATACCGGCAAACTACTGATATAAAAGGAGAATACAGCAGAGAAACAGCATCACCGACTGAGGAAGCCCTGATTATAGGGCGAAACGCGTTTCGGTAACCCAGAGACTCCTTTTTTGGACTCTTTTTATTATATTGGACTATTTTATGTTTTATTGGAGATACTCTCCTTATATTTGTTCCTGCTTTTATTGGGATTAATAAACACTTTACTGTTTCAAGTAAGTGTTCCCTGCTTGTTCTTTCTGGTCATCAGAAGATCCACAGAAGGAAAGGGACATCCTACAAATGGTCCCAGCGCTATTCCCATGAGAGTCACATGTTCTTGTTTGGCTCTCGGTTTGTGAGTACCTGATCATCTACATTCATATTCTGGATATCCATTTGTTTACTGTATTACACTATTGTGTTGTTTTTATTCTCTTTTAGAGATTTTAAGGAGTGCGATCCACCTATTGTATGTATTGTATTTGTGTTTCATTTTGAGTGGTATAAGGGGTTTCCCACTCAGGTGTTAGACTGCACTCACACCACTTTTCACTGTATATATTGCACCTTTTTTTACTGTTTTACTGCAGATAAAATAGTTTCAGCCAAAATACTTGAGCCAAAAATGTTAAATGTTTCGGAAAGCAGAATTTGAAACAGAAAAAGTTCAGAAATATAAATCAGAAACAAAAATGGGCCAATTGGTGCAATCCAAAATGTAAACATAATATAGGTACATTTTCCTGCCATTTGGTTTACAGATCAAGTGAGCAAAAGTAACCAAGAAAGGGAAAAAGAGGGTTAAGAGTAAACAAAATCTATATTATACATTATTATATATTTATTAAATATATAATAAGAAAATATACACAAATTGATTATTTACTGTTTCTCCCTTTTCCCCCTGTTGGTCACTTCATACTTTATATGTGAATAAAATCAACAATTAGTGACTGTCCCCTTGCCATCAATCATTTTTTCCCATCCATTATATTTTTTGGCATCATGGGTGCAATTTTGAATCATGAATCAAACAAAAATGCTAGTCATTTTCAAAATTTATTTGGTTTGAGATTAAGCTACATTTCGGTTCAGACGTCAGGAATTCGTACAAAGATGATCGCGTGTTACAAAATGAATCTCCAGTGCTTCTAAATTGTAATAAAGTATTATATAGCTGTAAAGAAATTAATCTCCAAATCTATTAAAGTATTTTATATCTTTTACATAGGAGGTGTGTTACGTATCCTGTTTTACCAATTTCATAGAATTCTGAAACTAGTTAGCATTAATGTTCTTGAAAGTCTTTGTGGGAGATTTTTGGGTTGTATTAACATCAGATTAAAGTCCATATTTGCAATGAGACCACTAAAGCCATGGCCTGATTTCATGTATATAAATGTATATTTGTTTAAGCTGGGGATTTTCAAGGTCAGTTGCCCTATTAGTGTAATGTATATCCTTTATGTAAACACTGATGTCCCCTATAGATGCCCCTCCTTCCCCCAGTATTTCTGTAAGGATTAACAGATAAATGAAAATAATAATAATATTTTTGTTTGTATCATTAATTGATGGAGAACTTGGCAGAGGAGGACGTAAAGGAGAATAGGACAATATCTTTATCTATTTTTTTCCAATCTATAAATAGTAATTTTACTTTATCTTTATTTAACAATTTTTGGCCCATTAGTGACCTCGGACATATCAGGTATGTCTGACAAAAAACGGTCGTTAACGACCTCGGATGTACCTGATATGTCCAAGGCTAATAAGAGCGCTGGAAGCGATCATGATCGCTTCCAGCTGCTCTGATGATATTGCAGCCATGCCTCGAGGTTGAGGCATCCTGCAATAGCCCCCCTCACTGCCGGGCTGCTGGGGAGCAATCACTTCCGGGTTGCTCCTAATGGCACCCGGCAGTGAGGCAGAGCATCGGAAGCCATCAGGCAGGTTTCAAATGCTCTACCTGTGCTGAGTGCCTCGAGGTGTAAATGCACTCAGTGAAGAATTAAATAATAAAAAAAATTTAATTAAATAAATACATTTAAAAAAAAAGAATTAACCAATTCCCTCCCACTGTCCCTCCCTCCCTCTCCCTCCATTCACTTACCCGATTTCCGCCATTTCCGCCATTTCCTACCAGCGATCGGTCTTCTTCTCCACTTGGGGGACTGCCTAACAGCCCAGACAATCCCCCCTCTTCAAAATAGGACGCCAAGGGCCATGTGATCGCTCTGAAAGAGCGATCACATGCCCGCAATAGGCATCCATAGTGTTGCCTGCAGTGGGACTGCCTGAATTGACAGGCAGTCCCCAGCTGGTGAAAAAAGTTTAAAAAAATAAAAAATATTAAGTTAATATATTAAAATATATATATACGTATATATATATTTGTATTCGGGGCAATATTGCCGTGATGATAAGGTATCATTACATATAATTCATAACAAATAAACATAGTTAAAATAACATCAGTCGGTAGTGGTGTGCCGGAACCGACAATGCAGTAGGCCTGTAATAAAGAAGGCACACCTTAGAGGGTGATGTGAATAGAGGGAGTGGTGGGAGGGGCTACTCGCTAGACCAACAACGGTAAAGTGGGAGAAGATTGGCAGCCCTTTTAAAGGGGATTCAAGCCCCTCCCACAACTACAGGCCCAGCCTTAAATTTGTAGTCGGGGCAATATTGCTGTCATGATAAGGTAACATAACATATAATTCGTGTTAAGACACCCCTGGTGTCTTTAAGGGAAACCGCCGCTTAGTTAACCTTCCCCCTTCACAATATCAATAACTCCGTTCGCATAGACTGCAGTATACGAACCACCAACAGGGGAAGCAGTAATCTCCTGAACGGGATCCGTAAGAGGCTCCAAACTCCCGAACAGAAATTCACGAATCGCCGCTAGCCGCCGAACAAGTATGTCCACCAAGCGGCTTTCGTCTCCAGCAATCAGTCTCTAGTCGTCGGTAATAAATCCCCCCAATAACGAGACCAAGCTCCGCATTGAGGGTCAAACAGGATCTCGCTTTACTGTGGACTACCCGCCCGTATTTATGCAGGTCTCCCACTTGGTGGACACTCCCCTAGGGGACCAAATGGGAGACTGTACTTACAGATGGACATGGGGACATTACAGACATACAGTTACAACCTTTTCCCACAATGCAGTATGGTTTCATCCCCTCTGCCCTGGAGATAATTGAGAAGTAATTCAATTATCTCCAGGACAAAGACACATCGTTATCTTAAATAAAATACCAGAAAACACACAAAAATATATAATTTCACAATCACCGAACACTCTGCATTCGTATCACATATCCCCAGATAGCCTGGATCTGAGTGCATATTATTAGTGAATAGCGCTCAGATCCCATACGCATAGTTCAATCGCCATGGAGTCAAAGTTCTTACAGTTTTTCGGTATGCGATTGACTCCATGGGGAGGCTATCTGGGTTGAGTCTTTTCGTGTGGTTCCAAACTCCCGAACGGCCGGTGTTCGCATGCTTTCGTCGATGGAGCAGGACGATCCGTTGTTTCAGCGGTGTTCGGCAGAAAAAGTGTCCGTTTTTAGTTCCATGAGATCAATGTCAAACACCGCTGGTCTTTCGTGTGAGCTAAAATGGCCACTGCCTCGTGGTCGACATGCAAACGACGGCCACCCTGTATTCGGTTTTAATTGAGAAGTGTCTGCGATTAACCACAAGGTTCTAATTGGGATCAAGAGGTTAACCAGCAGCACACTTCAATCCTGGGTGGCCGTCCGTTCGGTAGGTTTGTTCGGTAAAACGGGTCATTAGTATGCATGGGCTATGGAAACAGCCATTTACACGAAAGGAAGGCAAAACAGACAAATTCACCACAAATAGGTATACGGATGGTTCTGTCACAATTCATAACCAATAAACATAGCTAAAATAAAGGCAGTCTGTTGTGGTGTGCTGGAACCAACAATGCAGTAGGCCTCTAATAAAGAGGGCAAAAAGAAGTGTACCATACAAAATGTATTCATATTGCAAAACATCAATTATTTGCAACAAATCATGAAAAGCCCTTTAACTGGGTTTGGTATGTAAAGAGTATAAGCAGAAGATTTCCAGCGTCCCATAGCTTTGATGATATGAGCTGGAATGTAGTTGGAGGAAGCAGATGATTCCGCCCCTATGCGGAAGGAATGTCCTGAGAAATGGTTTGCATTTTGACCAAGTCTAGTTAACAGCAAACGGACATAGAGCATAAATTTAGCAGTAGTGAGAATTGAGCTGTGTAGTTCTGATAGTGGTTGGTGAGGTTGTTTATGGAAAGTATTAATATAGGTGTCCAAAACCTTAACGGGGCACCATTTATTATAGGTGGGGAAAAGAGGTATGCTGACCGTGTGTGCTATCTGGCTAGTTTTAGAGTGATGAAGTGATATATATATATATATATATATATATATATATATAAATAGCGAGGGCTTGCACTCCTGGTGTAATCCTGTGGTGCCCGGTGCTGGTCTGGCAAGGATCATGTAGACATAGCAGAAATTACCGCACTCCAAGGACTTTATAGAGATTTTCAAATAAAATGTAACTTTTATTCAAACCATTTTAAAAAGTCAACGTTTCAACTCCCACATGGAGCTTAAATCAGGACAAAACATAACTTACAAGTGCAGACACAAAGAAATATATACCCCCAATCCCTCAAAATAATTTACCTTAATTGTTTACTCACCTAGCCATGAGACAGCTTGCCCTGCATTAGAGAGTAATGTATCTCTGAGTGTGGTGGCCATGTGTGCAAGGCCCAGAAAAGGGGCGGGGCTACAGGTTACTTAGTAACAATCCAACTGGACTGATTGCTTTCCACTTTGTGGCCTAGTAGCTACAATAATGATTGAGCTCAGGGTAAAGTAGGAGTGGATACAGAATCTAGAATGTTTCAAAAATTAATCTGTCTGTGTTCATATATTTTAACCCCTTAAGGACTGGACTGTTTTTGCGATGTTGTACATTTGCGACCAGGAATATTTTTACACTTTTGTGGTGTTTGTGTTTGGCTGTAATTTTCCGCTTTCTCATTTACTGTTCCCATACAAATTATATATTGTTTTTTTCAGGACAAAATGGGCTTTCTTTACATACCATTATTTATATAATCTCATGTATTTTAATTTTAAAAAAATACAAAAATCTGATGAAAAATTGAAAAAAATACATGTTTTTTGACTTTTACTTGAAAAATCTTTTACTCATCTACAAAAGCGAATGAAAAAAACTGCTAAATAGATTCAAAATTTTGTCCTGAGTTTAAAAATACCTAGTGTTTACGTGCTTTTTTGCTTTTTTTTGCATGTTATAGGGCTATAGGTACAAGTAGGATATTGCGGTTTCAAAACATACATTTTAAAATTTATCAATAGTGACATTGTAACACTATTATCTGTCATAAATCTCTGAATAACACCCCACATGTACATATTTTTTTTAAAGTAGACAACCCAGGGTATTCAATATGGGGTATGTCCAGTCTTTTTTAGTAGCCACTTAGTCGAAAACACTGGCCAAAGTAAGCATTCATATTTGTTTGTGTGTGAAAAAAGTAAAAAAACTAAGCTGAGCGTAATTTTGGCCAGTGTTTGTGACCAAGTAGTTTAAAAAGACTGGACATACCCATTACAATACCTTGGGTTGTCTTCTTTAATAACATCATGGGGTAATTCTCATTCTCTGGGCTACCATAAACTCTCCAAACCCTTAGCATGCATTTTCAATGGCAAAATATTTGACCCATATATTTGACCTTGTAACGTTAAAAATGCTATAAAACTGTACATAGAAATTTTGTTTTACTCCTAAGGAACATCCTTTGAACACAAATATTAGTGCATTTAAAAACTGGAAAACGTATCACAACAATTATATCATCAGTAAAACTGCTGTTTGTGTGTGAAAAATGCAAAAAAAGTAACTTTCACTGACAATATCATCGCTGTGATATGTTTTACTATTGTGAATCACTAATATTTGTGTTCAGCGAAGTCTCCCGAGTAAAACAGTACCCCCCATGTACAGGTTTTAGGGTGTCGTAGAACGTTACAGGGTAAAATACAGTGCTAGCAAATTAAATTCTCTGGAATTTCGGCCTGGGTTGGCAGGCAGGTCCCTCAAATTGCAATCAATAAAATTACTGAATTATGTAAAAAATATTACATAAATACACCGTAAGAATTTAAATATATATGCATATTTATATATTTGAAGTCATTCATCTTCTCTCTGTTTAATAACCAATTTTGTATATGAATGATATGTATATTTCTTATTATTTTTATTTATTTTTTATATATAGATATATATACATTCTAAGAATGTATTTTGATATAAATATATATATATTAATTTTAAAATACAGTTAGAATAAAATTTCATATAGATATATAATTTTTTTTAAATTTTTATTATTATTTAAAAAAAAATTATTTAATTTAAATTACTTATTTATATTTTAGAATAATATATATATATATATATATATATACAATATATATAGTTATTATATATATAATATATATATGTGTGTAATTTAATTATAAGTGTGTTTTTATATTAATATAAGTACATATTAATATAAAAATACACTTAGTATGGCATTATATATATGATATATAGACATATATTATATAGATATAATATATGTCTATATATCATATTTATACATATATAATTATTATTTTTTTTTTTTATTACCATTAACTTTAATTTTTTTTTTGATTTTACAGTTGCAGGGAGACTGCCTGTCAGTACAGGCAGTCCCCCTGCAGGCAGACACATGGACACCTATTGTGACCATGTGATGGCTGTGTTGAGCGATCACATGGCCACAGGGGTCCTAATCTGCCGTGGGGAGACTGTCTGGGCTGCAGGCAGTCTCCCCACAACCGGAGCCACGCTGATCGCCGCCGGGGGAACGACGGCGATCAGGTAAGTAGCCCCAGACCGTTTGGACGGTTCAGGACCGTCATCGGTCCTCAAGGCAAAAATGCCGATGACGGTCCTGAACCGTCCTCGGTCCTTAAGGGGTTAAACAGTATAACAGGCTGGAAGGGCCATCAGGAATCCAAAATCTGTTATCATACTGTAAATTCACTCTTTGAGTGCTGGAGCAATTCATCCAATGCATCACTGAAAGGGTGTATCTGTTCCTTTGTAACTGAGGAAAGAGCTGGACTATAAGTCTACTCTTAAACTCTCTCTTTTATATATATATAAACAAAGTAGTAGGTAATAGCACTCCAAGGACTTCAAAAAGTATATGGTGAAAAAAACTTAGCTTTTATTCAGCAGCTGCCACACAGAATCAACGTTTCAGTTCTAGTACAGAACTTTCATCAGGATAAACCAACATTAATATAACAAACAAATAAGTACATAGTATACAAAATATGAACTTATTTGTTTGTTATATTAATGTTGGTTTTTGTAATGCACCTTATCCTGATGAAAGTTCTGTACTAGAACTGAAACGTTGATTCTGTGTGGCAGTTGCTGAATAAAAGCTAAGTTTTTTTCACCATATACTTTTTGAAGTCCTTGGAGTGCTATTACCTACTACTTTGTTTTTTTATGTTATTTGCTTTACTAGCACCGGGCATTAACTTACTATCACAGGAGTGCAAGTATTTGGACATTTTATATATATATATATACATCTTATATACAATGTCATACTAAGTGTATTTTATATTAATATATACACATATTAATATAAAAATACACTTAGAGTAGAATTACACATGTATATAATATATATATGATAATGGGTAGGACTGAAACGTTGATCGCAGTTTTTATGAATTGACAATAAACTTTGGACTTTTAATTGGAAAAACCGTGAGTGCAACCATTAATTTGTATTTTTTGTATTTTTTGGCTATATATGGTTGGCACCCGGTCGTGAAGGGAAATTCAGCGTGAGTGCAGGAACTGATTTTTATCTTTTATATATATATATATATATATATATTTACCTACATATGTATATATATTTAAATTCTACGTGCATATTTATGTAATATTTTTACATAATTAAGTAATTTTATTGATTGCAATTTGGGGGACCTGCCTGACAACCCAGGTCAAAAGTCCAGAGAATTTAATTTGCTTGCACTATATTTAATCCTGTAACTTTCCAAGACACCCTAAAACCAGTACATGTGGGTGGGAGAGGGAGAGGGGTCGTACTGTTTAACTCAGTAGACTTCGCTGAACACAAATATTAGTGTTGCAAAACAGTAAAACATATCACAGTGATGATATTGTCAGTGAAAGTGACGTTTTTTGCATTTTTACACACAAATGAAACTGTTTTGAAACACTAATATTTGTGTTCAGAAAAGTGTCCTGAGTGTAACAGTACCCTGCATGTACAGGTTTTATAGTGTTTTTGAAAGTTACAGGGTCAAATAGATGGCCCATTTTTTCACATTGAAATTTGCCAGATTGGTTATGCTGCCTTTGAGACCATATGGTAGCCCAGAAGTGAGAATTATCCCCATGATGGCATACCATTTGCAAAAGAAGACAATGCAAGGCATTGCAAATGGGGTATGTTCAGTCTTTTGTAGAAGCCACTTAGCATTCATAATAGTTTTTTTACATTTTAAACACACAAACAAATATAAATGCTAACTTTGGCCAGTGTTTGTGACTAAGTGGCTACTAAAAAAGACTGGACATACCCCATATTGAGTCATCTACTTTTAAAAACATATATGGTTTGATGGGGTAAATTACATTGACCAGCTTCAAAAATGTCCCAAATAAGACATGGGTGCATGATGACCAGCTGTGAAAATTCCAAGTTGGAAAACTGGAATGCGCACCCTAAAAATAAGGTCTTTTAGCCCCCAGAGAACCCGATACACCTATACATGGGTGGTATCACTGTACTCAGGAGATGTTGCTGAACACATATTGCGGTGTTCTTTGGCAGTTAAGTTCTCAGTACATGTATTAATAAATTGCTATATGTGACAAAAAAAATCACAAATTACTATATATATATTTTTTTTTATTTGGCATAGATTGGTGGTAAAATGGTTGCATGAAAAGATTCAAAATAGCCCAAGTGTAATACCTTAGGTTGTCTTCTTTAAAAAAATATGTACATGAGAAGGGTTATTCAGAGATTCATGACAGATAGTGTTACAATGTAACAATTTAATTTTGAAAAAAAATTGTTTGGAAATAGCAAAGTGCTACTAAGTACATGTTAACATTGGGTATTTCTAAACTCAGGACAATATTCAGAAACTATTTAGCACGGGTGCTTTTTGGCGGTTGTAGATGCAGTTATAGTAAATTATATAATATGATGAAAATAAAATAATCTTTAGAAAGACCATTTAATGGCAAGAAAAAGGTGTATAATATGTGTGGATACAGTAAATGAGTAAGAGGAAAATTACAGCTAAACACAAGCACCGCAGAAATTTAAAAACAGCCCTGGTCCCAAATGGTAAGAAAATTGAAAAGCGGTCTGGTCACTAAGGAGTTGAAGGACTGAAAATACTGCAGGTTTCAAAAAACAAGGAAGATTAAAAGGCAATTTTATTTATTTATTAATGCCCATTTAAACTTATGTTTCAAGAATCTTTAACATCTAACAATAAATGGCCTTATGTGACCCAAGATTTATTGGATAATGCAAAAATAGTTGCCACTATTCTTGGAAACAAATCATGAACAATACTGTACGATTGTTCCTTTACTTCATAAAAAAACTATTCTGTTTTTCAAAATAAAGGCATTTTACAGTTCTAGACATTTGGAAATGTTTTTCCTCTGTAAGAAGTGAATCCAAAAGTTAAATTTGATCATCAAACATAAACAGTTTTAAAATATAGTAACAATCATATTTCATTTCAGTAAAATGTCTTCTTGGCAGGTGTTTGATATACAATCCCAACACCACCTTGCACAGAACCAATGTGCAAATTGGTGTCACATTAAATATGCACCTAACCCTTTCAGCACCAAAGGTATGGGCGACAATTCATTGTTTTCTCTCTAGCACCCAAACTGTTAATTGTACTGATGTGTAATATGTCCTGCACATAATTTTACCTTTTTTAAAATGAGATGTGAGCAAGTAGATATGTTGGTTGATAAATGTCTGTTTTTTTAATCATAAATATTTGATATTATAATTAATAAAATAATACCTACATCCTCCTGGAGATATATATTGTTTTCTATTTCCTACATGTTTTTAATCGAATACATTGTTTGTAAGTTTATAGTATTGTGTATATACTTAAAAGCTGTGGGTATCTACATCATAATTTACAAGGTTACTTACTAAAGTGAAAATTCAAAGTGAACTCAAATTCAAATTTAAGTCCACAATAGACGAACTGGAAAATTTCTCTTAATCAGCTATACATTTAGTTCAGCTACTTTGGTCTCAAATTTAGAATTCAATTTGTATTCTGCCTTTTTTTTCGTGAATAACTCTGATAATGTTTCTGAGGTCTTTTTTTCTCTCTAGTCGCAGTCCAGGAGGTGGGAGGGTCTGGGAGGGAGGGTCTGCTGCTGATTGGCTGGAATGTGTCTGCTGACTGTGAGGTACAGGGTCATAGTTTACTCAATGATGAGTCCGTGGCGAACCGTTCGTGGCGAACCGTTCGCGAACCGTTCGGCGAACCGTTTGGGACATCACTAAATATCACATAAACCAGTCTTACAAAGGTAATTAATTTCAGAAATTGGTATGTATTCATGATGATGCTATTTTCATACAAAACCTGATATAATTGGTTATGTTTCTGATGTTGTGTCTTTATGCTATTTTCAAAGTAAACATATTATAATGATAAATTATATTAGGAACTGATTCATAGCTCACTGTGTTGCTATTTTCCTCACACAAGGGTGAGATGTGCTTGCAGAGGAATGTAAAAACAGCTAAAGAGCATGCACTGTGGATGCTGTGACAGAAAGCATGTGTGCTGACTACATGTCAAGAACTGACTAAAAATGGAGGGCCAACACTGTATGTAGATTTTAAAATAAATATATACATTGTGCTAGCAACCAGGTTTAGCATCAGACTAATGTTATTAGTACATTTATGCAGGGCCGGACTGGGAATTAAAAGCAGCCCTGGAAAAAAAATATTTACCAGCCCCATAATGAGTCGCGCCAGCATAGTGTGCAGATACAGAGTTAGAACAGATAACTTAAAATTAAAAAGTACTTCAACGTAAAAAGCGCACTCATAGGCTTCAAAATAAACAAAAGTGCAGATTTATTTTAAGCAGACGTGCCTTTGCATGTAATCAATGTTTCAGTCCAACTACCTTGACATATTAAGGAAAGCTTGTTAATGGGACTGAAATGGTGAATGTATGTAGGGCACAACTGTAAAAAATGTTTATTTTGAAGTCCTGTGGGTGTGCTCTTCACTTTAAATATGTTATTGTGCTGGAGTATGCACCTAGCAACAAGACTGGGCTAATATCTGCTCATTACATATGGTACATATTAATGAAATTTCTCTGTGTATTATGCATTTATAAATGTACATTAATATGTGTAAATATAATAGGTATATATATATATATATATATATAACTAATACACACATTAATATACATGTCATATACTAGTGGCGGATCCAGAGCCTGAGCCTAAGAGGGGCACTTGTAGATTATTTAAAGAAATATTCCATGCACAATAACCACTACTCCTCTGTGTAGTGGTTATGGTGCCAGGAGCGTCGGCACCCCCTCCCAGAGTAAGTCGTCAAACCGTTTAAGAACAGTTTGACAACTTACCTGGAGTCTGCTGGGTTATGGGGCTGTAGTAGGGTATAGGAGCAGTGGTGCAATGTGTGTGAAAGGTTCAGTGTGTGGGTGGGCAGTGTGTAAATGTGTATGGTGTGTGTGGGGGGGCAGTGTATGAATGTGTATGTGTGTGTGGGGCAGTGTGTGTATGGGGCTAGAGTTCACTCCTACTACTGGGACCACCAGGAAGTGGTGAGATTGAACTCTAGCCCGTAGCTCCAGGGCTAGAGTTCACCCTCGTGAGAGCCGGAGCGTTGCCCCAGGTCCTCTCTTCCTCCCCTGCCGACTGGCTGCACGGTGCCTGTGGAACGGGGAGGGAGATCGGCTGCAGGGGAAAGCCTTAGGGGGGGAGCCCGTTGCCCCCCCCCATCCACCAGTGATATATACTGCCCCCATGTGTGTCTCTTTATCTCCAGCCCCTCTGTGTGCCTTTTTGTCTCCCCCAGTCACTCTGTATGTTTCTTTCTCCCCCTCACTGCTCCTCTGTGTCAATGTCTCCCCTCTCCTTCCCAGTCTCTCTCTTCCCCCTCTGCCTCTTTCTTCCCCTCCCCTTGTGTGTCTCTCTCTCATTTCTCCCTCTTTGTCTATCTCTTCCCCCTCTTCCTCTTTTACCCCTTTTCCCTGTGTCTCTTCCTCCCCCCTTTCCCTGTGTCTCTCCCTCCTCCCCATCTCCCTCCCTCCCCCCTTTCCCTGTGTCTCTCCCCATCTCTCCCCCCTGTATCTCTCCCTCCTCTCTCTCCCTCCCCCCTTTCCTGTGTCTCTCCCCATCTCTCTCCCTCCCCCTTTCCCAATGTCTCTCCCCCTCCTCCCTCCTCCCCTTTCCCTGTGTCTCTCCCCATCTCTCTCCCTCCCCCTTTCCCTGTGACTCTCTCCCTCCTGTGTCTCTCCCTCCTCCTCTATTCCCTCCCCCCCCCCTTTACCTGGAGAGTCAGGGGCCGGCCGCGTTCCTGGCTGGAGCCGCCGGGCCGGGTGGCAGCTTCCCCGGTCCGGTGGCCCTGCTCCTGTCACTGCAGTGGCTGATGGAGGAGGAGCATGTCTCTGTACCATGCTCCCTCGCGGTTCCTGTGCCGGGAGCCGCGAGGGAGCATGGTACAGAGACATGCTCCTCCTCCATCAGCTACAGCAGTGAGAGGAGTGCCGCCGGACCGGGGAAGCTGCCACCCGGCCTGGCAGCTCCAGCCAGGAACGCGGCCGGCCCCCAGGTACCGTGGCCCACCGGGATACCGGGAAATTTATGCAGCCACTGGTTGCAGAAGTACTAGTGTTAGTCCCTTGGGTAGTGATTAATCAATGTACAAGTCATGTGGATATGTTGTAAGGATTTATAAGAGTTCTTACTATGAAATATTCTTAAATATTCTTACTATGCCTGTATCCTCTTCCTTGGAATTACTACCTCACTAATTATAGTTAATACAATTGTTTCAAACATTTACTTTATGTGTTTTCAGGAGAAGCAGGAGGATAAATTGGTGATTTGGAATAAATGGAAAAAGGGATCATGTATTGGAAGATCTGGAGACCCCCAAATAGGGACTTTAAAATAGAGGAGATATATTCAGATTATACCAAATGTACAATATGATATAGAACTCTTAAAATATATTAATAAACAATGTCTTCAGTAAAATTCACCTACTCTACTGTTTTAGTAATACTCTACTGACACTTTCATTTGTTATTCATTAATAATTGAATTTTTTAATAAAAAAAATAATTTAAAAGTGAAAAATAAAATACGTTCAACGAGTGCCTGCATATGCTAAGTTAAAAATTAAATCTAATAAACATGGAAACAGTGCAGAAATAGTTCTTAACAGAGCACTCCAAGCACCTTAACCACTACAGCACTCTATAGTAGTTATGGTGTCAGGAGTGCCATGATCCTCTATCAGTGTAAACAGTAAAACCGTTTACTACTGGTTTTATTTTTTTACATGGGTCCACTGGGCTGTGGTCACTTTCTCCATGGAGAACCATGATTTCCTGCATTCAGCTTCTATTAGCTTTCATGAGCTAAACCCTGCCATGCAGGGCCAGCGCATTAACTGAAAGTGTCAGATGATTTCTCAATACCAATAAGCTAATACTTTCTCTCAGGTGTAATTCAATTCTCTAAGAGTAGGTTCAAATCCCAGATATGTTATCAAGCCTTTAGAAAATGATTTGAATACTTACCTTGGGGGAATGGGTGCCAGAGCACTCTTGGCTCCATTACTGCTACAGCCTACTGTGGTGGTTATGGTGCTTAGTGTTCCTTTAAAAAGGCCACTATTGTTTTGTTGACTTTTTATGCATGTAGCTATACATTTGCAGATGATGCCGAATGATTACAATAGAATGAGCTGTATTTGATTAAAATTTGAAAATTGGCACCCAATTACAAGAATCCACTTGAAAAAAATTAAAATATATTTTTATACAGCAACCTATTAAAGTGAATTCCACATGATGCCATCGGTAGTCTGATATTATCCAGGCTTTGGTTACGTTGCAGGTATCGTAAATAGAAGTAACAAAATGAGCTCAATGGATAAAAAAATCATGTTTATTACTGAGCTAAAATGTTTGTTGATTGTTGATTGTTGGGATAACCTCTGGAATATATTTTTAATGGATGTATTAGTGTACAAGCAGTAATTTATACTATGGTCAGATGTGAGTCTGTAGATTAATAACAAACATCCACAGAACATTTGATTAGCAGAGAATGCAGCATTTTATTGATGTGTTAAACCAATTTAAATTTGAATACATTGACATTCCAATGTGGATCGTTTAACTGTTGTTTTAGATAGAAATATGTGAGTGTCCTTTGAAACTGACTACACATTTGTAAGAATCATGACTTGAACTAAGCACATGTAATTTTTGTCAGGTTTATCTTTGCAGTGATAAACTGTATGTCTAAGAGAATACGGAGAACTTACTGTACCCATAAATTGCAAGGTAAAAATGAACTATGGAACTGACATTCGAGGCAAAAGCTGACTCTCTGCCTACCATAGGGATGCACAGCACATTTCATTAAGGTGTGCACCCAGAGGTATTCCTCTATGTATTTTCTGATTTACTAAGAGACGAATATTTATTAAAAACACCATAACTGCTACAGCCTCCTCCAATGAGCTGTGCAGACCTGTGCTCATTGGCTGAGAACATCAACTGAGCTCTCTCAACCAATGAATGCAGTCCAGTAGATGTCGTGATTTAGCATTATGAAGACATCCAGTGTCTTCTGCAGGAGAAAACCTTTGATCTTCCTGTGGGCCCATGTAGGGTGCGCATGCCCCTACACAACTTTTGCAGCCTCCATAAGAACTTTTAAAGATATAAATTCTGTTTTGTTTTATTTTAAATCCAGAAACATTTAGTCAAGAGTTCTGATGGTATAAAATAGCTCAAAGTTATTTTGTTACATCATTTATTTACTGATTATTTATACTAGATATAATATTATCAGCAACATGTATTTGAATATTTGGTCATATAAGAGGTTAACAGTACAAACAAAGCAAAGTAATAACATGTTAAAGTTGCTGGCAAGTAACAGTAATTGTACATTTCCCTACCATTATCATGGTTTATAAGAATGTGGATGCAACAGATGCCAAAAATGCAATTAGACAACAATTTGATTAAAACAGGTAATGTTCTTTATATGTCATATTTGCCACTAAATTAAACTGGACTAAGCAAAGAAATATCAATTATGGCTTTACATGTACGATAACATTTGGTACAAGATATAAGTGTGCTCCATCATAAAAAATGTCTTGTAGTGAGTTGGTACATAGAGCTACAAAATGTAGGACAAAATAGCACAACTGAAAATAGCTAAATATCATCTGGCATTCAAGCTTACAAATAATACAGATAGACATGAATTTACAGTATATACTCGAGTATAAGCCGAGTTTTTCAGCATAATTTTTATGCTGAAAAAGCCCCCTCGGCTTATACTCGAGTGAGGGTCTGTTTTATGGCAACTTACATAATACAGACCAGGACCGCCAGGCTCATAACAAGCCCGGCGGTCCTTGGGGGGAGTGGGGGAGGTGGGGGGGCCGCAGCAGCTCTTACTTACCTTCCCAGCAGCTCCCTTCAGCTCCCCTGTCTAAATCTCGCGAGTCCCGCGGCCATCAGAGCGTTGCCACCGGTTACCATGGCAAGGCTCCGTGCGGCACACAGGGATGCTGAAGGGAGCTGCAGGGAAGGTAAGTAAGAGCTTCTCCGGGCCCCCCTACTGCTCAGTACATGCCACTGGACCATCAGGGATTGACATATCCCCCCTCCCTGGCCAGGTAACAAGCAGGGTGTGGGGACAAAAAAAAGTTTACAAAAATTAAATATTTAAATAATAAATAAAAATATTAAAATAATAAAAATACCCTCCCCCCCACCCAGTTTACACACAGTACACAAACACACACACTGTGCATTATATACACACACACTGCATTCACACAAACACACACTCTGCATTATAAACACACACACATTTTGCATTCATTATATACACACACACTCTGCATTATATACACACACACTCTGCATTCATTATATACACACACTACACATACACACACTCTGCATTCATTATATACACACACTACACACACACACACTCTGCATTCATTATATACACACTAAACACACACACTCTGCTTTCATTATATACATACACTACACAAACTGCATTCATTATATACACACACTACACAAACACACGCTCTGCATTCATTATATACACACACTACACAAACACACATACTCTGCATTCATTATATACACACACTACACAAACACGCATACTCTGCATTCATTACATACACACACTACACAAACACACACCCTGCATTCATTATATACACACACTACACAAACAGACACGCTCTGCATTCATTATATACACACACTACACAAACACACACACACACTGCATTCATTATATACACACACTGAAAATAAAAATTCAAAAATATTTAACCTACTGATGCCTCAATTAATGTAATTTTATTGGTATCTATTTTTATTTTGAAATTTACCAGTTGCTGCTGCATTTCCCACCCTAGGCTTATACTCGAGTCAATAAGTTTTCCAGTTTTTGTTGTGATAAAATTAGGTGCCTCGGCTTATATTCGGGTCGGCTTATACTCGAGTATATACGGGTACTTTATATGGAGAACAATTAAATAAAATAAACATGTGTTAAAAGTAAAGGTTAGGTGTTTCTAGCATAAAATTACAGATAGTCCATGACGTACTAAAAAGCTTTATGATAATTTAACAATTAAATTAGAAACTTTTGGACAAAATAGGCAAATTGTAAGAAAATACCTAATGTTCCAATTATAACAATTGTTTTGTTTGTGAATGAATCAGAATTTACTATTTAGTTATCAGATTCCTAAATCAATGTTAATGTATTCATTTGCAATAACATGCTATTTGCCTAAAGCTTTCATTATTCAGAAGCATTGTGACTTTGCACAGTTTAAATAAAAATAATCTTGGATGAATCCTGGTCATCATACAGTACAATGATCAGAAAACATAAATAATTAAAAAATAATGTATACTCGCATGGCAAATCTTCATACTTAACATAACTGTTTCAGAGAAAGTGCAAATTAATTTTGCAAGCTTTAATCTCCTATTGTAATTAAATTGTTATGCAATTTATAGAATACGTTTGATGATGCCAAAGGAGACTTAATTAAAATCCTAATTTGGAGCATGTAAACAAAAAAAAAAGTCTATTACATTAAACTGTGTTTGCTTAAAAGGCTTTTATGTTAATTGTGATTGTAGCTTGCCGCATTCTATATACTGCAGTTTTTTTCATCTATAAAATGAACAATCGTAGAATAATGATGTTAAATATCAATATAATTTCCCAACAATACCAATATATTGGCAAAATATTCTGGTATAACATGAATGCTAACTACTTAGAACAATAAGCAATTATTTACTGGCCATTCTACATTCTGACAAGCAGATTTCCACCACCGGACCAAAGCTGCTGCAGGATGAAGAATCTCAAAATGGTAAAACTGTTCTGTCAATACATGGCCATTTATAAATTCAGGGCATAACCCTTGAATTGGCCTGGAAATCAGGATATCTGTATTTGGGTATTTGCTAATTCAGCATGGAATGCTGGGAAAATTGAGAAAAATATTTGTTGAGTGTTGCTGTGTCTGAGATAGACTAAGGTTTGCCTTGAGACAGGCCCGGACTGGCCATCGGGCAGACCCGGGCTCCTGCGAGTTTCGGTTACTGAGAGCATTGTCGCTGGTTACCATGGCAACGCTCTCAGTAATGCTGGAACACCCCGGCGGCAGCAACCATAGAACTCACTCAGCCCACTAGACCACCAGGATATACCACTCTCTTGGCCAAATGTAACAAAAGGGAGGGGGAACAAATATTTTTTCAAATTGACAATTTTTATTGGCTTTTGTTTTTTCATGGAAAAAGGCAATTGGGGTACAGAAAAGAAAAAGGGTTGTGAGGTAAAACATTTGATACACATGCATGGTACATCCAGATCTGCAGTGCAGGCAACACAGTATATCAACACCATCTCGTAGAGTCACATTGAAAGACATCTTACTTGCTTGTGAGGTATTAGACTAGCTTGTGAGGTATTAGACTAGCTTGTGAAGTATTAGAGTATTGGTCGAACGTCCACTCGTCATACCCCATATTTGACTGTTATGTGACTATCTAATTTCCTTTGCTGTCAATTCTCCGTTTTGGGTATCACTTTTTTAAAAGTATTTTTTAATTTTGCATAATACATAATGTATGTATGTATGTATATATGTAGTGCAATGAATGCAGTGTGTGTGTTAGTGTAGTGAATGCAGTGTGTGTGTTGGTGTAATGAATGCAGTGTTTGTGTTAGTGCAGTGAATGCAGTGTGTGTGTTAGTGTAATGAATGCAGTGTGTGTGTTAGTGCAATGAATGCATTGTGTGTGTTAGTGTAGTGTATGCAGTGTGTGTTAGTGTAATGAATGCAGTGTGTGTGTTAGTGTAGTGAATGCAGTGTGTATGTGTTAATGCAGTGAATGCAGAGTGTGTGTTAGTGTAATGAATGCAGTGTGTTTGTGTCAGTGTAATGAATGCAGAGTGTGTGTGTGTGTTTACTAGTGTATGCATGTAATGTAATGAAAGTTATTCCCCCCTCCCTGTTTCTTACCTGGTCCAGGGAGGGGGGAAGATTCCATAATCCCTGGTGGTCCGGTGGCATGGTGGGGCTCCCTGTATTTGCAGAGGGGGCTCAGCGGACTGCAGGAGCACTTTACAGATCTTCCCTGTCCCTAACTCCTGCGAGACGTGGTGTGCGCGCCATGTGGAGCATGGGAGTTAGAGACAGGGAAGATCTGTAAAGTGCTCCTGCAGTCCGCTGGGCCCCTTCTGCAAATACAGAGAGCTGAGGGGGGGGCGCGGCTGAACATCTATATAGCGATCATCGCTATATATATATGTGCAGAGAGTAATTGTGGGGCCCTGGACTGCCAAAGCAGTCCGGGCCCCCCAGGACCGCCGGGCCCGTGACAACCATCATGGCTGTCACCCCCTGATGGCGGCCCTGTACATATATTTAATATTCCCCTCCAGAACCCTGAAGCCCTATTCCTTTATACAATACAAGCTCTAAACAAACTAAAGCCCCCTTATTCAAACAAACACCAGCCCCTGTACATACAAACCAAAGCCCCCTAGACATACACACACAACCCCACACACCAGCCCCTGTACATACACAGTAAAGCCCCTTATACATACACATGAAATCCCCCTATACAAACACATACACATAACAGGCCCTGTACATACACACCAAAGCCCCCTATACACGCGCAAGCACACAAAACAGCCCCTGTACATACACACTGTAACACCTGTAGTGTACAGACATGCAGTACAGCCTATATTAATATACATGCATGCTACAGCCCATATGTATGCACACAACAGTCCATATATATGCACATGACAGGCTTAGATACATGTATATGCATGCTACAGCCCTTATGTACATCCACACTACAGTCCCAAATACACGCACACTACAGCCACTAGATGCCCACACCATATAGACACACACTACATCCCATATACAAATACATCCACAACATCCTCCTGACACACAAACACTGTCTGCATCCCCTAGTAACACACAACCACCCCAGTACATACCATTGGCGGATCCAGGGGGGGGGGCAACGGGGCAATTGCCCCCCCCGAGAAATCCGCCGGTCTCCCTCCCCTGCCAGCCGTGCAATGTGTCTGCGGACCGGGGAGGAAGATCACAGATCTCCCTCCCCGGTCCGCAGGCACTGTGCTGGCGGCCGGCGGCGGAGGGAGAAGGAGTGAGAGAGGACCCGGAGCTCAGGCTGCAGCTCCTCCGGGTCCTCCTCTCGTGAGATTTGGAGTGTTGCCGCGGTTACCACGGCAACGCTCCAAATCTCGCGAGAGTGAACTCTAGCCCGGGAGCGCGGGCTAGAGCTCACTCTCCACACTGGACCACCAGGGAATCCCACTGGGACCACCAGGGATAGAAATATGTCCCCCCTCCTCCCCAGTAAAGGTAAGAAGGGAGGGGGGACATAGAATATTTGTTTTATTAAATAAAATTAAAAAAAATATATTATTTAAAAGCCTCCTTCCCCCCCCCATTACACACACTGCCCCCCCAATTACACACACTGCCCCCATTACACACAATTACACACACTGCCCCATTACACACTTTACACTGCCCCCAATTACACACACTGCCCCCATTACACACATACACCCCCCCATACACACCTGCCCCCATACACACACACCTTTATTACACACACCCCCATACACACACTGCCCCACAAACACTGTCCCCATACACACACTGTCCCCATACACACACTATCCACAAACACTGCCCCATACACACACTGTCCCCATACACACTTGCCCCCCACACACACACTACACACACTGCCCCACAAACACTGTCCCCATACACACACTGCCCACACACACTGCCCCACAAACACTGTCCCCATACACACACTGCCCCCCATACACACACACACACTGCCCCACAAACACTGTCCCCATACACACACTGCCCCACAAACACACACTGCCCCAAACACACTGTCCCCATACACACTGTCCCCATAACACACTGTCCCCATATACACACTGTCCCCATATACACACACACACTGTCCCCATATACACACTGCCCCCCATATACACACTGCCCCACAAACACTGTCCCCATACGTACATTGCCCCCCATACACACACTGCCCCACAAACACTGTCCCCATACACACACTGCCCCACAAACACTGTCCCCATACACACACATACACTGCCCCCATACACACACTTCCCCACAAACATTGTCCCCATATACACACTGCCCCCCATACATACACACACTGCCCCACAAACACTATCCCCATACACACACTGTCCCAAATACACGCACTGCCCCCATACACACACACTGCCCCACAAACACTGTCCCCATACACACACTGCCCCACAAACACTGTCCCAATACACACACTACACACACTGCCCCACAAACACTGTCCCCATACACACACTGCCCCACAAACACTGTCCCTGACATACACTGCCGCACTCACACACTTCACCCTTAACACACACCACTGCTCCTATACCCTATATCCCAGCAGACCCCAGGTAAGTTGTCAAACTGTTCTTAAACGGTATGACTACTTACTCTGGGGTGGAATCCTGGCACTACTGACACCATAACTACTACACTGAGCTGTAGTGGTTATTGTGCCTGGATTATTTATTTAAATAATCTACAAGTGCCCCTCCCGAGATCAGGCTCTGGATCCGCCACTGGTACATACACACACTAAAGCCCAATACAAACACAACTACACTGTGCACACAAACTACAGCCCGTATTCATTAACATGCACACTACTTCCCCTGTATGTACAAACACACTACAGCCCTTATACACACAGTATACCCCCTAGATGCCCTACATCCCATAGACAAATGCATACATGCGCTTTCTCTCTTCTCAACCCCTAGACAGATTGACAGACACACACAATCTTTACAATCTTTACAGCCCCTAGACACGCACACTTTACAGCCACTGGACACATACACACTATAGTCCTTAACCACACATAGTACACCACAAACAGACTGCTTTACAAACAGTACACCACAGACAATCAACTCTACATACACACGTACTCACCAGCAAATGCATTGCAATAGTGTAGTTAAATTTGCTTGTGCTTTGTAAAACAGAGGGCATTGTTTCCATGCAAGTGCTCTTAAGCATGAGATGCCCTGGAGGAACAGCAAACTAAAATGTTCATGACCTCTCTCTGTCCCCGCCCCTCCTTTGCCTCTAAATGCCTGGGACAATTTTTGCCATTGAGAAATAAATATTTAGTCTTTTTGATACAATGTACATAGTGAGATGTGTTGCACAAATAATGTCAAAATATAAAATTGTCCATGTTTTTTCTCAAGAAAGAAAGAGATGAAAAGGAAACAAAATTTATGGAAAGGAAAGTTTTTTTTTTCTTCATATTGTTTGTTTCCTTTCCCTCCATTCTCTTCTTTTTTCTTGATTCATTATTAGAATCGTATTATGTGTTGACCACTGATCAGTTCTAAAATAGCTCTGAAGTGTCGAGGCTTGGACTCCACAAAACCTCTGAACATGTTTAACACAATTTTGTTGTTCCAGCACACACAGATGCACACAGATGCTCACAGATGCTCAATTGGATTGAGATCTGGGGAGTTTGAAGGTTAAGATCTGAAAGAGGCCACTGCCGCCAGGGAACACCATTGCCATTAAGGGGTGTACGTGCACTGCAACAATTTCTAGGTGAGTGGTATGTGTCAAAGAAAAATGCACATGAATACCAGGACCCATGGTTTCCCAGAAGTACATTACCAAGAGTAGAACACTGACTCCACCACTCTGCTTTATTCCCATAGTGCATCCTGCTAAGCTACACACAGGCACCCAGCCATCCACCTGATCTAAAAGAACACATGATACATCAGACCAGGCAACCTTCTTCCATTGCTCCATGGTCCATTTCTGGACCAATAAAAAAGCTGGTCGGTCTGCAGCTATGCAGCCCAATAGGCAGCAAACTGCAATGCACTGTGTTCTGACACTTTTCTATCACATTACACATTACGTTTTTCAGAAATGTAAACTACAGTAGCTCTTCTTTGTGATCGGACCAAACAAGCTAGCCTTTGCTCCCCAAATGCATCAATGAGCCTTGGGCAACCATGACACTGACGCCAGTTCACTAGTTGTCCTTCTTTGCACCCCTTTTGGTAGGTGCAAACCACTGGATACCGGGTGCAACCCACATGATTTGCCATTTTGTAGATGCACTAACTCAGTTGTCTAGCCATCACTATTTGGTCCTTGTCAAAATCACTCACATCCTTTTGCTTGCCCATTTTTCCTGCTTCCAACACACGCAGTTCAAAAAGTGACTGATCACTTGCTAACTTATATATCCCACCTCTTGACAGGTGCCATTGTAACAATATAATCAATGTTCTTCACTTCACATGTCAGTGGTTTTAATGTTGTGGCTGATCAGTATAGTATTGTTTAGTGAAAATTGGTGTCTTTTATTCATTTGACAAAATGTGTTTATTTCACCTTGTATGTTTTGATGCATTTCATGAAGAATTAAAAAAAAAATTCACATCATATCAAAAAATATAATGCAAAAACACACTTCAAGCAAGTTAGAGATTTCTTTCTACTTTGACCTGAAACTTATAAAGGACTTGCCAACTCAACACATTTATCTAAATATGTTAGTGAATAAGCACAGTTATGCCTTTAAACATATTAACAAGGTAAGTGAAGTGTTATTTTCAACACAGATTTCTGTTATTTTTTTATTATTATTTCCCTTGTCCTGTTATGTAATATACTAGTGAGCTAAATGGACTCTGTCTCCCCAAAGACATGTGGATGATAATGTCCGCTTAAAGCAAGTATGTATATCTGGTCAACACGTTTTACTAAATCACAAGCAATTGCTCCCATTCATGATGGCCCCCAGTGGTTACGTGATAATCTATTCACAAATGTTGTGTACAGGATCTCATGATGGCTAGCATATAACTTTATAACATGCATTGCAAGATGTTGCCCATAATATTTGAGGTTAGATGCAGTAGGGCAGGGGTGCCCAAAAGGTAGATCCCCAGATCGTAGAACTACAGCTTCCATGATGCTTTGTTAATCTAAAGCATTCTAAAGGTATGCAAAGCATCATGTTGTAGTTCTGCAACATTTGGGGGTCTACCTTTTGGGCACCCCTGCACTAGGGTATATTTATCCATCCTGGACAATATTTGTGTTCTCCTTCACGTAGTGATTACCGTATATACTCGAGTATAAGTCGACCCGAATATAAGCCGAGGCCCCTAATTTTACCACAAAAAAACTGGGAAAACTTGACTTGAGTATAAGCCTAGGGTGGGAAATGCAGCAGCTACTGGTAAATTTCTAAATAAAATTAGATCTCAATAAAATTACATTAATTAAATATTTATTTACAGTGTGTGTATATAATAAATGCAGTGTGTGTGTTTGTGTGTAGTGTGTGTATATAATGAATGCAGTGTGTGTGTATATAATGCAGTGTGTGTTTGTGTGAATGCAGTGTGTGTGTATATAATGTAGTGTGTGTCTATAATGCAGTGTGTGTTTGTGTGAATGCAGTGTGTGTATATAATGCAGTGTGTGTTTGTGTAAATGCAGTGTGTGTATATAATGCAGTGTGTGTGTGAATGCAGTGTGTGTGTTTGTGTAGTGTGTGTGAACTGGGTGACGGGAGGGCATTTTTATTATATTCATTTTTTAATTTTAATATTATTATTATTATTTTAATATTATTATTATTATATTTTAGTATTATTATTTTATTTTAATATTATTATATTTGAATATTAATATTATTATTTGAATATTATTATTATTTGAATATTATTATTATTTTATTTTAATATTTGTATTTTTTTTTTTATTTAATTGTTTTTGTCCCCCCTCCCTGCTTGTTGCCTGGCCAGGGAGGGGGGCTATGTTAATCCCTGGTGGTCCAGTGGATGGGCTGTGTAGTGGGGGGGCTGGCAGAGAGCTGTTACTTACCTTTCCTGCAGCTCCTGTCAGCTCCCTTCTCCTCCGTGCAGCTCCTGTCAGCCCCTGTCAGTGTAAGTCTTGCGGTCTGTGTGCCGCACGGAGCGTTGCCACGGTAATCCATGGCAACACTCCGACGGCCGCAGGTGTCGCGAGACTTACACTGTAAGCAGAACAGAGCTGCACGGAGGAGAAGGGAGCTGACAGGAGCTGCAGGAAAGGTAAGTAACATCTCTCTGCCAGCCCCCAACAGGACCGCCGGGCTTGTAATGAGCCTGGCGGTCCTGGTCTGTATTATGGTAATGTAAATTGCCATAATACAGACCTTGACTCAAGTATAAGCCGAGTGGGGGTTTTTCAGCAGAAAAAATGTGCCGAAAAACTCGGCTTATACTCGAGTATATACGGTAATAAGAAATGAGCCATTAGTCATATTTTGCCAAATAATAATAATCATGATTTGTGATATGATGATTTTCTGAAGAAAGAGAGACAAAGCAATAGCTTCAATAGCACATAACATAAAATAGTATTAAATATGCATTTAAGTTAATTTACTCCTTCATTGATTCTCATGTGTGCCCACATTCTTTACAAAATAGTTTTCTCACAGTGTGGAGTGAGGATGTCAAGGGGTAGTTTAATAAAAAAAATGTAAAAAAAAAAACTCATTTCACATTCAAGTAACTGGTACAATAAGCATACATCTTTTTAATCACATCAATCCTTCTTATTCCAATTAGCATAGCAGATTGACCTTTACTATCCTTCTACAGGCCATGTTAATAGTGCTGGCATAAGAGCCCCATAGACTTGTTACTGATGATTATGATGAGCCTAATTAAAGAATTTTATAGATGGAAAAGAAAAAACAATCATACCTCCCAAACACCCTGAATCCAGTGAGACAGCCTTAATATGGAATCTGTGTCTTATCAGCTCGGTTAATTCTCTGCTATGTCTATTCTCAGGAACACCAGAGAAAATTCTATGCCTCTCAAAATGTTGTCAAAATTTAAAGGTTTGTCACAGGGAGAGTATCAGTGATTTAGCAAACATTATAAGGACGTACTAGTGATGTATGGGAGACATTACTGCCATGAACAAGGAGTTAGCTAAGTGTGAAAGATTTACAGAGCCCGAAAAGTGCCACCTAAAAAGTTTTACATTTCTCATGAGCACGATTTAGTAAATCATGCCCATAATAAAGTACTGCTTTCCCACAATATAGTTAACAACTAAGCATGCTTAAGCAGGTTCATGCACATAAAATAATTAAATAATTTTATCTCACGAGATAGTTCATAGCACATGAATGCAATTTAGATAACGAGTGCAAATGATCTACTAACTCACATGCACATTATAACTATATCACTATGAAATCATTGCTTTAGATTGCACAGCACATGTACAACTCTAGTTGCCTATATATATATATATATATATACATTGTGGCGGAACCAACCTCGCCACTGTGCACTGGAGGAGCCTGGTTGCCTGCCTGCTGCCTTTTGACTATGGACCGGCATTTAAATACTTTATTTTCCTATGCAGAAAGGTCTATTCATGTATTTCTGCCCTGACGTTCGGTAGATTCTCGGATTTACTTAATAAACTCATTTAACCCAGATAACTATGCCATGGAGCCTATTTGTGTAATAAAAATGGCTCCATGGCAATTGAACTGGATGTGTGTGGTCTGATCGCCATTCAGTAATAATGTGCGCCCAGACCTAAGCTATCTGGGGATATGTTGCATGTCTGTATTTTATGTAATAAATGTAACCTTGTATATTTTATTGTATTTTACTGTCTTTGTACTGCCATGTGCTTAATGGAGTTTTGCCTCTGTCCTTGGAGATAATTGGATTACTTCTCAATTATCTCCAGGATAGAAGACTCTGTGGAACTGGTTTTGGGCAGAAAAGCCATGCTTCATTTGGTCACAAAAGACTTTGATCTATCTTTTGAACCAATGGACCAATTTGGATGACATATGTTTGTATTTGGGGTATGCTGATTTGGAAAATGTAAGTTTTATGTGAATTTGATGCATACTTTTATACAATTACCTTACACAATGGGTAATGTAATTATCACCGGCAGAGAAATACAGTTTTTCCACATCATTCATATTTTTAAAATATGAATAATGTGGAAAAACTGTATTTCTCTGCCGGTGATAATTACATTACCCATTGTGTAAGGTAATTGTATCACAGGCAGAGGGGAGGATTTTGTGTGGGAGTGTCTGAGTGTATTGTACGTGTTTATTGGTTGTTTTCAAAAACCCTGTGGGTAGTACTATGTTTGTGGATTGTGAATAAAAAAGGCTATATGTGCCAGTACAGTCAGTTCTGCTTGACCTCAAAACGAAGTGTTGTCTCGTTATTGGGGGGATTGGATTGCATGCTGATTGCCAGGAGTGTAAGCAGATTGTATGCTTTTCCTGTTCAGCTGCTTACAGCATTCATATGCTTGAGAGCATTCAATGCTTCTCCGGTTCAGTGGTTGTGGTGTCTGCTGCAGTGCTTGGAGTCCTCATTAGTAGGCATGGCTGTGATGGCTTTTAAGGGCACATGAGTCAAACGCTTGTTGAGTGGCTGCCCTGCAGCCTTTCAAAACGCGTCATTAGATTGCCGAACACCGAACTCCAACCCGAACATACAGTGATATGTCCGTGTTGGGTCCGGGGTCCAAAAACCATAATGTTCAGTACGAACCCAAACTTTTCATTTCGGGTTCGCTCAACTCTACTCACAACGTTGTGAGTGGCAGTGGGTTCAAAAAATTTGCCTTTTTTGTATCTTGGAGTGCCTGGACCGTTTTCTATTTTCTCCTTATCATATGTTTGGTTTCTGGTACTGGAAGTGCATTGGTTGCACCTGGATACATACTACTTGGGAATGAGTACAGTTCCACATCTTTATTTTGGTCATAGATAATGTATTGGACATAACATCCACAGTAAAATAAATGACTTGTGTAACAGATTTATATGACAGAATCCTCTGTTGTAGGTTGAACAGACTGAGAGGTTTTTAAATTGGAAATTAGATTTTCCTCAGTAGAAGAATATTTCACATTAGAAGAGGGTGAGATATCTTACATTGGAAGCCTTGGATTTTGGCATAATAATCCAACATTTTAAAACACTGGGGAATAAAACAGTAAAGAGAAGATTACAAGAGTTGTCCTGACTAAAAAAAGTAACTTTCTAGCAGGGTGATAGTGAAATAAGCTCCTAATAAAGACCAGTGAAATTGATAAGAAAAAACTGAACCACCGTCTATTAGGTAGGACTCCCGAAAACCCACAAATGGCAGTTCAGCTGAGAGAATAAAGTCCTGAAGCGATTGGTGCACTCGTCCTATCAAAACAAGTGTTGCATTGCTTTCTGGGCAACCTTGCAGTATTGAGCTCTAAAAAATTGCACACGAGAAGTTAAAAAAAAACCCTGATAAATCGTGCATGGCCGTGACTTTGTGCAACATCAAGGTGCCCAATAATAACAAAAGTAACCAGAAAAAGACAGAAACCAAAAACTGAAAAAAGAGCAGATACACAAATTGTTATGTGCAATGAACTACATAAAGATATGGGGCGGGGGGGATGAATTTCTAAATTAAAAAAAGTAATATCATACATACAAAGAAAATACAATCAAATAAAAGCAAAAGAAAAACTAAAAGAAAAGTAATGCAACAAGATAACAATTTAATAATTACTTAGTTTAAAGACGTATTGAGTACTATTATTGAGGAGTAAGTGTTGAACTATAAAAGAATAAGTAGAGCCAAGGTAGGTTTAGGATGGCCAGATCAAGTCATATTAGCTTTTGTGTGCTATACAAAAACAGTAAAATTATAGATCAAGCTTTAGTAAAGGATATGATCTACTTCATTGTACAAATTGAAATAAATAGGTTTAAAGGACATTTTTAAATTTGAATGAAACTTGGTGTGCCATTTTTTAAAAAGACAATAGGAAACAAGTGAATGGATATTACATAACATTCATTAGGGAGAAAGGTTGGCAAACGTTCTTTAGTTTACATTAAACCCTTAAGGACACATGACGTAAATATTCCGTCATGATTCCTTTTATTTCTGAAGTTTTGTCCTTAAGGGGTTAAAAAGAGGATATGCAAACATTTAACAAATATATACAAACCATTGCCATTGTGTCCTGTTTATTAATTGTATCTTACAAAGAACTAGAGAACACAAATTGAGATATATAAAAGCATTATTTTAGTGAAGTGTACACATTGTGAGTCCAACCTAGAAGTTGTCTGAACATGCCATTTACCCAAGATATATAACCTGCTGTATAAGATAGAGGTCTTAAACATGTACTATCACACAATCCTACACCGTCTTTGACATATTGCATTTGATTGCCCTAACTCACTCTCAGGAACTAAGAAACTGAGGAATTTCAACACCTTACACAACACTCACCTGCATTGACATGTCATTTGAGAAATTTAGCCCACACAAATATCTTCTAAATGAGAGAAAAAACAGGAAACACATATTTTCATAACAAACAATAGTATATGCAATATGTGGAAACGTAGGGTTATGTACACCAATACACTCATTCTTGATTATTTTTTAATGAGATATCAACGACCATACATTGCACATGAAATATATTGCAAAATAATTAATAATGATATAAACGAAATAATTGTTTTGATTTATTTAAATCTATTCTAAGTCATGCCAAAATATACAAAGCTTGATATACTTTATATACTGAAATTATTATTTAAAACTAACTAATTAAATGAAAATTAAATTTGCATTTAAATGGTATGGTTAGCAATACGGTTATCTGTAATCTCATGTAAGTGATCAACAACCACCTCTGAAATGTCCCCCCACATACTGAATATTACATTGGTGCTCCTATATATAATAGACAACAATGATAAAATAAACACAGAACAAGATACAGAACAACATATCTGAGACCTTTCTGTTTCTAATACTAAGAAAATGTGACTTGCTCTATTTTAGTTCTGCCAAAGTTCAATTATCTCACAAGACAAACAGAATATTTTAAGGAAACATTGTTTTATTGCTATTTTAAGATAAATAACAGTGTAGATATCACCCATTTAACTAGAAAGGCCAAAGATGTGAGCAGCATTTATAAGGGCACTCCAGACCTCTTTAGCTTGCTGAAGAGTTTATGTGTGGAGTATGTACTCTTTTTTTTAATTTAGCAAAAAGTGCAGATTTCAACAGAAATTGACATTTTTATAAATTAACACAATCATGCCCACTGGCTTTCAAGCAGACAACAGGTCATTTTACTTCCTGGTTAGGTTAGCTTAGTTGCACTGAACTCAAGAGGCAGCAATTGCCCACTGCACCTGCCTTGCAATGACTTCTCATTGAGCTACATTGGGAAGTCTGTGATTGGACAATCACATAAAGTCTGGGCGGGTTTAGAAGGGGAGGACTTGCAAAGGCAGTAGACAAGAGAACTGAAGGTTTTGCAAGCTGTTTTAGATATACCCACAGTGAAAAAATGCTATATGAAATGCATGCTATTTAGGGTATAAAACAGTAATTTTTATTTATTTTGTATTTGGGCAGGGAGCATCCCTTAATAAATAGGGCTGGGCAGTGGTTTGGGAGTTATATAGAAAACTCCAACATCTGGGTCATAGAATAAATCTATGGGATACTTACTTAATATATTTTTACCGTTGAGTGCTGAGTGAGGCTCACTTTCTAATTCCCATATTAATTGCTTTGTCCTTTTTGGGGGACTCTCTATAATAGGTTTTCGCAATGCTACTTTCTACTCTACACTATTTCAAAGAATCCTAGGGGATCATACCACCTACGCTGTTGTCATAGACCAGTCAGCCTGCACTATATATTGAGCATATTTTATTATATGTTATACCAGTAATATTTTATTGAGAGCACTATTGCTGTTTTTATCTTTCATTTAGGTTTCTGTTACCACCATCTTTAATCTCTATCACTTCAGCTGGAAGGCTATTCCATGCATCCACTACCCTCTCAGTAAACTAATACTTTCTGATATTATTTTTAAACCTTTGCCCCTCTAATTTAAGACTATGTCCTCTTTTTGTGGTGTTTTTTCTTCTTTTACATATACTCCCCTCCTTTACTGTGTTTATTCCCTATATGTGTTAAGATCCTTTAATCTTTATTGGTAAGTTTTACCCTGCAATCCATGAACCAGGTTTATATAATCTATATAAACTAATGATGTTAGAAAAAATAAGTATTGAGATGTGGAACCTAGAATGGTTTGATATTCTATAATTATATTAGTGTATGCCGACAGAACATTGTCTCACAAATAGTGAACAGGCATTTTTTATATCTAGCATATTCATTACAGTTTATACTTTCAGAAACAGTCTATAAACTTAGTATTTAGTAGACCTTCATTTTTAGTGGTGTTACAGGCATGCCTTCTTTTCATTATCCTATTGCATTATGTATGTGTATCTGATATATATAAAATCTCTTACTGTAGTGCAAAAACAATAATTTAATGATGCCTGATGCCTAATGACAACTGATACAAGTCAGGTATAAATTAATGATAGTGCATACATTTTGACAGTCAAAAATATAATATATGTTAGAAACTATAGTTTGCAAAACCTGTAGGACAAAAACTGCTTTTTTATGAGTCTTCAGCAGCGACTGAGTTAATGGAACAGGCAAATGCATTTTTAACCAGGACATATCTTGTATTTTAAAAGTTATTGAGTAATCAAATATTATGACCTATATACTCCACTAGAGAATCTACCCCAGTCGGCATAGGATCCAAAATAATCAATATTCCATTACAGAGCTGGCAGCTTGCACATAACAGCAATGCACTCAACTTTTGTTTTCTCTCCAATAATAGAGATAGGGCAGATTCACAAATTACATTTTATATAGATCTAGTGGGCTGGGCCTGTTTTCTGTTAACATATTAAAAAAAAAACACAGAGTCTTTTCTTCCATGTAACCCTTGATTGATGGCAGACATTGATTTGAGAAATTGTTTTAATTAAAATATTACAGTAGTAATAATTTTTAAAGATGTTCTACTTGAGCTGTTGGAAAGGTCAATATGTATCTTGTTCCTTTTTTCCCTTCTTCTAACTTAGCCATGTGAAATAATGAAAGTATAAGATCTGTCACAAAGTAAGTGTTAGCTAGTGGGACTAAATTACCTCTTTCTGGCAATATTCCAGTACACTTTAAATGAGGTAATTGTCCTTGACTATAAAATTTGCATTTTCAGCACTTAATTGCTATCATTACATCTTTTTTTGCTAAAGATCATTTTGTAATGATCTTCATTTATTTGAATTGAGCATTTGGATTTTTGCATGAAATGTGCATGATAACGTTTTACATTTAAATGATATTATGTAATATTTGTCTGATAATAACTTGTTTACTGATATTTCAAACTGTCTCGATCATTTTTTAATAGGTTTAAATTGTGTATGCTCCAAATAAGCAGTTCCACCAACAATTTAGTTTTGGATGAAGAGCAATCGGTATTAACAAAATGACAGTATGTCCACGGCAATTTCAATAATAACAAGCATATTTAATTGTTTTATTTAAAATGTATGAAATAAAGTGCTTTAAAATACGCTTAACAATATTGGGGGGAAAAAAAAGGAGGGAGCCCCAAGTTATCTCCAATAAAAAAAGGAGGGAGCCCCAAGTTATCTCCTAGCCATGAAAGTTTACATGTTCTCTTACAGGGTTACTCACTAAAGCAAGAATGGTAGGGAAGAATTCAAAGTGAATATTAATAAAATATAACAAAAATAAATATAAATAATATAACGTAAAAACAGAATTGACATAGAGAATTTTTTTAACACCTTAAGAACGGAGGGCGTACAATTACGCCCTATTTTAGGCGGCTCTAAACGCCGTCGTGCGTAATTGTACGCCTCCGGTCTTTCTTTACTTACCCGCTCCCAGGGAGCCCCCCGCGGCATGTGAGAGTGAGGTCCTTGCGAGAACCCCACAATCACATGGGCGGGTAGGCTGCCTCCTGCATTGCCAGCAGGGGGGCTGCCTGTAATGACAGGTGGTCCCCCTGCTGGCTGAAAATAAAAATAAAATAAATTAATTAAGTGTAAAAAAAATATATATATACCTAGATCATATATATATTATATATATATGATCTAAGTATATATATATACACATATACATACACACACATACACTGTCTAGGTGTATTTTACTATTAATATATAAATATATATATATATATATATATATATATTACATATATATATATATATATATATAATTATATATATATATATTAATATCAAATTACACGTAGACTGATACTGATTAAATATATATATATAATCATTGTTATATATATATTTATATATAATATAAAAAAATTAAATATGTAAATACGTAAAAAAATTTTTTAAAAATTATTAAAAAAAATTATTACAAAATATATAGATGTGTGTTGTTTCATTCTAACTGTATTGTGATATTAATATATATATATTTATATCAAAATAGACGTAGAACGAAATAATATATATATCTACATACATAAATATATACGTATATATCAACGAAACAAAATGTAAACAAAACCTGGCATTTGCGCTACATGTCTGTCCAACCGTAATTCAACTCTTTGATAGTAAATACACCCACCCTTATTATATATCATTTTATTCAGGGGAAACAGGGCTTTCATTTAATATCAAATATTTAGCTATGAAACATAATTTAATATGAAAAAAATGGGAGAAAATAAGATTATTTAGATTTTTTTAGTTCTACATGACATTTTAACTGTCAATGTCATAATACGGTTTGCTTTTACTGCAATAAAATACACATATTTGTATTCAGCAAAGTCTCACGTGTAAAACAGTACCCCCTATGTACAGGTTTTATGGCGTTTTGGGAAGTTACAGGGTCAAATATAGCATGTTACATTTGAAATTGAAATTCGCCAGATTGGTTACTTTGCCTTTGGGACTTTATAGTAGCCCAGGAATGAAATTTACACCCACAAAGGCATACCATTTGCAATAGTAGACAACCCAAGGTATTGCAAATGGGGTATGTCCAGTCTTTTTTAGTAGCCATTTGGTCACAAACACTGCAGATGGCGTCTCGATCCCCATGGCAACGCTACAAACGTGATGACGTTATTCACATCACGTGACAATGTGAGCGGAAGTGGGGAAATGCCGGGCACTGATATCATTCGAGCGGATGCTCGAGAGGAGGGGAGGTTTTTCTATCAACACACCTGAAATGTGAGTTCTAATTGGACCTATGTTCTTATTTAAGCTAAGTAAGTTTCATTTGTATTTTGTATTCTGTCCTGATGAAAGCTCCCAAGAGGAGCTGAAACGTTGACTTATGGAGTAAAGTATTTTTTTGCTTATTTATAAATCCTGGGAGTGCTGATTATTCATTTGTTTTGTATTTATTGTGCAATCGAGCACCGTGTTCCAATTTTTGTTCGGTAGGAGTGCAAGGCTTTTTGTTTGCTGTCTATATTCTGGGAGTACTAGCACTACACCCGGTCTATGCACCCACATGGTCTATTGCTTGATAGACTTTAAAAGGTAGCTTTTGATATAAGGACAACAGTGGAGCTGTATTTGTTTTTAACATTTTTTTTGGAGTTTCATTGTTTATACATTGGGAAGGATATTGCAATAAGAAGAGGAAGGAAGCTACAATTATTGTACTGTCCCTTTAATATAAGATCTAATAGCTAAAATATATTGTAGACTATTAGCTCTATATGAAGATTAAGACTTTGGAACTTTATGCAAATCCCTTAAAGAGAAACTTCAACATTCTAGCAAAGGAATTGTTCAATTTTTTAAAAGGACTGGAGGCTATATTGGTTCTTTTGGATGATATCTTTTTTAAAAAAATTTTGAATAAAGGATTACTTTTTACTATTTTTTGTTTGAAAATTCACATCATTGGAATACTTTGAACAGACTGACCCATCCTATAAGTGATTCTCCCCATATAGAAGAAACTATTATATTGAGTTCTGAATACTAAGATGGATGAATATATAGCAACGGCTGATGAATATACTCCACATATGGAGACATTACAATTCACGGAAGAACAAGCCCAGCAAATATTATGGGATACAACAAGCCTGGAATTACCATCTACCATCACTACTAAAGATCTATATTTCAAATTATTAAAATTGAAGAAGAGAGAAGTTGACTTGGACCTTCACGGTCTTTTCCTATCGGATTACCACAAAGCCAAGCAGATTCCGAGGGGCTTTAGGGTACAGAACATGCCAACAATAGGAAGAATGAAACCTAAAGTAAGGAAGAACTGGACAGCAATCCTTAATAAATGTTCTATGGATTTAATGCTAGTTATAATCCAAGACGTTAAAGAGGACTTACAAGACATCAGAATAAAGATACAACAAGTAGAAGGAGAGTATGCGGTTCTTCTTAATTCACAAGAAGGCATTGCGCAACAGATAAAGTTGAACGAGGAGGTCCTGAAGTATAAAAACCAACTAGTTAAATTCAAGCGACAAAAGATGGAAAGAGTACGGTTGGATTATAGTGAAAACCAAGTATATAGATCGTTAACAGGTGATCAAAGACAAAGATCAAGGCGTTTCCGTAAGAAAATAGTGAAACCTAACATCTCCACTATAGATATCACATCGGGAGAATCTGCTTCTGAGAATGAGGGCAGTACAACACAGAAATCAGTTACTTTTTTAGGGGTCAGCGAACCATCAAAGGCAACCCCTCTACGCAAGATTACAAGAAGCAGCCGGAGAAACGAAGGAGACAAGTCACAAGGAGAGGCCAGGGGGGGCATCCCCATTGGTCTCAGGGACAGACCTCCTCTCCAGAAATAATTCCTGTCTTTAATCTTTCTGACAGGGAACTGTCTATAGGGGAAATTGATATTCTGAATAAGGGTCTCTCATTCATCCCCACTACAATGGCTAATAGTTTTCAATGGGATGTGGAATTTTTCAAATTCGGGAGAAGTCTAAGGTTAAAAGACTTCTTTAATAAAGCACAAAAGGACCAATCATTGGACCAGGTACAACAACAAGGATACAGATTTAAAAATCCTAGCAAGTTTGATCCACCTTTGTGTCACTCTACAATTAAGACTTTCTTAACAACAGTGAAATCAAAAACGGAGGATATTTTATCCAAGAAACATTCAAGGCACTCTAATCTCTCTAAGGAACAGAGGAACATGATACAAAAATTACCACAAGATGCAACTATAACAATACGACCGGCGGACAAGGGAGGGGGAATTGTGATACAGAATTACAGGGATTACGCATTGGAAATCTATAGACAATTGGATGATGTGAATACTTACCAAATTTTGAAGGGAGATCCAACTATGGATATAGCACAGAAAATACATGAAACCCTCACCTTTGGGCTAAGAGCAGGATATATTGATACACAATTATTTCAATTTCTGAATAAAAGTAATCCACGTACTCCTATTATATACACGCTCCCGAAAATTCATAAGGATGCTTTGAAGCCTCCCGGACGACCGATTGTCTCGGCAGTGGACGGAATTCTGGAGCCGACTGCGAAATATTTAGACTTTTTGTTTAAATTACCAGTCAATGCAATCCCAACATGTCTAAAAGATACGGCACAGTTAATAGAGGAGCTTAAGAAATTGAGATATATTGAAGAATCAGTCATTTTTATCACCTTAGACGTTTCGAGTCTGTATACAGTAATACCACATGAAGGGGGAATAGAAGCGAATGCGAGAATTGCTCTCAGAAACAGAACACTACCATGGACCCCCCATCGAATACACACTTGAACTATTATCTTTGGCCCTCAGGAATAATTATTTCAGATTTGAAACGAAGTGGTATTTACAAAAAGCAGGAACATCTATGGGAGCAGCAATGGCCCCCATGTATGCCAATTCGTACATGTACCAGTTTGAGAAAGAACATATCTTCAAGAGACACTCAAAACTTATTCTGAAGTACTTCCGGTATATAGATGATATACTGATCCTATGGAGGGGTACTACAGAAGAAGCACAAAAATTAGTGGAAGATATTAATGAATCAAATACTCCTATTTTTGTAACATCACACATCCATCATTATAAGACACAGTTTTTGGATTTGGAGATTCGATTGGAACAAGGGAGAATAGAGTATCAAATGTATACAAAACCAACAGATCGAAATACCTTGCTCCATTATGAAAGTGCCCATCCTAAACATGTTAAGGATTCATTGCCGTTCTCCCAGTTCTTAAGAGTTATAAGAAACAATTCGGATATTATTCGATGTGAGGAACAAATACAGCAAATGTATAATAAATTTACACAGAGAGGGTACACACGAGTGATACTTGATAAAGCACTTAGAAAAGCCAGGGACCATATGGCTGGAGGAGCGACACGACCTCGGAACAATAAGGATCGAATTCCTTTTCCGATGACATATAATGCATCTACCACTCAAATTTGTCATGAAATTAATACGAATTGGCGTCTCATGGAGAATGATACAAGTCTTCCTGAGAGTTTCCGCAACAGGCCACTGTTTTCTTATAAAAATAATAAAAGCTTGCGTGATCTTCTTGTCCAGACTGATCCAATCCGAAGTTACCTTCCGGAGAATAAGAATAATACCAATAATGGATGTGTAAGATGCTTAGGCTGTGTAACCTGTGGTCACCTCATCCCTTGCAAAAGTTTTAATCATCCACATACGGGACAAACATTCAAAATTCAAAATAGAATCAATTGTCGGACTGATTTTGTAATTTATAAATTGTCTTGTCCCTGTGGGCTTAATTATGTCGGGAAGACAGAGACTGCTCTCTGTGAGAGGATAAGAGGACACAGGTCCAGCATCAGATTAGCCTACAGGGACAATAAGACGGATAAACCAGTTGCCCGACACTTCTTGGAAAAAGGTCATCCCCTCACATCATTGAAATGCGTGGCGATAGACCATGTCCCAGTCTCCAGAAGAGGTGGTAACAGACAAGAACGTCTATTACAAAGAGAAACATGGTGGATTAAAAAACTGGGAACATTAGCCCCAAATGGACTAAATGAAAAACTGTCATTTGTTGCTTTCTTGTGATAATGATAGAGGTGAGTGATAGAGGGATGATAAATGGTACATAATGTGGTCCTGCCTATTCAATGCTAGCCCCCTTTTTCATCATTTCAATTCCTTTACTTTTTAAATATTTTTTATCATTTTGTATATATGTAATGTTGAAAACTTGTCATGCTTTAGGTCCTTTCTGATTGGGACTTCCATTTCAGGTTGTTTTGGATTTTTTCATATGGTATGATCCTCTCCTTCTTAGGGTTTATTATTAATATAATAGGAGGTCTACCCCTTCTATTTACACACTTTTCAAATAGGGATATTAGCTATAGTTGACTGTATAGGTTTATCGATTAGTATGGTGTTAATTTTGGATTGTAGGCACTGTTTCACTTTAATTATCAACACTGATTATATAGTATAGCATGGTTATACACGAGCGATATGCACTTGCACTTTAAGACTAATTTTCAGATAGATGGATAATAGATTATTATCTTGATACACGATTTAGGATACATCCTTGTGGATGTTTGAACATGCACATCACTATGGCATTACACTTATATTGGCCGTGGAAATTTTTTTAGTTCCACATTTATAATACTACAATTAAGATTTTTATTGTATGTTACTTTTAGTATAGAACCTTATGGGCAGATCACTTATGAATATTTTTTTAGTTAGATGTGGGATTTGTATTAGGATCCCTTATAGTATTGTTGTTATCTTTGCACTAGTATATTGGTGGATTGTATAATTAACCCTTGGATTTATTATATGTCCTTTGTGATATTGTAGGAGACAGATCTGTATGTAGATATTTCCCCCCCTTCTCTTATTTCCGATTTTAGTGTAAGTAGAGGCTATATCTTTTATTCCCTCCTCGGTGGAGGATAGATACAGAGATCGGGGAATTTAAAATGAATGCGCACGCGTCCGGCATTACCATGACTACAGGTAACGCAGCTAACCAGGACGTAACTGAGGGGAGGGTCGTTAGACGCAGATGGCGTCTCGATCCCCATGGCAACGCTACAAACGTGATGACGTTATTCACATCACGTGACAATGTGAGCGGAAGTGGGGAAATGCCAGGCATTGATATCATTCGAGCGGATGCTCGAGAGGAGGGGAGGTTTTTCTATCAACACACCTGAAATGTGAGTTCTAATTGGACCTATGTTCTTATTTAAGCTAAGTAAGTTTCATTTGTATTTTGTATGCTGTCCTGATGAAAGCTCCCAAGAGGAGCTGAAACGTTGACTTATGGAGTAAAGTATTTTTTTGCTTATTTATAAATCCTGGGAGTGCTGATTATTCATTTGTTTTGTATTTATTGTGCAATCGAGCACCGGGTTCCAATTTTTGTTCGGTAGGAGTGCAAGGCTTTTTGTTTGCTATGTATGTAGATATATATATTATTTCATTCTACGTGTATTTTGATATATATATATATATATATATATATATATATATATATATATTAATATCACAATACAGTTAGAACGAAATAACACACATTCATATATTTTGTAATTATTTTTTTTTAGTTATTTTTTTAATTTTATTTTTTAACGTATTTACATATTTAATTTTTTTATATTATATATAAATATATATATAACAATAATTATATATATATTTAATAAGTATCAGTCTACGTGTAATTTGATATTAATATATATAATTATATATATATTAATAGTAAAATACACCTAGACAGTGTATGTGTGTGTGTATGTATATGTATATATATACTTAGATCATATATATATATATAATATATATATGATCTAAGTATATATATATATTTTTTTTTTACACTTTATTAATTGATTTTAATTTTATTTCCAGCCAGCAGGGGGACCACCTGTCATTACAGGCAGGCCCCCTGCTGGAAATGCAGGAGTCAGCCTACCCGGCCATGTGATTGTGGGGTCCTCGCAAGGACCTCACTCTCACATGGCCGGGGGGCACCGGAGATGGAGGATCTGTCGCGGGGGGGGCTCCCTTACCGGGTAAGTAAGAGAAGACCGGTGGGGGTACAATTACTCCCGGCGGCGTTTAGAGCCGCCTAAAATAGGGCGTAATTGTACGCCCTCCGGTCTTAAGGGGTTAACTTATACAGCTTTACTAAACAGGCTATCAGGAAGCATTGACCTTTTCTTGATTGCTGAGTACTAATCTACTAATCATAGCTCCCCTCATGAAAAGCACTCAACTAAACATGTCTATTTATATGCAATTACAATTCCTCTAACATGTAATATTTGACTTAATGGAACTTTTATGGAACTTAATGGAATATTTTTCTGAATGTTTAGGTAAAATCTAGCTATGCCTACTAAGATGTTATCACGTTGTTTTGGAATAAAAATCTGTTTCCTTATTTCTGCACATCTATGAATTATAGATAAATATAATTATAGGTGACTTTAAGATTATTTATGTATATCTAAGAAACTCACCCTATGTCAATAGAAATAGCCTGTCAAAGTAATGTGGTCATCTTCCCAAATAACGAAGCAGTTATTAATGTTGCATAGCCACTACACAATATCAAAGGAAAAAGGATTCTTGTAGAAGATGTTCTTCAAAGTCTGTCGTGAACAGATTAGTGTATTTGAACTTTAGGTCTTTCTTACATAAAGACATACTCACCTCCATAGCAGTGTCTTTCACATGTTTATAGTAGATGGTGTTGTAAAGAAACAGGTTAGTTAGGACAATTTCAGGGAGTGCCAGACTTTTTAAAGTTTGTTTAGAATGTATTCTTTTCTAAGAACTTTCATCTATAATCCATTCTTCTAAGTTTGAGGAGACTGGCTACTAATGTGACCAAAACATTGGTGTCAGTCAGAGCAATGTTCTGTATTTTGATAAATGACCTTACTAACAGGGAGACAAAGGAACTGATCATCAAAAACTCAGAAGAGTTGGAAGATATATTCTTACACTGCCACAATTGACTTACCAAGGAAGGTGCAGTGGACTTGTGTGCACTTTAGGAAGTGCATAGAACAGGAGTCTTATTGGTAATGTAGCTATGTTAAAGCAACTTTGTGTTGCTACAAAACCTTCTGCTTAATCTATTTTCTCAGACCCACTGTAGCGGAGAGGTGATTTCCTACAGCTAAATTCCACCAATATATTAAGAGGATGCAGGAGCAAGTAGTAAATCCAAGAGAATATCCAGCACAATCAGCAATACAATCCAATAATATCCCATCACCTTTCCCAATCACTGGACGACACACAGTATCAGGAGTAGAATTAACTTTTAATGGCAACATTCCTGCTTTTATGAGATTCTCCCATGCAAGGAGGGGAATTCACCACAATTAGTACAGTATCCAATCCCATAGACGTTACCTCCCACACATCTCCTCCCCTTAGATTAGCATTTAACCCAATTATACAAGTCATACTTTTCCCCACTTTTCAGATGTACCCCAAATAGGTGGAATATACCCGTAAATATGGTACCCCCTGGTAGCCCTGTTCTGGGTGTGAAACATATCCAAAAATCAACCAGATCAGACTAGGGGTTCGGGAGTTATGGAAAGGTAAAGTTTTGACCGACCGCATGGGTAAAGTAGACGAAAATAGTTCCATTAAATCTGGCCCTGCGGTCGGTCTCCATTCGTGCCCCAAAAGCCCCGAACTGTTATACCATCCATAGTGCATTCGGTAACCGGATGAATCCCCTAGTTCGTGGGATTCATCCTACCGAACGCAGGGCCGTTCGTGGGTTTCCATGCGTGTATTCTGAAGCCCTGGAGGTCTTAGCAGTGTTCGGCTAGTCGAGTGTCCGTTTTGAGTTCCAGACACTCAACGACCATACACCGCTGTTCGCGGATTTAAAATGGCTGCCGCCACGTGTTCGGCTGCCGAAATGACGATCACCCAGGGATTATAGCGGCGTGTTCGTGCGTACAAGGGAACATGAAAAGCAATCAGGGAGGTAAATTATATCCTTTCTTCACATCAGGGTGGTCCGGTTCATTGGTACTTTGTTCGTATGGTGAATTTAGTCGTTCACATGTAAGCGGGTATTCTCATACCGAACAAAGTATGGCCACATCTAGTTACATGGAATTTTGTGTACCCCAGGCACAGGAAAATCTCTGCAGTGCCAACAATAAATGAAAGGAATGGAACAGCCAAAAAGGGGTTCTGCTACACCCACATTTGTCAGTTAGCTTAATTACTAAATCTTTATTTCTTTGCAACTCTAGAAAAGCTTCTTTTTTTTTCAGAAGGACATTTTTTCATTATACCAGGGTAAAGTCTAAACTTTTCTCTGAGCAACATTCTTAAAAGTTCAAACTGAAATATTTTGGAAACTTGGAAAAATATTGTTTTTTAGATCAGCTAATGTCCAAGTTGTACATTATAACAGAGCTGTCTATGGGCAATCTGTGGCCCTCCAGATGTTTTGGACTACATCTCCCTTGATGCTTTTCTAGCATTATGGCCCTAAGAGCATTATGGGAGATGTAGTCCAAAACATCTGGAGGGCTGCAGATTGCCCACCACTGGTCTATGGTGTTCATAGAAAGGGAGTCCTCTGCATTTTGATGACTGTGTAAGGTACTAAGAAAACATCAGCCACTGGTAGCTTTTTGGAACTGGTTTGTGAACCTCGTTTTTTTTAGAGGAACATATTCTATGTTCCCGTGGCTGGTCATTCACATCATTCTTAGACATGCAGGCGATTGTTCACTTAACATCAAATTGTAGTGAAATAAAAAAATAAACTGCACATTTTACGCAAAAATAGCAAGGCTGCAAATAAAGCTAAATTGGGACTTTTTAAAAAAATCAACTGTTACAGCCTATGCTTTGCAATTTGGTTTTCAATTCACTACAATTTGTTTTTTGGCTGATAAACCAAGCAATGTCCTGTTACAATATAGCATTAGTACACAAGTCCCAAGTCTATTGTGTAGGTAATACTTGTACATTGACCTAAAGAATATTCTTTCTGTTTGCGATTTCATGTATTAACAAGTCAAGTAATAAGCATCTTTCATTCACTAAGACAATTATTTTACTGCCATCCTATTGACACCTACAAAAGGGTTTCATGCAGTGGTGTTAAATTTCAGTCCTCAAGTGTCTCACATATACAGACTAATGTGCACATTGCTCAATGAAGTGCAATATTAATTGCTTGAATATATGTTAATTAGAGAAATCCTAGAACTCCTCCAGGAGTGTAGCAAAAAAGGATAACATTTGATACCCCAAAGTTAGCTGTTTTTACACTACTTATAATTAAACTTATAAATGAATAAAACACAATTACAAAACAATATATACATGCATATATTGTGCCTATGTTAATTATATAAACAGAACATATCTAAATATTCATTGTTAAGCTTATTTGCACTCTCATGTGCATATATTTCCCAGCTCTCCAATCATTAAGTATAATTATCAAGTAGCCTGGCAGGGAAGACCACTTTAATTAAATAATTCCATAGAATGGAACAGGAAAGGATTGGGGGGGAAGTTGTGAGCCCACAATTTGACATTATATGCATTCACCCTAATGTACATTAAGTTACTGAATTCTACCAGGTATTTCCTGATTATTATAGGTATTTGCAACCCTAGCAATTTTTTTGTATGTTAGAATTTAGTAAAAAGTACAGTAAAAAGTACATCATCATAAGAAGACAGCAGAATATATATATATATATATATATATATATATATATATATATATTTAATACATTGCTAAACACAAATACACACACCAGTCAAGCCATAAGACAACAGCTTGTTGTATACAACAGCTTTAAAACACAACTCAGGGAAGAGGAGCAAAGCCAGTGAACCACTCATGGACAGCTGTTTGGTTGTTAATGCAAATCATCAGCATGAGGTTGGTTACTGGCTTCAATAGAAAGGAAAGATACAAATAGAAAGAGAGAAGAAATAAAAAATACAACTGAGAAAGTTTGAAAGAGTCAAGAATGTCCATTACATATTAAAGGTACACTCAAGATCCTAAAGCACGTTAGCTTGCTGAAAAGCTTTACTTGTGAAGAGTGTGTCCTCTTTTTCATTTATATTGTGTTTGGACAGTGGAGTGTCCCTTTATGTTCTTAAGTATTGCAAATTTTGCACAGTTAATCAAGCCACTGAAAGTTTATATGAATATGGGCAACTTTACCCTCATCATCATAGACCATCCATTGCCCTAAGGTCTTCTTTACGACCGTTACCTTGAACTTAATTAACCCCTTAACCCCTCAATGATACATGCCATGTGTGACATGTCATGATTCCCTTTTATTCCAGAAGTTTGGTCCTTAAGGGGTTAAGGACCAAACTTCTGGAATAAAGGGGAATTATGACATGTCACACATGTCATGTGTCCTTGAGGGGTTAAAGGGGTCAGCCTTTTACAAACAGGGTATATAAGACACTTGAGGATATTCAATCCATTGCAATATGAAAAATTGAGAAGCTGAAATTTCAGTTATTTCTTACTTATAGGAATTTGGTAAATATATGAAAATTTTATTTTTATGTTTAGAGATCAAAAGGTCTGTATAATGGAAAAGAATGACAACAGAAGTAAAAGCATGATGGGGGTCAGACTGGAATCATGTTAAACTTAAACCACAATGTAATTATTTTATATGTGGCCTCCTGGCTTCTCGATGAGAGGGGACAATGATATGATAGATTCAGGATCTTTGAATAAGTCAAGATCCAATTAACTCTAATAATGATTCTAAATTGTGCATAGAGGGATGGAGGACAGGCTACCAGCTATGAAAATATATACAGTTGCCTAGATTTTGTACTGGACCTCTAAATATGTATGAAATGGTAACTTAAATTTCGCATTAAATAGATTTATGTACTAATAAAATATATAATTATTTTAAATAGCAGTGTTTTAAATTAGACTTAACACGAACAATTTAAATAGTAATCGTAAATAAGGGAAAAAGATTATTGCAGCCTAACATGAGGATTGATGTTTTCTTATTTTTTTTTTCAAAATGTGCTACTTTGGTCTTCATTTTTGGCAAACTTGTTCCCCTGCAAAAGTTTTTCTTAGCAATCTGGTCACATTCAGGGAAAAAAAAACTTTTTAAGGCAGTTTAATAATAGTATGTTGCTGGTCCATTGAAAACAGTCATCAAGTAGGTCTCTCTTTTAAGTATGAGTAAAAGTATTACAATAGCAGATGTATTGCAGCTTAGATTAGAAAGCAAACGGCTTAGGATTACCCAAGGGCATTACAAAATAGGACCAACATTGTGAAAATCATTACACAACCCCCCTGTAAATGTTTCAATTACAATTACATGTTACTCTAATGCCAAGCATGCAATATTATTTTCTTATACGATTCCTTTTTCACAAGTTTATATAGGTGTGTAGGCATGCACATTTTTTATATACACTTCTATATATTCATAATGACATATAACACATACCACTGCACTATTTTTGTTGGGCCTGGAATAGTTGTTTAGATGCCGGAGTAAAAAGGAATCAAAGTTGTAGGTGTTAGCTGAGCAGTAATGAAGAAACCAGCATTTCTTAAACAGCCACTAGAGACTGCTTATAAACTTATAACCAATATTTTAAAAAAGATTTCTCAACAGACAGTTTTGGCACCTAGTAATGGCCTGTTGTATAGGCTTTAAAATAAATGATTTTAAATTTATAGTTATCCCTAGATCCCTTCATAAGACCTTTACTATTTCTTTAACATCTCTAACAATCGCGGGATATTATTTCAACATTCTTCACATATATTGAAATATTTATATCAATTTCACAAAGCAAAATGAAATAAAACAGAACTTTTTTTTTTTCTTTTGTTAAATCTATTTCACTGAAACACACAATCTATGTTGTGGAGACATATTGCTGATGTTTTATAGATATTCACAGAGGTGTTTTTGGTTTCTAAGATCTGGCTTCCTGAATATACTTATAAATATGTTACTAATACTGTAGAAAAAAATAACCTGCCATGTTTAATGAAATCATATTTTATTGCATTAGATTTACATAGTGCTTTAAGCCACTGATGGAAAGGGGATGGTCCATAATTCTAGGTAATAGTAGCGTGTAGATGCATAATAAAAACATTTTTACTACATAAAGCAATTTATTGGTCAAAAATAAGCAATTTACAAAAGATAATGTGCATATTTATAAAATAAAAAGAAAAACCCAAAAAGCAACAAGAAAATAGTTATCTGTAGAAAACAAATGTCAGATATCTCAAAGAGGGATCCTTTTTATTGAAACCAATAAAGAAGGGGGAAAATGAAAAGGCAGATATAAACATGCCGTTCCCTATAAATTGTGAATGTAAAGATCGAAGCATAAGTGCTCTTATAACTTGAGTGTGCATTTCTAAAAAAATGTTTTGACAAAATATTCTTTGTGGAGAAATATCTCTGAATGGCATTTCAGTACACAGGCAATTGTCAGTTAACTAATGAGATCTAAAATATTGTGGTAGGAAAACAGAAGAAAAGGTTTCATGTAGTGCAAGCATGTCAAACTCAAAGGCAAGCACGGGCCACATAAACAAGGTTTAAGTTTATGTGGGCCACAAAAAAAAAACCTTACATTTTCATAGAAACATAGGTTTGTTTTAAAAAGTACAGTATTAAAAAAAAACAGCATCCCCCTCTACTAAACCCCAGTCCCTCCCTGTACTAAATCCAAGCACCCCCTCTATACTAAAGACATGCTTGATGTAGTGTATCGTTACTCCTCTCAATGCCACCACTTTATCATGAGCACAAGTTTGAATAATATGGGTCCTGTTTCTTCCAAATTAGTGAATATGTTTTCAACTAAAATATTTCAATGCTATTATATGAAATTTAATGCAACATATTATTTGCATGCCTCGAGGAGGTTGATTGCACCCATTACCAGGTAACACTATAGAGCACAGATAGACAACCTTCACCACTTTTAGAAATTAATGTTTTCTTTTTCAGTTTTGTGACCAGTATCACCCTCACTCTGCTGAAATGCTGTTGCTTAAGTTTCCACAGTATGTAAGTAGTCTTCTCTAGTTCTAATGAGTGTAGTTCATTTTGAATTTTTAAGTATGCTGAAATGCTGTTGCTTAAGTTTCCACAGTATGTAAGTAGTCTTCTCTAGTTCTAATGAGTGTAGTTCATTTTGAATTTGGTGAATCTCTTTGTATGTGCCTTGGGAAGGAGGCTGCTTGTTGATCTGTTCAGTTATGGTCAAATGGTGCTGGAGGCATTTCTTTTTTCAAAAACGAACGTGTTTTATAACCCCCCCTTAAGTACACTTTATGTGCCAGACAAATTGAGGTAGCTAATGTATCTTGCACATCATTTTGTGAAAACTAACTGACCACCTCAATAATGCTAGTGTCTGATAGCAGCCTTTCATTAAATTGCCACATATCTGAACCCCGAGCCAGAAAGACTTTTTATAGCACAAAGGTGATTGGGGCATGTTCACACCATGCAATGTGACCTATGTGTGTTTGAGTTATGCACTGCAACAGGAATAATAGTGTATCTGGGAATATCAGAAGCCATCAGTTTCAGCTTTGCCAAGCAGTGCGTCCTGCCTAGAATGATAACTTGAGGGCAGAAGAGTTGAAAAAAGTTACATGACAAAGTTATGCAGTTCCGGTTCTTTAACAAATTCAAGTTTGCCCCACAGTCTAATATTATTTTACCGTCTCCTATCTTCTTGGTCTGTGATTTTTGTTTCTTACTGAGATATCTGTTTGTACCTCTGCCAGAGAGTTATGGGCCTCTATAATTTCTTCTGTCTTTTTTTCCAAGTGTGCAGTGTGGTCTCCTATGGCCTTGATATCTCTTCTAATATCTGTCATAATTTGCTGGAAATCTGCCATAAGTATAGATTTCAAGGTATTTAAGATGTGCTGGGTGGAGCTGTCTGTACCTGGTGGGATAAAAATTGTTGTGACAATGCTGTGGCCTGAACTGGACATCGAAAATAGAGGGATGGGTGGGAAGGCACCATCTTGGGCCTGCGTCAATAGACATGACAAAACATGGCTCCAATATGTTAGTTTGCTATTTTTTATTTTTACAAACTCGTCATTGTATGCGCCTGAGCTTTTTCTTTCCTGTTGCACTGGTCTAAGGGGTGAGATGCTAACTTGCTGTGTAATGCCTCAGTAGTGAGGAGCAGAAGCTTCACGTGTCCAACCCCACCAATTCATTTCAGGGAATATTCTGTCCAAAGGTAGGCATCATTATAACTGTGATGGGAGGGTCTTTGTCAGTTTTTCACATGAATGAAGTGCATTTTCTTGAAATGACTAACAAAGTTATATAGTTACATAGCAATACAGGCTGTAAAAAGGTTCAAACCCAACAAGTTCAGCCTCTCACAAATCTCCTGTTCTGCTGATCTAAAGCATGAGATAGCATTATTGACATTGTGACTCGTGCATTCCCTTTAAAGTTTAGTGTCTTAATATTGAGCACTAATACAAGGCTTTTGCATATGAAACAAAAGAAGCTCAGTTTCACAACAGCCAACAAATTCTATTATTTGTGGGTCCTTAAGACTTAGAGGAAACCCGTTTGTCAGTTGTATCTAGAATGTAGCCTAAGGGTTTTATATTCGAGTAGTTCTACAACACTGAAATGACTGATTATGTGTTCCACTAAATTATAGAACCAGATTTGGTGTCACATTGAATCCTCAACAGTTTATAAACTCCACTCCTGACAGCATGTTGAGAACTGCAAGTCCACTTGCCAAGGATTTTGCTTGAAAATATTTACTATCATAATGTTCAAGTTTAATAAAACATGCTTTAGCGAATACAAATATTGTAATAATTTCTAATAGATGTATGTGTAGGAATCAGTAATTCTTCTTAAAATCTTGTGGTGAAAGCTGAGTGATTTAACGTACATAATGCAAAACTGAATATTATATATATATATATATATATATATATGTATATATATATATATATATACATATACATATTGAATACTGTAGAATCAGAAATAGATAAGTATAGGTTAAATTGGTAAACTATGTACAGGACTCAAAATTTCACATCTTCCACTACTTGTTTTTTTCTAATGGTTCCTCATCATTGCAAACCTTCTCTTGATACCGGAGAAACTGACGGAAGCAAAGCACAGAGAGATGGACACAGGTTTCTTCAGGAAGGAAGAGATTCTTTATTGGATCACCGATCGGGACTCAGAGGGACTAATGTCACCAAAAATACAGCAAGTTCTGAGCCCTGAACAATAGTGCAGGCTCCCTATATAGGCACATAACTCCTCCCATATTAAGCTCCACCCGCACATTCTCTTGACCAATCATTACAAATAAGAATTAACTTCCTGCTTGACCGCATGGCTTGTCCAGCACAATGGAGGAGGGGAATACTACATCCTGTATTCTTGCACATGCTCCGTACACTACTGATCGTATCTTGCCTCGTGCAACCAACTGATCGATACGTCAGCATATGCACGTACACATGCCACGTGGTAATCTCGGCCTACTAAATTTATTTTTACCGAGATTCCACCACATTCCCCCCTTTGATGCCTCTTGATATTTTACAATTACTTGAGGCATCACTTAACCTTGGTTTGCATACACCACAAGTTACCTTTGAACCAGACCAGACTTATCCTATGATGTGAATCTTCAACACTCGTCTTCCTGCATTGGTTCTCCCTGATCTAGAGCCTTATATTTATAAATTGCCATTATCTGTGCAGCAGCCTTCCTCTCTGCTATATTTTCTATCAGGCTTTGCACAGACCTAACTACTAAGGGTATAAGACACGGCAGGAGTAGACACAACATTAAAATCAGTAGGACTCCACCTACCACTGCCTTAAGCCCTCCAAACCACTCATACCAGCTACCAAACCAACTACTTGGATTGTACCCTTTCCATACCTGAGTAGGCACATGCGCTAGTTTAACCATATGGCTAGTAAGCTCAGCTATTGCTTGCCCTTCGTCATCTATTTGAAGACAGCAATTGCTCAGGTTAAACTTCCCACATACACCTCCCTCTACTGCCAAAAGATAATCCAAGGCTAATCTATTTTGGTAAACTGCTGTCCTCATCCTGGTATTATGCTTCGCTAGAAGATTGAGCGCTTGTGATGTCTCGTTAGTAATGATCTCAACCACCGCCTGTAACCTTATAATGCGGTTGAGCATATAAATAGGGGTTCTATAACCAAAGGTACCATCCTCTGCCCACGTGGCTGGCCCATAATAATCTATAATACGCTGGGGAGGCCATTCATTATCTTCCCAGGCACCTATCTCTATGGGTCCCCTTTTCTTCCTATGATTCACATCATACACTTTAACACCTAAAGTCTCACCTGTTTCAATAGGCAACAAGAAGAAGGATGGTTTCAACATACCCAACACACATGCCCCTTCCCAGTCCTGTGGTAACTCCGAATAGGCCTTCTTACCACAGATCCAGTACAAATTCGCTGGGGCTCTCCAGTTAGATGTGATGGATAGATCAAACCATACGTCCTTTAAATTGGCATATCTTGCAAACGGGTTAGATGGTTCTGAGACATTTGAAGCCGACCACCAAGTTGTATTCTTTGTATCATCATCATAAGCTTTTTGCCCTAGACAAGTTAATTCTCCTACAGAAGTATTATACATCATTCCTTTCCTCGCTATGCAAACATAACCTATGATGGAGGTCTTCAATCTCCACTCAGATTTACCTCTAACACTCATATGATAGTCGGCTTGTGTAGATATTAATTGGTCAACTGCCTCAGAACCGGACATTACCTCCTTTGCTTCCCAAGGCCATTGGTCTCCCATGTTAGTACCTCCACACACATAGCAGTTGGTAACATTAAGACTACCGGCAATACTCTCGGCTAAATCAATGAACAAGTTTTTAGCATTATGGGGGATCTTATTATCTATGCTCATCTCTTCATAAAAGGAATGGTATACTTGATGAGTTTGGGAGGTTACCGTATCAGTCTCTATCCCTATAAACAATATTGTCCCAGGGTCTAAACCCGTCCCATATATTTGAAACCCAAATAAATTACCATATTTATCTAAGAACTTGTCAGGGTTATTTATAAGTATATGGATTGGATTGCATTCCATAGACTTACAATATGGATCAGTAGGCAACTTAGTCACAATCATGTCCTTGTCTGCTGTCTGTCCCCAAGTCGCCCACCCCACACAAGACCAATATGGGCAGAAGTTATAATCTCTATTTGGGCATCTTGGACTTACATATTTATTTTTACTACTGGGACAAATATATTTATCGTTAGACCCATACGTCCTCTCCCATCTAAGATCCCCACATACATTCCACGGCTTTCTACCACTTGATATTGCTTTACACGCATCAAATAGCAGAGCACCTGAAGAATATACGGATTCTAATACCGTCTTATTAATTAGGGTCCCCTGAGGATCTCCATTTCTGAGAGTCAACCAAATTGTACGGGGTTGATACTCAGGACTGAAGCACTTAGGTTCTCCTACTCCTAAATGACACACACTATATTCTATATTTAAGTATCTACATCTTGATACATCTCCTTTACACTCATATTGCGAATGCCAAATTAGGGTCTGGGATATATGGTTACCTGTTCTTGTAGTCTTAATGCATACCTCACAGCTAGGAGTGTTGGTACCTCTACCTTCCTGAATATAAAAATACACATAAATAAACATTATTAAAAATACATCTTTCGTCGTCATCCTCAGTCTTCGTCCGTGCGAAGGCACCTCAGCTTCCAGGATGTAAGGGCTGCAGGGAATGGAGTTCTGCTCGTCTTCACAGGGGTCCCCTCAAGACTTTCCCTGACTTATACACTCGTTGGTGAGTGGACAGGCTTTATTATGGCCTTCTCACTCACTTACCAAGTCTCTGAAACAATAAAATTTGTAATCCACAAGGTTCCTCGTCACTCCGACTGAGTCGTGCGTTTTAACCGGATCTTGCAGGGATTCTCTGGATCTGCTGTAACTTGCCAAGAATCGGCTGCTGCTGGTTTAACCCTGGAGTGATGTATCCACGGAGTCACTTCGGCTACTTTTATCGCTGTAGGGGTAGACAAAAGAACAACATAAGGACCTCTCCACTTGGGCCCTAACGGCACATTATTCCACTCTTTAATCCACACTTGGTCGCCTGGGTGGTAACTATGAATTGGGGGATAAATATTCACAGGTAATCTATCTTGTACCCATTTCTGTACCTCCTCCATAGTCTTACCCAACTCTACAACCTGCTGCCGGGTAATTCCTTCTCCCAACTGACTCAAATCCCCCCTTAAGTTACCAAGCACGGGAGGTGGTCGCCCGTACATGATTTCAAAAGGAGAGAGGCCCATCCTTCTGGTAGGTGTACTACGGATTCGCAATAGAGCTATGGGCAAGAGAACGTTCCACTTAAGTTGGGTTTCCTGACACATTTTAGCCAACTGATTCTTAATAGTTCTATTCATTCTCTCTACCTTACCAGAACTCTGGGGTCTATATGCCGTATGAAGCCTCCACTTTATACCAAGCATATGAGTCAATTGTTGTAGGCACTGATGAACAAAAGCTGGACCATTGTCCGATCCTATAGAGCAGGGTAGTCCATATCGGGGTATTATTTCTCGTAGCAGGAATCTCACGACTTCTCCTGCTTTCTCTGTACGAGTAGGACATGCTTCTACCCAGCCTGAATAGGTGCACACCACTACCAGCAGGTAGCGATGTCCACCCGATTTAGGCATCACTGTATAGTCAATTTGTAAATCGGACATGGGAAGTCCCCCCATAAACTGGACTCCTGGTGGCTTTACTGGTCCTTGTCTTGCATTATTTTTAGCACACGCTACACATCTACGTACAATGGCCTGAGTCAAGTTGGACAATCTTGGTATGTAGAAATGTTTTCTGAGAGATTCTTCTGTACTGTCTCTCCCAGAATGTGTCCCGTTATGATAGTTTTGGACAATTTCTACCGCTAGTGATGCTGGAATAACTATTCTTCCATCTTCTAACTGATACCATTTGTTCTCCAAATACTTTCCAGGTTCAGTCCTTAACCACTCCTCTTCTTGAGCTGTATAAATTGGAGTCCATTGAGACAGTGGAGTTGGTATAAGAGCAGCTATATGCCCCACATATTCCTGTCTTCCTGATTCAGCAGCACGCTTAGCTGCACTATCTGCCATCCGATTCCCTTTGGTTACATCACCATCTCCTCTCAGATGCGCCCGACAATGTATAATACCGACTTCTTTCGGCTCCCACACTGCTTCCAATAGTTGTAGGATCTCAGCTGCGTATTTGATTTCTTTGCCTTCTGAATTCAATAGTCCTCTTTCTTTATACAAAGCTCCGTGGGCATGAGTGGTTAAAAACGCATACTTGGAGTCCGTGTAGATGTTCACTCTTAAACCTTCAGCCAATTGTAACGCTCGTGTCAGTGCTATCAATTCTGCCTTTTGTGCTGATGTTCCTTTTGCCAGTGGCCGAGCTTCTATCACCTTGTCTATCGTTGTTACTGCATATCCTGCATAGCGGATCCCTTCTTTTACATAACTACTGCCGTCGGTGTAATATTGAACATCAGGGTTCTGGATGGGAAAATCACGAAGATCTGGTCTACTTGAAAATACTTCATCCATTACTTCCAAACAATCATGTTGACTTTCAGTAGGTTGTGGCAAAAGGGTAGCTGGATTTAAGGTATTTACAGTCTCTAAATGCACTCTTGGGTTTTCACACAACATTGCTTGATACTTGGTCATACGGCTGTTACTAAACCAATGATTTCCTTTGTAATCCAACAACGTCTGTACTGCATGTGGAACTCGTACATAAAGTTCTTGACCCAGAGTGAGTTTATCGGCTTCAGCTACTAGCAGGGCGGCTGCAGCTACGGCTCTTAGACAAGGTGGAAGTCCGCTGGCCACTGCATCCAGTTGCTTAGACATGTAGGCAACAGGTCTTTGCCATGATCCCAAGTACTGTGTCAATACTCCCACAGCCATTCTTCTTTGCTCATGTACATACAGGTAGAATGGCCGTGTGTGGTCAGGTAGACCTAATGCTGGGGCACTCATCAAAGCCCTCTTCACATCTTCGAATGCCGTTTGCTGTTCTTGAGTCCATAAGAAGGGGTCGTGCTCTGTACCTTTGATAGCTGCATACAGAGGTTTTGCCAGTATCGCGTAGCTGGGAATCCATATCCTACAGAAGCCTGCTGCCCCCAAGAATTCTCGCACTTGTCTTCTATTCCTGGGTATCGGTATTTGGCACACAGCTTCTTTTCTCTCTGGCCCCATAATTCTTTGACCTTCAGAGATATGGAATCCCAGATATTTGACAGTTGGCAAACACAACTGAGCCTTCCTTCTTGACACCTTGTATCCTGCCTTCCAGAGAATGTGTAGTAGATCGTGCGTTGCTTGCTGACATACTTCCTTTGTAACTGCTGCTATCAACAAGTCATCTACATATTGTAATAATACACACTCTCCTGGGATAGACTCGAAATCTAGTAGATCTTGACTTAGAGCTGAACCAAATAGGGTAGGTGAATTTTTAAACCCCTGGGGCAATCTTGTCCAGGTCATTTGGCGTTTCGAGCCCGTTACAGCATTTTCCCATTGGAAAGCGAAGATACATTGGCTTTCTGCGGCAATTCGGAGGCAAAAGAAGGCATCTTTGAGATCTAAGACTGTAAAGTAAGTAGCCCCGCCCGGAATTAAAGCAAGCAGGTTATATGGATTGGGCACGACTGGATGTATACTAACAACCGCATCATTGACTGCTCTCAAGTCCTGCACAGGTCGATACTCATCTGTACCGGGCTTTTGAACAGGCAGCAATGGGGTGTTCCAGGGGGAAGTACAGAATTTTAGGATACCATACCGTATGAACTTATCCAGATAAGATTGGATGTTCTTCTTAGCCTTCTGCGGAATATGATATTGTCTCAGGCTTACTGGATAAACCCCAAGTTTTAGTTCGATTTTAATAGGTGGAATATTGCGGGCCAGTCCTGGTGGGTTGTTCTCTGCCCAAACTCCTGGTATGTTAAATAAGGATTCATCACTCCTCGGGTTTTGGCTAGTCAACACTGTATAAAGTCGCCACTCTTCTTCCTTTGGTACGGACAATGTCATAATACCTGAAGGTCCATTAAACTTTAAGGATGTTGTTCCATTTGGTAGGAACGTAATCTGCGCTTGTAATTTGGATAGCATATCACGCCCCAGCAATTGGACTGGACACTCAGGCATATAAAGGAATTGATGTTTTACTACGTGGCCTCCCAATGTACAGAGTCGACTTTTAAGAACCGTTTTTTCAGCACTTCTTCCAGTTGCTCCTATTACAGTAATAGTTCTTCCAGATGGAGGAGCAACTTGATTAGTCACCACCGAATGTTCAGCACCAGTGTCGATCATAAACGCACTCCTTTTTCCCCCTATTGATACATCGACCATAGGCTCCGCTCGACCAAGGGGGATGGAGCCCGGTCGGTATCAATAGTCCTCCATGACCGTGTCAGCCAATCCCACAAAGTCCCTACCTTCTCTATCGCGGGACCTTTGCGCTGCTGGATAGTACCTATCTTCCCTTACACTTCCTCTGTTCCCATTACTCCCTCTATTACCATTACTCCCTCCGGGGCCTCCTCTACCTCTCGCTCTGCCTCTAAAGTTTCCGTAACCTGCCCTGGGTAAGTCTCTCTCATACTGCTCTCTTTGCGGACACTCGTTCCTCCAATGCCCTTCTTCCTTACAGTACGCGCACTGATTCCTACTCAAAGGCTCCCTATTCCATCTACCATCGCCTCTATCTGGGCCCCGTCTATCTACGCCTGCGATCGCTACCGCTAGCATATCTGCCTTTCTACGCATCTTGCGCTCTTCCTCTTTCTTACTTTCTGTTTCCCTATTCATATATACTTTGTTCGCTACCTCCATTAGTTGGGTGATAGACATACCTGCAAACCCTTCTAATTTCTGTAGCTTGCGCTTAATATCTCCGTAAGCTTGGCTGACAAAGGCGGAGTTTACCATTCGGGAATTATCAGCGTCTTCCGGATTAAAGGGGGTATACAAGCGGTATGCCTCCAATAATCGGTCATAAAAGACACTGGGCGCTTCATCACTTTTCTGAATCACCTCAACTGTCTTCGACATGTTAATAGCTTTCTTCCCTCCGGCTTTCATGCCAGCAATTATAGCATCTCTATAGGCTTTAAGTTGAGCCATATCTGCGCCATTTACATTCCAGTCAGGATCGGTGTTAGGGTAATGTGTTGCGGCCCATGCTGCCGGATTGGCTTGATTTAAAGCACGGGCTCTCTCCTCTAGCGCCTTAATGGCCGCTTGGTTAATCCTTGTCCTTTCCTCATTATTGAACAATGTCATTAATAACTGCTGGCAATCAGCCCATGTCGGGTTATGTGTCTGAACTATCGAGGTGAACAGATCGGTCATAGCTTGTGGTTTCTCAGTGTACGAGGAATTGTGGGTCTTCCAATTCAAGAGATCGGTAGTCGTGAACGGGACATATACGAAGACTGGGTCAGCATGTGCCATTTGACCTGCGGCATCGATATAGGCTGACCCAGGATTCAGACGAAGAGGCATCTGATAATGTTTTAATTGTTGGGTACCGGTCAGTTGTCGGGTTAGTATGGGGCTACGTGGAGGGGCGTCAGTTAAAGGTTCCGGTCGAGAGGTAATAGGGCATGAGGATGTGGGAACTTGATTTTGGGAAAAGTTAGTGAATAGTATACTCCGAGCCGAGCTAGAAGAAGCTTGACCGGAAGTTTGAAGTGGCGCCAAATCAGGATATTCAGATCTAATGGGGGTTGGTCCTGGTTCCGGAAGGGGAGTTTTAATACGAGGGGGGGTGGATTCTGTACTGGAGGAGGAAGCGGAAGTGGATGGGGGCAATAGGGGAAGGGGTGCAGAACTTCCTGCATTCGCGTCACTTCCTCTTAAAGGAAAGTAAGGGGGCGGCAAAGGGATCTCGGACTCAGGGGGCGTGTCCAAAATGGGCCTAACACCAGTCCTAGTGGACAAACAAGTCCTGGCCACCATGAGGCGACATTGCTCCTCGTGGCATATCCGGATCCATTTTGGCGAGTCGTTTACGGCCTGCCTCCAACAATCAATGTATGGAAACTGTCCGTAAAGTTCAGGCCTACCTGATACAGCCACGTGTACACGCTGTACCAGGGTTGGATCCAAACTGCCACGCGGCGGCCATGCCGCAACCAAAGTAGGCCACTCCCTAGTGCACAAAGTGACCAAACGTACAGGAGACATTTTAACCCCAAAATCACATGTTTTGAATCCCTTTTTAAAATTCTTTACCATACAACCTAAGGGATCCGAAATCGTTGACTCTGACGCGCCCATACTTATCAATGGAACGTCGTTGACAACGAATACTATGCACGCGTTCTTATTCAACAGTCACACCCGTTTCCTCTGGCAACAGCACCACGTGGTACAGTTACCAAGTGAAACGTACACAATAACACAATAATCACTCAGGGAATTCCCGTACACACACAGCTGTTACACCAGTCACTAAATAATCAATATTATGCCCTTTGGCGAAACTATACAGTCACCCACGCTATAATTCTCTATATATGAATTACCCGTCTATAACACACCCCAGTAACATCGTCTTTTACTAGTATCGGTTACAGTACGGTTAGCATAGGTCAAAGCACAATTTAAGGTCACAATACAATTATTAGTGGTTACGGTGTTAAACATGCAATAGACGACAATGATTAGTACTTATATACAGTGTCAGTAAATATACAGGGTTATGGTACCGTGCACTATGATACAGCAACACACTATTAACACTCTCGCTAGACGGCTGAGCTCGCGCTATCTAACAAGATATACACTTTACTAACAATCTTTAACACATTTACAATCCCAACTAAACTATTGGCCAGTACCTTGAATGGACTACCTAAAACTATATACACCCGTTTTGGTTAGCCACACTGCCCAAACACCACATATAGCGAACTAGAGGGCGAAATTTACAAAATTGCCCTTCTAGTCTATTTACTCTATCAAAAGTCTAGTGGGTTCCAAATTTACACGCCTTCCCACTTAGCCAAGATAGGTTGAGAGCTAGCGAACCGAATTTACACAGGCGCCGCTTAGTCTCCCGGTCCCTCCGACCTAGCGAACGTAATATACACCCTAGAACGCTAGTCTAGACAAGACACCGGTGTCCGGCTAGGGCTATTTACACAGGACCCCGCCTGACTAACCAGATCAAACGGTCTTACTAAAGAGCGTTCGATCGAGCGGTGCGCCTTCGCTCCTTCCCTCCGACAGAGGGGGCAGATTCCATACACAGATTTAAACCCCTTTTGGGCCTACCGCACAATCGGTATACCCCTAGTGGGTCTGCCGTCTAAAACAGCAGTTGTCTTACCTCCTCGTTCCTGAACCTGAGTTCACACTCATCGACGGGGACACCCCAGCACTTCTTACGTAGAGGCCGATGATCTCCTGGACAACAGACCAGTGGCGCCGAGACGAAGGGAGGTCCACGCAGAAGTTCAGGGGTGCAGCCGTAGAGAACGTGGGCAAAGATAGACCGTCTCACGCCTCTGCCTCTCAGCTACCGTTGAACGATGAGCTTCCCGGCCAATGCACCAAATGATACCGGAGAAACTGACGGAAGCAAAGCACAGAGGGATGGACACAGGTTTCTTCAGGAAGGAAGAGATTCTTTATTGGATCACCGATCGGGACTCAGAGGGACTAATGTCACCAAAAATACAGCAAGTTCTGAGCCCTGAACAATAGTGCAGGCTCCCTATATAGGCACATAACTCCTCCCATATTAAGCTCCACCCGCACATTCTCTTGACCAATCATTACAAATAAGAATTAACTTCCTGCTTGACCGCATGGCTTGTCCAGCACAATGGAGGAGGGGAATACTACATCCTGTATTCTTGCACATGCTCCGTACACTACTGATCGTATCTTGCCTCGTGCAACCAACTGATCGATACGTCAGCATATGCACGTACACATGCCACGTGGTAATCTCGGCCTACTAAATTTATTTTTACCGAGATTCCACCACACTCTTGCAACATGATCTCCATAAATGACAACATCTGACAATTCCTTCCCTGTGAGTGCACACTTGCCGTTTTAGGATACCTGACACCGCTAATTGCAGATGTCATATTTGTAGTAGTTACCTATATGCTGATATCATAGCAGCATTAGCAGTGGAATAGGCCATGGTACACTAACTATGGCTTAATTTTCACTATCAAAAAGGCTAGAGGGCAAAAAGAGGTTTTGAACGCTACTCTGAATTTGTACATCTGCCTAAGGAAGTATTTTGAAGTCTATAAAGCATTTAAAGCTAGTATATCACTGTGTAGTAGTGTGCGAAGTTTGGCACACAAGTTTTCTACTCAGTGTCTGGTACTGGAAAGCACGTCTTGATTATTTTTTCTCCAGAATCTTGATTGAATATCTTCATGGAAGGTGGAAGACCTTAGGGAGCTAGTGCATGCTCAAACCCCATTGCAAGAGACTGGAGAAAATTGACTACTGGCAGAGAATGAATCCTCTAATATGTTGATGCTTTGTTGATCTAGATTTGTATTACTTTTACCACAGTCTCCACATTGACAGTGTTTTTTTATGCATTACCAGTACCATGATTCAGAGATTTACAGGTTTTTCACTAAACACTGGATTTTTTTTCTGGATGGACAAAATCTGGTGAAAATTACTCAATTCCAACAGCAGTGGCAATTGTTATGTTTACTAAGACGAAATACAGTCGAATTTCAGTTGGCCAGAGTGAATCTGCAGCAATTGGCCAGATGCATTTGGTGTTCAGATTAAAATCAGTGCTTTTGCATCTTTACGCAATACAGAGTGTAGAATCTGGCAGGTGCACAACGCACTTAAAGTAATAAAACTTGGAAACAAAAGCATCTGGCAGGATTTACATTTGCAAATCATTGTTCACTTGCTTTTATGAAGGAATGTTTTCTTTTATTAGATAACCCCCACCCAATGGGTGGGAATCGTAATCTGCACAGTGGGGACATGGAGGGGACTATGGACTATGGATGTCACAAATCTTTTATTTAACGGGCCTTTCTAGCAACTGAGCAGCAATGCCTGCCCAGTCGCTAGCTTTACCCTGTCAGTAGACATACCCCCACTAGCCATTTAGAAGGTACAGTCATATTTATATGGGGGTCCTATTGACCATCATAGAGTTTTTATGTATTTATTTAAATTTATTTTTAACTATTTAAATTGATGCCTAGCTAGCCAGTTCCCACTTATTTAACCCTTGCAATGCCAATGGTAAATAGTTCTGATTTTCCTTTAAGCATCTTGGCCTGGATTTGAAGCCTTTTGTCCAGATTACAGCTGCCTGGCAGTGTTCAGGGTCCTTCAGACTTTAGTGAATAACTCCAATAGGGTTTGCTACCATATCTTTTGTAGGAGACCAGATGAGACAGCAGAATGTTACAAATTCACAAAAATGTTGTCACTCATATTAAAACGTTCTACAATTTTGCAAAACATAATCCCCACAGAAACAATGGATTACTGTTGACAATATAGCATTTTATGTCTATCATTTACTACCCTGTTTGTCCTAGGGTGGATTTTGTGCATGCTCTAAGCCCACCTGACAGTATCTTCAACCCTGTAGGCTTGGAGGAATTGCATGAGATAACATGCTTTGTCCACTACCTCATTATCGCCTCTTCTGCCAACGCCTGCATTTCCCTGAATTTGCTCATTCACTTCTTCCTTAGTCCTTCCATGACTATCATGAATTAGAGAGTTTATAATTTATGGTCATATAACCCACTTGGAAAATCTAGAGATGGGGTCTCTGATTCTGATAACATTAGCAAGCCCACTTTGTGATCCTTACATTATGGTCAGAAGTAATTTTGCATTCCTTCTCTGATATCAAACAACTCTGTATGCAGACAAGACCACCTTATCATTGTATATCCTGCTGACTATGCAAGATCTGGTTAACTCCTTTGCCACGAATCCTGTTCTTATTTTACTAAATATTGGAAGAGGTACCTGAAATTTATATTGGGATGCAAACAAGTGATTTAACTCCAAAATGTCAGAGAATTGAGCAGTGACACTGCATAGACATATGTGATACACTACATCACTACTTCATGAAGCCATGGACATGAATGGAAAAAAAGGTGGAAGTCTGTGGGTTAACCCCTTCAGTGTACCTTTAACCGTTATACATTATTAGGTTGAAACCGTAATTTCAATCCATGGAACTACAAAGCAAGTTTTGAATATTGAAATGCATTGCTAGTTTAAAACAAATATATTATTACATGGAGGAAGTCGTTCACAAATAACTGAGCATCAAATGCTGTTGTGTAACACTAGCAAGTTTTTATCTAAAAAAAGCCAAGAGCATTAATGTGCTAATTTCAAGCATTGACTTGCTATGTAACTATCCAAACAGTATACTTTATGTGGCTCATAGTCTCTGCCCGTTTTGATGGCATTTAACCTTATTCTCACATAACATCGTTAAACCACAACATCATTTTTATGTTAAAAAGAAATTGTATACATGATTTACAATTCAAATAAATGTAGCAAATAGCATTGAGTGAACATTTCTTTAATTACATGTTATGTAAACTAAAAGTAGTTGTGTGAGAAAGACACACACACACACACACATACATATTGTTTACACAATAGAAAGTTTAATATGTAACAAAATATCTCAGTTTTTAGTTTCCACAACTTCTTTTGCTAAATACAGGAATTATTTCACAAGCATTTTAAATGTAGACATAAAGTTATAAAATATATACTTTAATATTTTAGCAAAAGTACTCACAATCCCAGTTATTGTCAATGTACCATATTGTATCACAAAACTGCAGAAGCAGGCCTATCCTCAATAGGGGAGCAGTCTAACTACAACCGGCATTCCCATCATGCATCTCTGCATCTCACCATAGAGGAAATGGAAGCTCCTGCCCAATAGAGGTGTGGTGCTGCTAGGCCAAACCAATAGCAACCATAGGAGCCATAAAGTCATTAACGATTATTATTTTGTTCCCATACGGGCTACTTTTGTTAATTTAAAATAATGTTTCAATATAGACATTTTCCATAATACTTGGCCAGTCTTTAGAAAGGCAAAGCATCATGGGAGTTGTTGTTCTACTATATCTGAGTATCTACCTTTTTAACAACCCTGATGGAATGTTGCGAGTTTTATGCAGGGAATACAAACACCGTTGTTCAAGCAGCATAACATTCTCTGCTTCATAGACATCAGAGCTTGAATGCACTCAATAAAAATGTCTGAGCCACAACTGCGGAAGCAAAGACATAATTTATATCCTTTCATGTGAAATCAATTGTAAATATTTTGTTTAACATCTGTCCAATGAAAAACAATAGTCAAAAGACAAATTGCATTATGCATAAATAATGGTGGTATTTCACAAGACATGATCCAATAGGTCATATAATTGCCATTGTACTAAGATAGTGTGTATGAAGATATTAAAATGGGTTTAATAAGGAACCAAAATGGGTAAAAGTATTAACAAGGGAGATAGGTCCAGATTCTGTAAATCTTATTAGCTCCAGACAGATTCATTGTTAAACATTTTCAGGAATTAGTTTTATATGCTTGCAACATGTAAAGTTAATGAATATAAGGTTTTAGTACAGTATTTTGGCAGATTTTTCTTCCAAATCTGGTCTGGATATTAGAAAGTATATCTCATTTCACCTCAATAGGACGTTCTGTGAAAAGAGCAACAAATCTACAAATCTCTGATAACATGCCCCAGAGAAAGTTGCTTTCTTTTAGCATTTTACATTTTTAATCCACCTGTATGTTTTAACTAGTATCCTAAAAATAAATTGTCTCGTTGTGCCTCAGTATCCTAATTTTTCATATTAAGTTCATAAGCAATGTAGAGTAGCTCTGATGAAGCGTTTTGTAGATTTAATGAGCTATTTCGTTGTATTATATGTTTTTTCAGGGGTTTGTCAGGTCTGTTGCTTTTTTTCACTTCTCCATATCTTAAAAATATGCACACTTTTTGAGTTATGACTTTCCTACAGAAACTAACAGCTGTATGCACAAATCATGCATATAAATCAATTACAGAATCCTATGTTCTATAAATGCGCCCATTAATTAAGCAACGTCAGATGCCGTGATCCATGAAGTTCATTACATCTTTAGCATTCAAGCCACAGAATATTTAAAGAAGTATGGGGCAGTTTACCTTATGGCGAATAAATTTAGCCAAGAATATTACCAACATTCACTGCGTATATCTTGTTCCATACTCAAATGTTTAGGTATAAAACACAAACTGCAAAAATTACAAATACTGAAATGTAATTACTGGTAAGTTACAATGCACTTGAGGAATCATTATACCAGTCTTGGGAGTTTTAGAATTTCCAATGAAACACGCTCCTAAAACATCGCTTTTTATATGCCAAGAATCGAAAAGACATAAATGATGTTAAATTTGTCCTGGATGACTGGAATTTTTGATGATCTTGGTACCGTGATTTATGACTGTTACATTTTACAGTCATTACATGATTGCATTTCAGTATTGTGACATGATTTGCATATGTGAATATGCCAGCAAATTAACCACTGAAGAATGCAGTGTTTGCTTGATTGGAGAAACATACTTTGTAGAAAAATGATATGGTGCCTACATTATGTGCCTTTTGACCAATTACATGTTTGTACCAAAAAGTAATAATTAGAATTTTATAACTATAATATGTTGATTCTTGTTACTTGAAAACAGGGGTTTTGCATTTATGTACTGCAAGACTTAACTCAATAACATATTTTACCTAAGAAATTATGATTATTTGTAATAGGTTATTTACTATAAAAATTCATGACTATGATATTAATTTAATCCTCATATTTATGGTATTTACAATTACTCCTATTATAACTGTAACAGAATGTATTACTTTAAAAAAAAAATAACAAAAAAAAAAAACCTTAGGAGCTCTAGCATATGTTTGTGGTGTTATGGGACTGTAGAGCATGGGGTGTAGGAACTGTAGGCTGCTTGTTGGAAGGGTAAATGCTGAAGTATTTATAGGGGTTGTAATGTATGCGGGATAGGGGTTGTTGTGCATGTGTAGGAGGTATAAAGTTTATATTGTATGTGCAGGGGTATTGGCACTGTATTTGTCCCTCCAGGAGGCTTAACCACCTAGCAAGCTAGGATAAATATTTTGCCGCACTAAAAAACGCTTGTACTGTGCTCCTGCACAGCAACAGCGTTCTAGCCAATCAGGTGATCAGGAAAGCCGTGCAGCTCGCGGCAGCCCTGATCACCTCAGATTTTAAAATGGCAACATCGATGGAGGACTACATTTCTGTGTCTGCCACAGATATGGTGGATGTCTCTCCTAGAGACAGCCCCATCAACGTTAGAAGCCTTCCTTGTCAGGGACCTAGCCTCTTCATCTTCTGAGGAGGATATAGTCCCAGTTAGTAAAAGTTAGTAAAAGAAAAAAGAAGGCTTGCCTTTCCTCCCTAAGAAAGTCCTGTTCCAGACAAGGATCACCGGAGATTGATTGGGAGTGCGAGGAGGTGGTTCGCTCTGCAGCTTCCACTGAACGAGGGAAGTTGAGCAACATTCAGATGGACAGAGTGAGCCTTTTAGGTATAGTGCTCCCTTCAAAATTATTCCATTCAAGATGGGCCATCGAACAAGAATCAGAAGTCAGGGATTTTGCCAAACTAGCTTTTAGATCACCGCTAGTTAAAGAGGATGATCTCCTTAGAAATCATATTGTTATCCCTTACATTCAGGCACTAAAGGCCCCTGAAATTGATCCAGCACTGTTATCCATTATAGGAAGTAGTGTTTCTGCGGATCCCATGGATCAGACATTTCGCAATGTACAATTTAAAATTGCGGATGCTGTTGGTCCCCTGCTGCTTATGTTGGATAAGGCAGATAAGGAGGGATCCTCTCATAACCCTTCCCTACCAGCTTTACTGGCTTCTAAGATGGCACTTCTAAAAGTTTCCAGCAGGGCGGTGCTTATTACCGGTCAATCCTTCATCTAGATTTCTAACATTTGCAGACCCCGCTGGCTGCATGTAGCAGGGATGTCTGATTTGGCACCAAAATCACATGAATTCCCTAACTTCGAAAACTCCTTTCTATTTGGCCCCTCTTTTATACAAGAGGTGAAAGGATGATATAAGGCTAGGAGATCTTTCTCTGATTTAAAGAAGAGCTTTCCAAACTACAAGAAGACCTTTCGGACCAAGGGTCATTCCTACAGGGCTACAGGTTTGTCCTGGGAAGTTACTCTGCAAGCCCACTTTCGTCACCACGGGGGAAAGTCAAGACCCGCAGGCAGTAGCAGAAGAGCCCATGCCAGATGCGGCTCATCAGGAAACCGAAGACCCATGCAGTCAAGTAAGTGGTTTACCTCACATCCCTCAGGTCCCTCAGATATCCCTCAGATATAACCTCAGACAAATGCGTGCTTCTGATTTTCAAAAGGTGTTTACAACTCCCGCTCATTCAGTTTCCTTTCCAGAGTCAAGCTCTGAGCAAAGAGGTAAATCCAGTTCTAGATTCCTCTCTTTCCCAGGCATTAGCTCAGGAAAAATAGAATTGTCAGATTTGTCATTTTCAGGTTAGATCAGTCCCTTGTTCCCTATTCCAAAATCAGACGGCACGTGGAGACCAGTACTAAATGTCAAGGCTTTTACTGCTTTCCTAAAGAGGAAAAGATTCAGGATGGAAGGTTTAACAGACCTCCCAGGCCTAGTGCAGAAACATGTCTTCTGCATAAAATTAGACCTCAAAGATACTTTCCATTCAGTTCCTATCAGTATGAAACACAAGCACTTTCTCAGATTCCGCTGGAAGGAACAGATATATCACTGGACTGTAATGGTGCTTGGCCTATCCAATGCACCTTACACTTTTTCCAGGATAATGAAAGCTATTATATCCCACATCAGGCAAAGAGGATTTCTATGCCATTATTACTTAGACGACATCCTGCTGTTGAATCCAGAGGTAGATGCTCTCGTTCAGCAGAGAGATTACCTAATTTCCCTATTACAGAATCTGAGGTTTATTGTAAATCTGCAAAAATCCATCCTAATCCCTACTCAGAATATCCTATTTTTTGGGTTTCATGCTGAACACCATGGATATGACCTTGGGTGTTCCCCGAGACAAATGGGAAAAAATCCTAGCTCAGTTAAGAAATAGCAAAGACTATTGGGAGGCTGATAGCTTTAACACCAGGTTACTAAGCTTCCCCCTTGCTGTGCAGACAAAATCAGCTGTTTCTAGGAAACCAACCGAGACGAGGTAGCCAGTGGGGGTCAAGGGTAGTCCTTTCCACGAGTGTCAGAAAAGAGTTAAACAAGATATTGGAAGGGGCAAGTCCACTTCCTCACCCATTTCTGGAAGGGCCTTTCGAGTTAACCTTGACCACAGATGCTTCTACCAAGGGATGGGGTGCTTTCTCTGCCCAAGGCACGATAAGAGGAGTTTGGTCAGTTCAAGAAAGGCTTCTTCACATAAACCTTCTAGAGTTGAGAACAATCAGATTAGCCCTCCAAGGCCTCATTCCATTGAACCCCCAAGGTGTGTCGGTATTGGTTCAATCAGACAACAGGACAGCGGTAGCTTATGTCAACCACAGAGGGGGCCCAAGATCAAAAGGTCTTTGCCTAGAGGCCATGGACCTTTGGTCCTGGGCTCTGGTTCACAAAGTTTGAATTTTGGCAGTTCACGTTCCAGGAGAGGCAAACAAACTGGCAGGTTCCCTGTCCCGCCAGAGTTTTTCCCTTGCTACAGTCCAGTTAAAGAGTGCCTTATTTCAGCTGATAGAGAGCAGATTGGGCAAGAGACAGATAGATCTTTTTGCATCTCAGACATCGGCTCAGACTCCCAAATTTGTAAACAGGACAAATTTGCAAAAGGAGCTTGGAAGATGGCTGGATGGCCTTTCCAATGGACAGACATTTCGCGCCATTACGCTTTTCTCCTCCATCTATTCTGATGAAGGTGTTAGAGAAACTTTGCAGGGACAGGGTGCCCAATATGGTTTTAGTGTACCCCATTTGGACCTCCAGACCATGGTGCCCCCTGATCCAACCTCTAATCAGGGGACCAAAGGTTCCATTAGGCTGGACAGCGGATTGCTTCCTAGGGACCAGGGATCTCTTAACCAAGCTCCCCCAACTTACATGTATGGCAGCCCTGGTAGGCTTTTAATGCATCCTCTTCTGTCTGACCGGGTTTTAGACATAGTTAATTCTTCATTACGGCGCAGGACCAGGGTAAGATACAAACAGATGATCAAGGAATTTAAAGCATGGGAAGTTTCCTTTAATTCCTTTTCCCATGAATCTGACACAATTTCCTTAGCTTTTGAATTCCTCACGCTCAAATATCATTCAGGGTTAGCGGTCAGTACAATTAAGACGTATGGTTCTGCATTAAATTTTCTAATCCCTAATCTGACCTAAGATGCCCTTTACCTCAGGTTACTCAAAGGGCTATCAGTCTGCCAGCCTTTTACTCTGAGATACACTTCCACTTGGGATGTGGACCTTTTATTAAACTACCTTAATTCTTTGGACAATGACCACATTGACCTAAGATGGACAGCGATTAAATTGGCATACCTCCTAGCTTTGGCTCTGGCAGCTAGAGGCTCAGATTTAACCAAGTTAAATATTGTCAAACCATGATTGTCTCAAACTTCAGGGGGATTTCATGTCATCCTTAAAGGGAGAGAGAAGACTTCCCATATTTTCCTGGGTCCTGTAGAACTAGATTTGGTGCAGGATTCTGCTGAGCTGAGTTTATACTTAGTTAATTTGTTAACTTCATACTCTAATCTTTCTGCCCCAGTCAGGCAAGACTTTATGCACAATGGCGTACATACCGGGGTCGCAGGGGTCGCGGCTGCGACTGGGCCCAGCCCACCAGCGGGCAGGAGCACAGCACAAGCATTTTTTAGCGCAGCAAAATATTTCTCCAGGAGGCTGCCACATACCCACTAGCTTTGCTAGGTGGTTATGCTTATCCCTAGGACAAAGAAAGTTTGCAGGTCATCGATTCCTGCAAACTCTATTTGTGTGTGTGTGGGGGTGGGGTGGGGGGGCTGAAGTGTTGGAGGTATAGAAGCTGTAGTATGAAACACAACACATTATTTCTGTGCAGGAAAAGAAAGATGTATTGTTTACTTGCAGGAAGTGAACATGGTAATAAAAGTACCCTTTTCCTTCCTCCTGAGGACAATTTGATAGCAAAGCAAATCAGAGACAAGTCCTCAAGGTTACCAGACCTCCTGATCCAGGACAGTGGGTGGTTTAGACCCTATTGATGTATGGAAATCTTTTATATTTGCTGTGATAGATGATTGCAAAGATATTGTTAAAGAATGATGTTTCTTCTGGAAAAAAAATGTTAAAATTGGAATTAGTGCTGAAATGTTTGTACATATTTAGTGATACAATGATAAAAAATAATGAATGTCAAAACAAAAAAGTGAAAATTGTATTCTAGACCTAACATATCTATTCAATATTGTAGCTCCAAGTACACTAGTGAGAAGGCTGTGACCCCCTGAGCAATGTAAATTTAGATTATCAGACGGGTCAGATGCAATTGCAGATACTTTGAAAGAGGCTCAATATGCAAGTGATAGAAATGAAGAGTTAATGCAAAATTAATACTTGCTTCCAATAATAATTAGGAAAGGTTTAACTTACTCTGTGAAACTGTGAATAAGAAATTGGAAATCTTTGCATGCACAGGTGAAAATGTACGTTCAGGATTATGCTTACACTGAATGTATTAGACTTGTGCATTTGATTTAAAACAAATGGCTCAAATCTTGACCAATTAGCAGTCTGTCCAAATTCCATAGCTGCAAAACAGTATATGGATGAATAACGAAACAGACAGGGAACAAATCATTTTATTTGTTTTGTGATTTGGAGTTCCGTCCATGGTGCCAAAAAAAAAGATGACTGATGGTTTCGGGACTGCCACTAAATGTTGATTTTTTTTTCCACAGATCAAGTGAGAAGTGGCAAATAGAGAAAAAAGTAGGGGGATCGGTAAAAACTGCTCTTTTTCGGTGTATTGGTTACTTCTTGCTGAAAATGATGAATTGCAAAATATATACCTATCGGTGTACTGCAAAATATATACATATATATTGCAGTATACTAACTGGCTAATTTTCATGCCATTTTAATGTGTTATTTGGTTTGTCCAAATAGTTTTTCCTGAAACTATTACATTAACTAAATTAATCTGAACCAAAATGTCACATAGACGAATCCTGTATCGCCTGGAACATTTTTTTTTATTTTTTCAGATTAATCAATTCAGATGAACTGCACAAACCTGGACTGTATTAAACATGTTTAGAATTTCCTGTTGGGTTTCAACTTATTGCTTCAAATAAATTCATTTTGTTTAAAATGTTTTATAATTTGAGTTGTAAACATTCTTGATATTTGCCACCAAATATTGGGATATTGGATAGCTGTTTTTTACATGTTATGAATTTGTATACTGATTTTATGATTTATTACGGTCCCTGACGAAGTTCCTCGCAGAACGAAACGCGTAGGACCATACCATTTTTTTTCTTTATATTCCATTTTATATTGATGGTGATTGTTCACCTTTTTTATTAATAAATAATCGTTTTTTCTACCATCACCCGTTCGAAGTCCTGAATACCACTGGTTACTCTACATTGAAGGAAGGGATTACTAGCCCCCCATTATATCGGGGGAGGCACCCTAAGGGCGAAAAATTCTACGCAATCTCATCCAGTACTACAAAATAAATCCTTAGGTGGGGATTATTCCACTCACGCCTGGTTCATAGAGCAGTGCGGCTGCTCTATATATTGTAAGTACGTTTTATTTTACCTTTTAGCACCAATTGTATCTACTGAGAACACTATGGGCTCTCTTTTGTGCTTTTGTCTTTCATAAATCCTGCACTCCATACATCACCAGAAGGATATCCTACATGTGGGGAGTTTAAATACCACTGTATGCTGTTTTACTTAGAGCTGGTTATAGCTCTTTTTATTGTAAGTTGGCACTCTTAGGACTTCAGTGTTTGTCTGTAGCTGCAGGTGCCATACGTTATTGCACCATTGTTTTTTTCTTCATTCTTATGTATTTTATATGCTGACACGTATTTGAGACGTTGTACAAAGTATTGAAGAATCACCTATTGTCCAGCTACATTCTACATGTGGGGAGTTTCAAATACCACTGTATGCTGTTTTACCTAGAGCTGGGCATAGCTCTATCGATTGTGAGTTGTCATTTCTCTATTTCTGTGTTGTCCGTGACACCATCTCCTAACGGTTTTGTACTATTGGTCTTTCTTTGTGTTTACTTTTGTTTTTTATATTAACCACTGAGGACCTTATCAAGAACCTAAGAAGACCTACCCAAGGTCCACCTCGTATTTTCCGAGACTCTCTTTGTAAATATTATCTCTCATTTGTCAATATTATCTCTCATTAGCGCACCCTGTATTTTTGTTGTTTCCTGTTCTCCCAGATTTTTTTAAGGATTTGAGGGTTGCCCTTCCCCTCAGGTGTGCAGCTCCATCCACCTCTGTGATCACTACTGTAGCGCTGTTCCACTCCAATCACTATTTTTTCTGTTATTGGATAGCTGTGCTGCATTTTCTGTTTTACAAAGGTGGTTTATATGTTTTTTTGTTTGTTTTTTTTTAACAATCTCTGTTGGGAGGCCAGTCTATCCATCTGTTACTTTTGTTTTTTCTGTGAAATAAATTATTTTAAATTAATCTCACATAATAATACACAAATAATAATAATAATAATAATAATAATAATAAACATGTACTAAAAGGTTATAAGAAGCTTATGATCAGTAGATGGCTGGCAAGGGTGGTAGAGGACAATTACCCTTCAAAGTTACTCTCCATTTATCTGCAGGATAAAATAAAATACATGCATTGGTCTATTGGTACAGTACTGCAGAAATGAGGCAGCAGGCAGGATTTTGCACAGGCCTTGGCTAGCTCAGCACTGCATGTGTTTGTGCATGGACTGGTGGCACTCAATCTCAATGCTTTGTCGACTAGAACTGGTCTATTGTGATATATTTCAGTATCTGAGGCTGACCATTCTGCAAAACTACAATTATTATTATTATTATTATTAGTTATACAACACCAACATATTCTGCAGTGCTTTACAATTGTAAAATGGGGATATTTAACAACATGTAGTTTACATACAGAACATAACAGTGACAAGAGCTTACAGTCTATGAGGAAGGAGTCAAGACACACAAGAGAAACAGCAGCATGTCAGAGTGGAGGAGAGATTGTTGGATACAATGCCTGTGCTAAACTAAGCTGGTAAAACTAGTGTATTGAAGAACCAAACATTGGCTAGAGACAGAGTGGGCTGACCTATGGAGGCGAGGCAAGAGTTGAGGGCAGTGGAATAAGAGAAACATCACCCTGGAAGATGGTATGCTTTCCTAAAGACTATCATAACTATGTATCATGTCATTGGAGAAAGTGTTTGTAAGTGACCAAAGGGTAAGATGAGACAGTACTCATGACATTTATAATACATACCAGATGTCATGGGCAGCATTGAGTCTGCATTTTTTATGAATGTCTCATCATGCTGGGCAGGTCATATTGAGCACTGCCCATAGCAGAGGGAATTACCAAGACTAAAATTCCACTTTCCACCTCAGTCTGGTGACATCAGATGTGACATTGCCCCATGTAAAGGAGACCGCCGAGATCTTTAACCTCAACCACAATCTGCTTTCCATGTCTGCCCTTTGCAGCCAGATAACAGTGTGATTGGTACAGGGCTCTTTATTGGATTTTGTCAAAGTGGAACATGACAGAATTCCAACCAATTCTCATATTTACTAAAGCCAATTCTGACCTAATGACATGCAAATGCCTAACAAATGACCGCTACCTGTAAAACATTAAATCAACAAGTATTGTTCTCTAAAATACTCTAAAACCAGATAAGGATCTGGTCAGGTTGCAGATCTGAAGAAAATAATTGAGAGTGAAGAAGAAGAACATATAAGAGAACAGAGCTCTAAAACCACATTAATTATGAAATGGGTACAAAGTGTTTAGAAATTCTAGTTATCACTGTTTGATCAGTTATTCAAAATTAGTGGCTACATCACACCACTCAGACACTGCCTAGAAAAGGTTGACCTCTCAAAGATTTCAAGAAACTATATTTTATTTTTATTTGATTATTATTATTATTTTATTATTTATATAGCGCCAGCAAAATTCCATAGCGCTGTACAATGGGATACTGTTGATCCTTCTGGGATACTGTTGATCCTTCTGAACATATTTTTTTTTAATCTTTAGGATCCCCACTATATTTTTTAATGCATTTCTGCATTTCTATGGAGGCTTTTACTGCTGCTAACTCAACTTATCTGAATAATTTGTATTGATCTTGGGTCACGTTGTTATCATGGAAATGTTCGATATCATGTGCATTTTGCATGTTTTCATAAATACCCCTGCATGAACACTTTATATCATAAACTAAAAAATAACTTATTAGTTGATGACAAAAATGTGTTACTACCAGTTTAGCTAATTTTGTTGCTCAAATAAACACAGTTGTCTTGCCATTGAATAACTGTTAGAACTGAGTATGAAAATCACGTTGGCTGATATTCAGTTACTGCTCTACAGAGGGTTTCACGGAATAAAATGTTTCGTCACAACACAGTCACAAATTCTTGTTGTGGATCATAGCTGAAGCTCTTGTGAAGCTAATGACCAATTATGAAAAAATATACTTTTTAAATAAAATCAGAAAAGGCTATTTAATGCATGCAAATTGTTCTTTGTCATGATTAAGCAATATGCCGCTAATATCACATTAAATTTCAGATCTGTCCCAGAAGAACAATTTGAAACTATTATGAGGAAAGGTAGGTTTAGAATCCTATATTAATCAAGCTTTAGGCTAAGTATTCTATTTAAACTCTATAATAATGCAGAAAATTGAGAAATTACATTTTATTTCTATGTGTTCACTTCCTTATCTGGATAAATACAAAAACAAAATGTTAATACACAATACCATTCTTAAAAAAATATTATTGAGGTTTAAAACTTCCCATCTTTGTCAATCTATAAAACTTTTACAGCCCAGTCTTATTTGCACAGAGATTACATCCCCCCAAAGCTCAGTGCCAAAGACACATGTTAATAAGCTCACAACTTTTAATTAAGCAATATGTATAAGTAGGTTCCCATTAAGCTGTGATTTGTGGGCTAGTTCATTACATTGGGTTTCAGCCACCAGACATATATCCAATACAAATCAAACAGCCTGCATATTATCCAGCTTAATGTGAGATTCTCTGCAATATTTTATGGCTGGTTCACGTTAGTGGCATGTAACTCTTTTTTCCCCCTTTCTTTTCTTATAGATTATAGGAAAACCAATTAATGCGTTTTATTTTAAGATAGATTATATGTATCTTTATGCAATATAATTTGATAATTACTTCAAGAAAGTATTTTTTTTTTTTACATTGAGAGTTTTAAAGGGTCTATTATTAAACTAAATTACTTCAATGTGCAGACAGACATTTTTATATGCAGCAAAACAATTGCAATGGCACATACTATATATATATATATATATATATACATACACATACACACACACACACACACACACACTGATAGAAATATATCCCAACCCTCTTTAGGAATCAGCGAAATATGTAAATATCAATTAACATTTATAATAGTGATGTACAAGCCATTGAACATGGTATCCTCAACTTATTTGTAAAGTAAATTATCTACTTTTTTAAAAGACACATACTGTATGCAGATGAATGTTAAAAAAGACTACATGCCAGACACACATATAATTACATACATATTGTATTTGTATGTATATCGGCCCTGCACTCACTCTTCAAATATACTCTCCAAAGAGTACCTTCAGCAAACTAAACATAGATCACCACTACATAGCACTCAGTGGACTTCTTAAGTACAACTTAGCTTTATTCATATTTTAGTTGCATCAAATCAACGTTTCAGTCCACGTGTGGACTTCAGCAGGAATTATTTTGATTTATTTCATTAATTAGCATAATGATTATTAGTTATGAATGAATAATTTAATATATATGTGTGAGATTTCATTATTTGTGCTGAGATTCAACTTTAACTTTTAGGATATTTAAGGCGAAATGAGTAGAGATGTAACAAATGTTTGGTGCAACAGTGTTCAAGAATTTTTCAAGCTAACTGTGTCTCTTTTTGCCATTTGCTATTATGGACATATGAAATATGATATTCCATTTTTTATGAAATATTGTTTTGTAAAGAAAATCATTATTTTCACTTTCTAGCTCTTTTAGCAATGATGATTCTAAAGTTAGCTAACTAAAAAGAATATGTAGTATCAATAAAACAAATACGTCTTTTGGAATAAGCATTGTTGCAGTTCCTAGCTCTTCAGAGAGTTTGATCTGATACATTAAATGTTTACATTCCCTAGTTTGGTGTAATTGTCACAAATGAAGGGTCCTTTCCTGCGTTCTCACGTTTGTTTTATGGCATCTTATATCTGGGGACATGAGGGCCCTCGAAGTGCGGGACATGAGGAGCTAGGAAGTTACTTTGAAAAGACTACATTAATGTCAGTCTGGCCAATCCTCTTTTTGGATGGTCCCAGCCCCTTTCTACAGACAGATTAAATATATATAAGACATATTAAATATATATATATAGACAGGTTTAAAGAGTTATTCCAACCAAAAAATATATCGTTATTAGTTTATTTTTTAAGATGGGCGGCAGGGAGTTAGGGGGGGGGGGGGGGGGGAGGTTCAGATCATGCTAGCAATCTATGTTACTCCAACCAGAATCAATGTTTTATTAAAACACTGTTTTTGGTAGATATAACTTTTTAAATCTTGAAATCTTTCTCTGAAAGCATAGATTCCAGTGTGTGCATGTGTGTGTTTGTGCACCTATGGCTGTATGGCTGTATGACTGTATCTGTGAACATATGTATCTGTATTTAACTGTGAGTGTGTGTCTCTATGTATGCTTCTGTAAGTGCATAAACATGTGGACTTTAAGTGGTGGAGTAAGGTAGGGCATGGGATAGTCTTGTGGAGGTGTCAATAAGTTTTGGCCTCAAACCATGGGTGTTACATATAAATAAGTAAAACTTTCCTCAGTTCCCATGCAGATGCCAAGTTCTCTCTCAGCCCAATCTTCCCATCTTCCTAAACTGAATCTGAATATAGTGGTTGGAGAGATCATTTTCATCAGACCTAGAATTGTGAATATATGTGGCACAACCATATATTTATCCTTGGACGTAGGCACAAATACCATAATGTTATATTTAAAATAAGTTATATTACAGACACTAAAGGCACCAGTAAAATATTAACTAATGCATTTAGTGAATCGGCTGTAAATGCATTTGTAAATCCACTGAGTATTCAGTAATCTCCCTTATTTGCCACCAACCATGAATCTAAATTTTGTTTTATATGAATCTAAATTGGACTACGGATTAAAATAAAGAATAATCTTCTAAATGTTATTTAGTTACTAGCTTAATCAGAAAACATGTGAAAACATAATGACCAAATATGTATATTAACAAGCATTATTGGCAGGTAAAAAAAAACCTTCAGGGCAGGGTCAGGTTAACTTTTGTTACAGTTTCTATCTTGACATGCTTAAAGGGTAAGTAATCATTTTCCATTTCATTCAAGCAAAAATATATAATGTTGTTATTTATATATTTTTTAAAAATGATATATACTTGTAAGCATCAGGATTTCTGTTTGTCCATAACAGATGTTTTATTAACCCCCTTAAGTGCCATACTTTGAATTACAGCCTTTATTAAAAAGTTGAACACATTAGTCATACATGTCAACACTGTGGACACATAAATCAAATGTAAAACTGGCCATAGAACAGGTCAACTGTAATGGAGAGATCCCCTGAGGTTAACCTTAATTGCAATATGTGCACATTATAAATGATATTTGTTCTTGCAGTAGAAAAATGTATGTATTTATATTGGGGCTATAGTCACAGTGCATGATCATACATTGCATAAGCCTGTTACAACGCCAGTGCACCCCATTCTTGCCAAGTCGTATCCTAGCAACCTAATGTACGCTCTTAAGAGATTAATCCACTTACTTGGGGAATCCTTCCTCCTGGGACTCTCTGCAGGTCAAGGCTAAATAGGGTCCTGAAATGAGGCACCTGTGACAGGGACGGGTGCAAAAACAAGGAGTTGGCCTGGATTCCCAAATATGTTTAGATATGAAACCAAGTGGGCTGAACTCACTTAAACATGCATACATTATAAGGGTCCTGGTGGTGGCAGGCTTCTGCAATGATATTCTGTAACTAAATCCTCATTATTTTTGCCTAAGTCAAGTGTTTTTGAAAAAAAAAAACTATTATATTATGTGAGCTTTTAAGCTGGTGTTTAGTGAATGAGCAAATGTGCTAGATTCTGTGTATTGTATTGGCCCCAGCAGCACCAGGCTGCATGTTAATCATGTCAATCATGTAAGACCAGCCTACTGAGGGCAAGACCCTGCATGGCACACTGCTTCAGTGCTCCTTGCAGGGTCATATTGCTCTGAACACAGCCCAAATGCATCTAAAGATGTGCTCACACATTGCATCTAATGGACATTTCACTGGTGTCTATAAAAGCAGGACACCAGGGAACATAGTCGGTATGGTGGGATAGGACCCAAAAACTGTGACTGTCCCACCAAAAATGGGGACTATCAGGAGCCCTATAATGTATGTTTAGGTATGTGCAGCCTTCCTGATATGTGTATATATGTATATATTCATATATGTATATATATATATATATAACAATAAAATATACTGGTGAAAAAGTCCTAAAAGAAAAGGTGCTACAATCACCTTAGTGGAGCCACAGAAACCACTAAATAAACACAAGTGAAGATAAAAATACAAAAATACACATACACACACACACATATATATATATATATATATATATATATATACACAAAGCCTGTAGAGGAGTCAAAGTGTATAGGGAACTGGATCGACAGCTGATTATTTTTTTTTTATACCTATATATATTATATATTCTTTGACACTATTAAAAAAATCAGTAAGAAACCCTGAGGCACTATTTAATAGAATTCAATTTAGCTCAAACAGACACGTTTTTAAAATATTCATCTGTAGATTTACACAGGAATTAACCCGATGAGAGATTTGTTTGAATTGAAAAAATTAGAATAAATTCCATCGAAAGCAAAGGGATAAAAAGGGAAATGGGCCTAAAACCCCAGGGGTAAGAAGTTCAAGTCAAACTGACAATTAGGATGATCACTGTTAACACATGCATAAAAAAAGGAGTGATTTTTAGTACTTGGTTAAATATGCACTGTAGTGCTAAACGTTATAGGTCTCCACTAGAAGCAAATTACTTAGCACTTCAACAAACACAGCATGGAAGCATTCCAATAGATCCTGTATCATTGAGATGTTCATGCTTCACATTTATTAAATAAATCAAGTGATAATGCTTTGAGCAGCAACGAGAATGAGCAGGCCAAACCACTACAAAAATTGGTATGCATTTAAGTAATGCATCATATAAGGATGTTAAGAGAAGTGTTGAAATGTAAACTCAATGGTATGTAACAGATTATTTCCTGCTTGATTTTGTTGTCTATTTGTATGATGACAAGTTACAAAACTTGTTCGTATCAGTTGCTCAGTGTGCTATTAAGAAAATAATTTGATCTTCCAATACTTTTTATTGTTAATGTTCCATTAATAAATTACCATATATGTCAATGTCCAAAAACTTGTGTTGCTGAATAATGTGACTTGCACATTCCTAATCTATAATATGTTATTAGGTAATAATAGTAAAAAAATATATCTTGAATTTTATTATGGCAGAATAAAATTGTTCAAGCAAAAAAAAGAAAAAAATTATGTAGCTTCTTTTTTTTCTCTCTCATGTATAGACGTTCTCATAATTTGCTGTTATTTAAAACATATGTAAATCTGCTTGCATGTGCCTACGGTATGTTTGAGCATGTGTGCAGGCACGTGTCCATTGTCCAAGTCACCTTGTGAAAAGATTATATTTATCACCCCAATATTTTTTTAATACTGAACAAGAAGAATAAGATTTGACAAGTTGCTAAAACCATGAAGAGCATTTGCTACAGTCCCTAAACAGTTAAAAAAAATCCAAAATTAACTAATCAGCACAAAAATTGCCCTCCACACTATGGGCTTGTTTTTACCAGCTGGTATCCCTTACAATTGCTTTTTTTTTTTACTTGTATAGGGTAGCGGCTATTTCCTAACCACAAAATTTAACAAGTAGCAACAGAAAGTTATTGGTGACTACTAAAGGCGACTGGTGTCCAATCCTCTCACTACTCATTAACATCTGCCACTTACTAACTTAAAAACTTAACATAAGACATTTTTGTGTTCACACAAATCTAGTACAAACATGAATACGAATATTTTCATATATAATTATTTTTTGTCTTTTTGTCATCAGTCCATCCCCACTTTGAACTAGGACATTAGTATGGCATAATGGATTTAGCTTCTCAGCTTGCCTCTGAATATCTGTTCTTGCAAGTTTCCAAGGATATTAAAAACCTGAAGTGCTTTAGGAATCTGAAGAGCAGGTTTTTTTTTTAGGTTTATTTTGTCCTATTTTTTTATTTTACAAAATGGGCAGATTTCCATAGAAATTGGCACTTTTATAAATCATGCTGATTACACCCCCTCGATTATCAAACAATCGTTTCAATCACTTTTGGGTTGTTTAGTTCAGTGGAGCTAAACTCAAGTGGCACTCCATGCCACAGAGCACTTGCCTTGCAAATAATTCTCATTGAGCTGTATTGGAAACTCTGTGATTGGACAGCCACAGAAAGTCTGGCTGGATATATTGTAGTATATATAATAAACAGTGATGTATTTACTTTATTTTCGGGCAGTGGAATGTCCCTTTAATATAACCCTTGCTATTTAATAAAGTTAACAGACATTTAAAAAACAAAATATCACTATAAGGAACATAATAAACTCATTATAAAAACCAGCAGTTTGTACTTAGGATAAACCGGAATACTTAAAATAACACTAATAATACAAACAAAAATGAAAGCATAAAACAATTAAATATATATAAAAAATTATAAATATTTTTTATGAGCTAATAATTCACTCCCCTTTGTGCTGGTATGTACAAAACAACAAAGTGGCAGAGAGCATGTGATGTTTAAAATGATATATAATAGCTTATAGTCTTTTTCTGATAACAAAACCAATTAAAGCGACAATGACAAATTGTGTTAATTTATTTTAATATGCTTTATTAATATTATCATTTTATTATAGCACTGACCTAAAACATATACAATGTAACACTTTTTTAAACTTTTTATTGGAGGTAACATGTGAACTTTGGTATCGCACCATAACGATGCCTCAAGCTAAGATTTGTATCTTAAAACTGAACTTTGTGAGTATATTGCAAATACTGTGCTGAAAAGTCAGTCTTTAAGCATCTTATATTGATCCCCTGAAATAAGTAAGCTTCAATGTATTCTTTTACATTCAATGATTACTGAATTTTTTGTAATTTATTATCTTCACTGATTGTTCTGTTTTTAATAATAAATCCAGAAAACACCCAAATTAAAAAACATATTTTAAAACCTAATTAACAACAGAATGAAATATTTAATGTAATAATGGAGTGTTTTAATTTTCAAAATCATTTTCTAAAATATTCCAGTGCAAGACCACAATGAAATATAAGCACTTAGATTTTTTGCATTTCAGGCTGCCTGTAATATTGTGCTTTGCAGAGACTCCAGTCCTGAGTGTCTTGTCAAGAAGTATACACTTGAGAGAGTTCAGTCTGGTTTAGCTCGATATACTGCAGGTGTTGCTAGTAAACCTGGGGTTTTCATTCAAGCATTTTGAAAGGTGATTTATTTCTACGTAGATTTCATCTGAGCATAGCACATTGCTTCGTACATCTTCATCCTTGTTGTTCCATTCTTAATGGTCCATCTTAAATGGAAGCTAAAAATAAAATATAACAATCACTAAGGCTACAATTTTTAAAGTAGATTACTGCTGAGGCTAGTAACCATTTAAAGATATATATATTTAAACGTTCAGTGGATTAGATTTTGAATAATATTAAGCAAGAACTGCCACGTCTGTTATTATTTCTATTACTAGATATAAATAAACTCCTTCACCACCAGGTTTTCCTTAGTATTTATTTGAAATATAGCATGCATAGCTAGAACATGAATAGATAAAATGATTGCATGCTCTGATTTTAGATATATATTTAAAGGACCACTATAGTGCCAGGAAAACGTACCGCCGGGCTGGATGGCGAGGAAAGGGTTAAATCTTACCTTTTTTCCAGCACCGGGCGGGGAGCTCTCCTCCTCCTCTCCGCCTCCTCTCCGCCTCCTCTCCGCCTCCTCTCCGCCTCCTCTCCTTCTCGTCTGCTCAATGCGCATGCGCGGCAGGAGCTGCGCGCGCATTCAGCCTGTCTCATAGGAAAGCATTCGTAATGCTTTCCTATGGACGCTTGCGTCTTCTAACTGTGATTTTCACAGTGAGAAGCACGCAAACGCCTCTAGCGGCTGTCAATGAGACAGCCACTAGAGGCTTTAGAGGCTGGATTAACCCTATTATAAACATAGCAGTTTCTCTGAAACTGCTATGTTTATTAAAAAAAGGGTTAATCCTAGAGGGACCTGGCACCAAGACCACTTCATTAAGCTGAAGTGGTCTGGGTGCCTAGAGTGGTCCTTTAAGTACAAATTTTACCAAAATGTTATACAATGTCGATGTGTGGACACAATTCTCACATACAGTAAGTACAGTTATACCATGCATCTGTGCAATACAGTTTACAGCTATTGCGGCAAGCTGATAATGTCAGTGATATTCTCAGTGGGATGACAGCCCTCCTTCTCGTCACAGGGCACTTATACAAAAGCAGAAATACAAAATGGAGTCCTGGCAGAGGGCAAGTTTGTTTATCTGTGAGATGATAAAACTGTCTATTCTCAGTATACTAGGACAAACGTTTTTCCAAACTGAAATTCATCTGAATTTGGGAAGATCTGATGATCATATGAATTCCGTAACTTTGAGATGAAATGTAGGTGAACCATGAAACAAACAAATATGTTCGGTTTTGATTAGTGATTCAGAATTCTTCCCGTGGTTCCGAATGAAGAGATGATTAATTGGAAAATGATGATTGATGGCTAGGACACAACAAGTGAAAGTGACCACTAAAAATAGGAAAAAAGAAGGAGCAGTGAAAAAAAATATATCGATATATATATATATAAATATAATATTTTATAGAGAGAAAAATAAGTAGCAAGAGAGGTGAGAACGGACAACAGCTCAATTAGCCTGCACTTCGGTGGGTCCCCACTCAGATCTCAAGCTGGTTTTAACCAGAAGTTCCCTCTGCACGAGAGATATGGCAATCCCAGACGATCGTTTCAACCCTGTAAGGTATCATCAGTGAGGTATAGCCAATATCCCTCTAGTCACCGTGAGCAAAGGGTCCAGGTCTGGATTACCCTTTACACTTAAGGAGAAAAAAATAAGTAGCAAGAGAGGTGAGAACGGACAACAGCTTAATTAGCCTGCCCTTTGGTGGGTCCCCCCTCAGATCTCAAGCTGGTTTTAACTCAGCTTTTGCCATTACAGAGAGAATGTATCTGAAGCATATCAGACTGGTCCCACACATACAGGCAGTCCAGATCCAAAATGCCAACAATTTTCCTCTGCACGAGAGATACGGCAACCCCAGATGATCGTTTCATCCTGGTAAGGTATCATCAGTAAGGTATAGCCACTATCTCTCCAGGCACCGTGAGCAAGGGGTCCACGCCTGGATTACCCTTTATACTCATGGTGCCTAGAGATATCAGCTATGCCTCATTGATGATGCCTAACAAAGGTTGAAATGATCATCTGGGGTTGCTGTGCCTCTTGTGCAGAGGGAACTTGCTGGCATTTGGGATCTGGACTGCCCGTATGGGTGGGACCAGTCTGATATGCTTCAGATGTGTTCTCTCTGTAATGGCACAAGATGAGCTAAAACCAGCTTGAGATCTGAGCAGGGACCCACCGAAGGGAAGGCTGTTTCAGATGCTGTCCGTTCTCAGTACACTCTTGCGCCTTATTTTTTTTGCTCTACATAATATATTTTATAACTATAAAATATATAAACATGTATTTTTTGCAGTTTCTCCTATTTTTCCAAATATTGGTTACTCTTTCTCACTTGATCTGTGAATCAAATGGCAGGAAAAATAACTAATCCATGTACTGCAAACTATTTGAATAATATTTATATTTATTAGTTATACATTACCCTGATTGGCCTATTCTCGCTCCCTTTGGGTTTATTTGCTTTGTTTTTCTGTTTTTGTTTTTTTTTGTTAACAAAATTCAATTTTAATTCTCAGAGTTAACAAAATAAGATATGGCTAGACTTTGGGAAAATAATGATATGTGACTCCACCATTGCTTTCTCATCTACTTTCTTCACCCTCTTCACTTATTAGAACTGCCCTATCTTAAAGCCACTTTGAAAAGGAGTAACAAATATTTCTAAATACTCATTAGCTAAATGTCTGTACTGCCAAAACAAACTGGGCCCTGTGCTCCTTATTGGGGAGTATTAACAATGCTAATATTTATAATGATTAATGCAATCAATTTACCAATTTGTAAATACCCTTGCTCAGATATAATCATTATGAGTGGTTAGCATCACAAACTCAGTTAATTCTCCCAGGTGTTGTCCTACATTCACATTTTACATCATTTCAATGCTTCACGTCAATTTTTTTTTTTTACTCCAGAAATAAAAGCATCGATAGACAGTAGATACACATTATACATAAACACTATCACGTTTTTTGTTTTTTTTTGTCAGGAAATAAAATAAAATTTCAAATTTAAGGACATAAGAACAAAACTAAGAGTATAGCTGCCATGGAGTTTGGCTATTTTTGGTCATACATTTGAAGTTCACTTTGAATTAAGTTGAATTCATAACAGTTCTGAGTGAATAACCCTGTAAATAAATCTGTATATGGCATAATTGAGTGCCACATAAACTATATATATATATAACTAAAATTAGTTCAAAATGAAACACATCAAATGTAATATATATTTGGTATGTACATACATGGTAATATTGAAATACTTTAATGCGCAACTTTTAGTCTATTGAAATTTTGCAAGTAACTGCAGTGGCATGACGCCTAAAAATTACTTTATTGTACTGTTGAAGGTTTTGTTGAAGGTTTGTTTTTTTAATATCAATATATTGATACTCATACTATCGACCTGAGTTGGCACTGCCAGTATCTCTAATCAATAATTTAGCATTATGTGTCCAGCTATGTAAATGTTGCTTGAGCTCAATAAATATCTTCTCTTTTAATTCTCATGGCTTCCTGTTATAAGGGCTAAACAGACATATACTGAGCCTATTTAGTAATTGCATTGTAAATTATTTATGAATAAGGTCAACTATTGATTTTATACTGGGTTAAACATGAAACACCTTTTTTTTAGGTTTAAAATTAAACTTATCAAGAGAAAATCTCGCGAGACATCTTGTTGAGTTGAATTGTATGGAGGTACAAAATTGCTCTAGAATTTCATTTTGTGTTTTCCTGTGTTGGTAACTGCCAGCAGATCAAATGAATTTGCCAGTAATTACAGCTCATTTTTTTAGTTATAATACTGTTGATACAGATGCAACCCATATATTTTTCAGGAAAAAATAGGGACAAGTGGCAGTTCATAGATGTTGCAAAGATCAAGATACTTAATCTGCCACACAATAAGAATGCATGTTTAAGAAAGCTGGTGTAAGGATGGCTGAAACCCTTGGATATGCATTAGTCAAATATCCTACTTACTCTTAAGCTTCACTTAAGGAACACTATAATAACCAAAACAACTTTAGCTTAAAAAAGCAGTTTTGATGTATTGATCATTGATTTACTGCTCAATTCTCTGCCATTTAGGAGTTAAATCACTTTGTTTATGCAGCCTTAGTCACACCTTCCTTTATGTGACTTGTACAGCCTTCCTAAACACTTCCTGTAAAGAGAGATCTAATGTTTACAATTCCTTTATTGCAAATTCTGTTTAATTTACAATTTCTTATCTCATACACTGTTAATAGCTAGCTAGACCTTTCAAAAGTTTTCTGTTTGTGATTAAAGTTCAATTTACAGTGTAGGAGATAGAAACTTCTAAAGCAAATTATCATCTGATTGAAAATGAAACCATTTTGTTATTATGCATGACAGCTGTATGAGTCACATACAGGGAAGGGGTGTGGCTAGGGCTGCATAAACATAAACAAAAAGTGATTTAGTGCCTAAATGGAAGAGAACTGAGCAGTGAGACTTCACAGCCATGATCTATACACCAACACTGCTTCGTTAAGCTGAAGTTATTTTGGTGACAATAGTGTCCCTTTAAGCAGCAGTGAGAGTGTATAAAGCAAAAAAATGTCATAGGTATTAGACACATGCATACATCAATTTTGTGATTTTGTGATAGCAATATTTACTGTAAAAATATTTGTTTGATTTATGCACAGTATAATACATTTACCTGCATTTTAGCCACTAATGGTACTTTTCTTTCTTTCTCTTAAATCCATTGTAGGGGAATTCTCCTCCTGAGAATCAATTTGATTAGCATGTTCTTCTGCTGCACTGCTTACCTCATTAGGCAACAAGTTCCTGCCACTGAAATCACCAAATATCTAAACAAATATATATATACATGGCAATAAGATAAAATAGCATCTACTTAAACTATGTTGTTTACAACATATACAACATCTATACAATAAATACTTTTTTAGCCTCATGAGGCTTGATAAAATGAATTCCAAATAAATGTAATTAGGAAGATCAGTTTATCCATTAAAAAATAATAATAATAATAATAATGTATACCAGATTTGCAGGCAAATAGCTAAAGTTGAGTATTTGAATGCATATTTACATCATTTTGTTCCACATTCCAACAGCCTAGATTGCATTTGGACAGGCAGTAATCCAGTACAGATTTTAAATAATGTGGAGGATGTATTGCACATTCCGGACATTGATACATCTTATGAATATGGTATGGAGTTTTCCTGAATGCCTGAGATGATCCTGGGTTCGTTTTGCTATGCAGGACTGGTGGCATTTGGACTTTAGTGAATAAGACTTTTTAAGTATTCCAATTGATCATTTACAACTGATGACCATTTGGTTCTGGAAGATCTGACTTTTTTTAAGGCCCAGCCTATAACTTATCATCTATATTTGTCCTCTCCTGTCTAGATAATTTATAAATGGAAGAGATTGTGCCTGCCCTTCCTGGGATGACACTTCTCTTTGTTCTATAGATCTCCACATATCTCATATAATGCATAGAGATGATGAATGAAAAAAAAAAATCTTAACTGTAAGTAAAATAAATAGCTTGTAAATAATCCAAGTAAAAAAATAATTTGCCTGAAAATGTCTGAGCTTATTCTCATATCAAAATTTTAAAATGAATTGTTTACAAAATTGTAAATGCCTTTTACAATTTTAAAATGTATTGTTTTTTCAAAATATTGTAAAATTAAATAGAGTTTATTTTTCACATTCCAAATATATCTTGTGAAGGAGAATTTCTCAGTTGAAACCTAAGAGTGCAATTTGTTTACTGACAGCATTTTATATTCATCAGAAAATAGCATCAAATAGCAATAAAATCATTGTTAAGTATTCTACTGGGGGATATAAATGCCTTTTGGTAATAACACTCTACACATCTCTTAACATAATTCCAACATTTTTCCATAGAATTATGTTAAATATGTAAAGATTATTCTTACATAAAAATATAGAGGTTGAATGCCCTAAAATGTAATTTGCCATACATGTTAACATTTTCTCTGTATATTATTCAGTTGTATTATATTATTCTTTGCATTGTCACTAGGACTCTTACATGGATATTTTAAAACATATTTTAAACCCTGCTTTGCTTTAATAGATGAAAGTGTAACATATGCCAGTTTATTTACATATTATATTTAAATTATAAATATTAAAAGCTTTTAATCCAAAGTGTTTGAGAATCCTAGATTGATATATTTACATAAAAACTGTTTGGGTTACTTAATGGGACACTCCACTTTAATTACACATTTTTTCTGGGTACATCTGAAAACAGCTTGCAAAAACTGGAGATCACATGTTTGAGGTCTTTGCAAGCTCTTCTCTTCTAACCCAGCCCAGACTTTCTGTAGCTGTCCAATCACAGACATCCCAATGCAGCTCAATGAAACGTCATGGCAGGGCTGGTGCTCTGGGCAACTGTGTTTATCTCTGAGCTAAAAAAACCCAGAAAGTAACCAGAAAGTAACAGAACCAATTGTCTGATTGAGAGCCAAGGGAGGTGCAACAAGGATAATTTATAAATGTGTCAATTTATATTTAAAGAGGACAGACTGCATATAAAACTCTTCACCAAGATGAAATGCTTTAGTGGTTTTTAGTGTCCCTTTAAAATTCTTAAAACATTTTGCTTACATATAATAATAATAATAATAATAATAATAATAATAATAAAAGCAATAGAGATGAATGAAAAGTGGAAGATACACTGGGTTCCATTCACCACAAAGCTAGCTGTGTGGGATTTACAAAATATAAGCCAAATTAGCTTGAACACAAATCTCCAAATAGGATTTTTTTCCAAATTAACTATTTTAGTCAAATTGTGGTTTCTCAATGTACCACAAACCACTGTTTACTAAACAGACAATATAACGTTTCGTAAGTTGTCCACAACCCTAAGAATACAGAGAAACTAATTTGTTTTTATTAAAGAAGGATAGATGGGCTGGACAGTTAAAATCAAAGTAACCTGGGGCTAGAATTGCAACCATAAAATCAGTAACTATCTAAAATAAATAAAAATGACCAGCTGTTGGTTTTATTAGGTGAGTGCTCTTGGTGGTAAACCATTTAAACTACTACAATATTTCAGAGTAGAAAAAAAATAAAGTTTTACAATTATAAATACATATAATATTAAATATTTCATTATTTATTCTTTAAACACTACATCTTCAATCCAAAAATATAAATGCTTAAAAAGGAATAAACAGAAAAAGCATCACATAAAAAAACAAGAAAGAAGATGAATGTATGTACTGTGGCCTTTAGTCATACAAAAGATTGACATAAAATTGGAAAGAAAATTCTTTGGTTCAAATTCTGAATTAATTTATTTGTACAGTATGTGTGAAAAAATACAATATTATGGCCTTTATAAGCTTGTTTGCTGAACGACGTTGAAACATCAAGTGTCACTGAGAATGTTGTAACCTTTCTTGAAGAAGATGAGGATTTCACTTTTTGCTAGCATTAATTTGGTAACATTCAAATCCATTAAATTCACTATTTAAAAAAGACGAGTTCACAGCCAATTCCATTACAAGAAAATACAACCCGGAGCACAACCCTAAGAATACAGAGAAACTAATTTGTTTTTATTAAAGAAGGATAGATGGGCTGGACAGTTAAAATCAAAGTAACCTGGGGCTAGAATTGCAATTCTAATTATGTGACCTATTGTGTCACCTGTTATCATAGCAAATGCAACTATCTATTAATGTAGATAGAAACACTTTCGAAACAAACACGCATTTAACAAGAGAAACACAACAGTTGACATGGTAAATTTTGTTAGATGCCCTTTAATCAACTCTTATAAATGTAATCTTTGCTGCATTTTTTTTCATAGCTGACTGTTGTTATAAAATTTCAGCTACATTAAGTATTCAGTATATCATATACTATCTTTGTACTGCACAAGTGATTTGCAGAGAAGAAGGCAGAATCTCAGTATATCAAATCATTTCATCAGAGAGATCTGGATATTTCACAGTCCGTACTAAAATGTATTGCACCACAATAAATATTGAAATGCATTATTAAATTGGATTTTCCACTTAAAACATAATGCACAGTTAAGAAAATCTACAACATTTTTGGTTGGATTATGATCAGATAAATCTGAAAGTAGATAGTGTGAAAGTGTGTTCAAATAATTTCTTAAAAAATGATGCATCATTAATTTATTTTATGTAGTAATTGAAGGGGATGATTGTTGGCCTATGGAAGAACACAAGAAAAAGGAAACGATGTGACATTGAGATGGATCCTTCTGCAAGTAGGAAGCACAGACAACTGGAAGTTGACTAATGAAACATGCCAAGGTGTTTTGCCAAAATGTTGAGGCTGTGGTCGCCACTCTCTTTGGTAACACTTAGGATCTATGTTGGCTTACAGGATTGCTTTAACCCTTTGGAGCAGGGGGACCTTTTTGGTTTAAAATGTCATGTTGTGCACTATGCATAAGGTCCATCTGCTCCTATTGCAGTAAAACCTGGAAAAAAAATATTTTTACTTACATGCAAACCAGCTCTGGGCAAAGCTCCTGGTGCTGCCTTCAGTGCCCCGTCTTAATGTCACAAGGGCCATGTGCGGTCCAATCAAAGAGAAACCTGTGATTTGAACAACTGCTAGCTTAGTGTGCATGTGCATGCTCTGTGCTAGCGAGGAAAGTGAGGTAGGTAATAGGATTTTATTAAAAAAAAACTGCAATGGAGAGAGGCAGGAGGCAGTGCTCACAGGGAAGGAGACTGGGAGGGGACAGCTAGCACAGAATTGACATTAGGCCGCCCGAAACAGAGTTCTGGGCGCTGCCAACATCATGTGTGCTGACGGTGCCACAAGTTGCAATTAAAAATATCTCTGGAAGAGCAGTGTTTGAAGGTAAAACACTGCACATTCAGACTCCTACCACCATGACCACTTTAAATCACTTAAGTGGTCATGGTGGCATGATTAACCCTTTACATTGAGTGGGATTGTGTGTGGGAGTTGTGTGTTTGTTGTAAAAAAAATAAGTTAATTGAGTAATTGGGTTTCTTTTGCATGCTAAATATAATTTTACAATAGATGTCATTTTCAGTGACAGCAACTTAATATTTCCCACAGAGTCATACAAACATACAGGCACACACAGTAATACAGACACATAGTCATGAAGAAACACATGCACACACTTTCATACAGACACATAGTCGTACATACACAAACACACACAAACACAAACTTATACAGACACAGTCATACACACACATACAGACACATAATCATACAGGCGCATATAAGCTCTCATACAGACACATACTCATAATGACACATAGACATACAGACACACATACATACACAGACATACACACACACACATTATTAAATACACACATACTCATAAAAATACACATATTCATACAGACAAACATACACATACCCTCCTGTACGATGACACCCATGTGCGGTCCACACCCCTCATATCCCCCTGTGATAATGATAAATATTAAATCTGAAATGCTTATCTGTGCTTATTGCACTGTATTTTTTTTTAATGCATATGCTTTGTGGATATTCTGTACTAATAAAGATATTTTCTATAGTTGTGGTGAGCTACGGTTTTTGCTAAGATACTTCCTATAAGATTCCTTACAGGATGTGGATGAGCATATATAGAGGTTGAGCAGGCAATTTAGCACAGTTAAGAGAAAAGGTACCATGTGGCACAGCATCAAACACTTTGACATTGAGAAGGCATGTTGCAGAAAATAGTTTTGCAGAGTCTGATGGAGCCAAGTGATCATCCTTGTGGAAAGACAGCAGGCAGAAACAAGTGAGAGAGAAAAACTATCCTTTTTTCAAATGTCTAATATTTCAATATGGTGATTCAGCTAGTTTGAATTTAGTTGACAAAAAAGATACAGGGAAATGAATCACATGAACCAAAAGTATGAAAATTGACCAATCAGTGTACTGCAAAATATATACATAATTAAATATTTTCCCACATTTAGTTCACAGATCAAGTGAGAAAAAGTAACCAGAAGACAGATAAAGAGGTAGAGCAGTAAAAATAATATATAATTCTAGATTTATATATATATATATAAAATATATAAAAAGATAGATTTTGTTACTGTTCCTCCTTTCATTCCCCTCTATTGGTCAATTCTCAGTTGATCTGTAAATAAAATTAGCATTTAGAAGCTGTTCTCTTGGCATCAATCATCCTTTTTTTTCCTATCAATCTTTTCTCTTTTTAACGCCATAAGCAGAATTCCCAATCACAAACCAAATGAACATGCTCGTCCATTGCATATTTCACGATTTAGTTACATTTCGACTCGGAGTTCAGACATTCGTACAGTTACCCAATCGGCACAACTTCGGACTAACTGCAGTTTGTAATGAAACATATCTCCAAGTCTAAAAATGTCCTAGTTTCCTAGTTGCACTGAGTCTATATCAACATTCTCATCATCCATGCTGCCAAAGACCACCTGCTCCCTCAAGTTAAACAAAAGAATGGATTCAATTTAGATTTTATTCAAATTTGTTTGCTTACTGCTCTTATTTGTCTGCAACTTCTCTCTGAAATCTATGCGTGTTTTCTTCATAAATATTAATATTCACATAAAAAGAACCTTATAGGCCATTTTGGTTTCAGATGTTTGATATAGGTTATATACACTAACATTTATGCACACAATGTTAGGATGTTAGGTTCCTACACTAAGAGGGAAAATGTAATGCAGTTGAGTAGTTTAGTATATTACTCATTCCCCCTGTGCTGCTTGGGCTAATGAGGAATCATTACCCTGCGCAGCCATGCACAGCTCTGATTGGCTAAGAGTGCCTATCAGCCTTTACAGTGTCCATTCAGGTATGAATCGGCATGCCTAGAAGTATGTGTGTAAGCTCTGTCTTGTATATACCTCCAATGGCTACGGAAAGCCAGGTACCCTCATTTAGTATTACACTGGTTGAAAATGGGTGAATGGTGTGACAGTGCATACATTCCAAGTCTCTTGAACCTTAGATCTTTGTATGCACAAGGTTAAGTAAACAAATGATAAAAGTGGGTGATAGAATTATTAAATGTGTTGTAGTCCACTTGAAAAAACTGTTGAAATATATAGCTTTCTATCCCAAAGTGACATTTTGGAAGGTGATGTGCCATGTAAAGTGCATCTACTCACAGATGTGTAAAAAAAAATGTTTTAAATTCTTTATTGTCACTTGTTTTATAGGCATATTTGAATAAAATACAGAAATTCTGGTATGAAACAGAGTGTAGTACAAGGCATTCTCTTTTCAGTATGAAGGTTGGAATTTCGAGATTCAAGTCAACAGGGTAGGTGTTAAGCAGGCGTTGGAGTAGTATTTTCCCTAGTGTGGGTTGCGCTGTCCCCATGTGTCAGGGCACCTTCAATGGGCGGTCAGCCTGACCCTGACCATGGAGTTTGTAGTATTATGGGTTTCAGACTCAGGTCTAGTTTGGGTTTTGGTGTCAAGTCCGGTCCTTTGATTCATGTCCTATTTTTATGCTCATCAGAGTTTGCTTTTCTCTATGTGTCCTGTCCTGTCTATGGTACCAAACATGGCTTTTTATTATCAAGAAAATATGTCCTTCATGTTAGATCTGCTGCTACTTTAATATACTTTTTAGCTATAGGATAAGGTTGTTCATGTGCTCATTGTTTATCAACAATGTACAACACTGTTGTATTGTAGCATGTCTGCTTGCCTTTCCTTAGGAGGAAGCATGTACAGGTTTTGCAGAGGTCCCTTTTTGGTACATAGTATATGAAACTGACAGAACGGTAGAGATACTAGTGTTATATCAAATACACACAAAAAGTATTTTCTCTTTAGTTAATTTGTGTTTAAATACTTTACCAAACATTTTACTTAAGAAATGGCTATAGTTTAATATGCTTTAGTAATTACTAGATAAAGCTCATTCAGTTATAGGATTAAGTGCTTAGATTTGGTAATAAGCTTATAAATAGTGATGTCGCGAACACGAAATTTTCGGTTCGCGAACAGCGAACGCGAACTTCCGCAAATGTTCGCGAACCGGCGAACCGGGCGAACCGCCATTGACTTCAATGGGCAGGCGAATTTTAAAACACACAGGGACTCTTTCTGGCCACAATAGTGATGGAAAAGTTGTTTCAAGGGGTCTAACACCTGGACTGTGGCATGCCGGAGGGGGATCCATGGCAAAACTCCCATGGAAAATTACACAGTTGATACAGAGTCTGGTTTTAATCCACAAAGGGCAGAAATCACCTAACATTCCTAAATCACAATCAATATGGATTGACACCTGACATATGACATATTGACACCTTGACATATGGATTGACACCTGTCCTCAGAGCCCCTGATGCACACGGACACAGAGCAGAATAGAGACTGGTCCCCCTACATAGGGTCACTTGGCAGATATGGATTGACACCTGTCCTAAGGATCCCTGATACACACTGACACAGAGCAGAATAGGGACTGTTCCTCCTACATAGGGTCACTTGGCAGATATGGATTGACACCTGTCCTCAGGATCCCTGATACACACTGACAGAGCAGAATAGGACTGTTCCCCCTACATAGGGTCACTTGGCAGATATAGATTGACACCTGTCCTCAGAGACCATGATACACACTGACACAGAGCAGAATAGGGACTGTTCCCCTACATAGGGTCACTTGGCAGATATGGATTGACACCTGTCCTAAGGATCCCTGATACACACTGACACAGAGCAGAATAGGGACTGTTCCCCTACATAGGGTCACTTGGCAGATATGGATTGACACCCGTCCTCAGAGACCATGATACACACTGACACAGAGCAGAATAGGGACTGTTCCCCCTACATCGGGTCACTTGGCAGATATGGATTGACACCTTGTTACAAACTGCTATTTGTAACTGGCCCTTTAAATGGCAAATTGCCCTGCTTCCCTGGGTTGTGGAGAAGCCTATTTGCCAGCCTCCTCCCGCATGACTATGGCCCCTGGGAGATTGTGAAAATGTATGCACTTTTATTTGGTGTGTATGCCCTTTAAGACTGTCGGTGGGCATATTGGGGCTTATGGACTCTTTATGTGACTGGTGCTGGCCCTTTAAACACCTTTTTTGGGACATCAGGAAGATTGGGACACTGCCCCTTTAAGGCCGTGTCCCCAGACTTGTTGGGGACACGGCCCCTTTAAGACGGTGTCCCCTGTGTCCCCAGACCTGGTGCAAACCCTTTGTGCCTGCCTGGTTATTTCCCACTTGGTTCAGTAAATGGGGCTTACTGAACCAAGTACCACACAGGCAGACCACCCAGAAGTGGAAGTGTGCAGGCAATTTACCTCCCAGAAGCTGCGGTTAACCGCAGCTTAATTGACAATGCTGGGAGGTCTTTGTTCGCTTGCCGAACACGTGGCGGCGGCCATCTTTGATCATTCGACGAGGTCAGCGGTATGTGTAGCCAAATTCATGGAACTAAAATCGGCTACACATTTCCGCCAACACCGCTGAGCTCTACCTTCTCCCCTACTGGTTTTTAAGCTGCAGAGACTAAGTCCCATTCGGCGATGGGACTTAGTCGTTTTTCAGCGTTTAGCCTTATTTCAGCTGCAGAGACTAAGTCCCATTCGGCGATGGGACTTAGTCGTTTTTTCAGCCTGAAATAGACCGACCTCACAGCCCAAATCTATGGAACTGTTTTAGGCAGGAAAATGTGCTTGCGGTCGGTCATAAAGGGACCTCCAGCTAACTTTTTAACCCCTGGATGGATTTGGCTGATTTTTGGTTATGTTTATGTTTTAAGTGTACTGATTCCAAATATGTAATTGTTATGAAGGATGTGTAGGGATGTGTAGTTTTAAAGTTACAGTGTATGGCTAAAAACTGTATTTTTACTGCCTGTGTTTAATTATGTTAATCTCTTCCCAAACGTCATTTCGTTCAAAGTGGAGAGAATGTTAAAAAAATATATTTTTGTTCTGAGTGTGAGAAATGCTTTTCAGCCACTTCTAATCTTAAGCATCATTTGAGGAGTCATACAGGAGAGAAACCTTATTTGTGGTGTGTTTAGTATTGTTCTGATCAGTTTAATACCTTCCGCGTCTCCTATCAGTGGACGTGTATATGGCAGCCATTTTAGGAACCGTACACCTGGGACCCGAGCAAGGTCACCTCGTTCAACAGGCTTGCAGCGTATCCTCCAGGAAGAAGAGCCTGAACCCTTACCGGCTGCACGTGTCTTACCTGTACATGGAAAGCTGCTGTGGTTCCTTGATGAGCCAGCTGCCCGTGAGTTAACATGTCCCGTGAGAAGCACTCTGTCCTGTAAAGCCTCACCAAAAAAAAGGAGTGGTGTGTTTAGTATTGTTCTGATCAGTTTAATACCTTTCGCGTCTCCTATCAGTGGACGTGTATATGGCAGCCATTTTAGGAACCGCACACCTGGGACCCGAGCAAGGTCACCTCGTTCAACAGGTGACAACATTTGTCCCTGGAAAACTATCCTGGACATTATGTACAATTTGTATGGATATGGCAGTGATTTCTGTAACAGGGAGATGGAAGAAGATGCTTGGTCGGTCCTCTTACTTCAAATTTGGGGCACTGCGCGGTCAAGCTAATGTGACACCAGATAGGAGTGGTGTGTTTAGTACTATTTTATCAGTTTAATACCTTCCGCGTCTCCTATCAGTGGACGTGTACACGGCATTGATTTTTGTAACAGGGAGATGGAAGAAGAGGCTTGGTCGGTCCTCTTACTGCAAATTTGGGGCACTGCGCCGTCAAGCTAATGTGACACCAGATAGGAGTGGTGTGTTTAGTACTATTTTTATCAGTTTAATACCTTCCGCGTCTCCTATCAGTGGACGTGTACACGGCTGTGATTTCTGTAACAGGGAGATGGAAGAAGATGCTTGGTCGGTCCTCCTAACTGGAGACTGTGTTGCTGTACGGGTGGCAGGTGGAGCCATATATAAAGTACCCACTGCTTTGCAGACCAGGTATCAGTGGTTAGATGGACCCTTGCCCCAACACTGTGTACCAGACATGCCATTACTTCCTTTTGCACAGTCGAGTACAGGTTGGGGATTGCCTTTTGCGCAAAGAAATTTTGGCCGGGTACCTTCCGCTGCGGTGTCCCAATAGCTACAAATTTTTTGAACGCCTCAGACTCCACCAGATTGTATGGTAAAAGCTGGCGGGCTAATAGTTCAGACAAGCCAGGTGTCAGACGCCGGGCAAGGGGGTGACTTTCTGACGCTTGCAGACAACTAACTGCTATTCAATATATAACAGTGAAAAAAGTTTTGAAGCCACAGTGCAGCACCAGAGGGCCTAAAAATTAGGCATGTACACATGCCTGAAAAATTCGGTATTGTTGCAGCCGCTGCTGTAGCAGCGGCCAGAAAAATTGATGTTTGTTTCACAGGCAGAAAGTGCCCTAAAACATGGCTGCTTGAACCCTAGTTGGTGGCGGATAAGTCACGCAAGTCAACCGGCATTCAGAGCTAAAATACAGCAGTGTGTGGACCATTTTTAGCCCAAGGCAGCTCATCTCATCAGGCCTTTTTTACATAGGGTCACTTGGCAGATATGGATTGACACCTGTCCTAGGGATCCTTGATACACACTGACACAGATCAGAATAGGGACTGTTCCTCCTACATTGGGTCACTTGGCAGATATGGATTGACACCTGTCCTCAGAGCCCCTGATACACACTGACACAGATCAGAATAGGGACTGTTCCCCCTACATAGGGTCACTTGGCAGATATGGATTGACACTGTCCACAAGGACAAGCTGCAGACTTCCTGGAAGGGGCCATACAAGGTGGTAGAGCAGGTTTGTGATACCACCTTTGTGATCGGTGTGGTCACAGGCACGGGAGGCAAGTGCATGCTCCATGTGAACAACCTCAGACGCCTATCCTATGCCCCGGATAGACGAGCTCCTAGACAAAATGGCCAGAGGCAAGTACCTCACCACAATAGATCTGTGCAAGGGGTACTGGCAAATTCCATTAGCCGAGGACGCCATCCACAAGTCGGCATTTGTCACCTTATTTGGCCTGTATCAGTTTAAGGTCATGCCATTCGGGATGAAGAATGCCCCGGCTAACTTTCAGAGGATGGTAGATCGGCTACTGGATGGGTTTCAGGAGTATGCCTGCACCTACTTGGATGATATAGCCATTTTTAGCTGCTCCTGGCCCGAACACCTGACCTACATAGGAGCCGTACTAGACCGGATTAGGGAGTCCGGACTGACCCTAAAGCCCAGTAAGTGCCATATAGGAACGCGTAAAAACCTCCCCAAGATAGTAGTATGGGACCCAGAGTGTGAACAGGCCTTTCAACAGCTCAAGACAGCGCTCATTAAATCACCTGTACTTTCTGCTCCTGATCCAACTAAACACTTTCTCGTCCATACAGACGCTTCTATGTTTGGATTGGGAGCAGTACTGAGCCAAGTCGGAGCAGATGGTGGTGAGCAACCCGGGGCTTATCTAAGCCGTAAACTTTTGCCCAGGGAAGTAGATACACTGCCATTGAAAAGGAGTGCATAGCGGTGGTGTGGGCCCTCAAAAAGCTGCAACCTACTTGTATGACAACCGTTTACCTTACTCACAGATCACAACAAATTTGGGGCACTG
>OW240915.1:196317669-196334078 GCA_933207985.1 Pelobates cultripes
GTGGTTGGTCTTGCTCCTCCTCTTCCTCCTCCTCAAAGCCACATTCCTCCTCTGACTCCTCTTCCTCACAATCCTCTTCCAGCGTTGCCGCAGGTCCAGCAAGCGATGCTGATAAGGCTGTTTCTGGAGGTGACGGTGACCACAACTCTTCCTCTTCCTCTTCACGCTCATCTACGGCCTGATCCAGCTCTCTTCCTTGCAATGTACGCTCCAGGAAGAAAACAAATGGTATGATGTTGCTGATGGTGCCTTCGGTGCGACTGACTAAATTTGTCACCTCCTCAAAAGGACGCATGAGCCTACAGGCATTGCGCATGAGCGTCCAGTAACGTGGCAAAAAAATTCCCAGCTCCCCAGAGGCTGTCCTAGCACCCCGGTCGTACAAATATTCATTAACAGATTTTTCTTGTTTGAGCAGGCGGTCGAACATTAGGAGTGTTGAATTCCAACGTGTCGGGCTGTCGCAAATCAAGCGCCTCACTGGCATGTTGTTTCGCCGCTGGATATCGGCAAAGTGAGCCATGGCCGCGTAGGAACGCCTGAAATGGCCACACACCTTCCTGGCCTGCTTCAGGACGTCCTGTAAGCCTGTGTACTTATGCACAAAGCGTTGTACGATCAGATTACACACATGTGCCATGCACGGCACATGTGACAACTTGCCCAACTTCAATGCCGCTAGCAAATTTGTTCCGTCACAAACCACTTTGCCGATATCCAGTCGCTGCGGAGTCAGCCACTTTTCCACCTGTGCGTTCAGGGCGGACAGGAGTGCTTGTCCGGTGTGACTCTGCTTTCAAGCAAGTCAAACCCAAGACGGCGTGACACTGCCGTATCCGGGATGTGGAATAGTACCTGGGGGTTCCGATGATGTGGAGCAAGACGCAGCAGCAGAAGAGGACTAAGCCGAGGAGGTTATGGAAGAGGATGGAGTAGGAGGAGTAGAGGAGGTGGCAGCATGACTGCCTGCAAGTCGTGGCGGTGTCACCAACTCCTCTGCAGAGCCATGCATTCCATGTTTGGCAGCAGTCAGCAGGTTTACCCAATGCGCAGTGTAGGTGATATACCTGCCCTGACCATGCTTTGCAGACCAGGTATCAGTGGTCAGATGGACCCTTGCCCCAACACTGTGTGCCAGAGATGCTATTACTTCCTTTTGCGCAATTGAGTACAGGTTGGGGATTGCCTTTTGCGAAAAGTAATTTCGGCCGGGTACCTTCCACTGCGGTGTCCCAATAGCTACAAATTTTTTGAACGCTTCAGACTCCACCAGCTTGTATGGTAAAAGCTGGCGGGCTAATAGTTCGGACAAGCCAGCAGTCAGACGCTGGGCAAGGGGGTGACTTTCTGACATTGTCTTCTTACGCTCAAACATGTCCTTGACAGACACTTGACTGTGGGCAGATGAGCGGGAACTGCTCAAGGCGGGAGGCGGAGTGGCGGATGGTTGAGAGGGGACAAGGAGGACAGCAGTGGTTGACGTGGCTGAAGATGCTGGACCAGGAGGAGGCTGGCGGCTTAGAGTAGGCGAGCTGCTTGTACTCATGTGTTGATCCCATAGGCGTTTGTGATGTGAGATCATGTGCCTACGCAAAGCAGTTGTACCTAGGTGGGTGTTGGACTTCCCACGACTCAGTTTCTTTTGGCACAGGTTGCAAATGGCATCGCTGTTGTCAGAGGCAGACACACAAAAAAAATTCCACACTGCTGAGCTCTGCAATGACGGCATTCTGGTGGTGGACACAGCATGCGTTGATTGGCGTGCTGTCGGGCTGACCCCGGGTGTCGATGCATGCTGTCTGACTGTGCCACTAGCTCCTTGCGACGACCTCCCCCTGCTTCCAACTCGTCTCCTCCTCCTCCCTGTCTCCCCATCTGAACTTTCGCCCTGTTCTTCTTCTTGACGAGCGGGCACCCACGTGACATCCATGGACGCATCGTCATCATCAACCGCTTCACTTGTATCTGACAACTCAGCAAAGGAAGCAGCAGCCGGTACAACATCATCATCATCATCACACCGTACGTCCATGTGTGTAATGCTGCCTGCCTGAGACATATCCCTGTTATCTACATCCTCTGGCAATAATGGTTGCGCATCACGGATGTGTGAATAACTCCTCTGACATACCAAGTAAAGCGGCTGTGGTGCTAGTTTTGGTGGTGGCGGCAGGCGGGTGAGTGGTATCTTGAGAGGTACCTGAAGCTAAGCAGGAGGAGGATGGTGCGTCAAGGTTCTGAGCGGAGGCTGTAGAAGTTCTGGGGACATAGTTGACTGGCTAACACAGGACACCCAGTTCAGGGTACGTGGCCTCTGAAAACTGGGCATTATTCTAGGGCCAAAGGGAATCACAGCACCACGACCACGATGGACCCTGCGGGGTGGCCTGCCTCTGCCTGTCATTTTTTGGGGGATTAGTGGTACTATGCGTGCAAGCTACTGTGAGACCAGATATGAGTGGCAATGTGCACTGGCTGTAGGCCTGACACAGCCGCTTGAAGGACACTGACTGGCTGCTATTAGCTTACACTGGAAACCTTTTTTTCTTTGTAAAAGCACGCTACAGAGACACCAGATATGAGTGGCAAAGTACACAGGCAGAGGTCTGCAGAGCACACGCTGAAGGAGGCCTGACACCCGCTTTAAGGACACTGACTGCTTTTCAATCTATAACAGTGAAAAAAGTTTTTTGTTTTTAAATGCAAGCTATTGTGACACCAGTGAGGGGTGGCACTGGGCACCATATCCACTGTGAGCTTCACACACCCGCTTTAAGGACACTGACTGCTATTCAATCTATAACAGTGAAAAAAGTTTTTTGTTTTTAAATGTAAGCTATTGTGACACCAGTGAGTGGTGGGACTGGGCACCGTATCCACTGTTAGCGTAACACACCCGCTTTAAGGACAGTGACTGCTATTCAATCTATAACAGTGAAAAAAGTTTTTTGTTTTTAAATCCAAGCTATTGTGACACCAGATGTAAGTGGTGGCACTGACTGGGGAAATGGGCACAGTATGCACTGTGAGCCCGACACAGAAGCTGGCAGCAGTGGCAGACAACTAAGTGCAATTACATTACATAGAAAAAATAAATTAAAAAAAAGCATACCCTAACCTAGCTATGCTTTTCCCTATCTAATGAACAGCAGCTACACTTTCCCTCCTCTTACTAAGCATGCAGCTTGAGAATGAATGTAAAATGGATGCCTTCCAGTAGGTGGGAGGGTCTGCTAGGGAGGCTGTGCTGCTAATTGGCTGGAATGTGTCTGCTGACTGTGAGGTACAGGGTCAAAGTTTACTCAATGATGACGAATAGGGGGCGGATCGAACCGCGCATGCGTTCGCCATCCGCGGCGGACGTGAACACGCTATGTTCGCCGGGAACCGTTCGCCGGCGAACCGTTCGGTACATCACTACTTATAAATCCAATATTAAGCACCATCTTTAAAATATTGAGTTTGATGAGTAGACACCTGAGCTGAACTAGTGTAGTCTTATGAACCCAAAACAAATCTAAAGGGGCAGCATAGTATTTTATACACTGCCAATGCTGTGCCTCTTTTTTTCAGGGCATAATTCAAATTACAAATATAAATCATCACTTTTGAAATCTCATTGTCCAAATTCTGATCCAAAACAAATCCTAGAATCTCTGTTGTTTGTTTGTTTCTCTATAATGTAAGGGTTTCTCTTTAAGTGCCCCCACACATACATGGAGTAGCCACCACATTAAAACCACTTACAGGTGAAGTGAACAACACCTGTCAAGGGGTGGGATATATGAGGCAGCAAGTGAACAGTCAGTTCTTAAATTTCATGTGTTGGAAGCAGGAAAAATGGGCAATCAAAAAGATCTGAGTGACTTTGACAAGGGTCAACTAGAAGACTGGGTCAGAGCATCTCTAAAATGGCAAGTCTTGTGGAGTGTTTCCAGTTTGTAGTGGTTAGTACCTACCAAAAGTAGTGCAAGGAAGGACAAGGGATGAACCGGCATCAAGGTCAATGGCGGAGCGAAGGCTAGTCCGTCTGGTCCAGTCACACAAAAGACCTACTGTAGCCTAAATTGCTGAAAACATTAATGCTGGCCATGATTGAAAGGTGTCAGAACACATGGCGCATTGAAGTTTGTTGCATGTGTGGCTGCGTAGCCACAGACTGGTCAGAGTACCAGAAGGCCAAATAGGAGATGTAGAGAACCTATACAAGTACCTGGGGATACTGTAAACACATGGCAACCATGAGGATGAAGCTAGGAACAGAAATATCCAAGTACCTCCAGAGAGTCAGGCGTCCTTAAGACTCAGGTCATTTGCAAGAACAATATCTACGCTATCAACACATATACCCTACCAGTCATCAGGTACCCAACTGAAATAATACCCTAGCAAAGAAAATATCTAGACACCATGGACATCAAGACCTGGAAGCTACTCACTATGGATAGAGGATTCCATTCGAAATCCAGCACCCAGAGACTGTACGCCAGCTGGAAGGAAGAAGGTTGGGGTCTGATGAGTGTCAAGGCCACAGTCCTGGATGAAACACATAGCATCCATAAGTACATCTTGAAGATAGTTCCCAAATATGAATTGCTAGGGCAATGTTTCAGATAACAACATATTATGGATGCAGAAAAGGAAGCGGTTACATGGCAATACAAACATTTCCATGGGATGTATCATTGGCAAATAGTGTATGTCGCTTACATTACGAAATCCTGCCAATAGTTGGAAAAGAGCAGTACTTAAAGACAGTACTGAGACACTAATCTTAGCAGCAAGAATAGACACTCAGCAAAAAAGTGGAGTCTACCACACCTCACAGAACCTATGATGCAGACTTTGCATAGAGGTTTCCGAGACAATCCAGCATGTAGGACCAGGTGCAAGATATTAGCGTGAACAGCATACACGAAGTGGCACAACCAAGTTCCAGATTCAGTTGTTCCTTATGCAGACACACAAGAAAGTACTGGACCTAATTTCTACAAAGAAAGTACTGGACAACCAATGTGACATTGTGGTGGTAGATAAAGAACATAAAACTACAGTGGTGGTTAATGTGGCAATATCCAGTGACCATAACTTCAAGAAGAAGGATTATAAGAAGGTGGACAAATGTCAAGGGCTGAAAGAAAAGTGGTGCTTGAGAGGATGTGGAAAGTGAAGACAATAATAGTCCCAGTTGTAATACGAGGACTCGGGACTATATCCCCAAAGTTGTGAAAATGTCTTCAGCAGATTTCAGGTGGAATATCGGAGACTTCTGTCCAGAAGAGTGCAGTTGTAGGAACAGCTAAGATACTGTGCAAAAATCCTCTGATGGAGGATCTGAGAAAGAGCAATACACAAAAATGTATTCAACCCAGAAGGGTGAGAAACTCAATTTTAATTATTTATATAGTTCCCATTATTTCTGATTTTTTTTTTTAAATGAGAACACATTTTTGGATACTGCAGCAAAAGCTGCAAATAAATAATTGTAGTTGTGCCTACCCTGCTCATGGATATACCTATATTTAATCCTCTGGGTAGTGGAAGGTTCTTTTTTTCCCATTTATGTATTTATTTCATTTTACAACTTATATTGCTCTATTTTGCAGGTATCCATTAATAACTATATCAATGTGACTGTAGCAAGGATCTTACCCTCTGGCACAAAAATGACATAATTTTTCCTTTTGGTCATTAACAATAAGGCTATGCAACGTATGATTGCATAAGATGTCTATATTGTCAATTAGAGAACCAATCCAAATCCTAGTATTTTTATCTATTGCTCTTATTCTTCTTTTGCTTTATTAAAAGCTATTTTAATTTTAAACCCGTAGTGATACAGTCTCATTTTACTTATCTAGTACTTCAGCTACCCCAGTCCTAAACAAGTTAATCCTTAAGCCCAACACTACACCTAACACTACCCTATCCCTAACACTAACCCTAATGGAAGTACTCTGCACACCGTAATCTCATAATAAAATTATAATAATAAAAAAATAATAAAATTCATTTCCATCTCAGCTTCTGAGTCACATACTGACAATCTAAGAGGAAAAAACTCACAGGCACTCCAACTTCAAGCCGCAGGCAGATTTATTATGACAGAATGCAACGCAACGTTTCGACCGGAAAGGTCTTTTTCAAGCTGTCAATCTGTCATGATATTATTATTTATTATTATGTTATTATTTATATAGCGCCAACAAATTCAGCAGCGCTTTTTACAGTGGGAGGTCAAACAAACATGTAGTTGGAACCAGACAAGTTGAACACACCGTAACAGAGGGGTTGAAGGCCCTGCTCAATGAGCTTACATGCAAGAGGGAGTGGGGTAAAGTGACACAAAAGGTAAGGATAGTATTAGACTAATGATAGTTGCAAGGGAGGAATCAGTCTGGAACTATTAACAGTTTAATTAATACGCTTTTATGAAGATGTGGGTTTTTAATGATTTTTTGAAGGAGTGGAGACTGGGTGAGCATCTAACGGAGGAGGGAAGTGAGTTCCACAGTAACGGTGCAGCCCTCGAGAATTCTTGAAGGCAAGCATTAGAGGTGGGAGTACGGACAGAAGTTAGACTTAAGTCTTCAGCAGAGCGTAAGGGCCTTGTGTATTATGAAGGATAGATAGGTGGGAGCAGCATTATGTAGAGATTTGAAAGCAAGAACCAGAATGTTAAATTGAGCCCTATATCTTATAGGAAGCCAATGTAGGGACTGACAGAAGGGTGAGGCGTGGGAGGTACGGGCGGACAGGAAGATGAGTCTCGCCGCCGCATTCATTGGACTGTAACATTACAAATTGGGAGCAAGTAAGACCACTGAGAAGCAGATTACAGTAGTCAAGGCGAGAAAGGACAGTGGAATGGACCAGCACCTTACTCGCATCTGTCGTTAAGTAAGGTCAGATGCACGCAATGTTTTTGAGATGGAAGTGGCAGGATTTGGCGATAGACTGAACATGAGGCGTGAAGGAGAGGTCAGAGTCAAATAGAACACCTAGGCAGCAAGCCTGTGTGGTGGAGCTAATGGTAGCACCGTTGACTTGAAGGAAGACAGACACAGAAGTAGCAACACTTGAGGGAGGAGAGACTAGAATTTCAGTTTTGCTCAAGTTGAGTTTAAGGAAGTGGGCAGCCATCCAATTAGAAATAGCAGAGAGGCAGCCAGAGACACTTGTCAAGAGGGACAGGGAGAGATCAGGAGAGGACAGATAGATTTGCGTGTCATCCGCATAGAAATTATATTGGAAGTCAAAGGAGCTAATGAGTTTACCAAGGGAGGCAGTATAGATAGAGAACAGTAGGGGACCAAGGACTGAACCTTGGGGGACACCAGCAGAGAGGAGTTGGGAATAAGAAGCAGAGCCAGAGAAATAAATACTGAAAGAGTGTTGGGAGAGGTAGGAGGAGCACCAGGAGAGAGAAATATCTTGTAGACCGATATTGCGGAGGATGAATAGATGCTGCTGATGATCAACAGTGTCAAAGCTGCAGACAGGTCAAGGAGAATTAGGATAGAGTAGTGACCACGAGATTTTGCAGCGAGTAGATAATTGGATTCTTTGGTCAGTGTCGTTTACACAGAGTGCTAAGCACGGAAACCAGACTGAAGCGGGTCTAGCAGAGAGTTGGACTTGAGGAAGTCTCTCAATCTCGCATACACAACTCTTTCAAGGATCTTGGAAGCAAATGGCCGTAACGAGATAGGACGGTAGTTGGACAGGGAGTTAGGGTCAAGGTTGGGCTTCTTTAGAATTGGGGTTACAGTTGCATGTTTAAAGGGAGAAATATGTCAGAGGAGAGAGAGAGATTGAGAATTTTTGTGAGAGGTAGAGAAAGAGAAGACAAAGTACAGATGAGATGCGAGGGAATTGGATCTAGGGAGCAGGTGGTGGGGCAGGAGGACAGGAGCAGAGCAGAAACCTCTTCCACTGTAGCGGGTGCGAATGAACATAGAACAGCAGAGGGAGTGAGGCTAGGGGAAGTATTGAAAGGGGAATAAGAAAGATGAGAGATCTCTTCCCTGATTGTAGAGATCTTGTCAGTGAAGTGAGTTGCTAAGTCTGAGGCGGTCAAGTTAGTAGGTGGAGGAGCAACAATAGGGCGAAGAAGAGAGTTAAATGTGTGAAATAGTCGTTTGGTATGACTTAAAGCCATCTGTCAGTCTAATCATCCCCAATGATTGGTGCTGGGAAGCCTTAACAGTCTAGTACTATTTGTAATAGGCTCCAGGGGCATTCCTGGAACATGATTGGAGGTATTTTCAGACACCCTTCCCCTGTCTCTATCCTTTAATAAAAATACCAATTATGTTCTGTACCATCCTTGCATCTTAACACTCTGAAATACATCACAGAATAGGATGTCATGCATGTTAAAAGATTTAAAGGAACACTCCAACAATACATCTATCTATCTATCTATCTATCATGTACTCCAGGTTTACAGGTGAATACCTGTACTGATAATTATCACAATATAATGAAATAAACATGAAACTAAAAAAGTGATTTATTCAATAAACATTGACAGCCATATGCTGCCTATTTATGTATTTTGCCTGTCTCATATTATTCATACGTACTTCAACAATAGCTCCATCTGGAAGTCTAAGGAACTGCCGGTATAGCTCCCGGAAACCACTAAGATGAATGGTGTAGATCAATACATGCGTAGAGATTTCCTTTGAGTCATCTTCCAATGTTGTAGCATCAAGTTGGTTTTGTTGCTGTATATGAAAATTTGAGATCGAGCTTTTGCTAGCTGTTTCTTTTTTCCAAATGTAATCATAGACTGTCACCTAGGAAAATACATTTAATAGTGTTTATTTATACAAAATCTTTACAAAAGCACTTTTGCATTATGTTATATACCCAGTACTATTTTATTGAACTATTAGTCCAATACGTTATTAAACATACTATTTGTTTGGGCACCTTTTCCCCATTTTACAATGTCTCATACTATCCAATAATGAATGCATGCCTGATTACATTTCTTTTACACTTACTTTTTAATTTTACTGCTTTATTTCTGAATATTATAATGTGTTAGCACATAGCATCCATCTTGTATCTGTCTTACAATTTCACCTTATCCTAGTTTGAATGCTGCAATAAGTCAGCAAATAGTCTATCTTGGGAATCAACTATGTCTTTCTCAAAAGTACTAGACCCTCAATTTTCCCTTTAGTCTGATAACCTCCAGCTTCTGAATATAACCTCTCTTTTGGCCTGTCACTCTCTCTGAAATATACTTTGTTGAGTGTCTTGCTATAATTGAAACATTCTATCATATCTGACACTGTACATAAAGTAGAAGCAACATTTCATGTTTTTAACCATACAAAAAATTCATGCATCACCAAATAGTAGAGTGAAAAACATTTTAACTTCACTGTGAGAAATAAAATAGACAACGGCAGTAAAAAAATATATATATAAACTGACTCACTTTTCTAAAAACTAAAATAATTATCAGATCTGGAAACAAACATCCCAATAACCCTGTAGAAGAAAATGTTTATGCTACAGGAAATTAGTAATGAGATCCTTAGAAGAATATATGTCTAGCAATAATTCATGTACATAAACAGCAACCAAGGTTTTATTTTTCACCATATTGTAAAAAATTATAAACCATGTAGCATGCGGTTAAATTGGTATATGCATTTTAAGATACATATAATTTTATCAAACGATTCGTATCTTTACATGCGATAGTGGGTGTACAAGTAGACCCTTATTAGGTTCATTTACCTATTATATCTCTTGCTGCTGATAGTTACAAATAAGAGTAGAAACTACAAAATATGTGCATGTCTTTTTTACTCTGCACAAGTATTAGTTTGACATTTTTAGCTGTTTCTTTTCTATCAAAAATACAAATTTTAAATAAAAAATAGATGCCACTTTAAATGTTAAATTCAAAGAGATATTAATAAAATTGATTTAAAAATGTAACTATAGTAGGACCCAATTTATTATTTGTTTGGTGAATTTTAAATGTATTTATCATTTTTAAAATATTTTAATATTGTAATATTTAGATTTTTTTTTTTGGTACATTGTTTGATATTTTATTATTTTGAAAAACTTTTTTTTACATTTTATTTAAAAATATTAAATCATTTGAAAAGTCTATCCAAAAATATTAAATTGTTATAAATAAGCATAGTTAGACAAGTTAAATCCTAACGTTACTTTCATCTAATGATTGCAAATCGGTTATTAAGTCACAAATGAGTTGACTGCTTAGCATTTTGTGACAATTTGTTTGAAGTGGCTGCACCTCAGTAAGTGGGACAGTTAGAATTTTAAGTAAACTCCTTTAAATATGAGTTGTCATTGTTTTAAATTATACATACTGTGCAAACCAATAGCTCTTTCCAGATATCTGCCCTCCACTATTTGTACTATTTCCAGGGTTAGAATAATAATTGAGTGAGGCTAAATTAGTCCCTAAATCTAATTCTAAACCTCACCTTAAACCTAAATGTCCTCTTATCTGACCTCCACTATTTTCAGGATTATTTCTAGGGCTTTCCTGCTATCTGCCCTTAGGGTTAGGGTTATAATAACCAAGTGAGGCTAAATTAGTTTCTTTCAAATTATATTTTTAGAATTTTAACCATTTTAAAATCGTTTAATCGTTAGCCTCACTCAAATACCAAAAATAATAGTAATAATAATAATTATTATTATTCTAACCCTAACCCTAAGAAATACTAAAAATAGTGGATAGCAGATAACAGGAAATAACACTAGAAATAGTGGAGGGCAGATAACAGGAAAGGTTTAAACCAAATTACAGTGACTGAAAAAAGTATTTGATCTCCTGCTGATTTTGAACGTTTGCTCACTGACAAAGAAATGATCAGTCTATGATTTTAATGGTAGGTGTATTTTAACAGTGAGAGACAGAATAACAAACAAAAAAATCTAGAAAAATGCATGTCAAAAAAGTTATAAATTGATTTGCATGTCAGTGAAATAAGTATTTGACCCTTTCGACTTAGTACTTGGTGGCAAAACCCTTGTTGGCAATCACAGAGGTCAGACGTTTCTTGTAGTTTGCCACCAGGTTTGCACACATCTCAGGAGGGATTCTGTCCCACTCCTCTTTGCACACCCTTTCCAAGTCATTAAGGTTTTGAGGCTGACATTTGGCAACTCGAACCTTCAGCTCCCTCCACAGATTTTCTATGGGATTAAGGTCTGGAGACCCTCATGTGCCTCTTCTTGAGCCCCTCCTTTGTTGCCTTGGCTGTGTGTTTTGGATCATTGTCATGCTGGAATACTCATCTGTAACGGATCACCTGGCACCCCGACTGGGTACCTCCATTGAAGGATGCTCCTAGCGCTTGCTGAGGGCTCCAAGCACTAGATCCAACACCACAACCACCGTAGATTCCTTCAGAGAGCAAGACAGGAACAAGCTCTTACAAGAGCTTAGTAGTGATATAGCAAGAGAGTATGACTAGCATAGCAATCCCTTGTAGCAGATTCCCCTAATAAGAGACGGCACTCCAAATTGAGGGTGAAGTAGAACTGTTTAATGGAAGCAAGCACTCACAATTTATACAATTACTCAGGCCAGAGGCACACCCCCTGGACCTGATGGAACACTGGCACATAAAGGACACAAACCAATCAAAACAATACAACAATGTCTGACACCCAGTTATTACAGCAAAATCCTCTCCTTTGCCTGTGATATAATTACTGAACACAATGGGCTAACGTAATTATCACAGGCAGGAAAATACACAGTTTTACCCAATATTCATAACTTTAAAAGTATATATCACATTCACATAAAACTTACATTTTCAGAATCAGCATACTGAAAATATATCTATTCACAACAACAGTAAAAACACATAAAAATACATAATTCCTATTATACTGAACAGAACCTCCACATTCAACCTATCCCTAGATAGCTTGGATCTGAGCGCTCAATATATCCGAACAGCGCTAAGATCCCATGAACAGAATAAAATCGCCATGGGGTTAAAGTTTAGCAAGGGCCATACATAGTCCAATAGAAGTCCATAAGCCCCAAGACTGTTGTTAAAGGGCACAATCTCCCAGGGGCCATAGTCAGAAGGTAGGAGGCGGGCAAACAGGCCCCTCCAAAAATGAGTGGCGAGGTCACTTTCGCCACACCATCCACGACCTATTTTCAATGCCCTGGCTGAGGAAAGGAGGTTCTCACCCAATGGGCACTGCAGTCCTTTCAGTCCTTCACAACATAGTATGTTACCAATTGTTTTCTTGGTGACTATGGTCCCAGCTGCCTTGAAATCATTAACATGATCCTCCCGTGTAGTTCTGGGCTGATTCCTCACTGTTCTCATGATCATTGAAACTCCACTGCGTGAGATCTTGCATGGAGCACCAGACCAAGGGAGACTGGCAGTTATTTTGTGTTTCTTCCATTTGTGAATAATCACACCAACTGTTGTCACCTTCGCACTAAACTGCTTGGTGATGGTCTTGTAGCCCATTCCAGCCTTGTGTAGATCTACAACCGTGTCCCTGATATCCTTGGACGTCTCTTTGGTCTTGGCCATGGTGGAAAGTTTGGAACCTGATTGATTGATTGCGTCTGTTGACAGGTGTCTTTTATACAGGTGACGAGTTGAGATTAGGAGTACTCCCTTTAAGAGAGGAGAGTGCTCCCAATCTCAGCTCATTACCAATATAAAAGACACCTGGGAGGCAGAAATCTTGCTGACACCTGGGAGGCAGAAATCTTGCCCAAAAAATGCAACTCAATTTATAACTTTTTTGGCATGCGTTCTTATGTTTTTTTTTATTTTGTTATTCTGTCTCTCACTATTAAAATACACCTACCATTAAAATTAAAGACTGATCATTTCTTTGTGAGTGGGCAAACGTTCAAAATTAGCAGGTGATCAAATACTTTTTTCACTCATTATATGTAACTGATAGTTTAGACTTGGTGGCAGGTGAGGTAGTAGGAAAAACGTTACCCCAAACTGTACAGCTTGTTCTGCCCCATCTTCTGTATTATTCTCACAGCTCCTGGCAGCTTCTCTTGTCTGGAAATGTTTTGCTACTACCACATGCACTGAACGAACTGTAGTAGTTATGGTCCCTGGAGTGTTTATTCCGCAGCCCTTTACAATAAAAGGGGAATTTACCAAATGAGACAATAACAAAATGTAACAGGAACTATAGGTAGTTGAGGACCCTGCTCAAAGAGAGCTTACAGTCTAGAGGAGGTGGGGTATAAAAACACAAGGTGAGAGTGGTCCTAAAGGAGAGAGCGAGAGGAAGGTTTGAGAGACAGAAGTTAGGTAGAAGTTACTCTTGGAGGCCATAAGCAATCCTGAAAAGATTGGTTTTGAGGGACTTCTTAAAGGATTGCAGACTAGGGGAGAGTCTGACAGGGGTAGGCAGGCTGTTCCAAAGGAAAGGAGCCACCCATAAGAAGTCTTGCAGACGATCTATCTATCTATCTATCTATCTATGTATCTATCTATCTATCTATCTATCTATCTATCTCTTGCTCGCTCTCTCTCTCTCTTTCCATCTCTCTATCTCTCTCTATCTCTCCCTATCTTTCTCTATCTGTCTATCTATCTATCTTTCTCTATCTATCTAGGGGAGAGTCTGACAGGTGTAGGCAGGCTGTTCCAAAGGAAAGGAGCCACCCATAAGAAGTCTTGCAGACGATCTATCTATCTATCTATCAATCTATCTTCCTATTTTGATTTTACTTTGCATGTACATATTTAAATATATATATATAAATATAGTTCTAGCTAAAATGTAAAATTCCAAAAGAAATTCTTCACAATTCTCATTTTACTGAATTACCCTGCTTACCAAGTCTCTAAAATTCCAGGCATAATAATGAAACTAGGAACCAGTTGTTATCACTAGTGATGTCGCGAACCCGAAATTTTCGGTTCGCGAACGGCGAACGCGAACTTCCGCAAATGTTCGCGAACCGGCGAACCGCCCGAAACGCCATTGACTTCAATGGGGAGGCGAATTTTAAAACACACAGGGACTCTTTCTGGCCACAATAGGGATGGAAAAGTTGTTTCAAGGGGACTAACACCTGGACTGTGGCATGCCGGAGGGGGATCCATGGCAAAACTCCCATGGAAAATTACACAGTTGATACAGAGTCTGGTTTTAATCCATAAAGGGCAGAAATCACCTAACATTCCTAAATCACAATCAATATGGATTGACACCTGACATATGACATATTGACACCTTGACATATGGATTGACACCTGTCCTCAGAGCCCCTGATGCACACGGACACAGAGCAGAATAGAGACTGGTCCCCTACATAGGGTCACTTGGCAGATATGGATTGACACCTGTCCTAAGGATCCCTGATACACACTGACACAGAGCAGAATAGGGACTGTTCCCCTACATCGGGTCACTTGGCAGATATGGATTGACACCTGTCCTAAGGTTCCCTGATACACACTGACACAGAGCAGAATAGGGACTGGTCCCCCTACATCGGGTCACTTGGCAGATATGGATTGACACCTTGTTACAAACTGCTATTTGTAACGGGCCCTTTAAATGGCAAATTGCCCTGCTTCCCTGGGTTGTGGAGAAGCCTATTTGCCAGCCTCCTCCCGCATGACTATGGCCCCTGGGAGATTGTGAAAATGTATGCACTTTTACTTGGTGTGTATGGCCCTTTAAGACTGTCGGTGGGCATATTGGGGCTTATGGACTCTTTATGTGACTGGTGCTGGCCCTTTAAACACCTTTTTTGGGACATCAGGAAGATTGGGACACTGCCCCTTTAAGGCCGTGTCCCCAGACTTGTTGGGGACACTGCCCCTTTAAGACGGTGTCCCCTGTGTCCCCTGTGTCCCCAGACCTGGTGCAAACCCTTTGTGCCTGCCTGGCTATTTCCCACTTGGTTCAGTAAATGGGAAATTATTTCAGCTGCAGAGACTAAGTCCCATTCGGCGATGGGACTTAGTCTTTTTTTCAGCCGTTTTTTTCAGCCTTATTTCAGCTGCAGAGACTAAGTCCCATTCGCTATGGGACTTAGTCGTTTTTTCAGCCTGAAATAGAGCGACCTCACAGCCCAAATCTATGGAACTGTTTTGGGCAGGAAAATGTGCTTGCGGTCGGTCATAAAGGGACCTCCAGCTAACTTTTTAACCCCTGGATGGATTTGGCTGATTTTTGGTTATGTTTATGTTTTAAGTGTGCTGATTCCAAATATGTAATTATGAAGATGGGATGTGTAGTTTTAAAGTTACAGGGTATGGCTAAAAACTGTATTTTTACTGCCTGTGTTTAATTATGTTAATCTCTTCCCAAACGTCATTTCGTTCAAAGTGGAGAGAATGTTAAAAAATATATATTTTTGTTCTGAGTGTGAGAAATGCTTTTCAGCCGCTTCTAATCTTAAGCATCATTTGAGGAGCCATACAGGGAGAGAAACCTTATTTGTGGTGTGTTTAGTATTGTTCTGATCAGTTTAATACCTTCCGCGTCTCCTATCAGTGGACGTGTATATGGCAGCCATTTTAGGAACCGCACACCTGGGACCCGAGCAAGGTCACCTCGTTCAACAGGCTTGCAGCGTATCCTCCAGGAAGAAGAGCCTGAACCCTTACCGGCTGCACGTGTTTTACCTGTACATGGAAAGCTGCTGTGGTTCCTTGATGAGCCAGCTGCCCGTGAGTTAACATGTCCCATGGAGAAGCACTCTGTCCTGTAAAGCCTCACCAAAAAAAAGGAGTGGTGTGTTTAGTATTGTTCTGATCAGTTTAATACCTTCCGCGTCTCCTATCAGTGGACGTGTACACGGCATTGATTTTTATCTAAGCCGTAAACTTTTGCATAGCGAAGTAGATTCACTGCCATTGAAAAGGAGGGCATGGCGGTGGTGTGGGCCCTCAAAAAGCTGCAACCTACTTGTATGGACAACCGTTTACCTTACTCACAGATCACAACAAATTTGTGGCACTGCGCGTGCAATCTAATGTGCCACCAGATAGGAGTGGTGTGTTTAGTACTATTGTTATCAGTTTAATCACCTTCCATACCTCTATCAGTGGATCGTATATGGCAAGCTTACTTTAGGAAATCAGACACCTGGGACCTCGAGCAAGGTCAATTGCTCAACAGGCTTGCAGCTGCATCCCCTCCAGGAAGAAGAGCCTGAACCCTTACCGCTGCACGTGTCTTACCTGTACATGGAAAGCTGCTGTGGTTCCTTGATGAGCCAGCTGCCCGTGAGTTAACATGTCCTGTGGAGAAGCACTCTGTCCTGTAAAGCCTCACCAAAAAAAAGGAGTGGTGTGTTTAGTATTGTTCTGATCAGTTTAATACCTTCCGCCTCTCCTATCAGTGGACGTGTACACGGCATTGATTTT
>OW240915.1:196334178-196370799 GCA_933207985.1 Pelobates cultripes
TGCTTAGCATTTTGTGACAATTTGTTTGAAGTGGCTGCACCTCAGTAAGTGGGACAGTTAGAATTTTAAGTAAACTCCTTTAAATATGAGCTGTCATTGTTTTAAATTATACATACTGTGCAAACCAATAGATCTTTCCAGATATCTGCCCTCCACTATTTGTACTATTTCCAGGGTTAGAATAATAATTGAGTGAGGCTAAATTAGTCCCTAAATCTAATTCTAACCCTCACCTTAACCCTAAATGTCCTCTTATCTGACCTCCACTATTTTCAGGGTTATTTCTAGGGCTTTCCTGATATCTGCCCTTAGGGTTAGGGTTATAATAACTGAGTGAAGCTAAATTAGTTTCTTTCAAATTATATTTTTAGAATTTTAACCATTTTAAAATCGTTTAACCGTTAGCCTCACTCAAATACCAATAAAAATAGTAATAATAATAATTATTATTATTCTAACCCTAACCCTAAGAAATACTAAAAATAGTGGATAGCAGATAACAGGAAATAACACTAGAAATAGTGGAGGGCAGATAACAGGAAAGGTTTAAACCAAATTACAGTGACGGAAAAAAGTATTTGATCCCCTGCTGATTTTGAACATTTGCCTACTGACAAAGAAATGATCAGTCTATAATTTTAATGGTAGGTATATTTTAACAGTGAGAGACAGAATAACAAACAAAAAAAATCTAGAAAAATGCATGTCAAAAAAGTTATAAATTGATTTGCATGTCAGTGAAATAAGTATTTGACCCTTTCGACTTAGTACTTGGTGGCAAAACACTTGTTGGCAATCACAGAGGTCAGACGTTTCTTGTAGTTTGCCACCAGGTTTGCACACATCTCAGGAGGGATTCTGTCCCACTCCTCTTTGCACACCCTTTTCAAGTCATTAAGGTTTTGAGGCAGACAAAACAAAAAATACATAATTCCTATTATACTGAACAGAACCCCCACATTCATCCCTAGATAGCTTGGATCTGAGCGCTCAATATATCTGAACAGCGCTAAGATCCCACGAACAGAATAAAATCGCCATGGGGTTAAAGTTTAGCAAGGGCCATACATAGTCCAATAGAAGTCCATAAGCCCCAAGACTGTTGTTAAAGGGCACAATCTCCCAGGGGCCATAGTCAGAAGTTAGGAGGCGGGCAAACACCATCCACGACCCATTTTCAATGCCCTGGCTGAGGAAAGGAGGTTCTCACCCAATGGGCACTGCAGGATTTCAGTCCTTCACAACATAGTATGTTACCAATTGTTTTCTTGGTGACTATGGTCCCAGCTGCCTTGAAATCATTAACATGATCCTCCCGTGTAGTTCTGGGCTGATTCCTCACTATTCTCATGATCATTGAAACTCCACTGCGTGAGATCTTGCATGGAGCACCAGACCAAGGGAGACTGACAGTTATTTTGTGTTTCCTCCATTTGCGAATAATCACACCAACTGTTGTCACCTTCGCACTAAACTGCTTGGCGATGGTCTTGTAGTCCATTCCAGCCTTGTGTAGATCTACAACCGTGTCCCTGATATCCTTGGACGTCTCTTTGGTCTTGGCCATGGTGGAGAGTTTGGAACCTGATTGATTGATTGCGTCTGTTGACAGGTGTCTTTTATACAGGTGACGAGTTGAGATTAGGAGTACTCCCTTTAAGAGAGGAGAGTGCTCCCAATCTCAGCTCATTACCAATATAAAAGACACCTGGGAGGCAGAAATCTTGCTGACACCTGGGAGGCAGAAATCTTGCCCAAAAAATGCAAATCAATTTATAACTTTTTTGGCATGCGTTCTTATGTTTTTTTTTATTTTGTTATTCTGTCTCTCACTATTAAAATACACCTACCATTAAAATTAAAGACTGATCATTTCTTTGTGAGTGGGCAAACGTTCAAAATTAGCAGGGGATCAAATACTTTTTTCACTCACTATGTGTAGCTGATAGTTTAGACTTGGTGGCAGGTGAGGTAGTACGAAAAACGTTACCCCAAACTGTACAGCTTGTTCTGCCCCATCTTCTGTATTATTCTCACAGCTTCTCTTGTCTGGAAATGTTTTGCTACTACCACATGCACTGAACAAACTGTAGTAGTTATGGTCCCTGGAGTGTTTATTCCACAGCCCTTTACAATAAAAGGGGAATTTACCAAATGAGACAATAACAAAATGTAACAGGAACTATAGGTAGTTGAGGACCCTGTTCAAAGAGAGCTTACAGTCTAGAGGAGGTGGGGTATAAAAACACAAGGTGAGAGTGGTCCTATAGGAGAGAGCGAGAGGAAGGTTTGAGAGACAGAAGTTAGGTAGAAGTTACTCTTGGAGGCCATAAGCAATCCTGAAAAGATTGGTTTTGAGGGACTTCTTAAAGGATTGCAGACTAGGGGAGATTCTGACAGGGGTAGGCAGGCTGTTCCAAAGGAAAGGAGCCACCCATAAGAAGTCTTGCAGACGATCTATCTATCTATCTATGTATCTATGTATGTATCTATCTATCTATCTATCTATCTCTTGCTCGCTCTCTCTCTCTCTCTTTCCATCTCTCTATCTCTCTCTATCTCTCCCTATCTTTCTCTATCTGTCTATCTATCTATCTTTCTCTATCTATCTAGGGGAGAGTCTGACAGGCTGTTCCAAAGGAAAGGAGCCACCCATAAGAAGTCTTGCAGACGATCTATCTATCTATCAATCTATCTATCTTTCTATTTTGATTTTACTTTGCATGTACATATTTAAATATATATATATAAATATAGTTCTAGCTAAAATGTAAAATTCCAAAATAAATTCTTCACAATTCTCATTTTACTGAATTACCCTGCTTACCAAGTCTCTAAAATTCCAGGCATAATTATGAAACTAGGAACCAGTTGTTATCACTACAATACCTGTCTTTCTAAAGTTTAAGTAACATTTTGAAACCTTTGTGAAAGCAGATTAACATACTACAGGGAGATTTTTCAAGGGAAAAAAGATGTTACTCTGAGGTAAAGTGCTAACTAGGGAGTATTTGCAATGGAAACCATTAAAATGTAACTCAACATCCACTTTCAATCACACAACCCCCATTTGCACTAAGCAACTGTTCAACTTTTCCATATTTGGGTGAGGTCAGGCTTAGTGGTTTTATATATATATATATATATATATATATATATATATATAATTTACCAGGAGACTTGCACTTCCAGACTTTTTAAAGTATACTGACATTTCAGTTTTTTTAGTCTTTCATGAGGCAACTAATAAAAGTTTAAAAATCTCCTGGTAAATTGTATGGTGTTTGCTGAACAAAGCACCATGCTAAGGGAATTGGCAGTATACTGAGCACATGACATATATAATTGCCTAGATATCATTTGTTTCCTTTACCCTCCCCCCTTTTGTTGATAACCTGCTCCCCTCATCCCGTTAGTTGTGCATACGATCATTTAACTGTTATCCTCTCTTCATATCAAGGGCCTCAAACTGTATCTACTCTCAAACAAACATTTGTTCCCATTTTTTTCTCAAACAACCTCCATTTTCATTAAGCACTTTCCCGCCTATCCACTCCTTCACTGTTTATTTTAAACCCATGTCTTTCCATGCAAAAAATTGTAATTTCATATTCAGCATAGTGTTTAGTCACCACAACTTGGGGTTTTAGTTAATTATGTGGCTTTGACAAACAAATGAAGGAATTCATTGAAAAACAACCCATCATTACAGCAGTTGAGTTTAGTTATATGCATGTACACGTCTATGTGAGTAGTGAGGATTAGTGATGTCCCGAACGGTTCGCCACGGATGGCGAACATATGCGCTGTTCGGTCCGCCCCTTATGTCATCATTGAGTAAACTTTGACCCTGTACCTCACAGTCAGCAGACACATTCCAGCCAATCAGCAGCAGACCCTCCCTCCCAGACCTTCCCACCTCCTGGACAGCATCCATTTTACATTCATTGTGAAGCTGCATTCTTAGTGAGCTGTCCAGGAGGTGGAAGGGTCTGGGAGGGAGGATCTGCTGCTGATTGGCTGGAATGTGTCTGCTGACTGTGAGGTACAGGGTCAAAGTTTACTCAATGATGACGAATAGGGGGCGGACCGAACAGCACATATGTTCGCCATCCGCGGAGAACCATTCGGCGAACCATTCGGAACATCACTAGTGAGGATGCATAGCAGTACTCAGCACAACAAAATGATAAATGGGAACATTTTGGTAGAATTTTTGGGACTATTAGCCACATTATTCTCAGTTATTATATGTAGCTCTGGAGTATAATTCTACAGAGTAAATGTGCATAATACAAAACACTGATCTATAAATTTTCCACTGTGAATTACCTTTCCCATCCCATGCTGCTAAGTTTATAACTTGCACAGTGCCAGTGTTAAAGGACCACTATAGTGCCAGGAAAACATACTCGTTTTCCTGGCACTATAGTGCCCTGATGGTGCCCCCAGCCTCAGGGTTCCCCTCCCGCCAGGCTCTGGGGAGAGGAAGGGGTTAAACACTCACCTTTCTCCAGCGCCGGGCGGGGAGCTCTCCTCCTCTTCGGCTGAATGCGCATGCGCGGCAGGAGCTGCGCGCACATTCAGCCAGTCTCATAGGAAAGCATTTACAATGCTTTCCTATGGACGCTTGCGTCTTCTCAATGTGATTTTCCCAGTGAGAAGCACGCAAACGCCTCTAGCGGCTGTCAATGAGACAGCCACTAGAGGCTTTAGAGTGTGGATTAACCCATTTATAAACTTAGCAGTTTTTCTGAAACTGCTATGTTTATTAAAAAAAATGGATTAACCCTAGTTGGACCAGGCACCCAGACCACTTCATTAAGCTGAAGTGGTCTGGGTGTCTAGAGTGGTCCTTTAATCATCATTTGTACAGAGCATCTCTTATTTTAGCAAACTCTGCAATACCATATTGGAATTGGGAGGGTTTGTAGGTATGCCTCACAGCCGTAAAATCTGTTGTATTTATCAAAATGTTTAAGACATTTTATACAATAAGAAGGTTTGAGATAATGTTAATATAAAGAACCTTCAAAACCCTTTATATTGTACTTTCAAAATGACGTGTGTCATAATGAACAAGAATGGAACACAAATATGTCTAAAACATACAAGAACACATTACTAGCATTCAAGTAAATTGTAATTCAATCTTCTGATAGATATAAAAAGTAATATGCTTAACATGACGGTCAGGATACATTTTCAGCAGGGGAAAAATAATTAGACTCTTTCCTGAAGGGAGTGAAAATGTAAACAATGCTTTGCTCCAGGCAAGTGCTTTATCAAGTCGACAGATACATTTGAATTTCCATGGGCGGGGGGCAATATAGGTTACGTGTCATTTTAATAGAAAGGTCTAAGTATCAAGATGGACTACAGACTTTATCAGTAGTGTTGTTTGCAACTAATCAACCAGTTAACGGTTCACCACAAAAACACCATATCTCAGCATGCCATTCTATTTTTCAATATTGGCAAAACATGAAATAAAGAATATGGAAGATGACTTAATTGGTAATATTTTTTTAATTTGTTTAGTTTTCCACACATGTATGGTAATATACTTAGGATATAATGTTTCTACCTCCGTGATGCTTCAGAAATTAGTTGCTTTGTTGTAACAAACTATTGCATGTATGTTATTAAGCTACAAAAATGGGAAAAAATTATGTGCATGCTTGCCATTTGTAAAATTAATTTTGATTGGTTAGCAAATGTTTTTGCCTCTAACAGTGAATTCATCAACTTTATTATAACTTTATTCTAAAACATATTTTTCACAGTTCTATTTTAAAAAGTGCTGTCAGATAAAAAATAAACATGCACTTTATATCTATTCTTTATTTTTGATCTGTTTGGGTCTTTGCACGATTTCAGCAGTGTACGCCAAATATATTGATTGGATCATGTGCGTAGATTAGTTTCACAATGCACAGGAGTACTGATTTAATATTTCTCTTATCATATTGAGTTTTATTTTCTATGCTGATTGTGCTTCAATATGAGTTCAGAGGATAATATCCAAATTTCAAATTTCCTTTCGACTGTTTAATAAGTCATTTCAAATACAAATTCAGATATTAGCCCTGAATGTGTCAATATGCATTGGAGCAGCTGGGTGACTGCTAAAAAAAAATCCAAAATATATCAAACGTCTATGAATATATAAAGTCACACACGGTGTGTGTTTGCGTTTGTCACAATGCCGCTTTCTTCTTTTTGATTCATCAAACACTGAATTGTAAGGAGCCCCAGAGGTAATATGGTAAAGTTTTTTTGTTTAGTTTTTTTAAATCATGGGCACACTGCATTATCTGTACAGCCTCTATTGTTTTGTTTCAAGTCCCCCACCTCATGCCCATGGGTGGGAGCAACTTGTGGACTATGTTAGTATCAAATCCCAGCCCTGTGGGATGAGGCCTTTCTAGAGACAGACAGCAATGGCTTCACAGTCGCTAGTTTTATATATGTCTTGCTCTGAGTTATTCAACTAATTGCCCACTGGTTGCTAGCACTGCCATTAGGGAAATAGTACAGATATTTTAAACCCAAAGCCGGAATTGCAAAATCCAGACTTTGTTAAATAGTGTGAACAATGGCTGGATTTTGCAGTCTGAATGGCCGTATAAATAGCTGAATGTTTTTTCCCCATTTGGTAAGGGGCCATTTGGACTTTAATAAATAACCGTGACTGACTTAAGCTACATCCCAAGAATACATCAAAGACCTGCAAACACACTATGTTTGTTTGTTTCTTTATATTAGTTTACAGTGTTGATTGAATGGGCTTATTCATTCATATGCCAAGAATACCAAAGATACAATGCAGCAACTTCTTTCAAAAAAATCTATTTCAACCAAAATATTGCTATATTACCACAATGTGGTGTTCAATCACTGGAACTTGAAGTTTTAGTTAATACTAATGTGGCTGTGCAAATTAATGAATTAATTAATTTAAATATTTACTGGATCATCCACTAAAGTTAGCAAGACCATTGACTACAACGGAATGGATCAGAGTAATTGGCAGGAACAGTCTGACCAATCAACCTGCAAAAGATGATCCATTGGCATCAGTTGGCATCATTAAAAGAAATAAATATAAATATTTGTACAGAAGTGTTTTAATGTATATAGAAATGGATGAAGGCACCTACAATTCAATTGTTTGAGAGGTCATAACATCAAAGTATCAAGATTAAATAAGCTTTATTGATACCACTAGTATAGAAACATACAGACGTTAAGAACACCTCAGTCTGTGGGATTTCCTATCCCTACTCTTGTCTTTCATTGGTTCCAGTATTATGCAAGAGAAGGAAAAATCAGGATGCAGTGACTTTCACAGTGTGGTCCTTGCTGCTCCCCCTAGGGGATTTAGTTTCAGTCTTCTTTTAATGGCAGACTGCAAAGGACTCGTGCAAGTGTGTTAATTCATTACTTTTTTGATCAACCCAGTTGTGATTAGCTTGAAACCAGATGCCTACAGTGTTAATGTTAAGTGCTTTACAATTCTAGAAAAGGGATATTTAGAGGTGAAGAAGGCCCTGCTCAAACAAGCTTACAATCTATTAGGATTTGAGGTGTTCTGAGAAGAATCCTACCATGTGTTTCCATGTTCAAGAATGTGATGTTACCACTGCTCTAACCAGCCGATATGTGACATACCATATAAAACACAGGAATTATTATTGTGAGGCTATGTTAACATAAATTCTAAGGCTTAAATACAATAGTTGTACTTTAACAAATTAAGACTGGTCTTTGTGAATTAGATGATTTAACATAATAGATTTTGTATTGGAAATGTTATGTGTTTTCCTGAAATGAAAACAAGCAAGGAGTATTAAGACATTGATACTATAAGTAACATACTTGCATGTCGCTGCTTTGTAGAACATAAGTATTTGAATTAGTTTTATTGGTGTCATTTGAAGCCTGCTATTCATCATTATGCATCTTACATGCAAACACAATTACTAAAATCACATGTGAGAGAGTAATTTACAATTCAGTAAGATTGGTAGTGACTGCTGATCTGGTATACTTCAGCATGATGACTGAGTGACAGGGAAAGGTGAAAATACTTTAATTGGGTAAGCCTGTATAATATCTGGCCTCCGGATAAAAGACTTCCTCTTCCTGCACTCACAGTGTCTCAGCAATAAAACTGTGAAAGTACAGCCATAGTAACTTATTACTATCATGTTTAACAAGTTTCCTCACTGTCCCGGAGGTATAAAATCTCACAATCAAATCCAAGGCTACAGCAACAATGTAGCAAGACTTTCATGGTAATGTTTTTATTCTAAGAGTTCATTTGTACAAATGAATTGTCTTTTAAAACCAGACTTAATTGCAGTCAGGTCTATAAAGTATTGAGGAGTACAGAAAAATCTTGAACTCTAATTAAAAATCTGCAGAATTTTACACATCAGCTGTCATCTGGCTGCCAACTGAAGGTTAAAGGAAAACTAAAGTGTAAGGGATACTGTGACAAACTGAACCTCGTCAAGGGTTCTTGGAGGGGCCTGCCGGACAGCCTATTGCCTTAGAACTATGGGCCTTGCAGTATACTTTGCACAATGCACTTTAAAAGGCTCTGTTCATGTGAAGTATGTACTTTTATACTCCAGACAAAGAGACAGATCTTTAGCCCTAATTCTCTGGAACTGTTTTGGGCATGGGACCATGTGCACGGTGGGTCAAAAATAAGACTTCCAGGAATTTCCTGAACCCCTGCTCTGATCTGGGTGATTTTGGTATATGTTGTTCACCCAGATCAGGGCTATCAGGGGATGTGACTTTATGGGGATATGTTGTATTTTGGGGTACTTATGAGACTTTGTAAAATATGTGTTTTTCATGTTTGTAAGAGCTTGTTCCTGCTACACTCTCTGGACTAAGAGAGGTCTACCCACTGGAAGCTGGATCCTGGTCATAGGTCCAGGGTGAGTAGGAGACAGCAAGATCCTAACCAAGCTGCGGCTGTTTATGGGGTGTGCAGTAGTCATGGTGTTCCAGTGCAGTGCTTATGGTACTTGTGAGTACTAGAAAGCAGTGATTGACGGAGGTACCCGGTCAGGGTGCTAGGCGGTCCGTCATAGATACAAACATGAATTTTCTGACATTATGGTGCTGGAATGAAGCATTAGGTCCACCTTTCTGTGAAGATGAAAGATGATTTTATTCACCTTCTCTCCCACACCGCACCAGTCTTTCAGCATAATTTTGCCTCATTTTCCCATATGAAAGCTTTAATAGGCTATAGCGCATGCGGAGTAAAATATAACTAGCCAGACATTTAAACACTGCCTTCTCTCTGAAAAGGCATTGTTTAACAGTGCTAAGGCAGCAGGGACAGAATATAGACAGCAGAACCACTACATTAAGATGTAGTGATTCTGGTGACAGTATTGTACCTTTAAGTGATTCAAGCCCCAACTTAGATATGAAGTGTTATGCTGGATGCAAACTTGTAAAGATCAAAATCATCAGATCTAAAAACAATTCATATGAAAGTTAAAAGTTAAAAAATAAATAATATATTTATTCTAATACATATACGTGCATATGGGTGTGTGTACATGTGTGTGTACGTGTGTGTGTGTGTTGAAAGAGGGAGTATTACTATAACATGACTGCCAATTTGTTCTCCTAAAATAAATCAGCAGTGATAGGCTTGGAAATACGTTTTTGTCACCTGCAAACTTTACACCTGCATGACCTATTTTATGTGATTTTGATTTGCCAAAAGTGCCTTAAGTTTTTCCAGTCATGTTTGATAACAAACTTCCTAAATCTAAACCATTTTGGGTTCAAAGCTGCAAAACTTAAAAGTAAGGGAAGTATTACAGCCCATGTAATCTAAAAGCCTTCCTGTCATGCATTTATTCGTCTCATTGAGAACACATATGGTAAAACTTAAAGTGAAAATTCAGTCCTTTCCACAATACAAACTGCATGCACCAATCCAAAGCAGATCAACTATATCACTTGGAAAACATTAAAATAATTGTTTTAAAAGTAACAAATAATATTGGTCCAATCTAAGTTTATTAATATATTCCAAGTGTGCTAAACACAATGGATATAATCCAAACATTTGATAAGTATGTTGTTTTATTAGAGGATAGGAACTTTTAATAAAGTGTTATATATATATATATATATATATATATATATATATATATATACCACAATATACAATGCATGGCACTCCTCCCTTTAGTATAAATGCTGGTAGCTGTGCCTAGGTGCCAATTCCGCGTAGATATTCAGGGAGCACGCCAGGTATCACATCCATGGATACCTGGATATAAAATATATATATAAAATTTTATATATAAATATATAAAAACATACATATGCATACATTAAATTCTCTCTCTCTCTCTCTCTCTCTCTCTCTCTCTCTCTCTTCCTCTCTCTCTCTCTCTCATAAAATATTTAAGGCACGTCCTGGATAATGTTTTGAGAGTGAATGTTTTAAAATCTTATTTCAGCTCTCATATTTTTAATATAATAATCCTTTCATTGGACAGTGTTTAAAAACTGGCAGTCTCCACAATATTCCCTGTTTCACCTCCTGCACCATATAAACTGTCAGTTTCCAAACACTGTCTGACCCAAGGTGCATGTATATGGCTGAAGGATCCTGACATACACTAACAGTAGGGAAGAGTTTTTTCATTAATTTACATGTACTTAATTTTAAAATTAAATCTGTCTCCTTTCAAAACTTGGTGAAATGCTTATTATATTAAAATAGTTTTGAGGCGACAGTGGTCCTTTAATGTGCTGGATATAAGGTTTAATGTATCACATGAAAATACTTTTTTATTTTTTCTTAAATATTAATCCAGGATTCCAAAACAGTTGAGCCTTCGTCTTATAATATAATAATATAAAAATTGAAAACAAAACTGCATGGTTTAACTAGAAAATAATTAATGGGAACCTATACTAAAGTTGTCATCTAATTTTATTGGAGGCATATTTTTCTTTTTTCTTCCTTGTGCTTTATTTATATTTTGTTTAGGATTAAGTTGTGTGCGTGTGTGTGTGTGTGTGTGTGTGTGTATGTGTATGTGTGTATTTACTTTAATTATACCCTAAAAGCAGGAGAAACTAAAATGTTGTTACAAAGTTATGTTAAGTATTGATTTTAAGTTTATAAATGATGTGACAATACAATACAGTAATAGTTATTTGTAGCTCTCTATCTACACAGTCATGCACGGGGAGATACTACAGGGAGATACCTGATTATAATAATGCATTCTACAGCATCATTCACAGCTATGCACTTACTGATTCATACATCATTTAATAGTATTACTGCAAGTTTAGTTTTATGTATTGTGCTGCTTCAAAGAGAAGTATATTTAAATAGTAAAACCTAACAGTATTATAAACAGAAACAGCACTGGGACAAAACCTATTGAAACAAACTAAGTGGCAGTGAACAAATTAATGAGATATTCAAAAGAACCCAAATCCCTTGCTCTTCATTAGTGGACAAATCTGTAACATTTCACTGATGACAGATTTACAAGAATGAACTGTTACAGACTAGACTACCCTTGGTTTTGAAATGTTTGCCTGTGGATACAAATTATCTAGATGGGAAAAGAAAAGCTATTTTACTGAACAAACTCTAATGCAGCATTTGAAGACTTCTGTAGTGAAAACATCTTGAGGGCATTCAAGTGCCATTACTATTTAACACATGTCAGTGTATTTCCTGATGCACCACTGATAACATTAGTTTATTGCATGCATTTCTATCACTATACAAAGACTCTGAGCATGCTTATCTGCTCAAACACTTAAGAAATTAGTATCTTCCTTCAAGGTATTAAAACTGCAAAACCACTGAGCGGTGGTTAATTTAATCTATCAATGCATTTTCTTTAATGATAAAAAAATGTGATTTTATTTTTTTCAAGAAAACCTACGTGCATAAATATGCAATGTTGACTACACATTAGAGATTGTATGTTGTATTAAAAATGATGTGGTGAGAGCAAAACATGATAAAATCACCCAATGACAAATACATGCTAACACTCCCCACCTTGAAAAAAGTCTTTATTATTATATTTTATTTTACACCTCTCCCAGAATGCTTTGCTAAATATGCAGATTAATACAGCTGTTTCATGTTTCAGACTTCATCTCATATTTGTAGCACTGCTTTAAAACACATATGTTTAAAATCAAAGCTTGTGCTACGATTCATAAAGTTAGAATCGTGGAACAATGATGTCTCAAAACAGTTCCCAAGACAGACGAGGCTGACCAAAGTGATAGGTAATGTGTAAAGGTATAGGTGATACACAACTGACACCACGCAGTATGGGGACCCCTAATCTCACCAGTAAGCCAAAAAAAGCTGCTGCTGTCAGAATGAAGAATCAAGCTAATCTCAGGGTACCTTTAGAACATACATGTCCCAATCTGCCTCGTATAACAGGGAGTTGCAGTCCCTATTGATAACAGCTGTGTTTTGGCACATTAGTTCAGTATCTCTTTTTAACGGGTTGGCAAGTGAGGACACTGTCTACTTCTGATTCCACTGCTATTTTGCCAGTAAAGCACTATTGGAAGAGTAACTGAATTATAGGCAGCAACAGTGGTAGCAGCTTCAATCTCAAAGTGTAACTCCAATAATTTAAACGGGCAATCTAAGCAAAGAAACCGCTTTAGCTTAATGAAGCATTCCCACTAGTCAATTCACTGCCATTTAGGAGTTAAATTACTTTGTTTATGCATATGTAGCCACACCTCCCCTATCTATGACTCACACAGTCTCTCTACAGACTTTCTGTAAAGCGAGATCTAATTTTTAAACTGTATTTATTGCAGTGTGTTTATTTTCGAATGTCTTATCTCCTGCTCTGTTAATAGCTTGCTAGAGCCTGCAGAGGCATCATGTGCATGACAGCAGGAGATTAGAACTTCTGAAGTAAACACACTACACACTGTGCTGTAAGAACTGATGAATTACAGCATTATTTTTCATGTTGGTGAAAATAACTTCAATGGAATTATTCTCCTAGTTCTGTAAGCTTTGCTTCCAGCTTGACTACTCTGGCATAAATTTGAAATTCACTTTGAATTGACAATTATTCTCACTTTAACCCTGTCAAGGTTATTCACTAAAGACTGAATTTTGTCCAGAAAGACAAATTCAAGTGAAAATGACTGTATACAAAATTCAGTGAGATTCTTATATTTGCTAGAGCTAAATATGATCAGAATTTGATTGGCCCAAGTGAATCTGCAGCAATTGCCCAGATGCAATTGGTGTCCAGATTAAAATTGGTGCTTTTGCATCCTTTGCATAGGATTTGTAATATTCACACATCACAGTTTTTTTTAAAGACATTATAAATAATGAGGAGGTGGGAGGTGTAATAAGACACCATATTACTATTACTAAGGGAGTTTTAAATCCTCCCCATGTGGGGCATATCTGCTAAATATTTAAAACTAGTGACTAGGCAGCCATTGCTGCCCAGTCCCTAAGTAGATTAATTACTAAAAAGGTGAAATTAAAATCCATAATAACTGAAGCAACTAATAAAATCTTAACAACATATATTTGCATAAAAGGACAAACAATAAAATAAAAAAGGCAACCCATTAAAATTAATCTATCTTTACCTGTGTAGGCTCATGATGGGAAATTTGTAAATGAGTAAGAGCACTCAGATGAGTTAGTAATCCAAACAATAAGAGCGCTCTAACAGCAGGAAGTGAAGATAAAAATTTATATTATTATTAGGGTAACTACCCATGGCTTGGGGCTGAGGATACTAGTTCTTCTCCCTTTTAATATTATAATTAGGGACACCACCAGCACTTTTGTTAAATAGTGTGAACAATGTCCAGATTTTGCTGTTTAAATGGCCCCTTATGCAGCTGGATGGTTTTGCCCCATTCGTTACGGAACTATTCATATTTTAGTGAGTAACCCAGCATGAGTGATTAGCTGACTTTGAGAATCAATCACTCATTAGAAATGCTATAGTGGATGGGTGATCAACCCAAAGGAGTTCTGGTGTGAAAAGCTAGAGATTTAATGTGAACTTTTCAAAACAGCTTCACCAAAAAGAGCATTGAATATATCCTTTCTCATAAAGGTAAATTATATATTTTTTCTTTAGGAGCTATTGTTACTTTCCTTTGTTTCTGTTTTTTTTTTCTCCCACGTCCCTCCTACATTAGTGGCTGTAATTGCAGGGCCAGCTCATAACCCTCATAACTTTGACAAATTATCTTTTCCAGTGAATTAGCATGTGTCACAATACTTACCTGTTCCCCAACGTCAAACCGATCCCCTCCTAAGGTTGCATGGGCCAAAAGCACCCCTTGTCTGTGTGACTTAAACCATCTAAAAAAAAAAAAAACGTGTACTTACCAATTCGACTTTGACAAACCGCGCTTCCTCTCTGTTCACGTGGGCCGAATTCACCGCTCAGCCGCACCTTCAAACTTCCTGCTTGAATTGCACTTCCCACTCAACTTGCACGTCTTTATATCATTTGAATTTGCAAAACGTTACAGCCACTATTAAAATGGCCACGACATCTAGGTGACCCCATTCTTGTACTTTTTGGAGTCGCAGAGATGTGAGCCTGTATAATGCTTGTTTGGGCCCTTATTTAAGGCCCCTTATTTAATGTTTTCTACTTTGATACATATATAGAGCTTATCTTAAAGGATCACTATAGTGTCAGGAACACAAACATGTATTCCTGACCCTATAGTGTTAACACCACCAACTAGCCCCCCTGGGCACCTCATGCCTCCATAAATATAGTAAAAATCTTACTGTATTCAAGCCAGAAGCTGTAAATTTGCATGCTGTTAGACTCTGAAAAACAAGCAGTCTGCTGACATGTGGTAGCCTGATCCAATCACAATGCTTCCCAATAGGATTGGCTGAGACTAACAAAGAGGCAGATCAGGGGCAGAGCCAGCATGATTTAAACACAGCCTTGACCAATCAGCATCTTCTCATAGAGATGAATTGAATCAATGAATACTGAATCACAGGATGCTGTGCACAGTGCTGCCCTGTGCTCTGCTGACAGCAGATCTGAGTGGATGGAGGCATATTATGCCTCCATCAACTCCGAAGTCCCTCTGGTTCACTTTGAGTGACTGCAACTGGAGGTGTTCCTTGCTTTCAATGTAAACACTGTATTTTCTCAGAAAAATATGGGTGACATCACATGATGTAAATCACAAGAAGTGACATAAGAGAAAATGCTGTAAAATCACCAAAAAACTACTTACAGTTTGATTCTGCTGTTTAGATGGATTTCTCCTAGTGTCTCCCTGTCCCCCAGTGTCTCAAGTCTCCCACTGTCTTAGTGTCCATATGTATCAGTGTCCCCATGTCTCTCAGTGTCCCCTAGTCTCCCAGTGCCCCCATGTCTCCCAGTGCCCTTATGACTCAGTGTCCCCATGTATCGATTACCCCAGGTCTCACAGTGTCACTATGTATCACAGTGTCTCAGTGTCTCTAGTCTCCCAGTGTCTCAATGTCCCAATGTCCCCTAGTGCAGTGTCCCCAGTTCTCCCAGTGACCCTATGTATCACAGTGTCTCAATGCCTCATGTCTCCCAGTGTCTTCTTGTGTCTCCATGTTACCCAGTGTCCCCATGTCTCCCTGTATCCCCCAGTATTCCCATGTCTCTCAGTGTTCCCTAGTGTCTATGTCCCCATGTCTCCCAGTGTCCCCTAGTGTATGTGTCCCCATGTCTCCAAGGGACCCCATGTCACTATGACACTAGGAACACTGAGTGACATGGGGACACCGTTAGGCATGGTGAAAGTGAGACAGGGGACATTGGAAGACTTGGGGACATTGAGACACTTGGGGCACTGGGAGACATGGTTACTGGGAGACATGGGGACACAGACACTAGGGACACTGGGGACACTTGAAGACATGGGGACACTGAGACACTTGATGACACTGGGAGACATGGGGACACTGAGACACTTGGGGAAGCTGGGAGACATGGGGACACTGAGACACCAGGGACACTGGGACACATGGGGACACTGGGAGACTAGGGGGCACCGGGAAACTAGGGGTCACTTGAAGACATGGGGACACTGAGACACGAGGGACACTTGTTTTTTTTTTTTTTCTATTTCCTGATTTTTAAATGGCAGTCAGTTGCTAATATTGATTGCTTGCTCTGATTGAACTGTTCAGAAGACTAACCCACCATTGATACTTGTAAAACAATATTTTTTTCACTTACTATTTCTCTTTTGTATTGTCATAAATGAACACACAAAATGTATACATTGCTTATAACAGTCAGTGATATAAACAGTGCCAATAATGTGTAGATATATATTATCTCATGCTGACTGAGCAAAACATATGTCTTTCTGACAGACTACACATTTTTTGGCACTGTTTATATCACTGACTTTTTTTTTTTTTTTAAATCTCTAATAAAAACATGAAAAAATATATAAAAGTTATAAAAATCCATGTGAAATATAAATTACATATTAAATTAGATAACAATAAAACACAGAGTACAGATACAGTTCTCATTTTTTGTTCCAGTGTACCTTTCTTCGCTCTCCATTGATTCCTCTCCACTGTTCAGACTTTCGCACGATATGACTCAGTTCTTGATTTGATATTTCCAGATCATATGGAATATTAAATAATTCTTCATGACAGCTAATGCGTTGGAACATGTCTAATACCCAGCTTTCTTTATGCAATCTGTAATTCATATACATTTATACGTCACATATGCCATCTATTTTTATTTAATATAAACTAAAATGTGATTGAGCCAGCCATGATTATTTTCAGTACTAGTGAGGAACATATTTGTGAAACACTCCAATTTTGTAACTGCTGCATTTTATTTTCAAAGTATCAGTTCCAGAAGAACTATAAAAGTATAAGTGAAATGTCAGGCTCATGTGTTGTACACCCAGCAGGGTTATACTAGAGTTCAGCTAAGTCTTTAATCCTTTCAGGTTTCCACTGAATTAGATAATAGAAATATCTGCAGTATATATCAGCTGCTCCTCTGGTTAACCACTTCATTGTTAGCAAGGTATGTATACTTAGGGCTTGTTTCCATGCTTATCATTAAAAAAAAACAGCCACTAAAGGGACACTCTACATATTATAAAATTATAAAAATAATAAAATATCACAGTTTAGTAAATGTACCCTCAAGGAAAACATGCATGCCGTTAATTATGCATTTTTTTCTTACGGGTATATTTAAAAGCAGCTTGCAAAAGCTCCAGATCTCTTCTCTGAAGGCTTTGCAAGCCCTTCCCTTCTTTCCAAGCACAGGCTTTCTGTTGCTGTCCAATCACCAACTGCAATAACTGTTCTGAGCTATTGCTGCCTCTTGAGTTTAGCTCCACTAAGCTAAACAACCAAGAAGTAACAGGACCAGTGTCTGATTGACAGCAAGGGGGTCTTACAAGATTTGTTTATAAAAATGAGAAAAGAGGACACACTCTTCACTCATAGAGCGCTCCACCAAGCTGAAGTGCTTTAGGGGTATGAAGTGATCCTTTAAGCATCAATACCAACAGCTAGTAAATGTTGGCGACTATATATTATAGACAAATTTCTTCACCTCTTTCCCCACCAAGCACGTGTTTGATATCTGCTTTCCACATTACCCTTCTATAGTATTAACCACCATTTTGTGCCCACCATTTTATGTTTTAGGTCCACATAGAAATATCAAAAAGTGGATTTTTGTAAAGTTCACATTTATGCTGTAGACAGATTCCATATACAAATTTGTTTATAAATGTATTATACATTTATCTTGACAAACAAAGTTGAGTATTCTACTTGAATACTGTTATGGTGTACGTTCAGCCCATTCTGTGCTGTGGTACACTCCATTGCAAAAACATAGCAAAAAAGGTTAAGGAATCAACTATAACCATACTTTTTAGAAAAAGAAAAAAATCTTCTACAATCTTTGATTGTAAATGATAAATAAGAATATGTCAAAATAGTACCATCTTGAATTATGTGATCATTAAATAAGGAGAGAAGGAAACCCAATGAAAATTTAAATACAACAAGAAAAAATACAGTCCTGCCACAGGTGTGAAAAAATACCCTTTAGCGGTTAAAGACATTAAATGATCACTATAGGGTCAGGAACACAATCATGTATTCCTGACCCTATAGTGTTAAAACCACCTTCTAGCCCCCTGGTTCCCTCATAACTCCATAAATATAGCAAAATCTTACTGTATTCAAGACTGAAGCTGTAACTCTGCATGCTGTTTGCCTCAGAAAAACAAGCTGTGTGCTGACATCATCAGAAGTGGTAGCCTGATCAAATCACAATGCTTTCCCATAGGATTGGCTGAGACTGACAAAGAGGCAGATCAGGGGCAGAGCCAGCATGATTCAAACACAGCCCTGGCCAATCAGCATCTCCCCATAGAGATGAATTGAATCAATTAATCTCTATGAGGAAAGTTCAGTGTCTGCATGCAGAGGGAGGAGACACTGAATGTGTGGTTGCATTTTAGGCAGCCATGACCTAGGAAGGATCTCTAACAGCCATCTAAGGAGTGGCCTGTGAAGTTATCACTAGGCTGTAATGTAAACACTGCTTTTTCTCTGAAAAGACAGTGTTTACAGCAAAAAGCCTGAAGGTAACGATTCTACTCACCAGAACAAATTCAATAAGCTGTAGTTGTTCTGGTGACTATAGTGTCCCTTTAAATAAAAAATTGAAATGGAATTGACATAGCTCATATTAAATGAATTATCTGAAAAGTCCCACATTACACATTTCAAATGAGATAAGAAGGGTACAAGTTAAGAGAAAGGAAAGCAATATGCCAGTTTGGCAAAAGCAAACAAAACTTTTTCCAGAACAAGTATTTTAGATACTGGGAGTTTTACAGTTTGAGAGGGTTTAAATGTAGCTTAGAGAAAAAAAAGTGTGTGGTAAACTTGTGCATTTGATTTACAATTTTGGGTGACCAGTGAATCATCTGAACTCTGAAATGCCATATGGATATATCACAAGATAATAGAAATGGGCAATGGAAAGCTATTTTGTTTGTTTTGTGATTTGTAGTTTTATACCTCCCAGCAGCAACATTAAAATGTTTAAAAAACATTAAAAAGCCAATGGGGGTCAATATGACCCCCATATTAATATAAGGGTGGTGTAAAACCGCCCTTATTCCCCAACCTGTTGTGTTGAGGGTGGAGGTATGCTTACCTCCACGCAGCCAGTGACTGTTCATTGTAATTAAAAATGAGGAACTAGGCGACTGTTGCTGCCCAGTTAGTAGGAAAGGCCATATCACATGGGGATAGGGTCTATAAAGTACTATGGGTCTGTAAACACAACCGGTACACCTGGTACAGGTCTCCCCATATCCCCACCCATGGCCAGCAGGGTGGGAGCTCTACAAAAAAAAACCATGAAGGGAACTTGCTAAGATCCACCCACCCATGGGTGATGGGGGCTAATAAAAGATTAGCGGGTTTGGGACATTAAAATGGTGATGCAGAGATATCCCATTTATACAAAGGGAAGAGAGATTATCAACAGCAGTGTGGGTTCTAATACATTTTTGATTAATATAGACCCACAGGATCGTGTTATGCCCCTTATTATATTAATACCTATTGTATAACCCAGTCTATACCCTTACGAACATCTATTGTCATAGTATAAATCATTGTGCATTTGTGGTGTACATAAGAATCTAAAATCAACCTATGATGGCATAGATCTGAACAATACCCTCTCCCAAATAATAAATACCTGAGAAAATAAAGATAAAGCACAGAAAAGGAAATTATGAATATCATTATGTAGACCAACAATGTGATAAATATCCCCCAGAGTCCCGATTGCTCAGTTCTGAAAAACATCCAGTAAAGCTTTGATGCATCTGCAATAGGGTTCTCAGCACTGTAGCAAAGCCTCTAAAATAGAGAAAAATATAACAAAAATGCATGGTTAATAACAAACAAACAAAAAAGTCAATAAAATGTTTTTGACACAATTTCTTATTTGACACATATACTGATCAGCCACAACATTAAAACCCCCTGCCTAATATGTCAGGGATCCTGTCGGCGAGCGGCGTCTCCTCTCTGCCGCTCGCGTCCTCCACGCCCCCCAGCGGCAGCATGTATAACGCTGCACGTTGGGAGGTCACTGAATTATGCAAACGCCGGGGTCACATGAGTGACCCGGCGTTAAAGGAACAGTACCACAATCACAGTGGGAGGTATAGATATCCCCCACGTGTGATTGTTAATTCTGATTGGAAGTTATCCAATCAGAATTAAACCAAGGGTATTTATACTTACCTTTCCTGACCCTCAGTGCCCTGTTGTGGTCTTGTGATACCTGTAGTGCTGTTCTCTCATGTTGCTCTCTGGTTTCCGATTATTTGGCTCGTTATTCCGATTATCCTGTCTTCTCCACTCCTTTGACTTCGGCTTGTTTCTTGTTCTCCCGTTTTCTGGCTCCCTTTACTTGGCTTGTCTCCTGACCATTCTTAGCGTGCTTAGCCCGGCCACTCTAAGGACCGGTATAGCATCTGTAACGGAACTGCTGGCACCTCGACCGGTTACCTTCCGCCGACGGATGCTCCTAGTGCTTTCCGAGGACTCCAAGCACTCTGCCTGACACCATAACCACTGCAGACCCCACGAACCGCCGCAGCTTGGTTGGGGTCTCGCCGTCTCCACCCACTCTGGACCCAGGACCAGGGTCCAGCTTCCAGCAGGTCGACCTCTCTCCGAATTCCAGAGAGCAGGAACAGGAACAAGCTCTTAGCAGAGCTTAGTGATTATACCCTGGGGAGTATAGTGATTATAGCAATCCCCAGAGTGTAGTTTCTCCAATCCCCCAAACATGAGCCGAAACTTCATGAAGGTACAAGATGATCTGACTCCAATGAGCGTTTATTACTCCTTATATACAAGTTTTCAGGTCAGAGGCACACCCCCTGGACCTGGTGGTAAACTGTGACAAAAGGGACACAAACCAATGGGAACACTAATTAACATGATAACACTCTCACATACACAATGAAATCCCTCCTCTCCATCCTGGAGATAATTGGCTTAAGGCACTGCAGTAAACTCAATTATCTCCAGGTACAGAAAATATCTACATTTAACACTAACAGCAAAATACGTAAAAGTACATAAAAATACATAATTCTTATTTTATTACACAGAACCCCCACATTTAACCTATCCCCAGATAGCTCGGATCTGAGCGCCCAATCTAGGTGAACAGCGCTCAGATCCCATGAACAGAGTAGATTTTCCACGGGGTAAAGCATAGCAAGGGCTATTGAGAAACCAAGGAGGGACAAAAGCAGTCAGTTCCAACTGGTTTGGCAGTGTGCCTGGGACAACGCCCTGCTGGAGAACAATAGACAGGAAACGGGGGAGGGGAAGAAACACACCTTCCCATGGATTCAAATGGGAAGAAACTGTCTTTAGAAGCCAATAAGCCCCAAATAGTCTTTTTAAATGGCACTACACCCCAGGGCCATAGTCATGAGGAAGGAGGCTGGCAATCAGGCTCCTCCAAAAGCCGGGGGCAAAGGGCAGCTTGTCACCTAACAATCCAGGGGCAAAAGGCATTTCGTCACAGCATCTTTCCTCTCTGTGTCCTGTTAGCGTGTTAGGTTCCGGAATCGTGACATAATATCGTGTAGGTCCCCATCATGCTGCTAAAACAGCTGTGATGCATTGAGGCATTGACACAACAAGACCTCTGTATATGTCCTGAGGTATGTGGCACCAAGACATTAGCAGCAGATCCTTTAATTTCTGCAAGTTGAGAGGTAGGGCCTCCATGAATCGGATTTGTTTTTCCAGCACATCCGACAGGTGCTCAATCAGATTAAAATCTGGGGAACTTGGAGGCCAAGGCAACACCTTGAACTATTTGTCATGTTCTTCAAACTATTCCTAAAAAAAACATGTTGTGACAGGGTGCATTATCCTGCTGAAAGAGGCCACTGCTATAAGGGAACATCATCACCATGTATGGGTGTACATGATCTGCAACACTCTCTGGAACACTCTCTGGATAGGTGGTACTTGTCGAAGTAACATCCACATAAATTTGAGGACCAAAGGTTTTCCAACATTGCCCAGAGCGTAACACTCCCTCTGGCAGTCTGACTTCTTTCTTTAAGGCAGCCTGGTGCCATCTCTTCCCGCGGTATACGCACGTGGCCATCTACCTGATCTAAAAAAAAACATTTTTCACCAGACCAATCAACCTTCTTCCATTGCTCCAATATCCAGTTCTGATGCTCATGTATCCATTCAGTGGTGGACTGGAGCATTCATGAGCACTCTGACTGAACTGCGACTGCGCAGCCACATACACAGCAAACTGTGATGCACTTGTTATGTCATTTCAAATAGTTTTACCCTTGGTGGTACACCCCTGGTTCTTAAGACATCCTCATGTCTCTTTTATAGAGTACTAATGTTGTCAGCAATATTCCTTGCAGAAGCAGTATTAGCATCTTCTATTCTTGTGAAATAGAAGGAAGAATGTTGGACATCTGGACAATGTATGCCATACAAATGTTTTCTTGTGATCTTGGTGACTGAAGTGTTTTTTTTATTAGTTGTTCTGTTACATTGTATATACTGTAGCTGGATATTGGATGCCCATAATTAAGAACAGGATGAGCTAAGGCAGCAGTAGGTATTTGCACTTTAGTGTTTGTTTTTGTTATAGCTAATATTCCCAGACAGCATGGAATTTTGCTATTAACATATGAATGCAATTATATCCATGTAATGTTATATTTCTATTAGGATACCCATTAGCCAACACATAGAATTCTTACCACAAGCAAGCCAGGGCAGTTTGCAACAGTTACCTCTATAGAACTACCACCAAGAGGTCTCACTGGCAGGCTATCACTGACATCTTCAACACATTGCTGTAGAAAGCCCCAATGGGCTAGAACATTGTGGTTGTCTCCTGCCTTTAACATTTTACAGATATTTCCCTGCTACCTTTTTTCTCACATGTTGTTTTCTCCTTTAGATTGCAAGCCCACTGGTCCGCTTGATCTGCAATTTATCTAAAAGTGTTACATTTGCAGGTAAATTTCAGTGCCAGACTGTACCTAAGAATTGTTGCTTGTTTCTGCCATACCACAAACACTTTCATACATCATCTTAAATTCGTTCTGCAAACAGGACAGCACCGTTTTTGTTTATATCTGCTGCCTACATAATTCCCATGTGTCAAATCATGTGGAAACCAAAACCATAAATGTGAGTCTAAAACATCTGCAGGATCAACATTATGGTACTGAGTCAAAATCTCAAAAAAGTACCTTAGATTAAATGGATTCACCATTATGCAAGGAATTCAGAATGTGCTGGAAGTATTTGTGTAAGAAAATGAGGCTGCTCTGGGAGTCTTTGTAGGAAAGGTTGTTTTCATTTTTATAAAACACAATATAAAGTAAAATGATGAACATGTAGCAGATAAAATAAATTATAATGATGGAACCTTTGTGTTGTACTAATAAGAAAAAAGTTTGTCAATTTGAAAATAACCAGTAGTAGGGCCGAGCTACGTTTAGTTACTTACCCCCAGTAGTGCATCCACAATAAATATTGCTAAAGGATTCAAAACTGTCCAAAGGCCTAAAGCAATAATAGATTTTGACAGAATAGTTGGGAATGAGTCAAACAGTGTTTGACATATCCATCTTAGAAGAATTAGTAGAAGCATCAGAATATTTAAAGACATTGGTCCAATCACCACCACGCCTAACTCTTCTCTGGTGTGAATTAAAGAATTCTGGTAGCTCAGTTCAACCGTATGAGGATAAAATGTAAATCTATAAATAAAACACAATAATGCTAGGTCATTAATAAATCATTAACAAAATTAGTTAATTCACTATTGCACCGGACTGAAATGATCTCACATAGAGTTAACACAATTTACAACACAAATATAAATTTGCCATTGTGTTCCTGTGCTAATATTGTTGCAAAATATAAGTTATGAGGAATTAATTTTTTTTATCCTGACCTCATTCCTGAAAAGATTTTACTCCTTCTGGTCAAAGTGTGAAGGGCACTATAGTCATCAAAACTACTATAGTTTAATGAAGCAATGTCGGTGTATATATCTTGCCCATGCAGTCTCAATGTTCAATTCTATAACATTTAAGAGTTAAATCATGTTGTTTATGCAGCCCTAGTAACACCTCCCTGCAAGTGACTTGCACAGTGTTCCTAAACACTTCCTCTAAAGAGATCTAATGTTTACACTTCCTTTATTACACAATCTGTTTAATTTAGAATGTCATATCTCCAGCACTGTTAATAGCTTGCTAGACCTTGCAGAAATCTCCTGGGAGTTTAAAGTTCAATTTACAGAGCAGGAGATTAAATCTTCTAAAGTAAGTTAACATCTGATTGAAAATAAAACTTGAGAGGTGCCTAGGGCTGCATGGACAGCAATAAAAGTAATTTAACTCCCGAATGACAGAGAATTAAGCAGTGATACTTTAGATTCATGATCTATACTCAAAAACTGCTTTATCTAGCCAAAGTTGTTTTGGTGACTATAATGTCACTTTAAGTATCAGTGGTATTTACTAAACACTGAATTTTGTCTGCATGAACAAAATCCACAATGGCAAGTTACATATTTCCTAAAGCCAAATATGGTAACATTTTAGTGGATGCATTTGATGTCTGCAATAAAATCAGTGCTATCCACGTTCAATGTTTACAATAAACATGTTCAAATCAGATCAGGTGGTGTAAATAAGATTGTTTTAATTTAAAATGTTAGTTGCATACATTGTTATTAGTAAGTAATTTCTCCTAACATCCCTAACTCTGGCCACACATCTGATACGAAGCATAGTAAATGCATAATCTTACTTGAAAGGTAAGAGGTAAGACAAAATAATTAGGGAGATGAGGTCAGTGTCATGGAAGAGCTATCTATATTAAGATGCTTCCTTGCTTTCTGTCAGCCATGCTAATTCATAGCAAAGTTCTCTTAAAGGGTTACTCCAAGCATCAAGACAACTTCAGTGATTTTAAGTGGTCATGGTGCCTGGAGTCTGTATGTACAGCATTTTGCTATGAAACCCTGAACATATGGAGATTAACCCCTAAGCAGGCACAGGTGTAACTCAATTTCTAACAGCTTCATTAGCCAGCCCAAAACAAAGATCTGGGCTAGCTAATGTCAATTCTGTGCAAAATTGGAGGCTGACACTGCTCTCCATATGCAGAGCATTATGGTGCCAGACAGCCAATAGCAGCACATCTGCCCCTTTCTGTGCCACCCCAGCCCCCCATCAGTCTGACCTCTCTCCATCTCTGGAATGATGTCATCAAAGGAGGATTGGTCTGAGGGGTGAATTTGTGCTCTGTGATGGACCAGAGGTAAGTTTTAGCATTTCTTTTTCTTTCTTTTTTTCTTGGCAGGGGTAGGGGGTTCGGACACACAAATCTTATTAAATGAGAGAGCGTTCAATATGACCACTGTGGACATGTACTCTATATGTAAACGCCAGTAGATGTGTTTGGTGGTAGCAGGCAATAACAGTACATTGGTATTTATATATGCCCAGAAGCAGTAAGTACAGCAGATAATGCAAGTACCTCATTATGTAAGATCCCATTAAGTGAAACATCATGGCATTTTTACAAAATTCTTTAATGCAGCAATCAGAAATCCTAATGGAAAAATTAAGCCTCAAAGAGTCAAGCTATGAACATAGTTGTGTTAGAGAATTTTTCTAGATCAGCTATTTGCCTATATTCTGCATTTTAGATTTAAGTTTGCTAAAGTTCAGAGTTCAGTGAGTACACCCAACTGTGTTTTATTCATTCTGTCTAGTTTTACTCAGTTTACCTAATGAATCATTGGAATTTGTTTTCTTACATATAAAAAATGAATTATTCTGCCAAAAACTGAATAGCTTAAGAATTATTCACAAAAGTATAAATTGTTGGAATTTCAAACTGAATTCCTATGAGTTTAAACTAGAATAGCCAAAATAAAAAGAGCTGGCCATCCAGATTACCTGCTAATCTGTGTATGTAGGCACACAAATCTCCACTAGTTTCCTATTCTGAATCTTTTTCTTGCAATGGATTAGCCTTTTCAGTATCATAGAGATAATGAAACTTGTTTATAACGGAACAAGACTTACACATGAAATGCTATATTGTTTTCTGAACAGTTGGGTTTATGATTGTAATTATTGTTACTGTTATTAAATCTATTGTCATCCTTTCAAGGTGTCAGGTACCAATAAAGTAGGTAAGCTTTCATCACGTTGTAAAGAAGGAGAGGGAAATTAAACAAACACTTACTTTATGACAGGAATGAAAATAGCCTGAAGGAAAAGCCACTGGCTACAATAATGTAGATATAACCTTAGAAACCACATCAAAGACATCATTAGTATAATAGACCAAAAATCACGTGATCGCCACTGTCCCATTTCCATCTCGGAAAATACTGCCCATATTACAAATGATGTGCGTTTCACAATTCTTTGATATGTGTGAATTCCATCTCGTGGGCTGCTGCAGGAATAAAAAGGAGGAAAATTAGATTAAGTAGAAATAACAGACTGAAATCTGATTAGCTATAATGAACATGATTAAAAAAACAGAATTGTCCAAGGAAATATTAAATATACTTTTATTACATGATTTTATATGTCTTGCTCCTGCTACTAATCTTTTTCAAAGGATTTTTGATTATTGAGATTGGGGGAAAATACTGTTTTTTTTTTTTTATTTACATGTTTGTTCCTCTTTTCACTATAGGAACAATTCCCCTTTTTTGTACATTGATCAGCCACAACATTCAAACTACTGACAGATGAAGTAAATACCATTAATTAGATCATTTCAACAGTACCTGTCAAGATGTGTGATAGGTTAGGCAGCAACTGAACAGTCAGTTCTTGAATTTCATGTGTTGGAAGCAGCAAACATGGACAAGCGAAAAGTATCATTGACAAGGGCCAAATAGTGATGACTAGTTGACTTTGTCAGAGCATCTCCAAAATGGCAAGTCGTAATGGTTGTTCCCTGCATGCAGTGGTTAGTATTAACCAAAAGTGGTGCAAGGAAGGACAACTGGTGAACTGTCATCAGTGTCATGAGTGCCCAAGGCTCATTGATGCATGTGGGGAGTAAAGACTAGACCGTCTGGTCTGATCACACAGAAAACTACTGTAGCTCAAATTGTGGAAAAACGTTATGCTGCCCATGACAGAAAGGTGTCAGAACACACAGTGCATTGCAGTTTGCATTGCAGTTTACTGAGTATGTGGCTGCTTAGCATCAGACCGATCAGAGTTCCCATGATAACTCCTGTCCACTGCCAAAAGCACATTCAGTACCACAACATGACAAAATTAATTCAATCCTTGGAGGCCCCACCTCACAACAGTGCTTAAAGAATCTGTTGCCAATGTCTTGGTACCAGATACCACAGAGGTCTTGTGGTGTCCATGCCTCAATGCATCACAGCTGTTTTGTCAGCACAAGGGGGACCAACATGATATAAGGCAGGTGGTTTTAATGTTGTGGCTTATTAATGTAAGTGAATATTGCGATGAAACAGAAGTCAATGGAAATTATTTGCTTTATTCAATGTCTTACAGAGCTATTTAAGTACATGAGAATCAAAGTGAATTTTAAATTTAAGTTCAAAGTAGGCAACTGGAAACATAGCTTACTTAGAAAAGGTTTTCTAGATTAGCTTTTATGGGCTTAAATTTGAATTTCGCAATGAATTCTCACTTTAGTGAATAACGCTATGAATACATTTTAAAATGTGATGAATTTTTTACCTATTGCCAAAACGAAGTATGTGTATATATATATATATATATATATATATATATATATATATATCAACAAAAAAATAGCCTTGCACTCCACTTACTGGTGTTTCTGCTTAGAAAGTAAGTACATAGCATAATACTGTTTTGCTATAAATTATCAGGAATAAATATAATGTTTCCACTCACACTTTGCAGAGCCACATATAGTAGACTCTGACTATTCAGGTTCTCAAATAAATCTCTTTTTCACTGTCTCCACTCCACCACTCCTCCAGATATGCCCACTGGTGCCAGGATACAGCAGATAAAATAACGCCAGGAAAGTGGTGATATTTTATATATTTAATGACATAGAAAATAAAACAGGGATAAAAAGTGCATAAGAGTAGACAAAATAGGTAGCAGCACTTCAAAGTGCAAAAATCGTGGGTCCCACTTCTTTGTTTTTATACCAGTCCAATCTTTAATTTTGGCGCCTTATTCCTTACTTCCATTACCGTCCTCCACTTCCTGCTTCCGTCGGACGGGTTCTCTTGTCTCCGCCCACCTTTGCGTGGATTTACATCTGACGTTAGATGTCTTCTTCCGATACCGGAAGTGATGTATAAGGGACTTCCGAGGTAACGATCGCCATATTAGAAAGTCTCTGGCTGGATATAACATATGAAAGAGCACCCTGGCATCCATGTTTGCAATTTCATCATATATTACAAAGAATAAAATAAACATATATACTTTCAAGTTAAAATAACATCAATTTCATTTTAATATACAAATTACCATACATAAATGTGCAAATCATCATTCCATATGTTAATACATGTTTTAAGGCCATTTGGCCTGTATTTGTGGGAGGGGCTTAAATTAATTCACTCCCCTATATAAGGGACACCCCTTACCTGACTCATATCGCTTGAGGTCATCATCAGAATGATTTCCACTTCCGGGTCATCCAGACGCCATTTTACCTGATTACTCCATGAGGTTTTCTAAGCTGAGCTGTGTCAGGAATTCAGCCACAGGCTTTTCCGGCCTACCACCTTCTTTCTTCAATCTATTGCTGTGGATGGTGTCCAAGTGACTCACAAACCGTAAGTCGACCTACCCGTTACGCCAGGCATCAGTCCCACGGCACCATGCACGGGTCAGGTCCTCACTTTACGGCTGCATTTGGTCTAAATCTGTCCTAAAACCATTGCATGTTCATGCATATCATTCGTTTAAACTCACTTGTTTATATCTGTCACTGGCTCATTTCGAGCATTAGCATACTCCCAAAAGGGAACACATTCTGTTTCAATTGCCTAAACATACTAGGCAATTCTGTGCGTGCATTTCGAATCTCACTGCTCGTTTCGTTTTGTTTCCCTGGCATACCAGGCTCACGATTCGTGCAATTTTCTACCAAACAGGTACTAGTTCATGCATTTACTATTGTACTACACACACGTTTCGTGTGTTTACAACCCGTGAACAGAACTTTGGTTTGTTACAATGATTGTTATTAAGCTATTATGTTCACTTATTGTATATTGTCAAACGGGCACTGTTTGTTTCACAACTATAATGCTGGGGCATAGCTCACGAACAATGTTTCACATAAACCACACTGATCCCTACAGGTCACTCTCAAAATCTCACGTTAACCTTGCATTTGGATTAACCCCTTAAGGACCAAACTCTGGAATAAATGATATGTCACACATGTCATGTATCCTTCAGGGGTTAAAGGGTATTTTACCATACAATCAGCATTTCTGACCCCTACTGGTCAACAGCAAAACTGTCTTCACATGTCATATACAATTACCAGCCAATATAAATTACACATAAGATTGTTTTAAACATAACCATAAACCATGAATTAAACTCCAACACGGGCTCAACTTCAGGTTTAATTCACAATAATTTACATTTCACATTAAGACTAACAGTGGTTCTATCAACACTGCCACCTACAGGTCTGTCAAGTACATTGACAATTTTCATGGGGTTTTACAAACACCAAAACACTGACCCCTATAGGTCAACAGACAAACAACATTTCACATACCAATCAGTATCAACTACACTGCCACCTATAGGGCACTCAGCAGATCTCCAGTGCACTTGCATTTTGCAACTCCATGTTCACTTGCCATTCAATAAGGCATACAACAATTCACATAGCAAGCAGTATATCAATATCTGTTATAAATACACATATTATTACACAGTAGCACACGCATCTGTATATACGTAACTGGTAATATGGTTCACATACATACGGCACTTAATGGGTTAAGATTGATACATATTTAACCAGTATGGATATGATGTTTAATATTTACATATCACGGCACTTTACTTTCACATATACTGTATGTTTTAAGATAAGCTTGGTCTATGCCATATTTCCTTATGCCATACGATTTTATCCATTCAGGTTACAGTTACTACTAAAAAACCTATAAGGATTGTCAGGTTCAATACCATACTACCAGGTACGTACACCTGCTCACGTAGTTATCCATCTCTTACCTTCCCTGGAATAGTAATAGTGTACCGGCAATTAGGGTTCTAGGGCCCAATAGGTATTACCCCCTTTTTTCTCTGCATTATGCTTCAGTTAGTGGTCCCGCGAGGCCAACACCCCGCCTCACACTCGGAGGCATACACCCCTCGGGCCACTCGTGAGCTAGCCGCCTCGCATTGTATCATAGAGAGGGCCTCACCTGTCACTCCCCTTCCTATTTTTCTGGTTACTGTCACCGAGAGGCCAACATCCTGCCACAACGTTCGGTGGCCACACAAAATCCCCTCGCGCCAAGCATAGATAGAGCCTCTCGAGCCACTTGGCAACTAGCAGGGCCTCACCAGTCACCAAAAAAAAAACACCAAGCCTAATCGTTTCGCCTTACGGCTTAGCTAGCAAGCCGGTACAAGACCCCTGGGTACAAATATATAATTGCAATCTTTATTGTTATTTAAGTATTTCTCAAAAAGATGGTAAAGAATCACCTCTTCCTAGCACCACGGCTAGAAGTGATACACCTTCATCTCTTACCTTCCCTGGAATAGTAGTAATGTACTGGCAATTAGGGTTCTATGGCCCAATAGGTATTACCCCCTGTTTCTCTGCTTTACGCTTCGGTTAGTGGTCCCGCGAGGCCAACACCCTTCCTCACACTCGGAGGCATACACCCCTCGGGCCACTCGTGAGCTAGCCGCCTCGCATTGTATCATAGAGAGGGCCTCACCTGTCACTCCCCCTCCTATTTTCTGGTTACTGTCACCGAGAGGCCAACATCCTGCCACAACGTTCGGTGGCCACAAAAAAATTTCCCTCACCAGTCACCAAAAAACACCAAGCCTAATCGTTTCGCCTTACGGCTTAGCTAGCAAGCCAGTACAAGACCCCTGGGTACAAATAATAATTGCAATCTTTATTGTTATTTAAGTATTTCTCAAAAAGATGGTGAAGAATCACCTCTTCCTGGCACCCCGGCTAGAAGTGATACACCTTCAAGCAGAGGAGATGTGGCTCCGACCTAAGGAGGCGACAAATACCCTACCCTGCCACAGCAAGGAAAGCAGAGTTATTCAAACTCCTCCATACATCAATGGACAACACGGAGGCAGGGGAAGGCCCAGCAACACCAACTCAGGTGACACCCAGGCCATGCTAGCCTCACTCATAAACTCATGAGCCAAAAAATTTACGACAGACTGGCAATTTCGAGTCAGTCACAGCCCTCACAAGGCTGGGCCTCACGCTACTGTACAACCAGCACCAACCGAAACTCGGTTACTTGGTACAAGACGTTAACCCTGCACATATGATCCCGGCACATTGGGGAAACAAGGCATATATATGTATGATGATGTATCTATGATGGTCAGACCCAGGGATTCTAGGTAAATCGGGAACTGACCATCCCTTGGTTGTGTTGGCATTTGGAATATGTAGAGATGCTTATTTGTGCAGGTACCCATACAGAAGGGATTTTCTCCCAAACAAACGGGTGAGCACTCTCAGGCTCCAGGTACCAGCACCTCTGAACTACCATAGACAATTGGTATTAGTAGTTGCATTGCATATAGACTGTTGCATATATGTTCAAATCATTCAGGGCACATGACAAACCATGTGTCCCAATACAACTTACAAATAACGTACTCTCCATCTGTACACACCAATGCATTTTCAACACTACTGACTCATCACCCTTCCAGACTTGTAGTAGAGTTACTAAGGCTCTGGAGCTTCAAAGGGCTCCCATACAGGTATCATAAATAAACTCTCAAGGAATATAGCATGCCCTCACTTACAGTCAGCACAACAGAACTGTCGGCTGTAAACACACTCATAGCCAAGATTTGCAGAGGGGTTTTTACTTGGGTTTTCCAATCTCCACCATTTACAGCATGGCACCAAACACAAATGCATTGGTATTGTCACAAGGGAATCTTCCCTTAAACAAAGACTAACCATAGACTTATTGGCACCACACACCTTCGCTACCCCAAGTCTCAACTCCCTCATACCCTCCGAGGAGTTTCCTTACTATACACACCATTGATCTACCTTTACAGCTATCACTCAAGCAGGGGTTGAAGCTTCGTTAAGTAAGACCAATATCATCAACACAGTAAACGGCTATCATCTACCCTACAAACTGGCACTTACATGGCATAAAATGGGCAATCCTTTCCCCGCTAAAAGCAGCTGCTGTGGCATGGGGTAAATCATGGTCAGGGTCATCAATCCGTTGTTACTCAGACAACTGAGCACATGTCATATCATCAACAAATGCCACTCATCATCCATACGATCATGGTATTGCTGGGGAACTCACTTGGTTGGCCACTTACCACATTTCTTTTACTTTCATGTACCAGGCGTTGGTATACATCCTTGCCGACAATTGTCTCATTTATATTCCAGGCACGTTTATCATACGCTTCCTACAGCCTTATATACAGTCACGGCCACTCTTTCGTTCCAGAGACAAAATCATGGATTAGACATACTCATGCAGCATAGCATGCACTATCCCACCTAGCACTTTCATCCCATACTTGTAGAACGCATAACCTATTCACCTGGCTTTAAAGAATCTCATTGGAACACGACATAGCTCAACCTGTGTCATAACATTTCTCCTAGGTTTTGCTTCATTTTTTGCCACCTTAAACTAAAACCATCTCACACACCATTAATTATATATTTTACAGGCATTCAACAACACAGGATAACCTATGGCCAAAACTACCATAACTTCATGCTATCATACCAGACAAGAATATACTCAGAGGTTTTCAGGAATCCATCCCCCCACGTTCCTCACAGATATTACCAATAGCCATCCAACTTTTCCATCCTTATTGGACCTATTAGAGCTACAACCTTTCAATTATACTACCAAGTTGGCCATTACCAGCCATGCACACTGCCTTTTATGCCTTTCTCAGGCCAGAGAATCCACTACCATAACCACCACTCAGACAGATCATTGTCTTCAACGATCCCACGTGTGTAAACACATATATCATTACCTATTGGCTCTACCACATTCCGAAACGAGTCAACACGCACCAACAGTAGAGATAACATACTATCCTACCCACAACAAATGGTGTCCAGTTGCGGTCCTAGATTCCTACCTTCAAAAATCCTTCAAGGAATTAAATACCGTAATGCATTTAAGGAAATGTCTGGTTAATTTGTATATATTGTTGACTGTATTAAATCTTTGATTATTCTTTTTGCCCTCTTTATTTACAGGCCTACCGTATCGTCGGTCTTGGCACACCACAACCGACTTGCTCCCTTTATACTATCCTACACTTATGCTGGAACCTTACTCCATATACGGCTATTTGCCCCGAACACAAGTTTTAAGGCCATTTGGCCTGTATTTGTGGGAGGGGCTTAAATTAATTCACTCCCCTATATAAGGGACACCCCTTACCTGACTCATATCGCTTGAGGTCATCATCAGAATGACCCTCCCACCCACTCCTCATTTCAACACTTTCTCTTTTCTTTCCATTTACTTTACTTACTTACTCCTTGGTGGGCCCTCTTTATTTACAGGCCTACCGTATCGTCGGTCTTGGCACACCACAACCGACTTGCTCCCTTTATACTATCCTACACTTATGCTGGAACCTTACTCCATATACGGCTATTTGCCCCGAACACAAATACTTTTTATTAAAACTAAAAATAAATAAAAATAGAAGGAAAAATTATTTTGTTTGAAAAAAGGAGGGAAAAGATTCTGAAAAAGATATATCTTCCAATATTTTGTATTAAATGAACTGTACTTATTTGTCCATTTAATACAAAATACTGGAAGATATATTTTTAGAAATTCTCCGGTATTCTTTATAATGTAGTATTCAGACAGAGTATAAAACATTAGCTAAAAAGCATAAATACATGTTTTATGACAAAATAGATACATAGAAATGGTTCAATACCATACTTATAGGCATTCATTAGGAATCTGCATACTTACATTTTGACCAACAAAGATTACTGTGGTGTGGGAGAAGGATGATCATTTGCAGTCCCTCTGCAATGATGCAGAGAAACAGAAATGGGCTTGGAAGAGAGTTTGTCTCCCTCAGGATAAATACCAGTGCTGTATTGTTGAGAAAGAATGAGTTAAATAGATAATAAGACTAAGTTTGCCCGTACTTTTATATGTATTTGATATAATAGGGTATATGTTTGCAGGAAATGAGCAATGTCTAGCATTAACTGAAAAGACAAATAGTGTGTTATCATGTATAAAATTGGTTATTGAGTTTATATTTTATTATTATCACAATCATTATTTCTGGCTTATGGGCAATAGTTAAGAAAACATACAAAGATTATCCAAATTAAGAAAGGTAAATATTTTTTGTACACAATTTACTTAGCGATCTTTAGGTGATCACTTAATTTTTATTTAATTTATTTTTCTCATTGCTGCCTATATTAGTCTTTTAAAAAACACACCAAAATAAAATAGAATAACAATGTCAACAAGAAAAATAGACATAAATAACTCAAATCACACTGTATTATATACACTAAATGTATGTTGTCGCACATTGTATTGGTTTCCTTGGTGATTGCTGGCCCAATGTTGCATTTCTACATTCTTCAGTAACCTAATTAATTTTTAGCTGCATTTCCATAATATCACGTGCAAAACAAAGATCCTATTTATGTATTACTGCTGCTTTGCTTTACATCTTCTCTGTGTTTTTGTAACCTCTATGAAACTAGTTTTTTTTTTTTTTTTTTCTGTCATTTACTCTGTAATTGCTGGGAAATGCCAACAAAGTTCTTTCATGCACTGTACACTAAAAATTAAGAAGAAACCACACTTAAATGTAATTGCACTGCAGGCAATTAATCCTCTAAATGTCACATATCATAAAAGCAGCAATGTGTATTTGTTACAACATTTAAAAAGACAAAAAGGCAGCAATATGTCTCATTGCCTTTATTCCTGTGAGCATGAACTAAAAAACATATCTCTTGACATTAAAGACAACATGAATTATAAACATGAAAAACAAATAAAACACATGTTTAATTTATTATAGAAAATCCTACCAAAGTGTGCAATTGGTGAACTTTTTTATCTTACCAACACAGGTTTTAATACATTTCCCTTTTTCTAGATTCGGTGTCAGGATAAGCATTTCAATATCCGTCTAACTCATGCTGAGGTTTAGTCAAGAGTAATTAAAAAAGAAAAGGTTGGGTTGCTTCATGCTGCAAAATTCAACATTTGCTAAATCAAGACTATTCTTCTGTTTGTAATAACTGATAAAATGTCCGTAAAACTCACCTTTGGGGTTAACCATTAAACATAAAATTGAGGAGAACTGAAAAAGGAATTGCAAATTTTAGGACAAAAAGAGAATGTGCAATTCTCTTAAAATGTGAAAATTCTCAAGAAAAGAGATTATTGCAAATAAACAAAATTGGTAAATAAAATCTAGAGGCTCTTCAGTACTGCCATAACACAAGTGACAGCTGTTAGAGAAGGTGCCCTCTGGCTGCCATCCTATTCCCCCCTACATGCCTTTAATGGGGTCTAGTATGACATGGAATGACCAGTTCTACCAGAACAAAGCATTCTGCCCCTCAAGTACCATGCCAAGCAATATGGTGTCTAATGTGCCTTATCATACTTTTGCCTAATATAATTCCCATGTAAAGATATTTTTCCATTTGTATACCCAGTTCACTGGTTCTCATAAGGCCCATGTATCTACAAAGTTACGTTATTTGCTATAATTTGGTTTAGTTTAATTTTTATCAGGTTGCCCTTTGGCTGTTTAACTCTGTCAGCAAGTTTTTTTTTCACAATATTTGTAATGTTGTGATATGAAGAATAGTCAACCAACTAAGGAAGTCAGCTTCAATGCAATTTTTAATGAATAGCCAAATAGTCAACTTTAAAAACTTTTAATATATATTACACAGGTGTTATTACATAACTCACTTTAGTGAATAGTTATTTTCTAGTATTATCACACATTAAGCAAACTGGGTTAAAAAATGGGGAATTTGATCTTTAGTTAAGAAATCTCTTACAGCATAGGTTTGAAAAGCTGTCTAAATATTTTTTATTTAATGCCCATATTAGTATATATAACAGATGAATAAAAATAGTGTGTGTGTGTGTGTGTGGTGTGTGTTTT
>OW240915.1:196378033-196564051 GCA_933207985.1 Pelobates cultripes
TAATTCCCTCATACCCTCTGAGGAATTCTCTCTGCAATACACCACCATAGATCACGCCATTACAGCTATCATACAAGCAGGGGTTGGAGCCTGGCTCAGTAAGACCGACATTACAAACGCCTTCAAATTACTCCCTATCCACCCCACACTGTGGCACCTGCATGGCATCAAGTGGTCCGAGAACTACTATTTTTTCTCCTGGTTAACTTTTGGGTCCAAAAGTAGCCCAGCTATTTTCGACACATTTGCCGAAGCACTATGCTGGTTACTATTGAACATAGCCGGATGCCCTACAGTATTACATTACTTGGACGATTTCCTACTGGTCGAGGAGAATACTGCACCTCCCACTAGCCTCAAAGCTACCACTAAGCTGTTTAAGCAACTAGGTGTACCCATCTCCCCAAAGAAAACAGAAGGGCCAGACACGGTTATCACTTTTCTGGGTATCCAGTTAGACTCTGCCACAATGCAAGCAAGCCTACCTTACGAAAAGATAGACAATATTCTCACTTACATTAACAACTACCTACAGCTCTGCACTTGCAATCGCAAAGAACTACAGTCCCTGCTGGGGTCACTAAATTTTGCAATGCGCATCATACCTCAAGGCCGCTCCTTTATTTCACGACTATTGCATCTTTTCCCACTTTTTCTACATGACACGCACAGGTTGTTCTTAGATGCCCAAGCTACGGCAGATCTAAACATGTGGAAGAGGTTTTTAACCACTTGGAATGGTAAAAGTATGTTCCTCCCTCAATTGACTGAATCATCTCCTACCATTTGGTCAGATGCGGCATCTACCACTGGTTTTGCAGCAATTTTTGGGAACGAATGGCTTTGGGGCAGCTGGCCTTCAGCAGTTCTGGATTTGGAAGGTTTTTCCACTACCTCAGCTCTTTTTGAGATCTACCCCATAGTGGCGGCTGCCGTAGCGTGGGGTCATTTATGGGCTAATACGCCAGTGCGTTGTTACTCAGACAACCAGGCGACCTGTCACATCATCAACAAAGGTCGTTCCAAATCTCTTACGATTATGAGATTTCTGAGGAAACTCACTTGGTTGGCAGCTTGTCATAATTTCTTCCTATGTTGTTTCCATGTGCCAGGTGTATACAACACAGCTGCTGACAGTTTGTCTCGCTTTAAATTTCAGGAGTTTCATCAAGCACTCCCGTCAGCAGCACCCACAGCCACCATCACTCCAACATTTCAACAACTCATACTGGACTAGACGTCATCATGCAGCATAGCAGGACATTGTCTCAGTTGGCACTTTCACACAATACAAACAAAACATACAACAGGGCTTTCACACTATTCAAACGATTCCTTCTGGAACATAACATCATACAACCGTTTGTTATGACATCTTTTTGGGGTTTGCTTCCTTTTGCCACCTTAAACTCAAATTGTCATATAACACCATCAAACTCTATCTCACTGGCATTCAACACCACATGCTCATCTTACACCCAAATAACAGTTTCATGGCCTCTCACCAAATTAAGACCATACTCAGAGGTATTCAAAAATCAGAACCCACACATTTGGCCCAGAGGCTACCCATAGATAACCATATCTTCAAAGCTTTATCTAACCTACTCGACCTGAAACCATTTGACACTAATACGAATTCTATCATCAAAACAGCAATATACATCGCTTTCTATGGATTTCTACGACCCAGAGAATTCACTACGACCTCCACGACCCAAACCACTCCATTCCTCCTCTATTCCCACTTGACAAAACATATGGATCATTACATCCTGTCTTTACCTCACTCCAAAACCAGCCAGCACATACCTGTAAACATTCCGTACTACCCCACGCACAACAGATGGTGTCCCGTAAAAGTTCTTGATGCCTACATACAGCACCATCACTTACTGCCCTCGCAACCGTTATTACAACTACAAGGTGCAGTACTCACCACTACAACCTTCATGACCTACGTCAGGTCCTTGCTCACACAACTGGGCCTCAACGCAAACAATTACTCAGGACACTCCTTTCGTATAGGAGCCGCGTCCACAGCCTCCAGTTTCAACGTCCCAACTCATGTTATCAAAACACTGGGGCGCTGGAAGTCATCCGCTTACTCACGGTACATACCGAACCCAGTACAAGAGTTAAGAGATGCTTTCATAAACATGTCTGGTTGATAAATGTATATGTATTGGTTGTCTGTTAATAAATTGGATTACTTAATTTTTGCCCTCTTCTTTCTCAGGCCTACCTCATCGTCGGTTTCGGCACACCACAACCGACTTGCTCCTTTTATCATCCTACGCTTATTCATGGTATTTCACACTGTACTATCTTAAGCACCTAACACAAGTATTAAGGCAATTTGCCTGCATTTGTGGGAGGTGCTGGTTTTCCACCCCTAGCCTACTTAAGGCACTCCCCTTGCCTGGCTCCTTACCGTTCGAGGTCAGCGTTGAATGACCCTCCCACCACACCACTTTTAACATTTATTTTCCTGGGTGGGCCCTCTTCTTTCTCAGGCCTACCTCATCGTCGGTTTCGGCACACCACAACCGACTTGCTCCTTTTATCATCCTACGCTTATTCATGGTATTTCACACTGTACTATCTTAAGCACCTAACACAAATATATATATATATATATATATATATAATATATTCCATAAATTAAGAGGTGCATTCAAAGGTCTTATTCCAAGTGATTCTTTAATAATTAATACATCAACCCTAAGGGTTTGGTCGAATCATCTACGACTGCTATAGGCTATTAATACTTGCTTAAGTCAGTCCACCCTGTGCATGTGCTGATGTCATATCAGTAAGGAAGGGGGATCCCCTCTGAGGGTAATATCGTTTCTATCCCACGGGATGTAGTACCAATCTTTATGAGGCTAGAATCTAGAATGACAGCTATAGTTGAACCTGCCCGGGAACCTACAAGGTTTCCAGGTGTTCCTGATCGTATAGTTTATCACCCTCTATGAGATTGTGTCGCTGCTTCCCTGTCTACTGTAAGAGCAGGGCATCTTGGCATGAATGGACATATCCCATAAGTTAGTGTCCACCTGTGATCTGACGACTGCTGGTGTCCTACCTTGTTCGCTTGTTCCCTAGGCAGTGCTATCACCGTTTGCCCTGATCCGGGTCGACTGTATAATTTGTGGTCTCAGATTTACTCAGGTTTGATGACCCTGCGCTCCAGGTGCCTATCTCTGCGGTACATGTGTAGTCAATGGACCATAGCTTGTGTGATATCAATATTCCTCAGAGCTTGCGTATCTCAAGAAATGTAAGTAAACGAAAAATCATATAAACTATGTACATTTTGGGTTACTTTGTGAGATATCACTGTGCATGCAAGTGCTTAGTACTTCGGGTATGGTAACTTATGTATCAGATAGAGAATGCAGGAGAAGAGCAAATGTCAGAAGTACTCGATCTCGCCCCCCTCTTCCCTCCTTTCCCCCTCTTCCTTTTCCCTTTCCCCCTTCTCATCTCCCTCTTCCTGCCACCCCCCTCAATACTGTGCCCCATCTTATTCCGCTTCCTGGGATCATGGTGGTAAGGTAGTGTCCTATACACCGCTATGTGAAGAAATATGTGTTTCCCGTCGTGTTTTAATGTCTAAGAAGCGTTGCTTCGCTTGTGTTTGGTGCATAGTCATTGTCTCATAGTCTAGGTTTGTGGATATCTGCTGGATCAAGAGGTGTTGCAGAGGTGTCTCTGTAGATTTGCATGCCCTTGCAATGAGTGTATTGGCTGTGATCAGTATGTGGAAGAGTAGTATGGAGTCTGATTTGTTGTACCCATTTAGCGTCATGAAGAGTAGACACCGTTCAGGTGTGAGGGTGATTTTTTGATGCAGTGCACCCGAGGCCACTCTACTCACCATCTCCCAATATGGTTTAAGTTTAGCGCATGTCCACCATGTGTGGTACATGGTCCTTCTGTCAGTTAGGCATCTCCATCAGTCGTCGGTGACACCCGTATATATTCGTGCAAGTCTGGCCGGCCCGCTTAGTGCCATGAAGAGTTGTACCCGTTTAGTGTCATGAAGAGTAGATACAGTTCAGGTGTGAGGGTGATTTTTTGATGCAGTGCACCCGAGGTCACTCTACTCACCATCTCCCAATATGGTTTAAGTTTAGCGCATTTCCACCATGTGTGGTAGATGGTCCCCCTGTCAGTTAGGCATCTCCAACAGTGGTCGGAGACACCTGTATATATTCGTGCAAGTCTGGCTGGCCATTTAGCGTCATGAAGAGTTGTACCCATTTGGCGTCATGAAGAGTAGACACTGGGTGTTCCCAGACAAAAGTGAGTGAACAGTTTCTGGAGGTTGTCAATATAAGATTTAGGAAGTGGTATTTGTAAGGTTCAGAGTAGGTACTGGAATTTTGGTAGGTGGGTAATTTTCAGTACCTCTAGTCTATCCAATCAGGAGAGGAGCTTTCCCTCCCACGATTGAAATTTTTTTTTTTACAATTCATCTTCATCATACGCAGTCAAGTGCGTATAATCAGAATAATCTACAATTATTTATACAATCATATAGTAGATAAAATTCAATTAGTATGTATAGACAAATATAATCTTAGAACAACCAAACAGAAAATTTGGACGGATACTGAGTCTATCTGGAGCACAGATAATACCAATAATATAACATTGGTTCAGCATAAAACGTGGAGAGGAGAGAAAAGGGAAAAAAATTAAAATTAAAAATAAATAAATAATTATAAAAACTCCATCCTCCAATAATTATTGTAATTATGTAAAAAGAAATGTCTCCCCTTCCCTCACTATCTCTCAAGGCTCTGTAAAGGGAGGCTCTCTTGAGGGTAGATCATTCACAGGGTAGGTTAATTCAACAGATCTGGCCTGAACTTTCATAGTATAAAATCCATGGATCCCATATTTTTTTGCATTTATATAGCATCTTTATATCGTTATTAAAGTGTAATTTTTCTGCCTCTCTCTGAAAATTTATTTGAGTTTTTATTTTGATCCCTGTTGGAGTGGTTGTATTCCTCCAATGTCTAGCTAAACACATTTTCGCTGCAGCCAAGATGTTAACACATAGATATCTATTATATTTTCCTGTAACAGGTAAATTGACATGAAACAGGAAAGCTTGTGGCGTAAGGCTATATTCCAATGAGAAGAGTTATCAGTTGTTCTTCAACAAATTATTTGATAGGAGCCAGTCTTGGGCATTCCCACCAAATGTGTATTTGTGTGCCTGGTTAATTTTGGCAATGCCAACAAAAATGATCTAAATTTGTATCTGTAAAGGATCCTGCTAGTCGTGCAGCGCTGATCCTTGTAGCTTCTCCCGAAATCCAGCTGAAGTAAAGTGATTATAGCTCCCAATCCCCCAAACATGAGTCGTAAAATGATCTAATTTAATGAGGGCTACCTGCCCGGTATTTATGCAGGTCTCCCACACTCCCCTAGGGGACCAGATGGAAGACTGGGACAATCGCAGTGGCACTCCCCTTTGCATAGGTAAATCCCTCCTCTCTATCCTGGAGATAATTAACTTAAGTGGTGGAAGAAACCCTAATTATCTCCAGGCAGAGAAAAACATGTCTTTTTTATATTTTCCTAAAACAGTATTAAAATCTATAACTTGTATTTCACCGAACATAAACTTTAAGTCCCACATACCCCCAGATAGCTTGGATCTGAGCGCACATTATAGTCGAATAGTGCTCAGATCCCACGAACACAGTTCTCAATATCATCTAATGAAGTTTTGATTTCACCGGTTGTTCGCGAGATTGTATCCGAGAAAGAGTTCCATAACTGTAGCTATCTGGGGTCGGTCTATTTCGTATCGCATAAAAGTCCCGAACGGTAAAGTGTTCCAGGCATTCGTGTGTTTCTAGCCGTATGAACGGGGACCTTGATAGGCGCCAGCGGTGTTCGGCGGAATAAGTATCCGAAAATAGTTCCAGGGCATCGCCGCCATCTACCGCTCAGTGTTCGACGATTTAAAATGGCGACCGCCACGTGTTCGGCAGACGAACGTGGACCACCAAGCCTTTCCCCAATTACTCTGTGGTTAACTGCAAGGTCTGGGCGGTAAATGAGCGACACACGACCTCAATGGGAGGTCGTGTGATTCGGTAGTTTGTTCGTTTTATTTGTATTTGCACGAAATAGCCACACATACGCATAAATAACCGAAAGGCTGCTTCTCAGAGTCTGTTTAACACAGGATTTCGTTACAGTATCAAACTTTGCAAGGCATGTAGGAAGCATATATCATCTCTGTATTAACTTGAAGCATTGTTCATGTAGACTGATACAATGCATGGTGGTTCTTGTGATTTGTCAGGCATTGTTCCAAATCCCTGAATAAACAGTAAAAGCACAATCTCTCTCCCAAATGGAAACAGCTTTAGATTTATTTAAGATAGTTCTCTTATTTAGAAATTTACCAATTATAGTAATTGTTTTAGAGTTCAGTTGTGTAGTATGACAAATGTCTATTAATTCTGGATGACTTGTTAGACCTGAAGTAACATTTCCCGATCTCCAGACACATCACAGGCATATGAAGCAAGTATTGCAAACTGGGCTATATTGCAAACTTGAGAAATGCATATTTAATTAAACGGAGGTACAGTTCATGGGATATAATATTTCGGCCTCTGGTTTTCAACCTCTTGATGTAGAATTTAGCAAATAACTTAGCATCTGTGTTTAGGAGCGAAATTGGTCTAAAATTTTGAGGGTGCGTGGGGGGCTTTCCGGGCTTTGGCAGTTGCGATATGCGCTACCAACATTTCTTTCCTTAGTGTTTCCATGTGAACTGCTTCTATGAAAGCTTTAACTAAGTGCGGGGCTAGTATCGAGTCGACGGAAATGTTTTGTAGTAGGAGTTATCTAGGCCATCCGGACTTGGGGATTTTCCAGATGGTAGAGCTTTAATGGCTACCCTAACCTCCTCTTCAACCACAGGGTTGCATAGAGACTTCTGCTGAGTTGGCGTTAAATGTGGTAAATGGATTGTGTCTAGATATGCGTTAATATTATCTTCCAGAGGTTGGTGGATGGTTACATCTCTGTTAAGTTTATAAAAGTCAGCATAGTATCTGGCGAACTCATTACTGGTTTCTCGAGGTATCATGCATTTTTACCCATTTTGGTTTAAGGAGGTATGCTATTTTTAGTTTGGCCTTGTTTCCTTGAGTGTAGTTTGTGGCCTTCAGTTTTTTAAGATAGAAGTTCGTGCGCTCTAGAGCATGCTGGTGGATTTGCCTGGTGAGGAACATAATTTTATCCCTCAACTTTGTAGCGGGAGTTAATTGGTTTTGTGTGTTTAGGTGACACAGTTCTTGCTGCCATTGTAGTAATTGGGTTTGTGTTTGTTTTTTTAAGTAGGACGCCCGCCTAATGAGCAAACCTCTAATTACCGGTTTGTGTGCAACCCAAAGGGTACTATAGGGGGTGTCTGGTGTAATGTTGTCTTCGAAAATAGTGTTGGAGGGCTGTGCTCAATTCATTCCTGAATTGTGTGTACTGGAGTAAAGAGATGTAGTAATGATGCATTGCCAGGAGTTTTTGGATTGCTTTGCTCTGATGTTTTAGGGGTCGTTATCTAACGTTGTGAGGTGAGAGTGGTGTCCATCTGGGGGTTCAGAATGTGATTAAAGTCACCACATATGACAGTTATTCCCTGCTGTATCACAGACACTTTTGCAATATCTGGTGTAGGAAATTACGTAGGTTTGTGTTGGGGGCATACAGATTAACAATGGTGTATAGGATGTCATTAATAGTTCCCACAATGATAACGTACCATCCATTGGTATCAATGTCTTGTGTAACCATGGAGAAGGAAACAGTAGCAATAATCAAAATGGAAGTACCTTTGGATTTGGTTGTTGAAGTAGCATGGAATTGATGCTGATAAGTAGGTTGTAGTATGGCCAGTTCTAAAATGTGTCTCCTGCAGACATGTTACATCAGCTCCCTGAGATCTAAGCTCCCTAGTGAGTACATGCCTTTTATGTGGGACATTCAGTCCTTTAACATTGAGAGAGCAAAATCTCATGGAAGGTTATAGTAAAAATTTTTTGTTAAATATGTGTGCGACATGAAGTTGATGGGGTCCGTTGCCCATCCTAGCTTTCTCCAGCTAGGCAACGGGGTTCCCCTGTGTATCGTAGTTAGCACTCAAATTCTGTTGTGCAACACACATAAGTGAGTGGCATTTTGATCTTTATAGTCATCTTTGGGGGGACAATCAATCAGGGGAGGGCTCCCCACACAGCCCAAAGTAAAGGAAAAGTAAGAAACATGACAATGTGGCACAGTTGACGTGCACAGCATATTGTAGCATGTATAACCATAAGAAAAAAATCAGCAACATAAACAAAACATAAACAATAATAATGCCAGTAAGACGGCTTCGCTCTGCCTAGCAGTGCCTTGGGGATGAAGCTTATGGCTTCAACAGGAATCAGGCGCTTCACCGTGCCGGCTCATTATGCGAAAGTTATTCTATGTGACCCATTGTAGTAATTCTGGAGGGGGAATGATATATGAGATACCTAATAGGAAAGATTCCAATGGATTAACACGAACATACCAGTAGCTACATTTAGAAGGGTATACCCGTTCACACTTAACATAACAACATAACATTTTTCTTATTGTGTTTTGTGGGCTTTTTTCCCTTTCTTTCTTTTGGCTTTCTTCTTCTTCTCCTTTCCCTTTCAATTTTCTTCCTCCCTTTTGCCCTTGTGTCCCTTTTTTTCTTCCTTTTTATCTTTTTTATCTGCTCTTTGTCTTTTTTGTTTTTTTGTTTGTTTTTTTAAACTTGTTTCATTAATTTAAAAAGAAAACAAAAAGAAAAGGAGAGAAAGAAACAAACTGTAAGCCCTGGTACAAGAGCCTAAAAATTGTTGTGGAACTAAGTAATGTAACTGAGGCAGTTAATGAAAGTGTGTACCCTTGTGCATATATTGGTTACTTGCGGGAACTGAGCCTTTTGCCGGTTACTTCCTAGCTCTCTTCCACTCCGGGGATAGTCGCCTTGTCTCTGGTGACTTTCTTTGTGGGGACGGAACTTCTATACCCCAATCTCGCAGCAGAAGGAGTCCCCCTTCTGATGTGGACACGGTGTAGTTCTTGCCTCCACGTTGTAGCAGTAACTTGACTAGGTATCCTCAACAGTAGGCAACATGATGATTTCGGAGTTGTTCGGTGATAGCGTGGAAGTCCCTCCGGCGTTTCAAGGTTGCTGGTGATGTGTCTGCAAATAATAGTATGCAGTGAAACCTTTCCAGCAGTTCTTTCCTTGATCTGCTGCTCCTCAGTATGATCTCCTTAGCATTCGCACCAATATGTCTCTGGGGATTTCAGGGGGGAGGAATCTTGGCCTTGCCGTCCTGTGCACCCGGTCCAGTAATAGGACATCTTGTGGCAAGTCAGGGGCTAAGGTTTGCAGTAGGTCTGTGATATAAACAGGTAAGTCAGCTGCACTAACCGTCTCCACCACTCCCCTGATTCTCAGGTTATTGCGTCTGGCCCTATCTTCCATTTATGCGAGTTTGTTGTCATACGCATCCATGTGGGCAATCAGAACATTCACTGTATAGGCCAGAGTGTTGTGAGCTTCGGCATGATCTGTTATTTTATCCTCCATTGCAGAGGTTCTTGTTCCAAGCTCTTGTAGGTCCTTTCTGAGGTCTCCGATAGACTGCAGGGTGTCCAGCATACTCTGGAGTATGTCTTTAGTGAGCTGGGGTTTTGGATCCGCGGGCCTGCTCATTGTCCTTCTCAGCGCCATCTTGGCTGTGTTCCGATAGTGGCATACTTTTCCCCTGGTGCGCTTTTGAGGCAAAGAAATTAGCTTTATCGAGCCTCTCTGCAGCTTGCTTGCTCTTGGTCTGGGACATGGTGCTGGTCCTGTTCTTTTTGGGTCACAATCCTGTGTTTTGGGGCCTATTTTCGGTGGAGCTGAAGCTACATGCAGCTGATCTCTGTGAGTGTCAGGACACGCCCCCACCATCACTCTGTTTTAACAAAAGGACTTACCTTTATCCAGGTAACCAGATTCATTTAGAACAGAAATTGAATTATACAAATTACAATGTACACTGATTAGCAACAAACACAGAAAGGAATGGTCCATGTAGACGCAAAAAAATCATTCCTCATGAGATATAAAGGTGACATCAAAACTTTAAGTAACACAATCAAATCCTTCATGCAGGCATTAAAAACGGATACTGCCCAAATGATAAAAAACCTGCCAGACCACAGACAAAACCTTACAGGTCCCGAAAAAGCAGCACTTAATGATCTTATGAAAGACTTTAACATAATGATATGCCCCGCAGACAAAGGAGGGGCTGTCTTCATGTCTTATGACAAGTATAGAAACGAAATCCTACAACAACTATCTGACAACTCAACCTACCAAAGACTAACATTTGATTCAGTTCAAAAGTTCCAAAATAAATTAAGTAACCATATTGTAGTGGGGGGTACAGATGGGCAATTTGGACATGAAAATGGGCAAATTTCTTTATCTTGAGCACCCCAAGCATCCAGTATTATATACGATACCCAAAATTCACAAGGATGTCGACAACCCACAAGGGAGACCGATTGTCTCAGCTAGGGCCAGTCTCCTGGAACCAATAGCCAGATACATTGACTACCATATAAAGACTTCAGTTATGGAGTTCCGGACTTGCCTACACGATAACAGTAATTATTCTGAGAAAATCAATAACATTAGTTTTATGAATGAAAATATCTTGCTCGTTACGTTGGACTTGAAAAGCTTGTACACAATCATACCACATTTGGAAGGTATACAAGCAGTTATGCAAATCCTGAGTGTATAAGGCAAATACAGTGGTCCTCCAATTGAATACCTCCTGGATATTCTACATATTGCATTAACATGCAACTATATTAAATTTGAGGAACAATTTTTTTCTTCAACTAGCGGGTACGGCGATGGGGCAGCCATGACACCTTCCTACGCCAATGCCTAAATGTTTCTCTTCAAAAATGTGTGTATATATATATATATATATATATATATATATATATATGTATATATATATATATATATTAAGTAAATATGTGGAAAGTATCAGTACATATCATCGCTTTGAAGATGACATATCTTTAATTTGGACAGGTTCTCCTGCAGAATTAAAATATATGGTCAATGAGATTAAGTCATCACCTCTTCCCGTTTAACTAACCCTGACATCCAATGATACTGAGAAACAATTCTTGGATGTGACCATTTACAAGGAAAAAGGTAAATTCTGGTATACACTTCATTGAAAGGATACTGACAGAAATACACTGTTACAATCTAGCAGCTACTACCTTCAGAAGTTCAAGGATTTGCTGCCCATTTCGCAGTATATGTGGGTACTCCGCTACAACAATGATCTTGACAACAGGGAACAACAATTAAAGGATATGACTAACAGATTTCTGGTCAGAGGCTACTACCCTCAAACATTGGAAACAGCCAAAGGGAAGGCGATTGACAAACGGTCCAGTGGAATCCAGGGTAAGGAATTGAGGACAGTAACCAATATTATAAAGATGTATCTACCCCTCACGTTCCACACGAGGACAGCACAGATACGCAAATCGATTAATAAATATTGGGACATACTAAGCTCCGGCAGAAATTTGCTCCAGATATTTCAAAAATCCCATTATCAGCTACAAGAGAAATATGAACTTGAAGGACTGATTAGTCCATAGCAATCCTACACACTTTTACCATGAATCAAAGGGATACAAAAAGAAGGGATGTTATAAGCGCAGTGGCAGTGTAACTTGCAGTCACATGAACACTGGTACTACCTTTGCCCACTCATACAGCGGTAAAAGGATCCCAATATCTCACTATATTACTTGTACGAAGGACCATGTAATCCTTATACATGAGTTTTTCTGAATATGTTTACTTAATGCTTGTGGCTTCACATATACTATGCCTTACATGGGTACATCTAATTGGACCAAGATGTATGGCTAATAGTAGCATAGTTTTGATTTTTGGGGGGATTAACAAGTGGTTATGGTACAATGAAATTATATGCATTCAACATGGCTATCTTTAGTTATATATACCTTATATAGTAATAGTACATTATTGTTATTTAGTAAGCATGTATCTGACTTATCAGTATTATTATATTTTGTATATCATAGTACATTATTGCTTTGCACCTTAATACACTAAATGTGGCATAAGATATTTTAAAGTCTTCTGGACACTTGGTTGAGCCTTTATCACTTCACTTCATTCAATTTAGTTCACACTGTTTGCTTTATCACAACACACAGTTTTTTGTAATCCGCAAATACGCACATACGCTCATCACGTTGATCATGTGTCCCGCCTGTGCACTTCCGGGTTTGGAGGGATCGGGTTGCACACACACTGGATTGGTAAGTGGCTTTCACATTATTTCTTACTTAAGATCATAGTTTACACTGTATGTTTGATCTTGAAAAAGACCCTTAGGGGTCGAAACGGCGATCGGGACAGACAACATTTTAAAGTATTAATTATTAAAGAATCACTTGGAATAAGACCTTCAAATGCACCTCTTAATTTATGGAATATACATTGGTACGCTGGTTACACCGAGGCATAACAATTTAAAATATTCAAAGGGGTGAGTGTCAAGGACATTTACAATATATATATGTATAAATAAATATATATATATATATATATATATATATATGTAAAAATTGTATAATTTACAGAACTAACAATTATATAACATTGTTCGCACCATTTGTTGGTTATACCCAAGAATAAATTATCTGATAAATCTAATTTTCTGAATAATTTCTGTAATGCAAGCATAAGAAATCCAAGTTAATATGTCCTTTTCAAGATAGAAGCCTATTTCCATAATAAGCAGAAAAGATGGTTTTTGACCTTTGAAATATCTCTTTGTTCATTTTTACTGACTAAGTGAGTAACAAGTTGTGATCTCCAGCTAAATGATGTAATCGAGCAGCCTTTTGCTATTATCTTCAGTCACAAGATATTTTAAGAGATGTGAAACCATGATTATTTCTTTTTGTGAGATGAAAAGGAAAATATTGATTTTCCACATCTTGTGACTAAAAAGAAAATAGAAGGACTATTGTCACATGTTTTCTCAAATTGCTTTCTAAAAGATACATACAGTATTTTTTTCCAACACTCAGCCTTCCCAAATGCAGCTTGTTATCCTTATCATTTGGAACTGTGTAGCATTTGGAGCATTTTAATCAAAAATGGACATTTTAGAAAATAGAGTGACTAACATTGTCTAACGTATAGAAGCCAATTCCAGCTATCCTTAGTCAACCAAGGGATACAGTCAATGTTATTCACTGAACTCTGCATGCTGTCTGGATGTTGATTATCTACTGAAACTCATCAGATTTTCTCCAGTTTTTGCATATTTTCTAAAGGAGGATTCAATAGGAGTCCCTTATTTGCACCAATTAATACTTTTCATTACATACAAACTAGTGTCTTATTTAAAATAAAAAAATTGTTTTATGCAAATCATACAAAGTGTAGGACATGAGTAATTAGGAGACTCTACGTTTCTATTGCCTATATGCCTAAACCTATTTAGGCACAGTAGAGTTTACAAATGGAGAATTAGCTTAGTTTTTTAATAGTAAGGCATGTGGGCAAATACTACAGTATTCTGACATTTATTCCCTGGATGTTGGGCAAAAGTAACATCCCCAGGACGTACTTGGAAACCAGAGTAATCTGAATGTACCTTTTCTGGTTAAATACTTTATTATTATTATTATTATTATTTGGTTTGAATTGCAGCTGTTTGGTAGTATCTGGACTGGCTGAAAACCAGTGTACATTCATGTATATTCACATGTTGAATTGCAAGATGAGAATATTGATAAATAATGCGATAAACTTAAGTGAATAAACTTGAAAGTGAGTAAAGGAAAAACAAGAGACAATGGAAAATAACTTAATTCCACAGCTTAAAAATTACAGCTAAACAATGTAACCTACAGTTACATAATTGAGTCTCTGTGCTATACAAAGTAAAAGACAAAAAAGATTTAAAACTATTTTAGTGGCTAGCCAATATGTATGCAACCATGGCTAACAGGGCAGCATTGCAAAATAGGTAAGGGCTAGTTACAGTTTTACATTTACAGTTTTACTTGGCTTAGTAGCAATCGTATCATAATAAAACTCACGTTGTTTCTGAAGTTCTTTTTTTCTTATCGCTGATATGCTAAAAGGAGGCATCTCCTCACTGCCTCCTAACTACATGCCTTTGGACATGCAGCTATCACCTCCCTCCCCCCCCATCACACACACACACACACACACCCTTTCCCATATTACAATATTATTTTTTATTCATGTACACCAACCAGTTTTAAGCACTTAGCACTCACTCCTTTAGGAACTTGCTCAAGTAGCAATAGTGACTTCCACTTATATATCATCCCAATCTGGAAAATCATAATTGGTAGAGAAATAGATCGATAGGGATAGAACCCATATAGGTAGATGTATTCTTATATGTCTATTTGTCTACAAAACACGTGTGGCGTTATTTTGTTTGATCAAAAGAATTTAGTAGTGAAGTTATATATTATAAATAAATACAAATAAAAAGGTTAACACAACTTCCATCTCTTTGCCAAGCAGCGGGTTTTGGTGACAACCAGGGCCGGATTGGCCCACCGGGATACCGGGAAACTTCCAGGCAGGCAGCTGGCTCTTCTTGCGGCCGCAGAGGGAGCTCTTTTGGTGGCCGCAGAGGGAGCTGGCTGTTCTGTCTCTGCCATGGTGTGTGTTTGTCTGTGTCATGGTGTGTGTGTGTGTGTGTGTCTCTGTCATGGTGTGTCTGTCTGTGTCATGGTGTGTGTGTGTCTCTGTCTGTGTCATGGTGTGTGTGTCTGTATGTCTGTGTCATGCAATATGTGTCTGTGTCATTGTGTGTGTGTGTGTGTGTCTGTCATGTAATGTGTGTCTTTGTGTCACGGTCTGTCTGTGTCATGGTGTGTGTGTGTTTGTCATGGTGTGTGTCTGTCTGTGTCATGTAATGTGTATCTGTCTGTGTCATGGTGTGTGTGTGTGTCTGTGTCACGGTCTCTCTGTGTCGTGGTGTGTGTGTGTCTGTGTGTCATGGTGTGTGTGTCTGTCTGTGTCATGTAATGTGTGTCTGTGTCACAGTGTGTGTGTGTTTGTGTCAAGGTGTGTGTGTGTCTTTTTAAAGGTGTGTGTCTGTCATGGTATGTGTGTGTGTCTGTCATAGTATGTGTGTGTCTCTGTCATGGTGTGTGTGTGTGTCTGTCTGTGTCATGGTGTGTCTGTGTTTCTGTCTGAGTCACATGTGTGTGTTTCTGTCTGTGTCACGGTGTGTGTGTGTCTGTGTCATGGTCTGTCTGTGTCATGGTGTGTGTCTGTCATGGTATGTGTGTGTGTGTATGTGTGTTTTTACTCACCTTTTTTTAGCCCCACGTCGTGCTGGTCTCCCCTCGACTGGCCCTGCCTTTATGACTGAGATCATCAAGCTTGATGATCTCAGCCAATCCGCACTGACACAGGTAGCACCTCTAGTGACCGTCTGAGTGTCTGTCACTAGGAAGCAATGTAAACTTCTCTAAAAAGTCAGTGTTTACATTGAAAAGCCTGCAGAGACAGGCTCTAGACACCAGAACCCCTATATTAAGCTGTGTGTGTGTGCGCATCTGCTAGTGAGTGGGCTTGCTTGTGTGTGTGTGTGTGTGTGTGTGCCTGCTACTGAGTGAGCTTGTGTTTTTATGTATATCAGTGAGTTTGTTTGTCTATGAGGCTGTGTATCAATCAGTTTGTGTCAGTGAGATTGTCTGTGTCTGCATGTGAGTATGCTTACTGTATAATTAAAATTTTTACTCTGAAAGGACCAATATTTTATATTGGAAAAAGCAATATATATGAATATATATATATATATATATATATATCAATCATCTAGGGTGGCAAGAGATAGCCTTACATATTACATGCGACAATATATGGCGCAATGACTTATGGGGCTGGCATAGATTTTTTTTCCAGGGCTGCTTTGGAATCCACAGTCCGGCCCTGGTGACAACAAAACCTACAAATTATTGACTGAAAAAGACAAAGAGAAAAATCAGCGCTAAACTGCCACAGAGAAATATAGTAAAACGGCTGCACACCTCAAAGGGGAGTTCCCTCTAATCCCCTAACAATGAGATAAAACACAAGAAAACACACAACGGAAAAAAGGGTGCGCCTAAAACATATAATAAAATATATGTTATAAAATGATGATAAAATATAATATAAAATAAATTGTAAATTAATAGATACTGTTTTACACCTTTTATAATAAAGAAATAATTTTTTGGCATAAATTATTTCAGTGCCACATTTTCTTTTTTACCTGACTTCATCAATATTGCATACCCTATAAGAAGCATAAAGAATCCATAGGTGGGGATTATACCACCCAAACGCTTACACCGAGCAGTACAAGCTTGCTCCAAATAATGTGAGTAATATATTTTATACTTTTATAAAATCTTTTATTCATAAAACAGAGAGCACTATATTTTATCCTTTTACTTCTGGGTGGAACAATACCAATATTGGACGCTGAACCTGTGCCATATATCTGCCAGTCAAGTATTACCTCATATATCCTTGAGTGGGGATTATTCCACTTCACGCGTGCAATATCAGAGCTGGATTTTAGCTCTGTAAAGTGTGAGTAATACTATTATTACTACTTTTAATTTTATTCACCTATATACTGTGCCATTGGAGTCCTGTTCTTGTCTTCTTTTCTTTGCATATGCTTCACTGAATTCCAAGTATACAACCGTGAAGATTTACTTCATCTTATATCTCAAGAGCCCTCCTTCTACACGTGGATTCTACCATTTCGGACTTATGATAAGTTACTCGGACTACTATTAACAATTTTATTTACAATTTATTTTATATTTTATCATCATTTTATAACATATATTTTATTATATGTTTTAGGCGCACCCTTTTTTCCGTTGTGTGTTTTCTTGTGTTTTATCAAATTATTGACTGAACCTAACTTTTTGTGAAATAAAAAGTACATTAGTCAAATTAAACTTCTTTACCGATTCTCTTATTGTGACCTAAATTCTTTGTGTCACTTCTTACCACAACCTGCTGTTTAGTGAATAGATTCTCAGGTTACAGAGAGAGAATAAATCAAGAGAAGTAAAACACATTGTGTAAGATTTATCAAGGTGATAAGATTGATTTATTCATCAAGACTTGATGGAGAGCTCTTTTCTGACCACTACTGCTGGAGGAAGGCCATTTGAAAGAACGCATAATCAATAAGCATCAGTTACAATATCACCCACAATTACCCACAACATAATAAATGTGCCAGGTTTTCTAAGGTTTGACTGGTATATAAATGTATATGGCATAAATAAATTACTTGGTGACCTAATGAATGATTACAGTGAATACTGTGGTTCCCCTAGTTTAATTCGCAGATAGGGTTTGAGTAAGATTTAATGAACAAATTACTGTGTCTGAAATTGAAACTGAAGAACATTTTTTTTGTCTTGCATATTAAAACATATGCAAAATACAGTACTTATCGGGGTTTAAGATCAATTAGTATGAGCATTGATACAAATTTGCTCAACAAGATAGTCGTATTGGTTGCTTGCTCCGGAAAATTAGTTGAAAAGTTTTCTTTTGCAGCCAGCTCACATTAGTTCACATTAGAGAGCATATGAAAAAACACCCAACTTCATTTTTTTTATAAAAACATTGACATCACAATAGTCATCTTCAATCTTCATGTTGAGACAATGCTCATGTCCTGAGCCAAACATGAGGGTAGAAACCACTATGTCAAGCAAAGTTTGGACCCCAAGAGACCTATGTCTTGAGAATTAGAGGCTCCTACAATTCTTTCGGTCCATGGGCCAGACAATAGGGACGGATCATGTAGACAGTGCTTCTGCCACTGCCCTATAGGAAAGGGCTCTGTATTTATAAAAGAAAAAAAAAGCCAATGGCCCAGCTCAATCACCAAAACACTATCGACTAATATTGCTAAAGCCGTTTTCATTTTTTCCCTGATTAACAAATTGTGTTATTTAACACAAGAATTAATCTTCGAGAGATTTCTATGACTTAACCAAAACAATATAAAAACACTGGAGGGAAACAGGTAATCAACATTAAAAAAAAAAAAATTCTACAAAGAATAGGGAAAGTAGGTGAACATAGATATCAAACCTAAAAATATTTTGTCTGCAGCAGTCATTGTATTTTTGACTTTAAGTATTCAGAAATTTGCAGGCAATAACTCACAACAACGCAAATAGAGAAATAAATCAATGAACATTATACCTTCAGAAGAAGATTTTGATACATTTCACCTCGATGGTAGACTAATTGAATACATTTCAAACCAATTAATGACTATTTCAGATGCTGTCAATCCAACCAATACTGTAAATTCTAATTATGTAGACATCTATATATGGGTAGTAAAGCACTAGCATGGGAGTTCTTTAATTATCCGACTGATTTTGTCATTAACATACTATTTTGACCTTCACTAAGGAACAATATCTTCCATTATAAATCAACAATAAGCAATTCAAATAAAGCAGATATTATTACGAATCAGCACAATGTAATGGCAGTGCATAATAGTAAAGCTTGACGCAGGACCTGAGACATACTTTGTGTTTTGGGTATTGATGGTGTAGCTGATGGGAAAAGGGGTGAGAAATATTATAAGAAGCTACTAGAGAAGGTCTTTTTTAGATACTGGAGCCCTTATTAATGCTGGTCTCAAGAGGGACTTATACAGGTTATAAGAGTTTATATATATTGTAAATATAGTACTATAGTGGATTAGTTAGACTATTATCTATGTGATAATATGGAAGTAAACACGGTTTAATGGATTCATTGTGGTGCAAATGTGGAAATCTATACAGAATACAAAAAAGGAGTTGTGCCTAAGAGTAGATATGCTTTTTAGTAGATCACAAATTTAAAAGAGGAACAATTAGAGAAATAACACCTTAATATAGGGTGAACAAATATAGCCAAGAATCAATACATTGATACAACAGCAAATCTTGTATTACATAAACAACCAACAGTCCCAAGTATGATTCTCGTTTCTCTTAGGAATAGGCAATCAAATTCCATGTAGTAGCTTGAGTCCGCTGGAACATAAAGATAAAAGAGAGAAAGGACCCAATGGTGCAGTATGCCTTAACCAAAGTTGAGACACACAATGTATAGGAGTATGCTTGCTTACTGAAATGGTATAGAGCCTCAGACCAGCTCTAGTATAGCCAGTAATGATATAGAAACCCACTTATGGATATATGGGTGTCTTCTTGAGGCCTTTATGTTCCAGTGGACTTAAGATACTACAAGGAATTTGAATACTTATTCTAAAAAGAGAATGTCTTTTTGTCTTTTTTGGAAAATCTGTACAAAACAGATTTAAAAAAACCCTCAAAAACAAGAAAACTACAGAGCCCACAGACACAAAACAATCAGTAAAAGTGTAAATAGGAACACATAACAAATATTGTAGGGATATTAATGAGTATAACATGATTCAGGGTCAATGTGTTAGGTTGCTGCTAGCATAAAATGATGCATACGTAACTGCAAAGTGCCACCTCGTGTGTAAAGGAATGTGTCAGTATACAAGCTGATAAATAAAATATTAATAAAAATGGTGCATACCTAACTGCAAAGCGCCACCTCATGTGTAAAGAATAGTTTACAGTATACAAGCTGAAAAAGAAAATATTAATAAATATGGTCGGTGTTGTAGGACACAAAGGTATAATGAAACTTCAAAGTCCAAGTCCACAGTTAGGTAATACATAATACAAGTTTATAGTCAAGTTTGACCAAAAACCTAATGCTCTGTTTTCAAAGATAATAGGAAAAATTGACACAGAACAGATATAACTTCAAGAAAACAGCTCCCCCTAAGGCGAAGCAACAAATCTGACTGAATATGTACAATATACATACATACAAAATAGGTGGAGAATCTTGGTTCGTTGTACAATGGCATATAAAATATGTTAAAAACTGTAAAGACAGAAACGACACAATCTAGTGCAATATCGTAAAGTGCAATAGTGGCTTTGAATATAGTTTGTAGTGGGTACTTACAAACCAAGAGCCAAACGAGACTGGCTCAATTTGGACGCCTGTGGGATAGTTGTTAGGGTTCCCACTCCCTCTCTTTGTTGCAATAGTGGCTTTGAATATAGTTTGTACAATAAGCTAGTTTTACATTGATTGAAAAAATACTAAATATTATTCTGATACAAACTTATAAGGCTGTTAAATTACTGAATAGTCCCAAGCATGGATGCATAACAATACTTGTTAAACAATTAAACAAACAAAAATCTAAAGTCAAACAATCAGAACTGCAGAAATTGTTATAGACAACCAGTTGTGCTAGAAGTCATTATTTGTGAATAAATGGTATGTGGTTGAGTTCCCCACAGAGACTGGGTTTTAAGCTGAACAATCCATTTTGATTCCATATTAAGGAGAGAATGATTCCAGTCCCTCTTTATGTTGTTAATTTGCTATTTGTCAATGGCCTGGAATGATAAATGGGAAGGGTCACCATTATGGTGCATTCTGGCAATTTTCTCGCTATAGAATTCTTAATATGATGGTTCAAGATGGAGTTTACGTATTACAAAATGCAGTATCTGAATCATTGGTATGTTTTACTAATATACTAAAGACCACAACCACATACTAAACATTATGTGCTACAAAAAATAGAAGCATTGATGTCAATATTCACCGAAGTTTGGTTGATAGTAACGGAAGAGCTCTTTATAAATTTACAGGTTTCAACTGTAGACTTATTTTGTTTTAAACAACCAAGATATTTGAGCTTGAGCTAGTTACAGATCTTGTAAGATGTTAGCTCTGTGGGCAGTCATCATTGGGTATATGACTGGAGCCTCATTAATGCCATTCCATACTATAGGACGGGCCAGTATATTGTCATTATATTTTAATAGGTTTGTAACCTGTATCAAATGTCCTGATGCATCAAATGTCCTCATAGTGCTGTCTGATTAATCTAAGGACCAGAATGACCTACCACCACCCGAAATAGAGCTTGGTACAGATGGGCGCAAAAGACATCTCTATGGCTATTGCCTCTGTCTGCATATAATATTTTCCATTCAAAGTAACAATGTTGTGTGTCAAGACAAACTGCTAAAGATCCAAAATGTATGTTTCTGCTAAATAAAATAGGAGCAGGCCAATAAACCCTTTTAATGTTAAATATTGTTATACCATGATACAACATTTAAACTCCCAAATAATGTATATAGTGGTATAAGGTCCTGCAATTTATTAAGGATGTGTTTTGTATCCCCCCATCATTCTTGGTAACCTTGACACAGAAGGGTGAGATACTTTTCATGTAATTCAGTGGATGGGGCTGAAGAAAGTATCAGAGGGTTGCTGTGGTAACAACAACCTTTGTAACAACTGCTGTAAGTACAGACTTCAAGATCCCTGGCCCCTCTTAATTTTCCTGGGCTAGCTCGTGGGAGAGTCATTGAGTCATCAGTCATAGATCTCGCTCTTTGCGCCGGTTCTTGGGTAGTGTGGCCCTCTGTATGGCAATACATTTTATCCCCAAAGCACATATCAAAGTACATTAAACAATATCAAACAGCAATAAAAATAAAAGAACAGGCCAGAAACATGATTTTTTAAAATTATTTATTTATTTAGGAGCACAGGCAGAGATACATTGCAACTTCACAGGTCTACATTAAGAATTTGCATGAGGATTATTGTACAGTGAGAATTGTACATGAATGGCAATATAAACAATACATGTATGGAGATAACAACATCGTGGGTATCAAGTGTAATAAATAAGGAATATTAATATTCAGTTTTAGATCCAACAGGGTACTCAGTGTTGTTGTATAGGCCATGTTAACATGGTTGAGCGTAACACTTGAGAAACGCATAGTGACTCTGCATATTTGTGAGATAGATATGGTTTCTCCGTGTGTGCACCGGAGTGTGTTCCCCAGTTTCGAGACCTTGTTGTGTGTAGTGACTTAGTGCTCATTTTTCATTTTTTAGGGAGTGTGAAGAGTTGAAGTAGAAGAAAGTGGAAGATAGAGAGAAGAAAGAGCGAGGGAGGAGGGTTGAGAAGAGGGGGCCGAGATAGTTGGAATGTAGGTCACTCCATCCCGCGGGGGGGGGAGGGTTCAGCATTACTCATTGGGCCAATAAATTCTCCCACGATTGCCATACCCTATTAAAGGCTGATTCCGTGGTATGTCTTTTATTTTTAAGATGACGTCTTCTCGAGTGGGTACTGTGGTCTTGAGTCACGATTGTACTATGGTGCGTCTAGCCGACAGGGTAATTCTATTATGGAGTCTTTGCTCTCCAGATGAGAGGCCTCTGTTGGTTTCAATAACAGAAACAACCATGGTTCCAGGTCCACCTGTCTCTTCAGGACCTCCTTAAGGAGACCACATATGCTAGTCCAAAACTGTGCAATTCTTGGGCAGGTCCACCACATATGTATAAAGGTTCCCTTAGTACCGCATTCCCTCCAGCATTCATCAGTGGATGCTATACCCATTCTGTGCAACTTCACTGGGGTGGTGTACCACCTCATCAATATTTGATATGATTGATCCTGTAAAGTTACACAGATGGAGCTCTTAGCAGCAGCCTCCCATATGTCTACCCAGTCCTCCCCTTCTAATGTTTGTGCTAAGTCGGCCTCGCACTGGTCAGTATTTCTGAGGGTGCGGTCGTCTCCATCTGGGGCACCAAGCTGAGTATACATTGCAGAGATAAGTCCTTTTTACGCTGTTTCTGTGATGCAGTATTGCTCAAAGAACGTAATTTTGGTCTTTGCGGCTGACATGACTTGTTGGTCCCTGGCAAGCCCCTTAGTTGGATATAGTAGAAGTAATCCCTAGAGTTCAGAGCCGCCATCATCTTTAATTTGTCAAATGGCCTAAATGTGTTGTTGTCAGTGTACATTTGATAGTAATGTTGTATTCCCGTGGTCTCTATTCACTTAAAATCTTTGGCGCTCATCCCGGGTTCAAATGATTTATTTCTGAGATATGGGGTCAAGATGTATGTAGTGTGTTTCAGTGAGTACTTACTTGTCATGAGGTCCCATATTCTAATGGAATTAAGGATAGCTGGGCATGTCGCATGAAGGGAAGGTCGGTCGTAGTTACGGGAGGGATTCTAAATCCACCCATCAGTGTGTATCTGGTGGTGAGTGCCATATTACTATCTGGGGTGGTTGAGCTGCTAGGTAGTATAAATACAGGTGTGGGAGGCCCAGACCCCCTACTGTTTTTGGTCTGTATAAAGTATTTCTACTTATCCTGTGCTGCTTTCAGCCCCATATAAAATTTCCAATCATCCTTTGCTAATGACTCAGATCCCTCCTGGTGACTTTAATGGGTGGCGCCTGGAATAGGAAGAGCAGTCGTGGTAGCATGTTCATTTTGATGGCATAAAGCCTCTCTATCCACTCCTATGTATTTGTTTGAGTGGGTAGTCAACTTTGTCCCGTGTCTGGTTCCTAGCCACTCTGCACCCCCCCACCAGCATCCCCAGAGGCATTGCCACTGACTTGTCTAGGTAAATTTTATAACCTGATACTTTTGCACAGGTATCCAATAGGTGCAGTAGGTGGGGGAGAGGGGATTCTGGTTCCCGTAGTGTCAATAGGACATCATCTGCATATACAGCCACTTTGAATTCTGCATCTTCCACTTTAATGCAGAAGGGGGGGCAGAGGGCACCCTTGTCTTGTTCCATTGCTGAGTTTAAATGGGGCTGAAATGAGCCCAGGATGTAGGTTTGTGCTCTGGGGTCTGAGTAGAGAGCCTGCATGGCTGTGATGAATGCCTTTGGCATCCCCATATGTTGTAGGAGGGCAAAAAGATAGTGACATTGTCCAGAGAAAGGTAAAGAGAAGGTGTCTGCATTCTCCTCACCCACCATATAAGGTCGCTGCTCCGTCTCGTGTTTTCATATAACTGTCTGGGTACGAATCCCACTTGATCAGCCCACTTGATCAGGGTGTATCAATCCAGCTAGGAGGGGTTCAGTCTGGATGCTAGGATTTTTGAAAAGACCTTTACATCACTGACACATGATTTAAAAAGAGAAATAATCTTTAAATAAGTAAATTACATGTGACATTCAAAGGAGCAAAGCACATTGGGTATCTCCTGGGCCCTACTGTGCTATTTAATACATGACCCAGGAGACTGGGCATCTCGTGGGCCGTTCTTGAGCATGAACTCCTGTACTGTCTGCTGTTTTAAAGAATTATATAATAAAAAAGCAGGCAAGCCAAACAGTTTATCTAACAGTGCTCCGAGTAAGTGGGCATGTAGTACCAGAAAATAAAGTTTCAAATGAATTTAAAGTAGATGATGCTGCTTTAGGCAAAACATAAGAAGATACTGTTTTGAAAGTGATACACAACAAGTCAGCATATAGTAAAAATTATCATGAATTTTGTTAAGGAATTATCTGTGTTTGGATTTTGTGTTTACTTTGCCTTTAGGCACAGGTTCATTAAAATGAATAATTCCATAGAAATATAGATAAAAAGTCAGATTCCTGTGAGGAATATAAAAGTTATGGGTCAGTAAGGATGTGTTCTTTCACTTACGTGCTGTTTCTTTATTGCAGTAGAATGGAAAAATGTATATGTTGCTTCATAAATAAAACTATAATTCCAAGCTCATACTGAGAAAAAATACAATAGCTGCAACTAGACTTGTGCATTTGGTTTCAACTAAATAGAAATTTGTCAAAATGTAAGCAGATCTGCAGTTTGACTGAATTTTGTATCTCTGTAGCTCCATACAAACATATTGTATGAACAAAATACTAGGGCGATGTATAAATATGCTTCAGGAGTTCCACTTGTGGTACCAGAAAAAGATTAATACAGGGAAAAAAGGAGGAGCAGAAAAAAAAAATAACAATTATCATTTTCTGTTTAAATCTAAGAAAATATAAAAAATTATTTACTGGCCATATAAGTTTACAATCTCACAGGTGTTGTTCTCTTTGACGTTAACCACCAGTCGCACCATCTGTTTTCCTGACCTTAGAAATGTTCCCAGAATAGAGAAAATTGACTGGAGAGCAGGTGAGTCAACGTCACTTACACACACTACCTGGAACCGCTCATACTACAACACAATCCTGCCTTCATAACTAGTGGGAGTTGTCCCTCTGCAGGGGGCTGGGGAGGCACAGACACACCTATGCCCTACCTACCTAATCACCTAAACACCTAGTGTGCCCTAACTTCTAGTGTGCCCACCATTCATGTCTTGTTGACTACCTAGAGTGCAGAATCCATCTGGAAAGGATCCGCTATCTTATAATATAATGAACATCCTGATTACTTCGATTATAATACCCATTCTTGAGTGTACCTATTTAAGGAAACCCAGAGTCACACCTGGAGGCAATACCATGTCTCATCTAATAAACAGTATTTTTATGTCATGTACCCCACCCCCTTTTTTCCATTCTGTATCCCCAAGTTATTCTTTATTAAAAAATAAAAGATTCTTCAAAGGAAAAAAAAAATTATGTGTGATAACTGGCACATCATACAGTGTGACAGACAAGCTGGTCACCTGTTTAGGAATCCCTCTATTTTTGCATACAAAAAATATCACACTATAAGTGACATGGTTGTCAAAGTAGACACTTCTAACAAAGACATAAAGTATCTGTTTCTGTCTAAACTTGTCCATGCCACATACCCATGCCTTAGCTGTAACCTTTGCAGCAGGGTGATTAAGGGCAACACATGCATACACCCCAGCAGTGGGGAAAAATTATGCTTAAAGGCTTCCAAATTTGCATATTTTGTGGTGTATCTCCTGAGGTGTCCATGCAGAACAAGGACCGAGTCTCCCAACACATAACATCTATACGGAACTCAGAGTCAGATTCTCCAGTAGATAGACACTAGAGAGAGTTACACCACAATGTTGCTCAGCTGAGATGTTAGGTCGGGAGGAGCTCTAGGGGAATAAGGGAAAGGATGCTGCTCCATAAGGAAGTACATTGGATGTACTGGTTAAACATGGTGTCAACTCATGGTTTCAGTTATAAATTTGAGTGCCACTAGTTCATTTAGGTACTTTTACCTGTGCCCACTGCATGGTGAGTCTTTATAGTTTTATTCTCATCTGCATAGGTAGTTCTATATATATTCACTATACCGTTTCCTTTCCATGAGACACAGTCTCTTCTTTTTCTTGGATAAATATTAGCTGCATTATTAACATGTATATTTTCACCTCATTTGTATATCCTAGATTTACTTTATCTCAGCACATTGTGGACTTCTGATTACCCATTTAGCAGTCCCTTCCCCCTTCATTTCTTCTGGGTTATTTCATTTTTTATAAAAAATTATTTTGTTACTTTTTATGTTCATCTTTGAATACTTTTGTATATTGAACTTCCTGTGAGACTTATTATAGTCTGTCCTTGTAGGATATACTTATCGGTTTATGTGCTTACTGTTTCTTTACATTTTTGACACTGAGCTTTGCTTAATATGATAAGATTTGCCAAGTCTCAGCACTACATACTGATACATTACTTGTTCCTTAGCAATGGAACATTGATGACATCAGAAGCAATAATGATGCACTGTGTGACTGCACCAGACTCGTCGAGGATCTGGGAAAATGGTTTGGAACTCTGATAGCACCTGGCAACTCCTCTTCAGTGGGTATAATTCTGGATTATTTGGTTTCACGTCTGTTTGTGTATTTATATGGGTGAGTGTGCTCACTCTTATTAAATACTTTTTTGCTTTATTGAAGGGGCAACTAGAAACATCTGTTTCTCCCTGGTCCTTCAAATAAAATTGTATATAACACTGTTTGTGCATATTAACATTTTAGTAGCACTGCCTTAATTTTTTAACTATTTGATAATAATTTAAACAAATAAATAAACAAACATGTGTATGTGTGTGTGTAAACAATAAGTGTAGGGCACTCAATTAAGTCGCCAAAGCTTCAACACACAGCAGTAAGATAAACGGGTGCTTTATTTAGCCATCAAATATGTGTTGACTGCATTTCAGCAAACCAAGTGTCCTTATCAAGTCATACAACATGTGAATTATATATGATAATCATAATTATATTGATATGCATACAATTGATAATCCAGTTACTAATGCGGTATGGATCACTGAGACCCCTATCAGATAGGTAGTGCAGGGAGGAGGTGAGGTGATGTGTGTGTATGTGTGTGTGGCAGTGAATGTGATTAAACATTAAACATCGTGCTGTGAAGAATCTCACACATCACAAGTATCTGCCAATGCCCCTAAATCCTCAAAGAAAATCAGACAAAACTCTTGCCACATACATATATCAACAGGACATTGGAGGTATGTATAAAACCATTTTTTTGTGCATATACCAATTTAACATTGTAATGAAGATTTTAAAAAATCATGAACATAACACATTAAAAATCTAAACATGCGGAATGAATCTTCTCCAATCCAATTTAAATCCAATGTAAAGTAAACATTCACCCGTCCACAAGCTTATTCACATATAATCAGAGGTGGGCACTTTTGTGGAATTGAATGTGGAATGGTTACCTAGTTATTAATGAGAAAGATGCTCCCACCTCATTACCTTCTTTTCCTTCCCTTTACCAGTAGCAATAAGAAAAATATATATTAAAAAAGGCACACAACAGTACCAAGTAAGCTGCTCCAGTTAGCCCATGTGCCTGTACAGAAAGGGCTGCTCTGCCCCTACTGGCAAATTAGGCTAAGCAACCAGTGTGTACTTTGGTCTTTGCTATGTGTGTGTATATTTATATTTACATTTATATATATACATTTAACAGTCGACATAAAGAAGACTATTTGCTAAGGACGCTACACATTTTTTAAAGGTAATTAAGCTGAACATGTTTTGGTGCATAATTTCCTTTTACACAAAAACAATGCTGATGTTTGAGATTGAGGAGCAACTAACTTGGATTTAATGATTAGGTCCTAATGTAGTGTAGACCACATGGGCATAACAATTTGCTTTTGTTTGATCAGTCATGACCTACTCTTATCATCAAAACAACAGTATAATTTCTCTAATGTCTTATGTGTTCAAGAACACAGAAAATAAGTTCCAACTGACAGAACCCATTTCCTTGAATTCTTTCTTAGCTATACATTTAGTTCACATCTGTGAAAAAGTCAAATTTGAGACCAGAGAACTTTTTTTTTTCTTTTTGAACTCCCAGGGCAATTTGTATATGGTGTATACCTAATTACACACTAGGGATTAGTTCTGACCACCGGGCCTTGCAAAGTCAGTGCATGCATTAATTTAGTTTTAACAGTGCTTGATCAGGTTTCATTTCATTCATTATTACCATGATTATTTTTGTAACTTTATTTTAAATATCTTTCTGTTTTCAAGATTTGCCACTAGGCACAGCTATAATAATGTTACCTGAATTCCTTGACCAGATTGTTGTTTTTAATATAATGATTCTGCATATAGTTCTAAATTGTATGCATGTAAGATTATTGAAATATAAAAAACATGTTAATCTAAACAATGTGTGTTTTTTCTGTTACTAAAATTTGGCAATTTAATTTTCAAATTGCATTTTTTTTCCTTCTGAGGTTACTGATGCAAAATGATTTGTAAAAGTTTGATTATTCAAGTCAAATTAAGTATTTTAGAGCAGTGATCCTAACCTGTGGAGTGCAATCAACAAGCAGGGCACAGCTTAGTACTTAATGCAACACTACAGAGTTAGGAATACAAATGTGTATTACTAACGCTATAGTACCACGGTGGCTGTTTAGGTTCCCACCCCAACCCCCCCTCCCCCCTGTAGAGTCTCCGTGTTGCACTCTCGCAAGATTGATGATCTCAACCAATACAATGCTGTCTCTCAGGAGAGCATTGGGAGACTAGTGCGCATGAGTGGAAAAAATCAGATTGGTCTCTCTGTAAATAGCAGAGTTTTACTAGTGGCTGAGTGACATCACGTTCAGGATGAAAATGAGTGGACATGGCAACCAGACTACCTCATTGATATGATGTGGTCTGGGCACCTATAGTGTCTCTTTAGAGAACTTCATAGAGAATAAACAAACAAACAAAAAAATACCATTCTCTATGATATTCACCATTTAGGGGTTACCCCCCCCTTTTTTTGTACCATCTACCTTGTGATATCTAAATTTTGGCCCTAGGTTAAAAAATGTTTTATTTTCTTTATATAATAACTCTTTAGAGAACTGTTTTATAGCGTGAGATATAAAAATATTGCCCATGATTGGCCTGTAATGAAAGACGGTATAAGGACTGAGCTGGCTTTGTATGCACCAGTGTAGAGACTGCTTTCTTGCTCCATGTGCTCTCCTACTTGATGTATTAAGTCAGTGAGATGCAACAAACTGATATTACATCCTCCTATTGCACTAACTGAATACAGGTCTGGGAGTGTAACTGGAGCAGGAGAGCTGTTTCTGCACTAAAATGGGGGACATGAAGAAGAACTGTATAGTATTAGAACAAAGAAAAAGAAGATAGATAAAATGAGATAGCTGGAGAAAAATAAGAGCGAGAAAGAAAATTGAATAGCATACAGAGCAACAAGAAGGTGAAATCAAGGGAGATATAAGAACAGGAAAATAGTTATTCCGATGTAAAAAGAAGGACAACTTTCATAGTACGGAGGGCAATGTGAATAAGAAAGACAGTAGAATGCTCTCTCCGGCTGTTCCGACCTCCTATAACCTCCGATCTAGTACAAGCACGATATTTAGCACACCGCAATACAAAAATAAAGTGGCTTTATCCTCATTTTCCTACAGAGCACTGCAATTATGGAATAACCTCAGAGACACAGTCAAATCTTCATCTTCAGAATGCTCCTGTCATGGTTGAATATATTTATTACCTGTTATGTATTAAATTTATATATGTGTGAATGTATATATTTATATTTTTGTATATTGCATTTTTGTAATATTGTATCCTATTGTAACAATGCAATGTTTTGTGGACAAAGACCAAGGACATACCGTATATACTCGAGTATAAGCCGAGTTTTTCAGCACATTTTTTGTGCTGAAAAACCTTAACTCGGCTTATACTCGAGTCAGTCTGTATTATGGCAATTTACAAGCATACACTTATACACGCATACATTGCCATAATACAGACCAGGACCGCCGGGCTCATTACAAGCCCGGTGGTCCTGTTGGGGGCTGAGAGTGAGCTGTTACTTACCTTCCTGCAGCTCCTGTCAGCTCCCTTCTCCTCCGTGCAGCTCCCCGGTCAGCTCCGTTCTGCTCCCAGTGTAAATCTTGCGAGAACCACTTTTAAAAAATAATGCAAATATTAAAATAATAATAATATTATAATAAAATAATATTATTATTTTAATATTATATTATTTTAATAATATTATTTTATTATTATATTATTATTTTAATATTTGCATTATTATTTTTTAAATGTTTTTTTGTCCCCCCTCCCTGCTTGTTGCCTGGCCAGGGAGGGGGGACAAAAACATTTTTTTAAAAATAGTGAAAATATTAAAATAATAATAATAAAATAATATTATTATTTTAATATTATATTATTTTAATAATATTATTTTATTATTATATTATTATTATTTTAATATTTGTATTATTTTTTTAAAAAAAATAATCTTTGTCCCCCCCTCCCTGACCAGGCAACAAGCAAGGAGGGGGTACAAAAAACATTCTTTTAAAAATAATGCAAATATTAAAATAATAATAATATTATTAAAATAATATAATATTAAAATAATAATAATATAATAATAAAATAATAATATTAAAATAATATAATATTAAAATAAAAAAATAAAAATAAAAATGCCCTCCCCTCATCCAGTGTACACACACTGCACAAACACACACACTGCATTATATACACACACACAACACACAAACACACACACACTGCATTCATTATATATATACACACACAAACACATACTCTGCATTCATTATATACACACACAAGCACACACTCTGCATTCATTCTATACACACTCTGTAAATAAATATTAAATTAATGTAATTTTATTGGGATCTAATTTTATTTAGAAATTTACCAGTAGCTGCTGCATTTCCCACCCTAGGCTTATACTCGAGTCAATAAGTTTTCCCAGCTTTGTGTGGTAAAATTAGGGGCCTCGGCTTATATTCGGGTCGGCTTATACTCGAGTATATACGGTACTTGAAAACGAGAGAAATCTCAATGTATCCATTCTGGTAAAATATTTTATAAATAAATAAATAGGATACCAGGAAGAGCAATGGTAGTAAACAAAAGTATTAGATGGGGAAAACATTCAAATTGATAAAGAAGTTGTCAACAATAGAGATGGTCTGTAATGGGAGAGGGATAGGGAAAATTGACACAAAAAAGGAATGTGTGGAAAAGCAAGCTACAGCCTGAGTGCAAATTCATATTATTATGAGTAAATACACACACTTAGCGTAAAACAGAGAATGCCAAACTTTAGCCACATGGGATCTATGTTTTTGAAGGCCGGCTAACATGATCTACCACCATATAAGTACTGCATTAATGAACCCATTCCAGATGCTGGGATAAAGGCTGTGTTATTTATACTCAGGGTGATTTACTAAAGTGAGAATTCGAACTGAATTACATATATACAGCCAAAGTAGCCAAACTGGGAATTTTTCTGTTTCACCTATTTTGACCTTAAATTTGAAATTATCTCTTTAGTAAAGAGCCCTGACTGTTTGTGGCTTCAGAATGTTAATATGGGTTTGTATTCCGATTTTGAGTCATACAGATACAATCATATCCACATAGACATCTAGGCACAAATATATGCAGGAACATAATCAATCATAGACATACAGACATACTGGAATTTACTATTAAGAAAACCATCACTTTTAAGATTCCTTTGCTAAAGGATTCAATCAAAATAATAATGGTATTTTCCTGGCAATTTTCAAAACACATTGATAAATACCCCCTAGTAATTGGCATGGGGGAATATGGATCAGAGTGATAAGAGGGAGTCTAAGTCACTGCTATATCATCCTAGAATTTTTTTCTACTTTTTAGTTTTGGATTCAATAAAATAAAACTTTTTTTATCATGAGAGTGTCTGTATCTTTTTGCATTGTGGATTTAATGAATTACACCGGCCACAGAGATCTCAGCTGATCCCACATTTTTATGGACTTTGAATGCTTATATTCGAACTAGGAGTGTATTCATAAAGATATACAGATGGCCAAAAGAGTCTGGGGCTCCTGGTCCATAAGCAAGAGTCCAAAGTCCACTCAGTCACTGCTACTGATCTGAGATTGACTGATAGATTGTAATTGACCATTTTAACACCCCAGGATTAAAGAGACTCTCCAATAACCATAATAATTAGGGATGTGCATGGGCAAAACATTTGGTTCGGCACTTTCGAAATTCGGGACTTCGACAATTCGGCACTTCCGCACAGTTCGGCACTTCCGAAATTTGGGACTTCGGCAATTTGGGACTTTGGCACCTCGGGAGTTAGGACATTCATAAGCATACCTCTCTTGCCACTACAACCACTTGCCCCTAAGCCTACCCTAACCCTAATCCCCAACCCTAACCCCTAACCACCACAACCACTTACACATCTAAGGTTAGGGTTAGGTGCCCGGACTGTCACCACAACCACTTACACATCTATAGGGCTCACAGTGCCAGGAATTAGCTTATTGGTCTAGATTCCTGTCATCATTCACATAATTTTCCCTCCCTCTCTTGTTTTGCCACTTTCAGCAATCCAAAGCACTTCTGCACTTCCGAAATTCGGCCCTTTGGCAATTCGGCTCTTCGGCACTTTCGAAATGCGGCACTTCGGCAATTCGAATGTCTGAATTGCCGAAATTCATCCGAGTTTACATACGGAATGAAACAAATTGCACATGTCTAATAATAATTATTGTGTATTTTTGTGTTTATGGTGCTATCAATCTGTTCCTTCAATTTACTCTTTTAATTCCTAGTCATATTTTCAAATCCATTGCACCCGAATCCCACCTATTTCTCAGGCTTCTATTCATGGAGAGGCTGAGACTGGAGCAAGGAGGGGATAGATTTTGATTGATTGATTAGATTGAAATATTGAAAATCCTCTATAACGTATGTTTACCATTTTTCTTTTAAAGTTATATTAAATCATTTGCAAATTACAACATAATCAAGTTTATACAAGCCAAAGCCAAACCAAACATTGCAAATGAAGAGGAGAAATAGAGACATTATTTAATTTTGATTCTTCTCTGCTTTGCTTTCTTCATGCTGACTGCCAGGTGCAACGGGCTGCGCTTATTAAAATGTTTAAAAGGGGGTTAAGAAGTAGACAACTAGAGGAAGATTTAAAGGAGCACTACACTGACACCTAGTAAAAATATTAAAAAATCACTGTTAAGTAGATATATCCCCAATGTATACAATATCAATCCCCAATTGCTCCAATATGTTTGTGGATTTTTATATTATACTTTATTTTTACATCTCATATGTACATATTTGTTTAATATAGGTTAAATAAACAAAACTTTAAAAATGCTGGCAAGTGACAGCATTTTTAAGTTTCTTCTTTAGTTGCTGATCCTGTAAGTTATTTATACTACAACATATATTTATACATTTTCTTATTGAAAAAATATTATCATTGGTATTCTGTTTTCCTAACAGTTACATGGCTATTCACTAAAATGAAAATTCAACAAGAATTTCTAATATCAAGGGTTGTTCCAACCAAATAAAAACACCAATTTTGTTTAGAGTAAACCTTATTGTTTTTGGCTCTTTCCCAACCAAAATGGGAAAATGAGAGCTAATACTTTCTGCTATCCCAGCAGCCTAATCTTCCTCTGGTGACATGACTCCCACTAGCTGGAGCAGGAGCAGGAGGAATATCCGAAAGGATAGGCTGAAAGGAGGACTTGGGTGGCACGGAGGGGAAAGCCATGCTTCCATGGTCGAGTGTCACCAGCATGTTATGTGTGTTGACAACAGACCTCAACTATGCACAGTATTGACATTAGCCAGCCCGGAACTCTTGTTTCAGGATGGCTAATGAAGTCCCAGAGACAGTGCCAGAGGAGGAGTTACACATCTGCCAAAATATGCAGTGTTTCATAGGAAAATGCTGCACATATAGACTCCAAGCACCATAACCACTTCAAATCAGTATCACTACCAAAGTAGTGAACTGGAAGAATAGCCGACTTGTTTACAAATTCAACTCTATTCTTACCTTGAATTTGAAACTCACTTTCAATTCTCACTTTTGTGAATAACCCCGTTTGTGGACAAAATTAGTTTTATTTACTTTTTATTTATCTCCTTATATGTCTATCAACTAAAACACATAGGTATGCAAGCAGGGCCGCCATCAGAAACACAGTTCAAGGTCTGGGCCCCCTGAAGGTCCGCCTCTAAGCCCAACCTTAAGGGCCTACTTCCAAATCCCACCTCAGGACCTGCTTCTAAATCTGCCCATATAAAAGCAGTGTTTGTGGAATGCATACAAGGAGTGTGTTTTGTGGATGCAGTGTATGTTTGTGTATTGGCTGAAGTGTGTGTAAAGTGGATGCACTGTGTGTATATATTGTGTGTGTATACATAGATACATACACACAAATTGTATGGAGTATGTGTGAATGTTGGTGTTTGAAAGCAGGTGTGCATTTGTGTGTAGTGTTTGCACTTCCACACACACTGATACACAGACACATACACTGACATACATGGAAATACACAGACACACATATATCCACACTGACACAAACAGATTCACAGACTGACACAGAATACACACACAGACACATATACACACACTCACACAAAAGGACACAGATACACACAGACATTCCTGGCACACAGATACACACAGACATTCCTGGCACACAGATAAATACAGACATTCCAGACACACACAATGACACACATACATATTAACAGGCACACATACTGAAACAGACATACACACATACAGACACATACTGATATACAGACACACACAAATGCATAGGGACATACATACACACACATACATACATACATACAGCCACACACATACAGACACAAATACATACATACATACTGACACACACATACATACTGACACATACATACATTCATACACATACAAGCATACTGACACATACATACATACAGACATACGGACACATACATACATTCATACAGACAGACATACAATCATACTGACAGATACATAGAGGCATACATACATACTGACATAGATACACATACATACTGACACATACCATCATACAGACACACACACACACATACAAGTATACTGACATGCATACACACAGTAAGCTGGGAGGAAGTAAGGATGTCATTTCTTCCCAGCAGTACTTGCGGCTGCAATTTTTTGAAAGGGGCCCAGGCGCTATTATACGGCCGCTGCGCTGACTAGGCCCCTGAAGATAAATGCCCATCGGGTTGCCCTAAGTGCGTGGGCCACCAGATGGGCACCATCGGGCCCCCCTGGACTGCCGGGCCCATGCAACTGTCATAGTTGTCACCCCCTGATGGCGGCCCTGTATGCAAGACATTTTTTTTCAACACAATTAGCAAAGATAAAATATTAGAATGCTCATTGCTTATCAGGCTCATTTATTTTTTGAATCAAGGCATAAAAAAGTAAAAGCAATTTTAAATTGAGCATTTATTCAATTATTACACCAGAATTTCAAGACAGACTGTATAGACAAATATTTTGTCATATTTTGAAACTAAGAACATCTCTTAAATTAGAACACAACACAAACTAAGCAAACAATACGCAAGCCTGACACCTGTCTAGTTCTGAAATGTTTCATTAATATAATTGTTTAGCATTCTTAAACAAAACATAGACAAGATGAAATGAAAAGATAAAAGCAACAAGATTTAATCTTTGTAGCAAGCGCATATGTCACATTTTTGAATTTTAATGAGTAAATGTCTATTTACTGCAACAAGATTATAATAATATAATATGAAAAGGAGTTAGAAATTAACACAAAAAAAATAAAGAAAATAAAGATAGTCAATATGGTCATGAAAAAAAAAGACAATGTGCAGCATAGATCATCGATTTATTATTTATTTAAGTGTTTCAAAGAGTTGCCTTGTTAGGCTTTATTATAATTTTTTTAACCGCTTTATGATATTTTAAACTAAACTAATATTTTTTGCCCACTTTATAATGGACAAACTATTTTTTCCAAATTGACAACTCATAAGGTAAGACAATGATTCATATCACGTTGTTTCAACAATATCAATAATCTATATTTGCAAGTCTGGCTTCTAGAGTCCAAGAAGGGTTAAGATTAAGATAAATTAGAGCCCTAGGCAGGTTACTAGTTTGGATCCCCCTTAATTTTTTACATTAGTGATGGTTAATGAGGCCAAGCAAAATTCATGGCTTCAGGGCCACTGTTCAACCTGTGGGCCCTAGGAATCCACCTACGGTCATTTTATTATTATTCCTACTCTTTCCAGTTGTCTCCTGGTTAAGCTGTTACTCTGGTGACCACTGCTTTTTTTCAATTTATTTGTTTTATTTTGATTTTTTTGCAAACTGGTAGCTGAGTGCTATCAATAAACATAAATGGTACTGATTCAGTATTCATTTAAATGTTTGACATTTGTTTTTCACTTGACAAAAAATCAGAATGAAGATGGTTGTAAGCGTTTGTTGAAGGTGGAGTATGATGATGATTTTTTTCAATAAGTCTAAAGCATTTTTTCTTTTTAACACTGGGATATAAATACATGCATACAATGTATACCACATTTTAATCAACATAAACCAGATTGGTTGAAAAGTCAGATTATTATGGATCTATTGCTTTGTGATCATGCACTATACACCCATTCATCAGACAATCAAACATTTCAGTAATTTCTTTACGACATAGTGAACTATGCTTTTGTCTAAAATCTTCCGTTTGAGGTCTCATTCCATGGTGAGAAAGTTACATCTGTAGTTTAGAATTGTAGTCGCAGTGCACCATTATATGGCTTTATCTTGGATCAATACATTAAATGTTTATTTAAGTCAAGTCAACATTCTATTGGCAAGAAACACCAAAGGCTATATAACTGCCAACTGACACTTGTCTATCTGGCTCTCTTTTTTTTTATGTCTATTCATCTCTCAACTGAGGTAACCTAGATCCCTTGCTTATCTTCATTGTGATCCTTAAGAAGAATAACTTCACACGCTGCAAAATTGAACCAAACCACAATGGTGTATAATTTGTTTTTCCTTTCACAGTGTAATTCATTGACTTCCCTTAGTGTAAAATCAATCTGTTCTGTTTATATGGCATAAACAACAAGCAGTTTCACAGGAATGAGGCAAACCATATGTGGAGGTGTTTAAAAAGGCACAACAGGGAATACATGAAGCAAAGTAGCATCTGCACCTTCAGTATTTCCAATGTCAAATCACAGGTGTGTTGTAAAAAAAAGTTTATGGTTTTTATTGAAGAACAACAATACAAATGTGCGTTTTACTGATATTAACCCTTGTTGACTTCACCACGAAGAAAAATCTACATTGGGAAATAAACTGATCTTCCTATGGCTATATGTGTATCAATGCTATTTGATACTTTGATCATTGAAATTATGATTAAACTCAGCCTTAACGGATTATACTAACATATTGTAACTGGCACAACCTCGCTGTATTTTCTATCATAATTCTATAGCCCTGTTTGTCAGAATGAAATGTTATAGTATGTGTATAATGGAGACAACTTGTATTGTTATCTCTAAGATAGTGATAGCTAACCTTTGTCGCCCCAGCTGTTTTGCACCACAATGTTCAGTCTTTTCAATCTGCTGAGAGAGCATATCAAACGAACGAGAATCTGTGAAATGTGTCTTGGGAGTTCTTTGTGTAACATGTGAGACATAAATTAGTTGTATTGGGAAGAATTGTGACAGTATACCATTTTTACTATATGTGATATCAAGAAATTATGAATAGCAACATATCAACACGTGGTGGATGTTGTTATGGTTGTTACGTTAGAATGGTTATACATTAATACAGAGAAACATGGCTTTTGTAGGCACACAAGCATGTATTGGCAAATCTTTCCTGCTGTTATTTATGTACGCAAAACAATAGTTTTAACCTTGACGTTTACTGTTCAGGATAGCAATATGTCTATCCTAAGTTTTATTGAACCGTTCTACTTGACAGCCTTGCTGGGTTCAGGCTATGCATTTACAACTCTTTTTTGAAAATGTAACATTTTAAGAAATGCTTTATGTCTGGGTCTGGAATGTGTAGGTTTTAATGAAGTCTATATTTACCCATAATTCACCCAAATTTAATAGTCATCAATTTCTCAATGATGTTTATTATTAGGCACTCATTATACCATCAAGGTCAGTGGTTCTCAAACCAGTCTTCAAGACCCACCAAAAGCCCAGGTTTTGTTAGCATCCCCATTGGAATAAAACATGGAAATACATAAACCCTGGACTGTTGGTGGGCCATGAGGACTGGTTTGAGAACCACTGATCTAGGTGACACTTATATAAAGTCTAGTTATCTCTGTAAAGATAAGGACACAAGAAATGGACACAGTATTCAAGGTGACGTGCTTTGTGAATACCTGATACCCTCTCCCTTTCATAATGTGTGTATTTTACAAACTTTCACTTCCATAATAATAATGATATTGTTGGCTAATCATGGCCAGGATAAACAAACAGTGATCAATGAAGGAATTTATACATGCAATAAAATTGGTGGTAGATATGAGCAATTTTATAGTGCATTGATATGCTAGTTAAATACTATACTGATATACAAAATTAAAATATAACAAACACTAAAAAAGGTAGAGAAAGAAAACACAATGAAAATTGTATAGATTTTAATAAATAGAAAATACTGTAAATTAGTTTTCTTTTACTTTGTAAAACTGATCTAATAAAGATATTATATTTTCACTGATCAGAGCTTTGGAAATAGCAACAACAACATTTATGCAAGGAAGCAAATGCAATCTTGCAGAATTAAAGAGCCTTAGAATTATTTGTGCTGTGCAAATGTGCTGGGAAGGAATTGCGTTAGGAAATGAGGCAATCATCCAGAACTCTTCATTTCTTCACTTACTTAATTAGAAAATGAGTTCAGTCTAAGGAAGGGGAAAGATTAGTGTTGTATAGGGAAATTGCTAAACGTATTTTCAATGAGAATGGGCTTTGGATGAATATATGTATATTTATTTTTGCTAAATTCTCCACTGAATGGCATTACATTGTGAACATGATACACATTAGCAAGGGAAAGAGAAAACCAAAGATAAACTAAAGAACAGGACAGGTTTTTTATTTTATTTTTGTTTTGTTTTTAAAGCTTCATTACAAATTTTAGCATAGAAAAATGTTTCCCACATAAATAAACTATGTACTATACTTTACTTCAAGACTTTACTATGATAAAATAGTTACTATCTAATCGTAGTTTGCCATATAAGACTAGGAAAAAGGAGCAGTTACTGAAAGTACAGTACAACGTCAAGGTAGTTAGCATCTTACATATTAATTAAGGGATATATTTATCTGACCATTAAAGGAAAGTAACTTGGGGGTGGGGGGAGGGAATGAGATATTTTTAGATCAGTACAAGATGGAAGCTTAAATTCTAAGTCACAAAAAAACAAGAAATAAATGACAGATACTCACAAAAGAACTTGCACTAATCCACAGTGCAAGCACATCCCACACATGTAATATATGCCTAAGAAGAAACTTTAGGCACCTACTGTGTTCACATAAAAGTCATTTATTGGACCACCATGTGCACAGCAACGTTTCGACATCCACTGAGGTCTTTGAAAAGCTAAACTTACAAAGTCAAAATGATTAGCTATTGAGTCATTCTCCTGATATGTTTTGTTTACTGTTGCCTAGCAACATGGCATGTTGGAAAATCCAGCAAGATGGCGGCCGGCCCTGGAAGAATCCTACTCAGCACTGATTACAGAGGGGGGTGACTGTGGATGTTTGTTTATTGTATTTTCTGTATTTAAAAGGTGAGTGTATCATATGGGTTTGAGGGATATGGAGCATTGAAAAAGGGTTGTACCCGAAACGTTTGTTTATCATTCTGTCCTCCAATAAATTTTGGTAGCCCTCTGTGCACATAGCAACATTTTGCGCAGCCTCTATTTGTTTGATTTGTACTGAGTAATTCTCCAGGAGAGACAACATAAAAACATTATCATATAAAAATAAGACAATGCTAAGGTGTCTGTCTGTAAAGACAAACTGGTAAGGGTATTAAATGTTTAGTGGTCAAAAACCTACAATTAATCAAAATGAGTAGGGATCACATGATCATCTACTAAAAGGGAGGCAGAGAAATTGAGAATTGCCTCCTGAGTAACTTCTAAGTTTTTTAAGTTAGATGTTGGGGATTTATTGAATTTTTTTTTTTAGTCAAATGTTTGAATTACAAATAAAATTAATTCAGATTTATATGTTTCTGATCTACTTTATTACACAATTATTGAATATCATCTATGTTACATTACTGTTAGAAATATTTTTTTTTGTATTATCAATCTACCATTTCTTTGACTAATAAAATAAAAGCCTATGATTATGTTCTTTTAGTAATGGTGATGTACAGGAGTTCAATTTGCCACTCGTACAATTTGTAGATTTGAATCTGCAATTCTATTTTACTTATAGAATATAAAAAAAGTCTTTCATCTATAAAAATAACTGCACTATGCTGTAATTTTCCTCATGTTAAAAAAACATATATAATCTTTAAATAAATACATTGTGCATCTGCTGGTAGGCACGTGCATTTGTGCATGTACAATTCACCTTACAACGTGCAGAAATATACATGTAACAAGGCGTATGCACATACACTGTGAGGTAGGAGAAGATAATAAAGAAATACAAGTAGCACTTTAATAGGGAATGTTTCACTAGCATAGGATATTTTAATACTACTTTATGTCAGTTAAAGGAACACTTCAGTAATCATTACCACTACAGAACAGTGTGTCCAGAAGTGCAACCCAGTCACCTTAACCACTACAGTGTGATATAGTGGTTAGATTGCTTGGAGTGTTCCACTACAGTCATTAAACTAGGAAAAAAAATGCCACTCACCATACAGAGAATCTGTGCTTTTCTAATTCATCAAGGTATGATGTACTTGTTGAACAGACCTCCACTGGTTTCTGAATATTGGTTTCCCGTTTCTGAGTCCACTGAAAAATCCTCTCCGATGTATCATTTTCACTTCTCTGGAATGTGCGCTATTAAAAAAACATTGAAAAGCACCTGTAGCTCATATGAACCATGTTTTAATGTGTTGCACCATTTTCTTTTATATTTATATTACACATTTAGCACTTGAAATCAGAAATCAGATCAGATAAGGCAAAACCAAGGCAAACATTGCAAATGAAGAGGAGAAAAGTGAACATTGTTCTCCTCTCTGTATGCTTTCCCTATACCGATTGCCAGGTGCAGAGGACAAAGTTTATGACAATGGAGGACAGGGAGCTAAAATGGTGGAGCCTATTTGAAGGATAAATAGGTGCAAATGCTTTATTTCATTTTATTTTCACAATTTAACATTAAGAAATAAGTACATTTAATTTAAAAAAAAGCCTGTCAGTGACAGTGGCCCTTTAACCATTTTACAGTTATGGACATATAACTTATACACATGCCCACGTAATGAATAACCAATATGTGAAGATATTAACAAACATCTATAAAATATTATTGAGGAAAAAATATTGGGAGATACACAAATAAAAAAAAAGCAATTAGAAAAAAAAAAACACGTTAGTTTGTTGCATGTAATCTGTTGTGTATAACTTAATTAAATAATGTGGCCTGTTAATCAAATTGAACTGTATTAAGAGACAGATTTTCTCATAGAAAATAAATTAGTAAGCATAGCACAGCAATAGCAGGTTAAGTTTCATTCTGATTACGCTTATACAACATTAATGACTAGATCAATTAATAGTTTTTAAGTATGCATCTTGGTTATATTATTTATGACACATTTGGAGAATTACCGAAACCTTTCTAGGAAAATTTGCATTAAGTGCTGCAGTGTGTTTAAAATTTAAAAGAATTTGGTGGTCCCGCTCATTATTCTCAAATTTCTGAGGTCTTAGAAAATATAAATAAACGTGTGTGGCAGTCTTGTGTATGTCAGAATATGTCAATAGAAATGACCAAAATGAAGTTTGGGAAGAAAAGCAGTAAAACACTGAAAAAAAGTATATAGGTATTAACAGATGAGTGCCACCTTTGCATTTGATATTAGTAGTAATTGATTTACTAAATAGTAACATGTAAATAAATGTTGACATAAACAGGACTTCTGTTCCGTCATCTGGCTTGTTCCCTCGTGTCCCACTTCTGCAGACAGCAGATAATATTCCACAACACACGCAGCGTACACGCATCAAACAATTTAGATTGTGAGCTTGTTTGGGTAGGGTCATCTTCACCTACTGTTCCTGTATGTCATACATGTTTTGTTAGCATTATATGTTTGCCTTGCTTCATATTGCACAGCGCTATGAAATATGTCGGAGTTATAAAAATAATTGTATTTGTAATATGACAGCATTATAAAAGAAAATGAGACAGAGAGATAAGTAGGGACCGAAATGGTTTCTGTATTGGTCTTGTCAGTCTTTCTGTCCTGTCTATCTATATACCTAAAGTAAACCTTTTATTGCTTCTGTGATTGAAACATTTTCTCTATTTAACAGGATTTCCCGATTCTTTACAGTTTCTGAGTATTCTGAAGTTCCAGATTTTAAACCTCTTTAACTGGTGAATAGGTTATATTTCCAATATTTATAATACTACTTACATCATTATATCCTTAAAGAAGAGCTTGGCAATTCCATTTAACCATAGTATCATAGATCATAAAAATGAAAATTTTGTATTTAAAAAAAAAAAGTATTTTTTCTGACCTCTAAAACAAAACTGTGGCTTATAAATTTTAAAATGGATCTTTTGTTAGCTCCCTAAACAACACATATATTTGTAAACCCTTATTTTAAGCCATGTCATCCTTCCTTCGCCAAACTTTGCCCTATACTTTTCTGTGCAAAATTGTTTTGACTCAGTTGACCATTAATTCAAAACTACCCTGTCCTACCAGGAATAAATAAATAAATAATGTGAAATCAAAATGTTGAGAAAGTATTTTCAAACTCCCAAGCTATTTTGAATGGTATAAGTTATCAATTCATTTGTTATTGCACCTGAAAAGTAGTGAATAAACTACTAAATTGTGAAGTTAATTCTGAATCACAAAATTCAGGAATAATTTCCAGATGTGACCAGAAATGAAAATTTATTTACTAATTTAGATCTACATTCGGTAATAAACCACAAATGCGCCCATTAACTTCACAAACAATAAAGTCTGCTAAAACTAAATAAAAACCCAAGAATGTCATAATTTTTGATGGAATTTATATTTATGTAAAGATTTATCAAACACAGAATTGTATAATTATTTAGGAAGATATAATGTTTCTGAATTACGTTTATTCATTACGAGGAATAGTTGGTAATAGTATCACTGCAGTCTGCAGTACAGTTATTTCACTATAAATACTTATATGTTTAACATGTTCTAACAAACCTAAAAAACAAAAATTCAGATAATGGTATTGTTACACAAATGTGTATTCCTAACGCAAAAGCCCCTGCCAGGGTTCAAAAGGTTTCTCCCTCACTGCACTGGTCTTGGATTTTCCACTTTGACTCTTTGGCTGAGATCATCGAGATCTATGATCTCAGCTAATCCAATGCTTTCTCATAGGAAAACATTGGAAGGCTATGATGCATGCATGGCAAAACATCACACTGCGCCAATAATATGGTCTCTCTGAGATTTACTCCACTATTTCAATATGACAACTGCTAGAGGTGGGTTAACCCTGCAATAAATACATTGCTATTCATGCAGAATTGCAATGTTTTGGGCTGTAGGGTTAAATTATGATCCTACTATTTAGTTCACCAATTTGCCAATGTGAACTACTGTAATTGCTAATTTCCCAGGTGGCTATATTATAAAGGCAAATCTGTGGCTACGTCTCCCAGTGGCGGATCCAGGGAGGGCAACTGGACAATTGCCCTCCCCCACCCCTGAGACAATATGCCAAAAATGATTTTACTTGTAAGGGGCCTGAGCTCACTGGGTCTTTGCAGCGCTGTGCAGCAGGAAAGGGGGAAGGAGGCTTTCAGCCTTCTCATTTACATCTGCTCCGAGTCTTGGTGTTTCAGAGTGGTTATCACGTCAAGTTTTAATTCCACATGGTGCCGGGACTCACGGGAAGTGCCTTCACCCAGCGAAGCCGCAGAGGTGAAGGCTGAGAACCCTGCCATGGGACCACCAGGAAATACAATGCCACCAAACCACCAGGAAATATGCTGCTCCCCCTCCCTGGAAGCAGGTAAAAAAAACAGGGAGTGGGGGGAAACACTGAAAAAAAATAATAATATTGAAATAAAATATTTAAAAAAACAAAAAATATGCTCCCCAGACCCTGCAACTGTCAGCCCCAATCCTAGCCTACAAAGTCTCTCTCACACTACACACACTGCACCCCTCACAATTACACACACTGCACCCCTCACAATCACACACAGACACTGGCCCCTCAAAATCACACACTGCACCACTAACAATCACACACTGCACCCCTCACAATCACACACTGCACCCCTTACACCTTGCACCTCTCACACACACACACACACACGCACCATGCACCCTCACACACACATACTGCATCCCTCAAGCATACACACTGCAGGCCTCACTATACTACACCTCCTAACCCCCCACTACTGCCCATATCCCCTACTACAAGCCCTATACCAGAAGACACCAGGTAAGTTGTCAAACTGTTCTGAAACAGTTTGACTATTTACTCTGGGAGGGCACTATGGCATGTCTGGCACCACAAACCACTACAGAGGGCTGTAGTGGTTATTGTGCCTGTACTATTCCTTTAAATAATCTACCAGTGCCCCTCCCGAGATTAGGTTCTGGATCCGACCCTGATGTCACCTGATTCACCCAAAATGTGTCCAGGTCAGTTGAAATCGAGAATGGTTTCCAAAGTAACTGGCTTGGTATAATATGTATACAAGTTTATTAATATTGTAAGTGTAAGTAGTGTAAATTATTTGTGTACCTGATTTGCATTCATGTTGCTATGAAACGTTGGCCTTGCTACAATTCACAATCCTTTTTTACCACTAGATGAGTGCAAACTGACACATTAATACTTTTAAAGCAGTAGCTTATAATCCATAGATCAGGACCCAAGTTTGAGTCCCCAAGCCATTTATTAGGGTCCAGTGGTTGGAACAGACAAACAATATTGATTAGGCCCTAGACAAATGCCCGCAATAAATTGATTAATATAGCTATACTGCCTTCCAAGTAAAATGGAGTGCCCTCCGACACTATTCAGAGACACATGAAGGTAATTTGCAGAATACATTTAACTATGTATTATATTACAATTGACAAATGGGTAACTGAGCTAATGTCATGTACATTACTTGGATCCCTTTCTAAAAATGTTAAGAATCATTGTTATGGAGGAACAGATGGACTACAACACAAAAGACAAATACATGCACATTATTCAGTTTAATGACAAATACCCACAAAGCATTGAGTGTCTTAATTCTGAAACTCCTTTCTAAATACTACATTGTGTATTCTACATTTACTTTGAATTAATGGATTTAAAAAATATTTTCAGATACTGTTTACTGGAGCGAAATTTTAAAATGAAAGGAAAAAAAAAACAATGTCTCAGCAAGACAAAAAAAAAAAAATGAAACTTTTATCAATGGTAATGGTAGATCATTATTTATAGAAGTAAGGTCATCATTTTGTTTTTAAATAATTCGTTACACCTGTTATCAAAACAGGTTTAAGATGAGAACATAGCCAATAAAATGCAGGAACAAAGCAAAATCAGCAAAGAAAATAATTATCCAATTACCACTTCAAAGCCTGTCAGAAAGCATGGACTTTGATTAATTTAGCTGAAGTGTTCTGCAGTTACAGAAAAGGCGTGTTCGCAGCAATAAAAGGTTTGCCAGAATTGCTGATTTCACAAAATGTCAGTGCTTTGACTTGTCATGCACATCAAAACTACCTTTGAAGACTAAAGTACCGACTACCAGGAAATGCATGTTAGAAATTCTTGTTGTACAAAAGGAATTGTTTTGCACAGTGTGATGCATGAAGAATGTTATTTTTACCTTTTGATTAATATCAAATTCTTCTTTCAATGAAATTGATTGCTTATCCTGAAATGGCGCTACTTTGTTAGGAGGTATTCCTGTCAATGAAAAAATAACAATTAAAAAGTTAGAAAAATAAATAAATAAAATTTAACACACTATGTTGGCAAAAAGGCAAAATATATATTAAAAAAAATTAAACACGTAATAATAAATTCAAAATGGCAAATTGTTTACAGATTATTTAATAAGTTTACTCACATTTCTTTTTTTTATAATATTTAAATATTTGTATTTTTTTAGATGTAATATACTAGATACATTTAAGTTAGTAAACATATAAAATATATTTATAGTGTACACTTATTTATTCTCTGTTTTTGTTCACACAACCTATATACAGTAAAACACATAATATCGTGAATCTGGGACCTTTTGGTTTTAGGTTTATAGTTATCATGAAAATGATCAATTAATATATTTAAAAAAAAAAAGAAGTGCTTTTGGCCTCAATTTAATAGGCTTTCCAAACGATTCAAAACGGTTAGAAAACTACTTCAAATTATTTCTCTACAAAAAATCCCAAAGATTTTAATGGTGCCTTCTGTAGTTAAATCATTTGAAAAGTTTTATATAGAACTGAAATATTTGGAAACTTAATAAAGCTTGTTTGGTAATCTTTTGCCTTTTAAACATATAGTGAAATAGTGTAAAACACTAACAGTATGTATATGATGTGTGTGAATATTTAACAACATATACATGTTATGATAGAAACATTGAAATACATTAAGGGAATCAACAAAGTAAAGGTGGAGACCAGGGCCGCCATCAGGGGGTGACAACCCGGGGCCCGCACGGTGAGAGGGCCCATCGGGTGGCCCACGCACTTAGGGCCACTCGATGGGCCCTATATTTTCAGGGGCCCAGTCAGCGCTGTGGCCGTGTTATAGCGCAACTTTAAAAAAAAGTGCAGATTTACAGCTTCTGGCTTGAATACAGTAAGATTTTTACTATATTTATGGAGGCATGAGGGGCCAGGGGGGTCTAGATGGTCATGTTAACACTATAGGGTCAGAAATACATGTAGTTGCACTGGAGTCTAAGCATGCATGGGATAGGGATAAGGCTATCCTAGATATAAGATAAGGCCAGGGAATGAAAGAATTTAGAATATCGGGCAGACTAGATGGTCCAAATGGTTCTTATTTGCCGTCACATCTATGTTTCTATGTTTCTATATATAACTTCTAATTGTTTTATTTAGAGATGGTTTATATATTTCCCCTTTTAAAAATCTGTCATTCCAATCCCATTTGATTACGTCAGTCCACAGTCAGCTATTCACTAGTGCATGATTTAAAAAGTCACCTATTTCCTTTTGATTCACACTGGCTCACACTGCCAAGTCAAATCAAGTCAGGTAATAGTTCAAAGATAGCTGAACTGTTATACATGTTTAGCAAGATTAGCCATAAACAACTGATTCACTCTCAAAACAGGGTGGTTATTGAAGTCACTTGTTGGTTTGGTACTGCTAATGTCCCTTCTTCAAGATCCCAATAACATGAAGTGCTCAGTAGCTAAAGTACATTTTATGTTAATATGTGCCATGACCAAGAACCTGTATAAAAGAGAGGAAGCTACATGGCCCTGGTCCATGTGCATCCTCCTAACCGTGGGGATGCATATATATATTAATTAAGTGTTAGGATTTATAGAACCCCTTATTAATCCTGGTTGACTTCTACTTTGCTGCACCTTATAAGGTATGAACAAGAGGATGTTAATAATTAAGGAGCAATGCTTGACAGTCAACTAGCACCAGAGGGCTTCAATTGTCAGTACAGAAAGGTTTATCCTACATTTTAAAAGTCTTAAGAAATATCTCTTTACTTGCAGCTATGTGGACAGAGTAAGTAACGGAAAGCTTTAAGCTTCTGTCTTATTGGTCCATTAATAAAATGAGGAATTTGTACCTGAAAGTTTGGAATACAATTCAATATTTGCTTGCTATAATTATTTTAGTAAATTGTGTTATTTGTATTTTAATACAAGGATTATGCTAATCTTAATAGGAAATACATGTATTACAATCTACAAAGTTTATGATATGTCTAATATTATTTTTTTCCATTAAACAATATTTCTATGATTTGATTTTTAACTAGATGGCTGCTACTCCCAAACCTCACCCCTTTTCCAGTCATTACATTGACTTCCTGTACCCTTCAACCAGCTTACACTAACCTACAAAGCCCTCACTAACTCCACTCCTCACTTCATTTACTCTCCACTCAACAAATGTATCCTTTTTTGCCTGCCTTAGGTCCCTTGCTTCCAGAGTTCAGCTCACTCTCTCTCCTTCCACGATTCAGTTCTGCACACCACTTTTACTAACTGATTTTAACACAGGCATCTGATTCATCAATCTCTCCACCCTTCTGACATGCTGTTCTTCCACTTGAGTTCTTTTACCCCTTCCTCGTAGATTGTTATATCATTTGAGTAGGGCCTTCTTCACCTCTTGCCTCTGTTATAAGTTATATGTCAATTACTTGTCAACTATCACTATTATATTATTGTAGAGCACTGCAAAATATGTTGGAGCTACTACATATAAATACTACTAATAATAAATACAATAATAATGCTAATGACAACATATAATTTGTATTTGGGAATACTTTGGGGTTTGGTACCAGTAGGTTGGAACCATCAAACAGACTTATCGAAGACAAGTATTTAAAGATACTAACCCTGCTTTAACTCACACATAGTCATGTTTCTACTTTACTGGTGTAAAACAACATAACATGCTCTTATTGTTGTTTCAATTTCAAGAAATAATTACACTTTGTTCTTATTGCTAATATATAAATAAGGCAGAAAATGATCAGGCAAATGGGTTAATTACTAAACAGTGAGTTGTGGTGAGCTGATGAAAGACATGTCAATAAATCCCCAGTTCAGTAGAGTTGTACAATTTTCTCAACTGGTATTTTTCTCAAAGAAACACTATTTATACTTTCTTTACTAGACTCATCATTAGCTTACTACAATTTGCTAAGGCAGTTTTAAAGATCTATTACTAATTCAACATGTAGTCTACAGCTGCTGGTAACAGAACCCACGTCTCTGGATCAGCTCATTTAATTTAATTTAATTAAAGATAGATTCTGTCACCTAAAAATAAGAAATAGTTTCAATGTGGCTATTTAAAAACAAACAGTGCAAAAACGACCTTCATCTGTCACTACTAGGGTATATTGCACTCACATGTCCCAACATTGGGTGGGACTTTAAGGGCACATCGTGTGTGATGCAACTTTTGCAGCTGATGACTAGGTGAGTCCACACAGAAAGTGGGCGTGTCAGCCTGGAGTCAACAAAACCGGGCTAACAGACAGCCTCACAACCAGCCTTCCAACATACAGGAGCATGCAGGGAGCACTGCTGATGCGCTTTCTGCATGTTTCTAGTGCTCACCTCACAGCATGAGCATGTCTAATGATGCACTCACTCTCTGCTCCCTGGTGTACTCAGATGTGGATAAGTCCCTAAAATAGGCTCAGTTGAGAGGCCTGTACTCGCTACTTCTCCTGCTCTCTAATCACCCAGCACTTCCTGAAAAATCTAAGCTCCGGGGGAAAATAATACAGGAAGTCATAATGCACTTTCAATGCTCAAAAACCCTGCATAAGTGAAAGGGGATTTAAAATCTCCATCAACTAGCCATAATAATAATGAAATTCCCACCTACAAACCATAATAATAATACAATCCACATCTATAGAACAGAGTAATAGTGCTATCATCAACTGCAGACAGGAATTAAAACCGTTCAAATGAACAGAGTAAGTGAAATATAGCTGCATTAACTCCAGTACAAGTTACTCATGTTTGAGTTGCAGAAAATGTTTGTCATACCTTGTATGTAAAGCTATATATTGTACAATTAAACATGTGACCCAATTATTTAAAAGTCACTTAACTAGGTAACTACTAGAGAGTGAAAATTAGTAACTCATTAGTAACGATTGTATGGTTGTGGTTTGCAAAATATTTGTTAAAAAAAAGTAAAGTACTTCTTTAAGGGACCAAATTTTGTACATCCAATTAAAATGTGATAGACATTGCAATAATCCATAATTTCAGATTGTGGATTCAAATAGATTTACCAAACAGTATGTATAAATATACAATTTTGTGTTATATGTATTCATAGTACAAGTTATTATGATTTGTCTTTTTGATAGGATAGGGAAGATCATCAAAAGCAAAACCTTAATTTTCTATAGTGCTTATGCTGTTTGCTAACATATTGTTAATGTAGATTATTCTATTGGTATCCTTTCCCTCTTATACCAACATCAGCCTCAATTTAATATTTTTGATACGCATTCAAATTATTTCATACTTTTGGGTAAACTTTTAAAATGATTTCATATTTTAAAACTATTTTAATATTTTGACTTTTTTTCTGTTTAATGATATATTTTTCTATATTATGTATTATTTGATATTTTATTATTTTGAAAAAAATATTTTAAACATTTATCCAATAATATTAAATCATTTGAAAATCTTATCCAAAAATATGTAATCATATGTCATAGATATATCGTTAAGTAAACACTGAAAGACAGAAAAAAAAAAGATAAAATAAAAGTTAGTTATAATAATTATATGAGGTACACAATTTCCCTTACTTTAATGCATGTTACATGTTTAAATCTCACTTCACACATATTGGTTCATATGGAGAGTCAATGGCGATGCTCTCAAATCTAGGACCCAAGTAAAAAAATCACTTCTACAAGGAAAATCGATGGGAGGTGTGGAGCAGAAAGAGGAAGGGGACACTGAAGCTTCTCCTTGCAGGCATAGTCGTGCACACAGGGTGTGCTGGGTGTGCCTGGGCACACCCTAATCCCTGCGATACGCCTGTGAGTCCAGCAGGAACGCGTGGGAGCGTTGTTCCTGTACTCTTATTTGAGCAGCAGCGCCTTTCCCGCTGTTCCTGCAGGCACTCTGCCACCACCAAATACCCATCTCCTCCCCCTGTTCCCCCCCCTGTTCCCCCTGTCATGAGGGAGGCCAAGAGGTGATGGACCCCCCCCCTCACATACACATACATGCGGCGTGTGTTTGTGCTTTAGGGTGCACACCCTAATGCAATAGGCTGCGCACGCCTATGCTTGCAGGTAACCTACCTGCAAGGAGAAGCTCATTCCATCTGTTGCCAATGTGTAGTGCACACTGACCACAGACATAATTTTGCACAGAATTGATTAGAGTCCCAGGCTGCTTAGGTCACATGTGCCAGGTGTGTAACTAACCCTCAGCACACAAATGCAAATATTTCTTCATGCACAGCAATTCAAGCAGAAATGTTGGACATACAGATGTCTACCACCATTACTACTTCTAAAAGCAGACATGGTTATGGTGGTTGGAGTAACCCTTTATTTTTCAACTTTTAGCTGCTTAGCAGATATCTCCTTATTTTGCTATCCTTATGTGGGATTACCATATTTAATGATACTAAGATAGGGAGCTAAGTATTAAACAACTACCAAATTTAGTGCCCTTAAATATGGCAATCCCACAAAAGTATGCCAATTTTATTTCAGGAATTATTTACTAAGCTGAAATAGCAAAATTAAGAAAGGCCATTGTACTCATTCAGCTGCTTTGTAGATAGATCCCTAATTTGGTATTTCTATGTGGGATTGCCAAATATAAGGATACCAAAATGGAGATCTATCTACCAAGCACATCTCCTTCCCTAATTTGGTATGCTTAAATATGCCAATCCCACATAAGGGTACCAAATCAGGATTTATCTATTTCTAAACCATTAAAAGTCCAAAATGAACAAAAAACATGGACAAATTTTATTTGAAACAAATTGACTAATGGATGAAGCTTGTTTTGGACAAAATAAAATATATTTATTTGGATAAATCAATTTGTTCTGCCGTACACAAGTCTACCTTTCACAGTGGGTCACTTGGAAGAGAGAAAGTCAAGAATTATTATTTTTTTAATGTGTTCTGGAATATCCAAACTATGGCGAATGGTCTGTCTATGGTTTGGGCCATGAGATGTTTACCACTGATCACTGGAAGGGGATATTGGAAAGTAAGGCCCTTACCATAATAGTTATTCTCAAGCTGGCTAAAAAACATGTTGGGAAACTGTAACTATTATTTGGGGTGATAGTGAACATTACAGCATAGGATGAGACTGTATATTATTATTATTATTATTATTATTATGTTATTTATATAGCGCTATCAAATTCCACAGCGCTTTACAATGGGTGGACAAACAGACATGTAGTTGTGGTTACATAAGAAAGGCTGCAGGGAGCTATAGTTCTCACCTGAGCAACCTCATTAAGCTGAAGTTGTTCAGGTGACTATAGTGTCACTTTAAGTGATACGCTTTTATGAAGAAGTGTTTTTTTAACGATTTTTTGAAGGAGTGGAGACTAGGTGAGTGGAGACTGGATGACTGTATAGAACACATAACAATAATGGAGAAGACTACAAAGCAAACCATATTGGGCGGGGGATACCCAACATAAAATTACAGAACTATTAATAATATCATACTCATCAAATAGGTCAGTATAGATAATATGCAGTAAAGGATGAGAGTAAATAGCGGGTAAAAGACATTATAAAACACTGTATAAAAGACATTACAGTATAGACTATATAAATTGTGCATCGTGGTTGATAGCTTATGAGCTTGAGATGAGTTTGAAATTGGGCATTTTAGTAGACAGCTTATACGTTTGAGAGTGTAACTATGCATCTGAAGTTGTATGAGTCTATCTGAGAGAGTAAATGCCTGTGAACATGAGAATTAAAAAATGTACTTGGATGTGAGACTAAATGAGTCTGAGTAAATATGTGTGAGAATGAGAGCTAAGTATAATAAGAATCAGGAGAGTATGAACATTTTACACTAATCCATGAGCCTGTAGAAGAACATAACTAGTAACATGTAGAGCATTTTCTATATGTCAGAGGGAGAGAGAGCCCATCCAATGCCATTGCAGCTTTTTGATCCTAAGACCAGCCGTAAGGGGATTCCCATGTTGACCTTGCAGGAATGCAAAGATTTAGCACCAAACACAATCTCCCTCCTACACCATCAGCTCCAGGACTTACCAAAGCAAGTAGTGTCAGCAAATTGCAAACACTGATGTAGATATATATAGGCAATAGGGGTAGATCTGCGGGAGAAAGTAAGAAGAAAGGCACAACATAGTGCTTAAATGTGTTATTGAAGAAAGTGGTGTTAGATACAATTGGCCACTCACACTTTGGATGTTAAATTCAAGCCTTCAGAATATATTTAAAGATGTCATTGGGTTTTCATCCTGTTGCTAGTCTCAACGGCATGGACCATAGATATTTGGAAAAATAAATTGCCCAAATTGGATGCAAAATACAAGTAAAGTGCAAAGATAATTTTAATCACCTACATGTGAGTTAAAAACAGCATATGTGGTAGTATAGATACCAGTCCACCCGTCCTAAACGTTTCTTCCTGCCTAGGGACTTCCTCAGGGTCAAATTGTTGTGCAAAACCATCAATACAATAAAATGCAATAAAATCCCCTTTTCCCTCCCTCCTTTCAAGTCCCCTTAATTGATGATTGTGAGATCCGATTGGTTTCTTTGCTCCTTCAGGTGTTCTTCATAATAGAGACATTGTTTCCGGGTTCCGTGTCTTGCCGGCGTTATCACGTGTCCAACGCGATGATGTCATATTTGTCAGACGTGTGTTTAACCCTCTCTCTTCTTTGTTTTTGTTTTTTTCCAGTTTCATCCTGATTGACATCACCACGTGCCGACCGTGGTGACGTTCAACGTCTGACGTCATGCTTTTCATATTGAATGTGCGTTCCAAATTCAAGTCCGGAACGAAATGTCTATATTGATGCTCAAAAGATACATGAATCAAGAGAAGTGATAAGAGCTAGGGAGGGGTTTAAAGTTAAAATCTGAATTTAATTCTTGAAATATCTTCAAGTTACTTCTACATATACAGTGAATAACATAAGAAAAAACTCTACATCTATATCCACATGTATTGCAATGCAAATGGGTATTTACAAAAAATGATTGTGAAAATTATTGCACATGATAAATCTTTTAGGCACATTTTTATTTGGAGCCCTATATATAGCCACATATAAAGGTGAGATTAATACTGATTAAAATAATTAAAATAGTGCCAATGGAGTGAATGATAATTTTTGACCTATCTGCATTCTCATATCTGAATGTGGACAAAAAATACATAAAACAGTTTTAAAAAGTACATAAAGCAATCTAAAAAATAAAGTGAAAGTGGAGGGAGGGACTTGAAAGATTAATCCAGAAAGCACTATAGGTCTATCTAAAAAATAAATAAAAAAATCTAAAAAAAACACTGATGTGGGACTGAGCACAGTTGCTTAATTGCCTCCTGAGTGGCCACAGAATTCTCTCACCCACCAAGGAACCACAGGAGTTCAAAACACATTTTTAGACTTTAGGTCAGCATTATAAACCAATTAACAGCATGGTAGAAATTCACTTATTAAAGAAAGAAAGGGGGTTTCAGAATCTCTGTCTGAAGCAAGCAGTAGTACAGCATCAAAGTGGGAATGCCATATTTAGAATCATTTTCAAAACTACAACCAAGTCCAAAAATATTTCTTAATGTTGCAACATTAGGTTATCTAGGCAGAGATCTTTTTCCTTTTAGTATATTACCAATTTAGTCCTTTAACAAATATAGACTCCATAGGGTCAACAATTCCTTGATAGACTTGGCTTGTATAAGAAACAGAGTACGGAGAAAGATTCACCTCCTTTATTACTAACTATGTATTACTATAATCTTAGGTTCATATTGTCTGGCATTTTAATAGAAAACAAAATTAAATATATAAAACCTCACTTGAATTACATTTCATTACAGTGCTGGACCTTATAGAGAAAAGAAACAAAGTTGTCCAAAGGACCAATACAGTGTTCAATTCATTGCTGATGATAAAAATAGATAAATACAATGTTCAGATTGGCTGATTTTGGTATCTACAACAAATCTCATTACATTTTTGGGGAATGCAGCTTTGGAATGTAAAATAGCAGACATGCCATCACACTATAAGGTATATTGAAAATGTCCATTGCAGGATGCAATAAAGTACTGTAGTAGGTCCAGTGCTTGCCCTACCTCCTTCCCCCACCTCATGCACTTGACATGTACCCTGAAAGTTAAAGGGCAGGAGGGCATTTAAATTTACACTGCACAATACAGAAATGCTACTGAAGCTCCGTGGATGAAAATCATTTTTCTACTGGGTGAAACCTGGGAACGGCTTTATATCCTTAATGATATGTAGCAAAGGTATGAAATACTGGGCTTTCATCTAAATCAGGGGTGTCCAAAAGGTAGATTCCTAGATGTTGTAGAACTACAACTCACATGATGATTTGCATGCCTTTAAAATGCCTTCAGAATGACAAAGCATCATGGAAGCTATAGTTTCAAAACATCTGGAGATCTGCCTTTTGGGAACCCCTAATGTAAATGGTAGGCAGCACTGACAACATTCTTATATGAGAGTACTTTGAGAGCTGGGGTCCAGTATTAGACTCCCTGTGGTACATAGCACATTTATATCGGCTCTATTTATAATGTTTCATTACATGTCACAGGTTCATATTGCCAGGCTAATGCAGGATTTTCCGCAATGCAGAATTTTTAAACAGTATGATCTGATCTCATATAGTGTTGCACATAGAATACAGACAATTATGTGATATTAATTATTGTAAAAGTTTTTTTTTTTTTTAATATAACGAATGTGCAGTTTTATAGGAAACTAAAAATTAGTCTGGCAGAATGCTCTGAAGAGTTGGAGGGAAATAGTTTCATTTCAGGAATAAATGGACAATAAATTGAATGAGAAGTACAGTAAGAACACTGAACCAGATGTGAAAGCAGTGGATCTAATGAGCACAGTTTAGAAATGGCAGTTAAATGCATAGCATGCCTCCTCATTTACATGCACAAGCAAAATGTCGAAGAAGTGTATGTGTTAAATTTAAAATGAAGTTTAACTGGCTGCAGAGGTCTCACAACCAATGAGAATAAATCCATATAAAATGTGGGAAAACCAAATGCATAATAAGTAAATTAATTAAATTTTACTAGAACAGCTTTAGTGGATTTATACAAGTTGACATATACTGAGGAGATTGATCAGTGCTGCAAACCTCCCTGGTTGTTTGGTTGACGGAAGGAAGCTGCAAACCTCCCTGGCTGTTTGGTTGACAACCAGGGGGGTGTTCCCTAGTTAATTTATCAAAGTGCCAATTTCTCATAGAACTCAACACTTTTATAAACTGGGGTTAAAGTAGGATACTCTCCACAAGCTGAAGTGCTTTTAGGGTGTGGAGTGGTCCTTTAAGGAGAGCATTATTTTTCAAAACTGAACTAGCCATCATGCACAGTAGTAAGGAGAATGGAAATCAATCAATTTGCAAAAACATAATAACTTGCATAACATATGTGCTTACAGTGTCCCTTTAAGTTTTATTAAAAAAACCAGTGTGACCAACCTGTGAACCAGAAATACATACCACCAGTAGGCAAATCAGTTTGGGTGAACTACGTGTGTATTCAACAAATTAAAAAAGATTTAGGTGCACTTTGCATCCGAGCAGGTAGGAATACTGGGCCTAATGAGTTATCTAGTATAACAAGAGAGAGAAAAAGAAACAAAATAAACATAGCAAAAACTAAAGTATATAAAAAAATGCCCACCCTAAGAGCTCAGTACCAACATCACATACCATAAAGGACACAGAAAATGATGCCACTGTTCCCAAAATGTTGCTCAGAGATGACTAAGGTTGGAAAGAAAATGTTATGTGGCAGTGCATATTAGAGAAAGCTTGTGGTCTAGAAGAATGGATTTATGGGCTATGACCTTCGATATTAAAAAGGTAGCCAGGGAAACAATATACCAATAATGGAAATAAACTATCACAACAGAAAACTACCGTAAACAGTTGTAAACAAAATTATTCAACACCCGTTGAATAAGGTTTATTGTCAAAATGTACAGACTTTCAGCTGTTTTCAAGGAACAAATCAATCAAATCAATTAAAATAGCTCAACACAACAAATGTTTCAAGTGGTTTCCCCAAATTCAACTGAAAATGCAACTTATAATGATTTCTGCAGTCTCAAAAGTATTTCACCCCCTGAATAGAATCCCTCACAACAGCACAAATATGCAAAACAGGTGTTGTCTCAAGCTCACCTGATGCAACTAATCAAGTGCTTCAGCTTGAGCTGGAACACTTGAACTATCTGAGCTGACGAGGAGTTTGTTGAGTGTCATGTCTGACGGCACACTAGAAATATGGCAAAGTATAAGTCAAAAGAATGGTCCACAAAGTTAGAGAAGAGATCATCACCCTTCACAAACAAGAAACAGGATACAAAAATATAATGAAGGCACTGAATGTTCGTAGAGACACCATTGGAAGCATAGTTTGCAAGTTCACAGTCGGAGGAACAGTGGATACACAGCTGGATGGGGCAGAAAAAGGAAGCTATTAATGGCTGCAACTGGAGTTCGGAGAAAGCAGGTAGTGATGGCAAAAGACCTGCAGCAAGACTGGCAGCAAGCATGACATTTCAGTGACTACAGTAAGGCATGTGCTAAACACAGAAGGTGTCCATACCAGAACTCCAAGACGTACACCACTAATGACCCCAAAACACAAGTAAAGTTTGTTCCAGTATGCTCAAAATCATATAAATAAGCCAAGGATTTGGGGATTTTGTTCTGTGGAGCAATGAAATATAACTAGAACTTTTCAGCCCAATGGATCAGCAGTAATCCTGGAGGAAGAAGAATGAAGCATACACTGAAAAGAACATTCTGCCTACAGTTAAGAATGGTGGTGGCTCTGTGATGCTCAAGGACTGCTTTGCATCCTCCGGCACTGAAAACCTGCAATGTGTGAAATGCAAGTTGGTATCATTTAAGTATCAACAAGCAGGCTTGTGGAATATCCCCACCTATACTGAATATTTGTTATTTATTTATAAAATATTTTACCAGGAAGGATACATTGATGATACTGAAAAGGATGATACTGTAATATTTTCATGTATTTGAGTATGAATCCAAAAAGATCTTTCTAGGCTTGGCTATTACTGAGTGGGAACATGAAGGACATCTCTTGGGATCATAAATGGTAGATGGATTATATCAAGGAGCAGCATATCTGGCAGGACATCTGGAGCAAGTAATTTGAAGAAGCCATATACAAATGCAGGTTAGTCTGCTGTAGTTACAGCTTCAGGGATAAATAAAGGTTGTTTATCCTTGAGCAATCCTCTAAGTCTATGATTTTAGACTCACAGACAAGGCCTCTAGTTGAGTCTTTAATTGTTGAAGCTTATCTACTAAACTATTTTGTACTTTGGCAAACTGTCTCATTTAGGTCTCCATGTCTCCATGTGGGAAGTATAAGAACTAAACTCTTGTAAATCTGTGTTCCAGGAAGATACTAATTTCTATGATAATGCTATCAAGAATGCCTCAAGAAAAACATTAGTGAGCAGCACTCCTCTTTTGGGTACCCCACATCTGGAGCTGGGCTGCTCCGGCTATAGCCATCATTGCCATATTGAGGGTTTTTCTGACCTAAACAGAATTAAGCCTGGTAGCTTTGTCTTTATGTCATTTGAATTTAGCATGAGACATGTCTACCAGTTACGCTTAAGGTATATTCTAAGCACCAAAACAACTTTAGCTTAATGAAGCAGTTTTAGTGTGCAGATTATGCCCCTGCACAATTCTCTGCCATTTAGGAGTTAAATCATTTTTGTTTATGCAGCAGTAGCCAACTCTCACCTGACTGTGACTGACACATCCAACATGAAAATAAATTGTTTCATATTCAATCAGTATATTGTGTTTATTTTAGAAATGTTTATCCCCTGCTCTGTTAATTATTATTATTATTTTTTTTGTAAATTCTTTATTTCTTTCAAAAATATCTTGATTATGGTGTGGTACAGAAAGGAAGGGTTAGGGGTTGACATCACATTACATTGTACATTTTGCTTCCTAGCTGTTTCTCTCCCCTTTCCCGCTAGTAATATTAAAGGACCACTCTAGGCACCCAGACCACTTCAGCTTAATGAAGTGGTTTGGGTGCCAGGTCCAGCTAGGGTTAACCCATTTTTTTTATAAACATAGCAGTTTCAGAGAAACTGCTATGTTTATAAATGGGTTAATCCAGCCTCCAAATCCTCTAGTGGCTGTCTCATTGACAGCCGCTAGAGGCGTTTGTGCTTCTCACTGTGAAAATCACAGTGAGAACACGCAAGCGTCCATAGGAAAGCATTATGAATGCTTTCCTATGAGACCGGCTGAATGCTCGCGCAGCTCTTGCCGCGCATGCGCATTCAGCCCAGGAGGAGGATCGGAGGCAGAGAGGAGGAGGAAAGCTCCCTGCCCGGCGCTGGAATAAAGGTAAGTTTAACCCCTTTCCTCACCATCCAGCCAGGCGGGAGGGGGTCCCTGAGGGTGGGGGCACTCTCAGGGCACTATAGTGCCAGGAAAACGAGTATGTTTTCCTGGCACTATAGTGGTCCTTTAATTGTTATAGCAAGAGCAGTGATGCTACGCATGGTAAGTGTAACTTGTGGGTAGTGTCTTAAACTTTAATTACACACATGAGGCTGCTGGATGCTATTGACAAAGTAGGATGTAAAAAATTCTAAATTAAACAGACTGTGCATTAAAGGAAGTTTAAACATGAGATCTCTCTTTACAGGAAATGTGTAAGAGAGACTGTGTTTGTCACATGCAGGAGAGGTGTGGCTAGGGCTGCCTAAACAAAGTGATTTAACTCCAAAATGGCAGAGAATTGAGCTATTAGACTGCAGGGACATGGACTTATGCACCAAAACAACTCTATTGAATTAAGATAAGGTTGGTTTGGCGCTCATAATGTCCATTCAAGCAGATCGATCTGTCACTTAAAATTTACAATGCTGTGGGATACACATTGTAACTCAGCTTCAACATCCATCTTACACAGAGGTCAGCCACACCACTATTTTACACTTAAGAAACCAAATTATAACCTACAAAATTAAAATACAAGGTAAATTAAATGTAAAAAAAAAAATGTATGTACAGCGTTTATTTCATTTTGATGTGCTTTGAAATGTAAAATATTTTTTACAATAATCCTCACTTACTTTCCCAATCCAATTGCTAACCAACCAGCAGAGAAATACATTTCTCTACTTGAGCTCTGATGAATCCCTCTGCAGTGTGCGGAGGGACTGTAAATAGAGTCACTACAACATCCCTGTGCTGTTATGTATAGGAAGCTGCATGGTTAAACATACAGGGTGCCTCATGATAGCAGCAAGGATTAAAGCAGGAGATAGAGTTCTATGCATGCAATATGGAGTATCTTCAATTGCAGATTTAGCCAAGCAATTATACTTTTAACTGACTGGAATATTGGGTCCATGCACAGTAATAATGCATTCTAATGGGATTGTTGGAATCTAAATTTACAAAAATATTATCATAAGCACCCATACAAACAAAGATTATAATACAGTATGATTGTTAAGTTATCACTAAACTGCAAGCTGCATTATGTTCTGCAGACAAAGCTTAAAGTAAAGATTGCACTTGCCGGTACATGTTTTTCCTCCAAAAGTACTCAATAGTAAATAAGCGGTTTTTTTTAATGGTTTTTTTTTTTTTGCATTTATGAGAGATAATACATTTAAATGATTTAATAAAGAATGATTAAATGTTTTGAATTATTCACATAAATTGGACTAGCATACATATTTTCTTGGCATTTTTGCTTTACCGTTTCTTTAATGTAAAAAACAACAATAATTTTATAAAAAAGATCATTTATGTCTAACATTTATGTATATCCATTATACCATGTTTTACAGTAAGTGACTAAGTAAGACAATGTTATCAAAAATAGAATACGCTGAAGTATCATTCACAGTTGCGCCAGCTATCATTTTTCTTGCTAATCTGTTATTTTTTCTTAAGTTTTTTTTCCACCAAGTAATTAAGTAAAATGACTATAAACATACAAACAGGTTACATCTGAAGAATTTAGGATTACAAATTGTAATCGCATACCGTATGCTCTGAACATGTAAATGTTTAAATAATGTGTTGTTATGGCTACATAGTCTAAGCAATGCAAATTACCTAACAAGCATCCACACTACACTATCTGAACTGTGAAAGCTTGAATATTTGATAAACAGTAGTCTTTGATGAAATCCACTAATTTCTTATCTTTTATTCCTGTGTACATTTTTACTCCCAGTTATTATATTAACCAGATTTATGTAGGATTTTTAAAAAATATTAAAACTGATTAAGCATGCCCTAGAACCCTCGGAAGGTATGTCAGAAAATATAAACTGTATATTAACATTTTTAATAATGCATGAGGAGCACTGAAAAAAAGAACTGTCAAAACATCTTAGTGTCAGAATAAAACATATATTTGGAAATCCTGTTTTTGCAAGGGGTGTAGGATTTAATTTGTAATATGATATCAAATGGAATTTACATGTTGTCTGCATATACAAAACGATATGCTGGCAGAGCACTGGTTTCAATTTAGCTGTTTTAAAGTGTGAGAGTAAAAAAAGGATTAGTGAACATACCGGCCCTATATAAGTGATCTAAGTGAAAAAAGACTGGGCTGTCCTCTCTACTTTTCCCTAGGATGTATATAGTTAAAAAAGTATTTATATGTCATTGTGTCTGAAATGAACATTCATAAACCCTTGAAATGCTTTCACCTCCCAGACACTTTTTAGGGTCATACACATATAAATATTTACTAGCTGCTATAGTGCTATGAGCCATCTCCCTCTTTAAACTGAATATCAATGCCGAGTAAATGAATATCCATCAGCATTTTCTTTAAGAAGATTAGTATCATTGTTCTTTTTTTGTTTGCATTTTTTAACGATGAAAGTGAGACACGATTCATCTAATGGTTAAAGGGTTAAGTACAAAAGAGCATTTATGTTTTTAATTCCTTTGTTATTGTTAGAATTCTCGTAACTCGGATACCTGCACATGTTTTTTTTTTTTTTTTATACTGATGCAAACTGTTTATTTTTATTAATTTTTTAATTCAGAACTTCTTTGGGTTTATTAATTAAAAAGTTACATATTTAGGTTAAAATGGCTTGATTTTTGCATAGTCTGTTATGGTGAGTTGACAGTTAATTTGGAGCAAAAACAACTGCCCATTGCATCTTTGCACTATGACAGCTACACTCAGATGAGGGTTTTTTAGTGTACCTTTTCATTATTTGGAAGACAAAATATTTGCATATTTCAGCTACTGTTGGAATTCCAAGTAAAAAAGAACAGATGTTTCTGCAAGTATAAAGTTATTTACTGAGGACAACAATATAAATAGACAACATTTAATAATTGCCATTAAGAAACAAGATCTTCTACCCTTGCCTAGTTGCAACAGCCAATTTTGAGTATATGCTATTGCTTGTTATTCCCAAATTTCCTTCAAGTAGAAGCACAACTTTGTTTGGGACCTAGTGACCTAATGTTTAGTAAATCGTAAAAATTCGCTCCTCAACTAAAGATGTAACAATTAATAGGGTGCACTGTAAAGGCCTTGAATAATTACGATTAAGCTCAACATCTACAGCTTTAATTTAAAATCTGATCATGGCTATATGCACATTTGCGTAAAACAACAATTATATGTTAGCGCTTATGTAGTCATACAATGCTTATTTTTTAAGATTGTATTCTTTAATGGAGGCTTGAAATTTGTATTCTGAAATCATGGTGAATCCTATTTTCCATGAAAACACTTTTTCAAATTCCATTAAAAAATGTTTGAAAAAAATAAATACGGGAGTAATTGTTATAACATCAAGTTGATTTTTTTTTATCTTATGTTTATATCAAAAACAGTAAAAATACAAAAAATATATAAAGGATAGTGATTTTGTTTCAGTATTGTATCCCATTTTTGATGCAAGAGAATTAACACTGGTGTTTTATTCTGTAATTTAAATGTTAAGCTGCCAGATGTGTGTCTCATGCTTCAAGAGTTGAAGCTTTGCATTATTTAGCATATTAAGATTCAGAGAATTTAAAAAAGGGTTCCTTTATTGCCTGAAGGTTCTAATTAAGTAAACCTCAGCCTGATCCATGTAAAGCTTGCTTTCTTTCTTTTCCTTCATTTTTTTCCCTTTTTCTGCATTCAGGCAGAGAGAAATAATAAAGTGATACAATAAATATGAAAAATCCATAGATGATATAATTTTTCTTGTGCTTCAGGAATTAAAACTATCTGTTATTCTTAGAATAGTTTGATAGAGGCTAGCACTCAGCTGTGCATTTCAAGAACTACAACTTTTCTTAATTGTCGCAGTTCCTCACAAATGATTAATCATAGAAGCTCTTTTTCTAAAACAAAAGGGGAATGGAAAGTGAGAACACAGAGTTAAGCTTTATGCTGAGTTTTGATTCTTTGTTATTGCAATGCGGAAAAGCAATGGTTGGTTACTCAATTAAAATGTTGCTGGAAAAAAAAAAACTTTCAGTTGAAAAGGTTGTCTAAAATACATCGTGTATATGTGGTGTTCATAAATCATAGCTTGAAATGTAGTGATGGTTGCCTTTTTGGAAAATGTCAAAGGTGTCAAATGTGTTCAACCACACAGTTTAATAGAAACTAGAAAGGGTCTTCGAGTTCAAGAAGTGGTAATTTAACATCAACTTAAAAGTATGTCCTTTCTAGTGACTAAATACAAGTAAATACATGATTTACAAAAATAAACTCTAGTAGAAAGTAGCTTTGAGATTGCCTGAAACTTTGTTACATGTATGGAATAGATTTTTATAAGGGAATATTTGATTTATTAGTTAATAATAAGTGTACTCATGCAAAAAAATAAATAATTTATTTTTCATGCTCGTATTGGTTTCTTTGTCACGGAGTCAGCTAAAATACCCTGCATTCAGTTTGCACTTTTAATTATTTTAACAAAAATAAATGTTGGCAGCATTTAAATCACTGATAATGTTTTGAGTACAGAAGAAATAATAATCTTGTTAAGCAAAGTGGGATTGGAATAACTTAGCCACTTATGCACATTCTAACCATCCAGGAAGATTGCATTAAAAAAAAAAACTGAATAAGGGGAGATGATAGTGGTTAGACAGAGAATTTGAGCCAAGAAAGAACTTTTATTATTTTAGTTTGAAGTAAGTTGTTAGATTTGGCGATTTGATTTTGGTCTGAACTGCAATTTAGTTTAATTCAAACTGATCGCGTGATATGATGAAATTCAGATTTCCAAGCAATCCTGCCCAAAAATCCCAGGGAAACTGGTCTGCACAAGTCCAAATATGATCATTTGGTTCGTGATTCATTCCTGGCACCAGAAAAAAAGGAGGATAGATTTTGGTCTGAACTGCAATTTAGTTTAATTCAAACTGATCGCGTGATATGATGAAATTCAGATTTCCAAGCAATCCTGCCCAAAAATCCCAGGGAAACTGGTCTGCACAAGTCCAAATATGATCAGTTTGGTTCGTGATTCATTCCTGGCACCAGAAAAAAAAGGAGGATAGAAAGGAAAACTGGTCTGCACAAGTCCAAATATGATCAGTTTGGTTCGTGATTCATTCCTGGCACCAGAAAAAAAGGAGGATAGAAAGAGGTAGTTGTTTTTGTTTTGCATGGGGGAAAAAAATGGGCCCTAACTCAAGTCCAATCAAGAAGTAGAAAAAAAAGATAATTGATGATTAATGGCAGTCTCTAAATGTTGATTATATTCACAGATCCAATGACAACCGATTAACAGAGGGGGGGAAAGGAGGTGTAGTAAATCGTGTGTATAATACCATTGTGTGGCAGACGGCCTGGTACCCCGACTGGGTACCTCCGCCAAACACGCTTCCTAGCTATCGCCGGGACACCATCAGCACTACAGCCCCTAGTTGCTGCAGCTTGGCCGGGCTCTCACTGTTGCTTCCCACCCTGGAACAGAGTCCTGGGTCCAGCTTCCAGTGGTCAAAGCTCGCCTTCCAGGCAGGTATTGTCCCCTCACCTATTCTGCTGCAGCTTTTCTTCCAGGCAGGTATCATGCCCTTTGCCTATTCCCCTGCGGCGCTGCGTACAGTGATTATATACCCTGTTCCAAATTATTATGCAAATTCTATTTAAGTGTCACAAAGATTAAATATTTTGTTTTTCAGTTTAACTCATGGATGGCATTGTGTCTCAGGGCTCTTTTGATCACTGAAAACAATCTCGGACACCTGTGATAATTATATTGCCAGGTAAGCCCAATTTAAGGAAAAACTACTAAAGGAGAGTGTTCCACATTATTAAGCAGAGCACCATTTTCATGCAATATGGGGAAGAAAAAGGATCTCTCTGCTGAATAATAAGAGTGAAATAGTTCAATGCCTTGGACGAGGTATGAAAACATTCGATATTTCACAAAAACATAAGCGTGATCATCACACTATTAAGAGATTTGTGGCTGATTCAGGGCACAGACGGGTTCGTGCAGATAAAGGCACATTGAGGAAGATTTCTGCCAGATCCATGCATCGGATCAAGAGAGCAGCTGCTAAAATACCATTACATAGCAGCAAACAGATATTTGAAGCTGCTGGTGCCTCTGGAGTCCCACGGACATCAAGGTGTAGAGTCCTCCAGAGTCTTGCAACTGTGCATAAATCTTCTATTCACAAGCAGAAATGGCTGCATTGGGCAGAAAAATACATGAAGACTAATTTTCGAACAGTCCTGTTCACTATTGAGTGCCGTGCAACCCTGGATGGCCCAGATGGATGGAGTAGTGGATGGTTGGTGGACGGCCACCCTGTTCCAACAAGGCTGCGACGTCAGCAAGGCGGTGGTGGAGTCATGTTTTGGGCCGGAATCATGGGAAGAGAGCTGGGCGGCCCCTTTAGGGTCCCCCAGGGTGTAAAGATGACCTCTGCAAAGTATGTGGAGTTTCTGACTGACCATTTTCTTCCCTGGTACAGAAGGAAGAACTATGCTTTCCGTAATAAATATCTTCATGCATGACAATGCACCACCTCATGCTGCAAAGAATACCTCTGAATCAATGGCTGCAATGGGGATAAAAGGAGAAAGTCATGGTGTGGCCTCCATCCTCCCCTGACCTCAATCCTATTGAGAACCTTTGGAGCATCCTCAAGCAAAAGAGACAGTTTACATCCAAACAGCAGCTCTGGGAGGCTATTCTGACATCTTGCAAACATATTCAAGCAGAAACTGTCCAAAAACTCACAAGTTCAATGGATGCAAGACTTGTGAAGCCACTATCAAATAAAGGGTCCTATGTTAAAATGTAATGTGACCTGTTAAAATGTTGTTATAAGTTTGATTGAAATAGCTTTTGATTTCAGTAAATATGCTGCAAACACAACAAATGACAATTTTCAGTTCTTTACAATCTATAAAGTGTTTTGAAACTTAGTGGGCGTAATAATTTGGAACAGTGCATTGTAAGTTTTTTATGTTTTAAAAAATACTGTTATCATTAGGAGGTTTGTTCAATAAAATTTGAATTATACTCTTAATAGTTGATAACATGACAATAATGCTGACTTTTATTTACATATGTAGGTAAAAGGGAAAAATATAATTTGCATAATAATTTGGAACAGGGTGTAGCTATCTCCAGCCTAGTTCTCTTTCTTTATCCCAGGGCTAGAGGGATCCTGCAATCCTACAAATCCACACAGGACACAAGTTCCAAAAGGAACTAACATACAAACTTTTTCTCTGGACTAGCCCATAGACTCATTACATATAGATTGCTGTGACAACTTAAGTAAAATACAAATAACCAAATCATTGCAGGAAACATACAGCAACTTAGTATAACCCAATGACATATTTATAAGGGGATGTGAAAGACAAAAATTAACATAAAACAACTCTCCTGCCTATAGCAATATGCAAATCTACCTGAATATGCAAATTAACCATCCTTGCTTTTTAGGTAGTGCATATTGCTGTTGCTACCAACAGAGGGCACTACACAGGCTCCATAGCCAAATCCACCTAGTTGGTAGCAATCCTCAGCAGTACAAGAGAGCAGGCAAAATATTTAACATTATACACACACACATTATAAACAATTACATTACACAAACCCTGCACCTATAATGGTACAGGGTGACTAAAACATAAGAAAAAAAACCTACCTACATAGTCTGTCTGAAGAACCAGGTAATAGTGACTACCGTCACACGCTTGTTATGCATCATTGGCCTAGTTAGCCTTAGTACTGCCACTTGAAACAACTTTGAGTAAGAGATAGGAGATTGGCATGTTGTTGTTGCTTATAATTTAAGACTAGGTTACCAATATACAGTAGTTAAACATTTGTTTTTGTTTTTAAATAAAAAATAAAGCAGTGGTATGTACTGATTCCCATATGAAATGGAGTGAGGATAGGGGAAGTGGTCATGTTCCCCACTCCACCAACAGCAGTACCACCATGGCTTCTGAGAATTGAAACACCTCAGCCAAGAGGACTGCTGACATCGCTGCTACAACTGCTTATACCACTACCACCGACCATTACTATCAGTAGTATTCAGCATCAGGGTAGCAGCATGTCCGTTACATCTGAAGGCAATTGTATTTCTTTCCATTCTTTTCATTCTACAACAGCTTGTGATGCTGCTTTCACTGACATCTTGTTCTACAACAGCTAGTTCAATCATTATACCGTCTTGGTGTCCCCTTCCTAATAAGCAACTAAGTAAGAGTGCAGCAGAGTCTACTCTTTAGTGAGGACTACAGCAGAGTAGGTTCCCCAATGTCAGATGTTGGTGAACTTGGCGGTGATGAATACAATGATTAGTGCTCTGTTTCCAACACTACTGTGGACACAGGTTTACCTCTGGATCAGAAGGTACTTGACTATGAATATAATAAGCTACAGGAATTAGAAGAGGAGGGTGTGGATATGAAAGCCAACAGCACAGCATTTTCTCCAGCAACTAATATGCACTAGCCTCCTGCTTCTTGCTACCACTGTCACAAGTAGTTCACCTATGTGCAGTGTTACCATCGTCATCACCACCATGCCTACCATCACCAACACCAATGCCATCAACATCAACATTACCAGTATCGTCACCATCAACATTTCTGTTAGCATTAATCAACCAAGCCCTAGTGTACAAGCTAATGTTGTGATAGCTTGCATTGACACCAATGCAAATCCACTTGCATAAGCAGATACATGGCACAGGATGGGATCTAATGTATTGCACCAGTGAAGCAAAGTCTGGGATCACTCTGAGTGCCTCCAAAAAGGTCAATTTGCAAAATGAAAATTGTCTTGCAAGGAAATGAGAAGAGGGAGAGTGAAGATTCATCACCCTAGTGCTGGTATGAAGCAGTATCTGCAAATATACCACAAGTCTGTATTACTGAGGGAAGAATCAGAACAAGACAGCAGGTCCACTGGTGCTGTATCTGATTCTGCGTAGTTATCATCACCTACCCCTAGCTCTACGTCAACCCATAGGTAGACTAGGGGGATGGTGAAGATAATGCAAGTAGTTGACAGAGGCAGGTTGGACAGTAATAGTCAGACTCGAATTAAAAAATAGAAAAGAAATATAAAAAATACAAAAAATAATTTAGCTGCTACTGCCAATAGCACTTACACCCACTTTGATTCACTGATTTAAAATTGCTTTACTTTGTGATGTTCTTTTCTTTGATTGATTGATTGATTTGATTTGCAGCATACTTTTGTGCCACTGCTTAGACTCTGGGAATTGTTAGCTTCATATATATATACAGTGTGTCGTTACATTTAGTAGTAGTGTGGTAGACTGTGTACAGCACCTTTGAAGAAATTTAGTTTGCGAACCCTTACATTTTTTTTAACATTGTGCTGTGCAAGAGTTGAAGCACTGTGCACTGCAGTGCACTTTCGTTTGTGTGCTGTGTAGTCAAATACAATCATGTTACAATAGCAGAAAAATCCACAAAGCAGCAACCTATTTTTTTTTTTTTTTAACAAAAGACAAGGTGAAAGCACTACAATGCCAGGCAATATGCAAAAGGGGAAACAACAGCAGCAGCAGTACCTTCTGTACTACTAATACCCTTAGGGCAGGGGGATGTTGAGGATAGCGCCAGATGCTGGTTGGACAGGGACAGTTGGACTGCTAATCATCCCAGGAAAGAGTCCACCAGCTCAGTCTAAAACATTTTGTTGGAGTTCAAAACAGTAGGCTAACAAAATCATATCAGCATGGGGTGGAACTCCACTTCAGAAATACTGGAAAGAATTTAAGAACAGTAGAGGACAAACCATAGTCCCTAGTCTATCTTCCTACCACTTCTTTGGGCTTTTAGCGTATTTTATATTCCATTCACAGACTTGACAGATACTTTAAGTCTGAGTAATGTCAGTTTGGTTTAGGATCCCTTTGTTCACCTACCTCATTACCCACATTTACCTTTCATTTTTTTTAAAGCAAAGCAAAGATTTTAGCAGAAGCTAACATGATTAAGGTTTTTGTGATGAGTGATTTTTGGGGAAGAAAATTTGAATAAACCATAATTTAACTCAAATTTTTACTCAAATAAAGTACAAATGAAAGATCTGAAGAAACTCATCTTAGCTCAAAAAGCTACCCTATATGAGAAGATTACATTGAAGAAATGGTACACCATATTCAAAGATCATGTGATGTCCAGAAATCGCTATGAAATTCATGATGGGATGAACTTGGACTATTACAGTTGGTTTCTCCTTTTCTGCGAGAAAATTTTACTAACCCCAATTGATGGAAGGAATTAGCTCTCCTGGGTCTCTCCTATCATGTCCATCTTTAAGACTGCAGCATGTTTAATTTGTTAGAAAATGAACCATCTTTATAATAAGCACTGGCTAGCTGTAACATATTTAACCACCACAATGTCAAGGTTTCTTTTTTATTATTCGTCAGCTGGTAGCTACCTTTAAGCAGGCAAACTATTTTTTTACATATAGATTTTGCATAATTCGGTCTGAATTCCATCTCAAATCTTGACCAAAATCAGGCTCATTCGTGGCCTAATTTACAAAACCCAGACATTGTTAAATAGCATGAACAATGTCAGGATTTTGCAGTCGACCATTCGGACTTCAGTGAATAAACACGATAATTGTATTTTTCGTACCTCTCAAATACATGTTTGCTAAATATAGCAAACATGTATTTGAGAGGTGAAAACCCATGTACAAGTCTGCCAATGGCACTTTATAAGAAAACAATATGTGTTTGTCAATGTCCATAATACATACTTCTCAAGTGTTAGCAAGGCTATCAGGTTTTTACATTAATATGATTATATTGTTACTAATATTGCATCTAATGCAGAAAAAAAACTGGTAGAATTACAATGTTTACAGCTACAAAACAAGAAGATATTTTAAAGGAATGGATATTGATAGTTTTAAGTTTTGCTGAGAAATATTGCAGCTGTCTTAAAAACACACAAATGTTTTAAGTTAACACACTCCTAATGTCCAGATATATTATTTTTGAAATGAAAAATTATATACTTTTATATAGATGTATTTGCTCTTTGTCATATTTTTTTAGTGGGTATTGGGAGTGCAGTGTCCATGATGAGAGTATTTTTAGGGTGACTGATGGATGCATTGTGTGTTAAGTAAGTGCCATGTTTATAAGGCGTAGCTAGTGCATTTGCCACAGGAGTTACTAATGGTTGCGGTGTAAATGACTGCTAACCTAAACTTTTATTAAACAACCTGAAAATTCATCAATGCATTGTACAAGCAGAAATCCTAAGATAAAATAGGCAACGTGTCATAGGGGAATGTATAGCAGAATGGATCCAAGATTTGGGAGGTGCTGATAAGCTTCTCAAACACGGCTGGTAAGAGAGCTGTTAGGTAGGAAGTGGTAGGGAATAGGGTTTGGGAGTTACACTAGTGTAATCCTCATAAACTCAGCATCACAAGGACAGCAAAGAGAGAAGATGGGATAAATGTATAACAGGGACAGACCCAGATCTGGAAGATAATTTAATTGCGATGCTACATATTAAGAAAAAACAAAACAAATTAAAACAGCACAGGCACAGTGTTATTTGCTAAACACAGGGTTGTATTGAATTTAAATCTGTATTACCACAAAAAATTAAACATAGCTGAAATTATTCAAGAAATTATCCAACTTAGCTATAGCCATTTGACATTTTATTCTTAATTTTGCAATTTGGATTTTAATTTGCTAAAAAAAATCATAGTGAATGATTCTCCATGTTTGTTGGTGTGGGGCTCAGTAATGTAATATGCATTGCATATAAGTGTATACATAGTGGTGTACTTGTGTAAGAATCTCCTCCTTCTTTTATTTTCTATATCTGCCACTTGTGTTTCTCTCCCCATATTCCACGTGTTTCTCTCCCTATATTCCACTTTTTCTTCCACTTGTGTCCCTCTATGCATATCCTCCTTTCCCCATTTGTGTCTCTGTGCTCTTGTGACCCTCTTCCCATATTATCTTAGTAACCCTCTAATCATAACCCCATTTGTGTCTCTGGCCATATGCCTACCTGTCGCATTGGCTGAGAGTGACAGCTGATTGCTCCCAGCCAACGAGTTTCCTGCTCTCTGTCGGAAGTAGTGGAGGTGAGGAAGTGTGCCTGGCAAACCCCAGGTAAGAAGTCAAACCATTCTAAAATGGTTTCACTGCTTATAATGGTGCGATGCCACGGCACTCTGGAAACATTACCATTACAGCATGCTGTAGTGGTTAAGGTACTGGGAATGCTCTTTTAATATTAAACTCACCCAAAACAGAAGTTGCCTGTTATAGCATATGCAAGGCCCCAGCATGAAGCTGAAATATCAGATTTCTTAAGAGTAATATTTAAGAAAAGACCTAAGTGTGACATGCATCCTTAATTCTTTTCATACATCACATGCATGTACTGTATCATTAGTGTAAGCTCTTTAGAATGGTTAATACAAGTAGTTGTGTTTATTTAGGCTTGTTCATTAAATCATTTATTGGTTAATTATTTATTACATTTATCCAATGGGCAGGAATGCTTATGTTATGTGTTCTTCTTGAATGCATCATTGCATGATACAAGTTAGCAAATGTGCTTATCATGCTGTGCTACTTCATACGTTCACCAGACATTTATTTAAAACCTAAAATAAATTATACTTTATTTAAATTGTATGAAGACAAAATAAAAACAAAACATTAAACATTTATTTACCTTTTTTGCAAACCTTTCTCCTTATGTTTCTTACTATTCCTTGGTTTGATGTCTCTTTTACCTAAGAAGATACATATATATTAATTTGAAGAATATCAATTAAAAATGAAGCTAAATACAATTCATTAAGAGTCAGACCTGAACATATTGCGTTAGGCTTTTCTGGTGTATATTTGTTTGTCTCTCCTTTGAAACCTGCATCTCTCCTTTTAATACATTAAGCTGTGTTTCCATATTCTCCCCAGTGCTGGGAATTAGTTCCTTCTGAATGTTCAGATCTCTATGAGAGGCCAAGGGTTGCCCTGTTAAGGAAATGACAAGCTGTGAAATAGGAAAGAACAATTCCTTCCACATGTTTCGGTGCTTAAAAAGCAGTAAGGAACTTGTCAGCCAGAATCATTTTAGATACACCATGTCTTAGTACTTCAGCCTTGTCAAAACTAATTCAAAATCAAAGACTAAGACAAACATTTAAAGCCAGTTCCATTAGAGTTCTTTAAGAAAGCTAAATTCTGTTAGCAGCATCAACATACATTCACAAAGCAAATAGTTCTTCATTAGACCTTTTATACTTGTGTACAAATGGGCACCCAGTACTTACTCAGGGATCCAAATTGGAACTTGATGGCTACAAACATTTTTCAAGTCAGGCCTAAAATCTCCAGGTTGGTTGTCCACCACCATCTCTGAGATGTTTGCAAAGTTATTTACTAGTCACAGTTGATTCAAGTCAAGTGTAGTAAAAGAAATAACCTATCTGCTACAGAAGAATAGGAAGTTGTCTTTTCCCTTTGGAAACCTTTGACATTGTATGGCAAAACTTTGGAACCCCCCCAAAAAAAAAGTGTGCCGTAAAGCTGCGCAGAGCAAACTTTTCAATGAGTAGAGTGCTGGCAAATTCCTTTTATATCTGGTTTAATTGTTGACAATTGTATTTGTATGTCTGCAGTTGCATCAAGTCGATTTCGATACTTTGTTTTTGTTGCAGAGTAAAGTGAGAAGTAAGTGCTGGCGAATTGCAACAGAACTTTGATTGCCTGCTTGGACAATTCTGGGTATTCTTTGCGTAAATCACCCCAAAAAGCAATAAGAGAAACTTCTTTACATTTTTGGCTTAGTTGACTGTCAGAAGTTATATCTATCAGGTTCTTAAAATCTACATCAGAAAAATTGTCTGGCTTGTCTTTTATTAATGGATTTTGAACCCACTCATTATTGTTTTCATTCAAGAATGGAAAATACTGATTAATAGATGTGATTAAATGGCGAAGATGATCTAAACTTTCATTGCGAATTTCATCTTCCCGTTCAAATTCTGATTCTTCAATAAAATCCTTAAGTGTTGGCAAAGAGTTCAAATTATTTTGCTCAACAGATGAGGTCCAAAACTGCAGCTTACGAGACAGTTGAAAATATTTTATCTCTTGCATTAAATATGTTAGTGTTTTTTCCTTGGAGTGATAAACATATGTCATTTAATTTTCGGAATATGTCTGCAAGATATGCTACTTTTGATAACCACAAAGTGTTTGTTAAATCAATCCGAAACCAAACTTATGATCCTGGAAATATGCAAACAACTCTTGATGCAATTCAAACATTCTAACAAGGACTTTACCTCGTGATAGCCAATGTACTTCTGAATGCAAAATCAGAGCAGAGTGGTGACTACCCATATCTTTACATATAATTTTAAATAGTCGTGACTGTAATGGTTGACTTTTTATACAATTAATAATCTGGACCTATTTGTCTAGCACAGTTTTAAGTGACATTGAAATATTTTTAGCTATCAGTGCATGTCTGTGAGGAACACAGTGAAAACTGATGCTGTTTTTTGCTAAATTTCTTATTAATGTCACAGCACCTGCCACTTTCCCAACCAATGCTTTGGCAGCATCACTGCACCAATCTACACATTTGTCCCAATTAATACTGGGTGTGCTCATGAACTTCTGGATACTGTTAAAGACGTCCTCACCAGTGGTATGAGTTTTCAAAGTTTCACACAGAAGCAATCTGTTTGTCAAAATTATATCTAACAAAAACCAACAAAATTGAAAGTCCTGCAACATCTGTGGACTGGTCTAATTGCAGTGAGTACCCATCACATTGATGCAGTCAAGAAATTAGTTCAGTATGGATGTCATCAGCAAGATCATGAATACAGCACAAAACTGTGTTGTTGGAAAGTGGCACAGCTTCACTTTTTTTTACTCAACTTCTCACTTAAAATACATGACACTATTTATTTTGCACCTGGTTTTATTATTGATTCCTCAATTGTGTGTGCTTCTCTTACAAGTGCTATGTGGTAACTCACTCTGTAAGAAGCCTCTGTGGCTTTTGCATTAGCATTTTTACATTTTTTGCTCATAAATTGTTTACTCTTCTGATACTCCTTTAGCTTTCGCTTAAAAAAAGTCAATGTCTTTATCTTTGTACTCTGTGTGGTCTTGCTCAAAATGACGACGTAATTTAGCAGGTGCTAATGAACTGTTCGGCAATATTTTATTGCAAATTACGCATTGTGATTCAGGACAATCTTCATTTCTGGCTCTTGAGAATCCAAATGACAAGTAGCTATCATCATATTTTAAGATTGAGTAGCAATGTGTGCTTTTCTTTTTTTCTTTGACTTGTAACTTGTCTCTGCTATTTGAGGAACAGTAGGTACAACTATTTCGAGCATGTTTTCTGGATTTTTAGTTGTATCTTCTTTCTCAGTTTCTATAAGTGCCAAACAGGTAGAAGTAGTAATTTTTCTCTGAATAGTTCCCTGCTTTAATCAGCTTTCCAAATTCATTATTGTTTATTGATAAAAAAAAAAAAAACACTTAAAAAAAATACAGAAACGATTTGAACACTTTAAAAAGTACAGTTAACAGTTTTTTGCACCTCACAGAGTCTTTCAATGCCCCTCACAGAGTCTTTTAATGTCCCTAACAGAGAATTTCAATACCCCTGAGAATTTTTCACTGCCCCTCAGTAAGTCTTTCAATGCCCCTGACATAGCCTTTCAATGTCCCTAACAGAGAATTTCAATGTCCCTACCTAAGAGAGCTTTCTATTTCCCTACCTAACAGAGCTTTTTGTGTCCCTACCTAACAGAGCTTTCTATGTCCCTACCTAACAGCGCTTTCTATGACAATAACAGAGCTTTAACTTTCAGCTCCAGTCTCTATCACTCCTCTACCACGAGTGATAGTAACTGTCTGACAGCAGTGCTGGCTGGCTGACTGCATGGTGGGCTGGCTGAGGGCTGGGCGGCCTGGCTGATGGCTGGGCGGGCTTTCTCACAGATGAGCTAAGTGGCTGGCTGATTGCAGGGCTGGCCCGCAGAGCTGGCCTTAGGGCGGGTTGACGGCAAGGCGGGCTGATGGCAAGGCGGGCTTAAGTTTGTGCTCCCTCGATCTCTTATGAGATTGCGGTTGCCCAATCTCTGCTGTTTCCGACCTTCCGGGAACAGCAGGTAGCGGTGGCCATCTTGGATGTGGCGAAATGCAGCGGAATCTCAATTTTGTTCTCATGGAAACCTAGGGTTCCACGAAGAACCAGTTGGAAAATGCTGTGCTAGACTTTCAGGCATACATTTAACTCTAAAAACAGTGCTGAATAAATTCTGCATGTTGGATAAGGTCAAGTGTTATTGTTATGTTAATTTGAAAAACACATATTGAGTAGTCTGCAGGCAAACATATAGAATTATTGAATTAATTAATGAAAAATAATTAATACAAATATACATAAATAATAAAACCTAAATCAAATCATTGTATTCATTCAACCCCATACAATGAGAATGAATGTGGCAGTGTAAAAAAAGAAAACAGAGGCCTCACTACTCTTCCCCATTCACAAGGGACCTGGCATATGGACCTTCTTTGCCATAACCTTTGTACTGTAGAGCATGAGTAAACATGAAAGGTTGTGAGCTAGGACTGTGCTGTGGGAATATATGCAATGTTTCATATTATGTACAGGAATCCACAGGACCTCCATTAATCATAAGGGAGCTTCATAATTAGACACAGCAAATGGTAGAGATTAAAAAGCACACAGACACACACAGACAGACACAGACACACACACACACACGGAAAGCACTCCTGAGTCTTACATATATATGTGTCATTCACTATTCTGTAATTGTCCTGATGAGAGTTTAACTAAAATAGGAACATTAATAGTAAAAGTTATCATTGTTATTTACTAAAGTGGAAGTGGGAATTCAAAATAAATTTCAAATTTAAGACCAGTGTAGATAAACGTAAAGCAAAGCTGACTCGGAGAATTAGTGCAGTTAGACTGTTTTTACCGTCAACTTGAAATTTAATTAACCTTGAACTCTCAGTTTAGTGAACAATCCTATAGATTTTAAATTTAAAGAAGACAGAGAATGCTTTCAATTCTGTAGGATAATCAAATGCAAAATTATCGTTTTTTTATTCTGTAAACTACTGGCAAACATTTTTCCCAAATTCCAAATACAAATATTGTAATTTTTACCATTCATTTGCAGAAAATTACACCTGGCCAAAATAAGAAAAAAGACAGTGTTCATTATTAAACATGAGAATACTAATGGAACTAATAAAGCATTCATAATTTAATATTAGGTAGAAAAACACTGATCTTCAATTACAGCTTAACTGCATCTTGGCATGCTCTCCACCAGTCTCTCACATTGCTGTTAGGTGACTTTATGACACTACTGGCAAAAAATATGTTTGTGTGTGTACATGTATGTACATACACACACACACACTCATGGGCTATATGATGGTTACACATATCATATCATAAAATCTAATAGAAAAAAACAAAAATATTTTCACACTTCTCATATAATAATTTTACACAATTAGTGCAGCCAAAGAAAAAAGATCAAAACAATTTTTTTTTTTTTATTTCTCACGAACATGGGACACCCCATATTTGAAAGATTTCTGTTAACATCCAGTACAGTGAGGGGAAAAAGTATTTGATCCCATTGATTTTGAACGTTTGGCCACTGACAAAGAAATGATCAGTCTATAATTTTAATGGTAGGTGTATTTTAACAGTGAGAGACAGAATAACAAACAAAACAAAAAAAATCCAGAAAAACACATGTTAAAAAAGTTATAAATTGATTTGCATGTTAATGAGTGAAATAAGTATTTCATCCCCTATCAATTAGCAAGATTTCTGGCTCCCAGGTGTCTTTTATACAGTTAATGAGCTGAGATTAGGAGCACTCTCTTAATGGTAGTATTCCTAATCTCAGCTCGTTACTTGTATAAAAGACACCTGTTCACAGAAGCAATCAATCAGATTCCAAACTCTTCACCATTGCCAAGACCAAAGAGCTGTCTAAGGATGTCAGGGACAAGATTGTAGACCTACCCAAGGCTGGAATGGGCAGCTTGGTGAGAAGGTGACAACAGTTGGTGCGATTATTCGCAAATTGAAGAAACACAAAATAATTGTCAGTCTCCCTCGGTCTGGTGCTCTATGCAAGATCTCACCTTGTGGAGTTTTAAGGATCATGAGAAGGGTGAGGAATCAGCCAAGAAATACACGAGAGGATCTTGCTAATAATCTCAAGGCAGCTGGGACCAAGAAATCAATTGGTAACACACTAAGCTGCGAAGGACTGAAATCCTCTATCGCCCGCAAGGTGCCTCTGCTGGAGAAAGCACATGTACAGGCCCGTCTGAAGTTTGCTAGTTAACCCAGGAGAACTGGGTTAAAGTGTTGTGGTCAGATGACACCAAAATCAAGCTCTTTGGCATCAACTCAACTTGCCATGTTTGGAGGAGGAGGAATTTTGCCTATGACCTCAAGAACACCATCCCCACTGTCAAACATGGAGGTGGAAACATTATGCTTTTGGGGTGTTTTTCTGCTAAGGAGACAGGACAACTGCACTGCATCAAAAGGACGATGGACAGGGCCATGTATCGTCAAATCTTGGGTGAAAACCTCCTTGCCTTAGCCAGGGCATTGAAAATGGGTCATGGATTTGTATGCAAGACACCGCATCCTCTTTAGCTCCTTTTGCTTCAGCTACCAGGAGCCAATGTTAGATCTGCATTCTTGCGCATGTGTGTATGAGCATAGCAGTCTTTCATGCAAGACCAGAATGTCCTCTATAGACAGAGCTTTGTCCCTACAGCAGTCACTGGTGACAGCAGGGGGAAATGATAAGCTTGATGAAAGGTAACTCCTCCTTTTGTCAAGCTTGACAAACTTAGTAAAAATACCCCCTACTTTGTCTTGGTATGTCTTTTGACTGAGTTGGAGAAATATACAGTTAGAGAAACATGTGGTGGCAATTCAATACATAAAAGCAGGCAGACATGGTTAAGAGTGTCAGTTTTTTTAAATCAAACATAATGTGGTAAAGCAATGGAATCTAACCAACTTTGACAGTGGAATAATTATGAGCACCAAATGTGGTTTGAGTATCTCATAAACTGCTAATTTCCTGGGATTTTACTCAACAATCTATTAAGTTTATAGAGAATTGGTTAGAAAACAAAAACAGCCAGTGAGAGGAATCTCTGTAGTAAAAATGCATTGTTAATGAGAGTGGTCTGATAAGTATGGCAAGACTGGTTCAAGCTCATAAGAAGGTGCAGTAACTAAATACCCATATATTATATCAGTGTACATTATGGCAATGCTTTTAGGAAATATATTTCTGAATACACAGCAAATTAAATGGTAAAGTGAACAGACAACAGCAGCAGAAAATCAAACCATGTTCAATGCCTTTTTTTCTTAGTAGACGCTTATTAATGCTAATTAAACCATATTAATTAAAACAGCAACATACCTTTCAACCTATCATAACTGCCCCTGGCCTATCCTTTTCTTCTTTTGAAGTTCACACTGTCCGCCTATTTAAACCCACTCATTTAAGAATTGCTATTATCTATCCCTCCCCCACGGTCATCCAAGGCTATTCATTGAGCACATTTCTTCCTGTCTTCCCCACTTTCTCTCATCAAGCACTCCTTCCCTTATACTTGGGGATTTCAATATCCCAATCCCAACTGCACTGATGCCTCTTATCTGCTCTCTTTAACCTCCGGAACCTCGACACTTTGAACATTCGTAAGCATCCGAATGGCATGAAATTCATACAAATGTACATTTGGAACTAAACAAATTGCACATGTCTAGATACCTCTATGTGTGTGCCAAACCCTCTTCTGGTGCGTTATGCCAAAGAGCTCTATTGTAGTTTCATCTGACCATTGAAGCTGATGTCATTTGAAGTTCCAGTAGTGTCTGGAACACTTTTTTTTTAATGAGAGTAGAGGCTTTTAAAACTTTTCCAAAATCTTGTGGTGATGTAGATGACTTCCAATTGTAGTTTTTGAGACTTTGTGACCCCTTGTTTGTACATGGTGCAATTACATTAAACTTCAATCTGAATCTGAATCTAAATCTGAAATTGTTTGATATCCATAAAAGCAGAATATGTTTGTGGTATTTTTTTGAACAAAAGATCAAATTTGCACATATTTACCAAGGGTACCAATATTAGTGGATGGCACTGTATATATTATATATTTAGTACATATATAATATACAAATATTGTTGTTTTTGTCCTGCTCCTCAGGAGGAAAAACTCTGTTGGTTACTTTTTCTCACTTGATCTGTAAATCAATTTGTGGGAAAATGATAATATTATATGATTTATATATTTTGCAGTGCACTGACTGGCCCATTTTCATGCACCTTTGGTTCATCTGTTTAGTTTCCCAAATTAGTTTTTCTGTACTGAAATTCTGACCAGACGAACCAACATTTTGAGGAAATTTGGCCATCATGAAATTATGTATTTTTGGAAAAAATGGTTTAGTCAAACTGAATTTCCTTGCAGTGCCCGAGCCTACTGAGGATCAATTACAGTGATTTACAAGCCATTACTGTCGGCTGATTCTCACAGTGATCACAGTACCAAGAGAGACAATTAATGACTATTACTGGAATGTTTCAGTTGTGAGACATACAGCAATAACCTGGTACAAACTGAGTGGTGTATAGTGGTAACACTGGAGGTGAGAGGACTGCTTCATGGGCGGAGTTTTGCAACCACTGTGACAGAAAGCCACAGCAACTGTATGTCTGTAATTTTCTTCAGTTATCTATTAGTGGACTGCCTCTGTTTTAAGGCTTCCAGAAATAGGATGGAATGTGCAGAATGTGTGGGACTGCAGGAGACCCACCAAAGCTCCATGTAGTAATAGGATAGACTCCAAAGGGCTACTAATGGTATGTTTTGCTAATAAAGTGAACAGCCCAACCTCATGAATCCTAGGGACGTAAATGTAATCAGAATCTTTGAATATAGGAAGCACTATGTATGTTTGTGGTGTGTTGTTATAGTCAGTGTTGTATACAACATAATTTTGTGCTCATCCAATTCATTTTTCATACTTGTAGCTCAGTGGTATGTGGTACATGCAAAAAAAATTGAAAAAATAAAATTCACTTGTATTTATACACAAACTGCTACAGCTTTTTTGACGCAATAACATTATCTGCAAGTGGCATATTTGCATGAAAGGTATCATATCTTAAAATAAAAGGTTACAATGTATTCCAAGATACTAGACTGTATATGTAATTTTGAAAGTAACAGAAGCTTTTTTTCCCCTTTCATTTAACTGCTGTAGCAACAATTTCAACTGTTCTCTTCTCCCCCGGGGTTCCTTACTCTAATTGTAAATAGCCGGAAAGTCATCAAGCAAGCATTTAATAAACTTTTAATTTGAAATGGATTACCACATGTTGTGTTTGTTTACCCATTATTAAATCTCTCAGCTACATATCATTGGTAAAATCAGCATAGCTTTTGCTTATATATTACAAAACAAACACATGGGGGATATTAAAATGCTGTCAAAATATATTTAGAGAGACCCTAATGGTACAAATACACAGAGCGGTTGAACCATTTTACTAGATATATGTATTAGTCATGCAAATGCTCAATGAGAAAATTGCATATGCTTTATATTAATTGACCTTGCACAGTTAATCTCAAATGATTTGCCCTGTAATCACGACACACAGAAAGTGTCTTCAGACTGCTTGCCACTTGAAGACATGTTGCTATTATCACACAGTCATCCAAGTGTATTTATTAAGAAGTCTGCAGTAAATTACCTCACTTCATTTTGGTCACATTTTGCCCAGCCTTACTATATGTACGACATGCAGTAGCCTAATACTTTGAGGTAATTTATCATTGAGACATTAACTTTAGACAAATCTCCAGCTGTGCTGCTGTTTAGGCTATTTTCACACACACAGAAGTAATTAAATCAACGTTCAAGTGGCATTGGGTTTCTGTTATAAGTTCACATATGGAAGTGGCAAAAATAGCCAGGATTAAATCAATAATGATGTTAAGACATATTGGTCAATATATAAACTAGGTAACATTTTTATGAATAGTAATATTTGTAATTGAGATGTTTTAAAATTGTGCCCTGAAGTGAAAAAAGGTTAACCCATAGGATGAACATTTTAAAGATGAACGGATATGTTCTAGGAAAGATGTTATGGAATGAGAGTTTTATGAAAAGAGCTTTGATACATTTTAAAGGAATGCCCCAAGTGACATGACAACTTCAGCATGCTGTGGTGGCTATGGTGTCAGAAGTACCTTGGCGATCCATTCCCATGTAAAACTGTTTTAACCCCTTAAGGACCGAGGACGGTTCAGGACCGTCATCGGCATTTTTGCCTTGAGGACCGATGACGGTCCTGAACCGTCCTAACGGTCAGAGCTACTTACCTGATCGCCGTCGTTCCCCCGGCGGCGATCAGCGTGGCTCCGGTTGTGGGGAGACTGCCTGCAGCCCAGACAGTCTCCCCACGGCAGATTAGGACCCCTGTGGCCATGTGATCGCTTAACACAGCGATCACATGGTCACAATAGGTGTCCATGTGTCTGCCTGCAGGGGGACTGCCTGTGCTGACAGGCAGTCTCCCTGCTAGTGTAAAATCAAAAAAAAATAAAGTTAGTGTTAATAAAAAAATAAATAATAATTATATATGTGTATATATGATATATAGACATATAATATATCTATATAATATGTCTATATATCATATATATATAATGTCATACTAAGTGTATTTTTATATTAATATGTACTTATATTAATATAAAAATACACTTATAATTAAATTACACAAGTATATATATAATATATATAATAACTATATATATTGTATATATATATTATTATAAAATATAAATAATAAGTAATTTAAATTAAATGATTTTTTTAAAAATAATAATAAAAAATTTTAAAAAAATTATATAGCTATATGAAATTTTATTCTAACTGTATTTTAAAATTAATATATATATATTTATATCAAAATACACTTAGAATGAATTTGTATATATATCTATGTATATAAAAATAAATAAAAATAATAAGAAATATACATACGTCCATATACAAAATTACATAAATAATTATATAAATATACACGTAGACTTCAAATATATAAATATGCATATATATTTAAATTCTACGTGCGTATTTATGTAATATTTTTACATAATTCAGTAATTTTATTGATTGCAATTTGAGGGACCTGCCTGCCAACCCAGGCCGAAATTCCAGAGAATTTAATTTGCTAGCACTGTATTTTACCCTGTAACGTTCTACGACACCCTAAAACCTGTACATGGGGGGTACTGTTTTACTCGGGAGACTTCGCTGAACACAAATATTAGTGATTCAAAACAGTAAAACATATCACAGTGATGATATTGTCAGTGAAAGTTACTTTTTTTGCATTTTTCACACACAAACAGCACTTTTACTGATGATATAATTGTTGTGATACGTTTTCCAGTTTTTAAACACTAATATTTGTGTTCAGCGATGTCTCCCGAGTAAAACAGTACCCCCCATGTACAGGTTTTATAGCATTTTTGAAAGTTACAAGGTCAAATATATGGGTCAAATATTTTTACATTGAAAATGGCCAGGTTGGTTACGTTGCCTTTGAGAGCGTATGGTAGCCCAGGAATGAGAATTACCCCCATGATGGCATACCATTTGCAAAAGAAGACAACCCAAGGTATTGCAAATGGGGTATGTCCAGTCTTTTTTAGTAACCACTTGGTCACAAACACTGGCCAAAATTAGCGTTCAATTTAGTTTTTTTACTTTTTTCACACACAAACAAATATGAATGCTTACTTTGGCCAGTGTTTTCGACTAAGTGGCTACTAAAAAAGACTGGACATACCCCATATTGAATACCCTGGGTTGTCTACTTTAAAAAAAATATGTACATGTGGGGTGTTATTCAGAGATTTATGACAGATAATAGTGTTACAATGTCACTATTGATAAATTTTAAAAATGTATGTTTTGAAACCGCAATATCCTACTTGTACCTATAGCCCTATAACATGCAAAAAAAAGCAAAAAAGCACGTAAACACTGGGTATTTTTAAACTCAGGACAAAATTTTGAATCTATTTAGCAGTTTTTTTCATTCGCTTTTGTAGATGAGTAAAAGATTTTTCAAGTAAAAGTCAAAAAACATGTATTTTTTTCAATTTTTCATCATATTTTTTTATTTTTTTTAAATTAAAATACATGAGATTATATAAATAATGGTATGTAAAGAAAGCCCCTTTTGTCCTGAAAAAAACAATATATAATTTGTATGGGAACAGTAAATGAGAAAGCGGAAAATTACAGCCAAACACAAACACCACAAAAGTGTAAAAATATGCCTGGTCGCAAATGTACAACATCGCAAAAACTGTCCAGTCCTTAAGGGGTTAAAATAGTTTGACTTATTACTTTGGTAATGCTGGGCATTACTCCCTGCCTCTATTCAGCCAGAAGCTCTCATCTTTGAGCCAAGCCCAGCCATCAGCTAACACCCTCAGCCGATGAACAGGTCCTGCAGAGCTTTGCTCAGGAGAGCCAATAGACTCGCGTAGGAGGAGTTTCTGTCTTTAACTCAAGAATGCACTCATATACACTAACATGAAGCCTGTGATATAAAGCCCATCTGAAGGTAATGGTGAATCCAAGGTAGTGTCAAATTATTTGTTATATACAAGGAAAATATGTGAAAATATATAATCAAATAATCAAATACTATGATCAAATAACAAAATAGATTATTGCACAAACAAATGTGTGTATAAAAGGTATCTAAAAATAAAATAGTTTTAAAAAGTTCAATAAGTTATTGTGGAGGCTTCCTCAGTTGTAATTAACAATGATCAAAAGTCACCTTATAAATTTCAAACATTTTCCACTAATGGGTTCCTTCTGGTCCACGTTTTCATTCCTTGGAGCGCACAATGCGTTCTTTCTGTCGTCATTTCCACTTTTTTTCCTGTTGGGGGTATGTACCTCACAGCACAATAGATGTAGCCATGGAGCACATTTCTGCATTCCACTTATGTGGGCACACGTCTCCCTCTTAGTGCTTATCCGATAACTTTGTAATATTAAACGTAAACTTACATTCCACTCATACCATATAAAATAAATGCAAAAAATACAATCTAAGGATAGAGAGAGAGAGATAAAAATGGTGCAGTAAATTTAAACACTGATAAATGCTAGTGGCTAAATGCACTCACTAGAAGGAATTGATTGGAGGCATATGTAAAATTGCTGTTGGAGGAGCATAGTCTTCTTTACTCTTGTCCTTAAAGGGATTTAAGAGAAAGTTTCTAATCCCTTTTAGAGACTTATACATATGTTTTCTTTTATGAATTTCCATTCTATGTTGTGTTTGTATATGGGAGTCCGTTTCGCGGAGGCATGGAGCGCATATAGGAAGAAGAGACGATCAGGTGAATCTATTTTCCACCGCCCCGTCTGATTGGTTGCAGGCCCGATGGAAAGGCGCAGAATTACATTTAAAAGAGATTGGAGGAGAACATGATACATCTCCTGCTGCCCCTGACGAAGTCCAAGCGGGACGAAACGCGTTGGGGTGAAGGGACCCACATAAGACTTTTTTGTTTGTTTTATTTTATTGTTTTAAGTTATATATATATGTTTTATTTTTATTTTTCTGGCTGCTTCACTATTTTGTTGTCAGGGCTTACCTGGGTTGGGAGTCGGGCAGGCAGAGATGTATGCTCACCCTTGCAAGAAAACACAGGCCGAGGTGGTCTGGTGAGAATTCACCTGGCCTGTGAGTCGGTGCACGGGGGCTGTGCAGGGTAAACTCCAAGTCATGGTACAGGAACGGATAAACCAGGAGAATAGTCGTGGGAAGCCATGGGTCAGAGGATGCCAGAAGTCAGAATAAACAAAAACACAAGCCAGAGTCAAGAGCAAACTGGAGAACAGGAAACAGCAAACCAATCACCAGAGTCAAGGAACTGACACTGCCTTCTGGGAGATGCAGTGTTATATACCTGGCTAACGAGACATCAGCTTCAGGTGTAACATGAGTGGCAGGAGTAGTTCTACTAAATGTCCAGCCCCCAGTGCAAGCTACTAGACAGGGCTAGATACAGGCAATAGTAAAGCTGAGAGGTGGCTCAGAGGTAACATAACAGCACCAGAACCGCTAGGTTCGAATCCTGACATTTGTTCCTGACCTGAGGGATCCTCCTCCAAGTCCACGGTTGGGCAAGACATTTGTTGTGATACACTGGACTTTCTTTGAAATTTTGTGAGTGCAATCTAAATAAATTTTGTTTTACTATTTTACTGGTACACTATGTGTGTGTCTTTCTCTTAAATCCCTTTAAGGACAAGAGTAAAGAAGACTAAGCTCCTCCAACAGCAATTTTATATATGCCTGCAATCAATTCCTTCTAGTGAGTGCAGTTAGCCACTAGCATTTATGTGTTTAAATTTACTGCACCATTATTTTTATCTATCTCTATATCCTTAGATTGTATTTTTTGCATTTCTATGTAAAGAAGATTTAAGGGAGCTTCTTACAATCTATTGTAATATAAGGGTAATCTGTATTTTATATATATTTTTACCCACTTTTGGTGTGCACGTGTACAGTTATATACATATTGCCAATATAAAATACAAGATAAATATGTATGCTACATTCGAGGAGGAGATTCTTCATAGTCAAAAAATGTACTTGAGAAATATATGAACTTGGACTTTCAAATGAACTAATAAAAAAGTAACAAAATAATCCCTAATAAATGCTATATAAAAGGCAATGTGGCGGGCGGAGCCTGACCTGCTCACTGTACCTGCCGATTTATTGATCAATACCAACCTTATACACATCAGGGTGGCCTACCCATGTTTAGGGTGCCATGGTGAATCTCCTGATACCTTACTCGAGTATTTTTGTAACTGGGAAACCGAGGTGACTCGCCAGTCCCTAAAGAGCCCTTATTCTACATGACGCTGGGTCCTGATGCCTGGGGGAGCCCTGCAGGTCCTACTAGTCATGTCCTTTTCTGGTCGCACCACCGTTGGTCTCTACTCAAGCGGACTGCTGGGCCCAGCATTAAGACTCCCTTGGCTGGACTTTGTGTTACCCCAATGGGGCATTGGCTAACTTGGCTGCAATGCATAAAGCAGAGGGAATTACCATATCTGGCAAAGAGAGGACCTGTAGTTATGGCAGCCTGTGGGGGAAGAATTGTTTTGTTTTGTTTTTCTAGCTTAGCTAACAGAAAGGCCTTCTGGAGGGTTTCTTACTTTAACCTAGTCTCTGTGCATATAGGCTACTCACTTACTGTTACACTGCTGTTCAAACTAATTTGCACTGTGTTACTACTGTACTCATGTCTAACATGTAAAAAATACATGCTGATCCCTATATATACTTTCTTTACTGTTTAAAATCATACCATGACTGTTTCAATAGTGTATTCTATGCAGGGCCGGATTAAGGGGCTGATGGAGCTGCTGCTCCAGGCCCATGCCCATGCAACAGGCATGGGCCTGGAGCTTTAAAAAGAAATGTTATTTTTTTTACTACTCTTCATATGCACTTGCTTAAGTGTGGAAACCTAAGAGGGATGCAGGGGAACAAAACTTGTGTGGACTGGCTGACAATGAAGTTAGTTAAGTTGAAAAGGTAAAGCTGATCTTGCGCACTATGCAAATGCTCTTGCTGCTTCAGTCTCTCTAACATGGTGGCATGTTCCCTGTCTTCTACACTCACTACATAAAAGTAGTGAGAAGGTTAGGAGAAGAGTGGACAAGTGCTATGGGACAGTCCTTAGAAAGCATAGAGTGAGCGCATCATTAGACGCATTTATGACAACCTCAGGGTGATGTCTGCATTATATGCTCTTTGTTGGCCAGCCTGCATGATTGGAAGGCAGCCTGACATACATTCACACCATGCTAGCCTTACAATTCTTCAAGCAGACAAGCCACCTTTTAGGGCATGTTCGCCCCTTTGGACGGTTCTGATTATGTGATTCGCATCAGTAGTCCACCCTTTTATCCCGCCCACTAACATCCTGCCTCACTGGACACTGCTGTTAGGGGGTATGGATTTACTTAAAATATTAATAACAATAATAACAATAATAACAAAGTATATAACCAGGAAAGGTACATTCAGATTACTCTGGTTTTCAAGTACGTCCTGGAAAGATGAAAGTGAGACATTAGCATAGGGTATGTGTTTTCTTATAACTGCATCCTGTGATGTCCCTTTAGCACCACCTCCACCAGATATATGACATTTGGGAGGTTAGGTTTTAGTGTTTTCTGTCGATAAAATTCTGTAATTAGGCCCATCATAATTGTCAGCACCAGACCCAATGAGCTCTTAATCTAGCCCTGATTCTATGTACAAAAGTGTATCACCTAAAATAGTGTTCATAAAATACTCTATCAAATAGTGAGTCACAATGTAAACCCCATGCACAATGCTGGCAAAGTTGACAAATAAAAAAATATACAAATAGAAAAAAAAAAAGGCCAGTGATGTAAGAATCGCTATACATTTAAAAATTCTTATTTATTTTAAAAATGACAAATCTCAAAGTCTTGGCTAAGCCCATGGTAGGTCAAGGTGTTGAAATTGAAAACATGTAATAGTTCTCCCTACATATAACAAATTGCAAGGAAATTTTAAAACATATATGACTCATTTTGAGTAACAAGTTAACTGGTCCCTTAATTAAAATTTGTTGATAATGTGTTCTTTTAAATCTACTATATGTTGTTTTTTACTTTTACTTTATTTTGCAGGACAGGCATAGGCTACCCCACTAAAAAAAACTGTATTGTGATTACGAAAATGGTTTGACTGTTCTGGTTTTAGATAACTTCATACTAAAGTATGTTTAATAATTTTAACACCCCTGTATATAATCCTTGTTTCGGGGTGAAAATATTTTTCACACAGGGTCATCCTGTAGAATGTGCCAATATTTTTTGATGGCCCTCCGAACCTTTTTTATGATTATCATTCCCTTATTATTAATCCCTCATTCAGAACCAGAAAAATTTATTGCAGCAATTGCTATGTAATTGCTAAGTGTGGGGTTTATAAAAAAAAAACAGATTACCCTTTAGGAGGCCATGGCGTTGGGCCACTGCCTAAAGCTTTGGCTCTGAGTTGACCCACCTCGAGCCTGCAGGAAGATGAAAAGATCTCCCTGCATCGCAATTTAAATAAAAATTATTCCCTAGAGGATCATAATGTAATTGTAGTCCCTTGCAGTTCTGGTGCTCTGTGAGGGAGTCACATCATAGGCCCCAGGGTTCCAAGCCTGCACAAGGAGCTCATTGGACCATCAAGGAATTCACCAAACCACCAGGAAATTTATTATTGCCCCACTTTCTGCCCAGAAAGTGGCAAATGTTAAATAGAAAAATCAAAGGTGATACAGTATGAGGAGACTGTGTTCAACACTTTCTCCCCACATATTTTCACTCCCCCTCCACACTCAGCTCCCATACATGTCACCCTCTTGCTCACCCTGCCACAGTCATCCAACTCACCCTGTCCACACTCACACATCACACTCTGTAACAATTCCTCCATCTCACTGTATCATGCTCATCCCCATCCTTGTCACACCCTGCCACACTAACTCTGTAACATTCATCTCTCAACCCTGTCACACTCACCCTTCATCCTGCCAGACACCCTGTAACACTCACCCACCCACCCTGCCACTCTCACTTCCCAAATCTGCCATACTCACCCCATTCACCCTGTTACAGTCACCCCATCTCCCTCTGTCACACACATCCCACTAAATTCTTTGACACTACACCCTCTAAAACTTTCACCAACCTCCAAACCCTGTCACACTTAATCCACCCACAGTCTGATAAGTCACCTCCTACTCACCCTATGACTGTCACTACCTGAAGATAGTAATGTTCATACATAGTCACCTACCACACATGAAACACAGCCTCACCATGAATACAAATACAGTAAGCAGCCCCCATTACACACAACACAATGCAAACAACTACCCCACACACATACACTCCTAAACACAGATATACGCATGCACACAGACACATATTTAAATACAAGGATGCTCAGGCACATACACAGATAAACAATGCAAGAGACACAGAAACTTTCATTCAGAATTGCACACACACACACTCGGGCACATAAACAAGTTTCTAGTTTATACATTACTGAAACCTGGAAAACCACCAAATTTAAAGCTAACTGGTTTAATGTAGGCTACAGAGGAGAGATTTTAAGTCCATACATAACACGTGTATTTTACACTATATTGTTCTAAAATATTGCATTACTAATTGATACCCAATTTTGTTCATATATATAAAATGACAGAAATCTCTAAATCTCTCAAATGCATTTTATTCAGTCTATACTTCTATAGTGCCCTAGATTTTTCAGTTTGAAAATGGGATTCCTTTACACCTAGATAAGATGGGTAACTTTTTTTCTTCTTGTACAAATTCCACATAGATGCATATATAGATTGCTGTATATTTTTACAGAGTCTTATTTTTATACAGGGAGTGCAGAATTATTAGGCAAATGAGTATTTTGACCACATCATCCTCTTTATGCATGTTGTCTTACTCCAAGCTGTATAGGCTCAAAAGCCTACTACCAATTAAGCATATTAGGTGATGTGCATCTCTGTAATGAGAAGGGGTGTGGTCTAATGACATCAACACCCTATATCAGGTGTGCATAATTATTAGGCAACTTCCTTTCCTTTGGCAAAATGGGTCAAAAGAAGGACTTGACAGGCTCAGAAAAGTCAAAAATAGTGAGATATCTTGCAGAGGGATGCAGCACTCTTAAAATTGCAAAGCTTCTGAAGCGTGATCATCGAACAATCAAGCGTTTCATTCAAAATAGTCAACAGGGTCGCAAGAAGCGTGTGGAAAAACCAAGGCGCAAAATAACAGCCCATGAACTGAGAAAAGTCAAGCATGCAGCTGCCACGATGCCACTTGCCACCAGTTTGGCCATATTTCAGAGCTGCAACATCACTGGAGTGCCCAAAAGCACAAGGTGTGCAATACTCAGAGACATGGCCAAGGTAAGAAAGGCTGAAAGACGACCACCACTGAACAAGACACACAAGCTGAAACGTCAAGACTGGGCCAAGAAATATCTCAAGACTGATTTTTCTAAGGTTTTATGGACTGATGAAATGAGAGTGAGTCTTGATGGGCCAGATGGATGGGCCCGTGGCTGGATTGGTAAAGGGCAGAGAGCTCCAGTCCGACTCAGACGCCAGCAAGGTGGAGGTGGAGTACTGGTTTGGGCTGGTATCATCAAAGATGAGCTTGTGGGGCCTTTTCGGGTTGAGGATGGAGTCAAGCTCAACTCCCAGTCCTGCTGCCAGTTCCTGGAAGACACCTTCTTCAAGCAGTGGTACAGGAAGAAGTCTGCATCCTTCAAGAAAAACATGATTTTCATGCAGGACAATGCTCCATCACACGCGTCCAAGTACTCCACAGCGTGGCTGGCAAGAAAGGGTATAAAAGAAGAAAATCTAATGACATGGCCTCCTTGTTCACCTGATCTGAACCCCATTGAGAACCTGTGGTCCATCATCAAATGTGAGATTTACAAGGAGGGAAAACAGTACACCTCTCTGAACAGTGTCTGGGAGGCTGTGGTTGCTGCTGCACGCAATGTTGATGGTGAACAGATCAAAACACTGACAGAATCCATGGATGGCAGGCTTTTGAGTGTCCTTGCAAAGAAAGGTGGCTATATTGGTCACTGATTTGTTTTTGTTTTGTTTTTGAATGTCAGAAAGGTATATTTGTGAATGTTGAGATGTTATATTGGTTTCACTGGTAATAATAAATAATTGAAATGGGTATATATTTGTTTTTTGTTAAGTTGCCTAATAATTATGCACAGTAATAGTCACCTGCACACACAGATATCCCCCTAACATAGCTAAAACTAAAAACAAACTAAAAACTACTTCCAAAAATATTCAGCTTTGATATTAATGAGTTTTTTGGGTTCATTGAGAACATGGTTGTTGTTCAATAATAAAATGAATCCTCAAAAATACAACTTGCCTAATAATTCTGCACTCCCTGTAAAAGCATTTAATAAAGTCTTAGTGGGAAGCAAATATGTAGCATGTAAAAGCATTGGTTATTATATTTCATGTTTGGTAATGCTATGTCACCATTTGTGAAAGTCTCCTTAGAATTTCTAGTTTATACATTATTGAAACCTGGAAAACCTCCAAATGCTTGCCTGAATTTTAGGCCCATCACACTTGAATAATGAAACAAAACTTTACTTTAACATTTTAGCTAATAGATTAAATAATTTAATCTAATTGAAAGTACCCAGGTAGGATTTTTTTAAACAAACAGACATGTGACAATATCAATTTGACACATTATAGAGGTGTAATTCAGACAAGTTCTCTACTCCTTTCATTGGACGCAGAGAAGGCATTCGAAAGAATACATTGGGAATATTTAATAAAAGTATTAAAGGTTATGAAATTCCCTGTGTCATTCACTAATGTAATATTTAAATTATATAGTTTCCTCACAGTAAAGGTTTGCGCTTCAGTATACATATCTTTACTTTATGCAATTGAACAAGACAAGCGTGTCCCATACCTCCATTATATTAGCTATATAACCCATAGCAATTAAATTAGAAATTACTTGGAAATTACAGGAATTGATGTTGGAAATAAAACACATAAACACATAAAATGGGCTTATTTGCTGATATTTTTTGCATATCTATAACCCTATGGATTCATTACCCTATTTGGTTGCTATTTTGGCATAAATGGGAATAAAACTCAGACTTTAGGAGAGAAAAAAAGTGTAGCAAGAGGGGTGAGGACAGACAACAGATCAAATAGCCTGCCCTTCGGTGGGTCCCCGCTCAGATCTCAACTTGTGCCATTACAGAGAGAACATCTCTAAAGCATATCAGACTGGTCCCACCCATACGGGCAGTCCAGATCCAAAATGCAAGCAAGTTCCCTCTGCACGAGAGATACTGCAACCCCAGACGATCGTTTCAACCTTATTAGGGATCATCAGTGAGGCATAGCTGATATCTCTCTAGGCACCATGAGTGGACCAGTCTGATATGCTTCAGAGATGTTCTTTCTTTAATGGCACAAGATGAGCTAAAACCAGCTTGAGATTTGAGCGGGGACCCACCGAAGGGCAGGCTATTTCATCTCGGTATACTCTTGCGCCTTCCGCTCTCCAAAACTCAGACTTTGCCCATTAATATCATATGTATAGAATTGGCTGATCTAAAATTAAGCTATCCTTGTGATTGGAGAAATTTGTACCTCTCCTTTTTAGGGATTAATTTAAAAAAAAAAAAATTAACAATATGCTCTCACTAACGTTTGAGAAAAAATGTCCTCAAGTAAAAGCAGCACTTTACAGATGGTGTAGTTTGGAATTTTCGTGGCTAGGAAGAATTGGAACATTTTTCCAAAACGTCTTTATCTAATTAAAACAATACATTAAAATATTCCTAATTCCGTTTAAAAAAATTATCAATTCAGATATTATTTGGAAAAATAAATTTAACTGAATAAAGCTGGGAATATTACAGTGATGTAGCGGATATGGAGGTCTGGGAATGCCTGACTTTCAAGAATATTATATTGCTGCAAATGCAGCAGCTGCTTTAAAATTTGCTTTGCAACAAGATGTTCCTAAATGGTTATTAATGGAAAGGGCAATACTTTCACCCATATCAATTTCTGATATTATATAGTAGCCTAAGTTAAGTACACAAACCCAACAACTAAAATAACAGATCTTGGCATAAACTCTACAATACAGTATATCCCAATAAACAATATTTTAAAGGCCTTTAGGGAATTTTCCCCTGAACTGAATATAGATTTCATGAAGTGGCACAAGTTCAAAATACAATATTTAAATGACTTATTTAAAAAAAAAAAAAAATGCATTGATGTCTTTTAATAAAATGAAAACTTTTTTTTTTTGGAGGACAATATGCTCGATCAATATATGATATAATTTGCATTAAAGAAAACTTTTAACATCTTAGAATCTGATCAACAGTTAGATCATGTGGAACTGCCCAGTTTGGACAATATATATCTGAACAGTCCAAATCAAAAATGTGATTTTGTTGTTGTACTACTCCCCTTCTTCATCTATTTCTAATTATAATATGGAGTTTATGCAAGATTGTAAATAAGTAAAAATGTATGTATGGTCACTAATTGTTTTGTCCCTTCCCCTTTCCCTTTTCCTTCCCTTTGTTAGGTTTTCCCTTATTATTGTATTATTTATGTTATAAGAATATATATTATATAATCAATTTAAAATCTTAAATCTTAAAAAAAGAATTTGAAAATAATGTCTAGTTTATGAAATCATAGTGACTCCTTTCCAATATCTCCTTGCTGGGCATACCTTGTACATAGTTGAAATGTAAACTTGAATTTGTTATTTGGTGATGTGACTGTTTAGCTGTTTCTCTTTGTATTATAGATTTCCTTGCACCTTCTTCAAATACAGAATTGTTCTCATCATGGCTTGTATAAGTGAGGAACTCTTGGGGCAGCTGAACAAATATTTCGTAGTCATTCTGCTCACTAAGATACTGTGGCAATTTTATTACCTGCAAAAAAATAGTGTACAATTGTAGTTACAATGAACAACATATGTAAAGTGAATGCATGAACTTAAATACATTTTCGGATATTGTAAATGCATTCAACTATCTTAATAAATGACTTAAGTTATATTAAATAATAAAAGACAAGCTTGCTTTTTGAGGACCAAATATTTTATGACATACTGTGCACTATTAACCAAAATATTTTTGGCAGTTTTGCTATGTGTTCATTCCATCATAATTTAATGGTTTCAGTAATATCTACACAAGTGGAACTAAATAAAAATAGCTCAAAGTAGCTTCCACTCTTCTTGGAATCCTTTCCAGTGTTTCTGTGGGAATTTTTGCCCATTGAACCAGTAGAGCATTTGCGAGGTCAAGCGCAGATGTTGGATAAAAAGACTTGGCTCTCAAACTCAGTTTCAGTTCATAAGTGTTTGATGGAGTTGAGGTCAGGGCTCTGTGCTGGCCAGTCCAGTTCTTCCAAACCAAACTTATTCAACCATGTCTTTATGGACCTTGCTTTGTGCATTCGGGTACAGTCATAGAGGAATAGAAAAGATCTTTCCTCAAACTGTTTCCACAAGGGTGGAAGCATAGCATTGTCCAAAATGTCTTGGTATGCTGAAGCATTAAGATTTTTCTTCACTGGAAGTAAGGGGTTTAGTCCAACCCCTGAAAAACAGCTCATACCATTATCTCTTCACCACCAAACTTTACAATTGGCAAAATACAGTCAGGCAGGTAACCAAAACCCATCAGACTGCCAAACAGAGAAGCTCAATTCATCACCCCACAGAACATGTTTTTACTGCTCTAGTGGTGACATGCTTAACACCAATCAATCTGATGCTTGGCATTATACTTGGTGAGGAGGCTTGCATGCAGCAACTCGGCCATGAAAACCCATTCCAGTTTTTGTGCTCATATTAATGCCAGTGTAATTTTTAAACTCTTCAGCATTGGTGACTTTTGCGTACCATGCGTCTCAGCACTCCCCTTCCACTTCATGTCTTAGTTGCTGCTTTTCCCAAATGCTTCCACTTTCCAATAATACCACTTACAGTTACCAAAAGATTATCTAACAGGGTCTGATTGAAACACTTAACTTCAATAAGGCGTGTTCCAATAATTTTGTCCATATTGTGTATGTCATGAATATATGGAATCTTGTAAAGTCCTTAAAGAGACACTACAGCCCTAAAGCACCATAGCTTGGTAAAATGATATATGTTTGAAGAGTGTGTGTCCTTTTTTTTTTTTTTTTTTGTCGTTCTTGAGCTGAACAGAAAAATGCATGTTATACACAGAAACATTTGCAATGAAAACTTGTACAAAGGAATACATAAATGATTAGTTATAATTTATTAATTATAAAATGATTAGCACATTTTTAAGAAATCTTTTACTAGCATGCTAGTTTAACGCAAGGTTAATATGCTGGAATAATGTGCCACCCCTGAAGTGTCCAAATTATATGAGACATATAATGCATGGTCATTATTAAATTAACACTTTTAAATGTAGGAGATAGGGACAGGCAATAGCAGGAGAGTAAACTAAGGAGTAAAGACATGTCAACTCCACATTGATCTCTCCCGGCTGTGTGTAATAGAAGGATGAGCAAAGCCACCTTCTGATTATTCAGCCTATGCCCAATGAGGGCCGGGTGCAGTCCCAGATAATGGGGTGAGTTGTTTGGCTTAGCAGCACAGACATTGTAGGTGAACCCAAGTTGTACGGTAACTCCCTCAGCATACTCTGCTATCCTCTGCCTGCTGAATCCCGCTGGAGGCTCCGTCTGTTGGCTCTGTCAGTGCTCAGCTTAGATGCAGGCCTGCACACCTTGCTCCTCGTGAACCGCCAACGTGGCCTTCTCCTCCATTTGCATGCTCTCCCAGAACCTAGCCAGATCCGAGTCTGCCTGGATGAATGCTTAAGTGAGCTTTGAATGGTAGGCACCAGATTCCAGAGGGACATTTTCCTCCAGAAATTGGCAAGGAGTTTGTCCAGCTTGTACAGCACTCCAGACTTTGCTCCAGTGTAGTCAGGCACGGGTCATGTGGGATCCGCCATTTTAAGTGTGTGTGCTCTTTTTTTCATTTAACAAATATTGGAGATTTAAATAGAAATTTTAATTTTAATCAATTAACCTGTTTGCAACCCCTATCTTTCAAGCAGACAACCAGTCCTGTTACTTTCTGGTTGTTTAGCTTATTGAAGATAAACTCAAGAGGCAGCCTTGCAACGACTCCTCAATGAGATGCCTTGAGAAATCTGTGATTGGACAGCCACAGAACGTCAGGGCTGGTGAAGAAGGGGGCAGGGGCTGGTAACATCAGGCAGGAGATCTGCACATTTTGCAAGCTGTGTTTAGATATACCTAGAATAAAAAATAAATTATTGAATGCATGTATGTTTTATTGGGAGTATATCCACTAGTAAACAGTGATTTTTTTTTTTTTATTAGGTAACTGTACATTTAAGGAGCTGCAATTATTAGACACATGTTTTTGCAATTGTTTAAAGTAATAAATTCACATTTCATGATTTTTAAATTTTCTTTAAATATAATAGCATTACATCTAAAATATATTATAGTCTCTTTGTTCTGCTACTTAAAACCCACCCACTCTAACTTGTACAGTTCTTCCAACCAAGAAAAAAGTAATTGCTCTGCTACCTTACGTAAAAACACAGAAACATGGAAATAGAGATTTAGATATTTAACACCCTGAGACAAACTGCTCTACTATTGACTTTCTAAAAGCACTTTAACCAATGCAGTTCATGGCTGTGGTTATAGTGTTGTGAGTTTATGGGTGCTATCCTCAAAATGACTGTGACAACGTTTTGGGGCACTAGTATTGAGGATGTCATCAGCATTCTGCCTCCTCTGCAGCTAAACAAGTAATGCAGAAAAAACACCTTCACAGTTTTAAGTGTGAGTACCTTTAATGTTAGACTCTTGTTCCATTTTTTTTTTTTTTTAAATCAGTCACTTTGCTATAGTTTACCATATGCTTGGGTCCTGCAGCAGAACCTCACGTTAGTAAAGGGAAACCCTGTGTTTATAAAATAGCCCTTCAAAATTGTCACAAAAGAAATAAAAAACCTTATTAGAAAACATACATACCTCGAAATACAAGTTGCATAGCCAGTGATCAATATCAGTCATAATAAGCTCTTCAATTTTATTGAAACGATCAATTCTTGAATCATAGTGTCCTCTTAAAAATGGACATCTAAATTTTCCTTCTATCAGGTTAAAGTTGTTGTCACACAATGGAAAGACACCCCATCCAACTGCTCTATCAATGTAAATATCTTTTCCATGAAGTAGAAAAAGTTCTACCAGTAGAGTCATTCCAGACTTGATTTTCTTTTCAGTGGGTAGCAGCTATAAAAAAAAAAAAAGAAAGAAAAAAAAAGGACATAAACAGGAAAGCACTATTCAGTAATTAATGCAAGCTGAGAGCTACATCCACATCCATCCATCTGGAAAAGTATTAAAGAGGAGAGCCACACACATCAAAGAAAATTCAAAAGCATTTCTGTCATAGGTTCCAGCATTATTTGTGACAGTCTCTCAATTTTTATCATGCTTTATATCTCAAACTTGGAAAATGGCCTTACGTGTCTTTTCACTTAGTAGTAGTTTGAAAACTTAGAATTCATTTGTGCTTTCAAGATCCTTATTTACAACAAGACACAAGGAATCAATTAACAAAATTACAGGATCCCCGTAAAAAATATTTAAAATTTTTTGGGCAGCATATAACTTTTTTTTTATTATTATTTAAAAAACAAAAAATGTTTTGTTTAGCAATTATCTCTCAGTCATTTACCAGATTCAAACGTTTAATTATTTTTGAGGTTTAGCAATTACCTCAAACTAATAAGAAATTAGTATAATCAGACACAACTATGAATATGTTTGTTATCAGTTTTGCATATATTATGAAAATATATTCTGAGACTACCTTGTATTGAGCCTAAAACAGAAGCATCTGTTGAACAGAACAAAAACTTAGTGGCAGTGACTATTTTAGCCTTAATAGTATCAGATTTCCTATAAACCAGATCTACACTTCATAGAAAGAACCCATGAAAACTTGAAGAGCGTTGTTCACAAATTAGTCACCAAAAGTATTTTTAATCAAATCACATACTTCTAGCTTGACAGTGCAACAAAACATTCTCTATCGAAAGTATGTTGATAAATGTATTTATTAGCAACAACAAAAAAAATCATTGGATCCTCCATTGAAAATCCATTTGGACCTTACTCATTTATATTGGCAACGTCATAACTATAAAGAATGCTAAAAACGAGGGCTTACTAGTAAAGTTTTAGAACCTCATTTCATGTAATTTATAGTTTCTGAAAGTTTATTACATTGCAACCAAAGCTGACTTCTGGATCCAAAATATAGAATCAGAGCATAGTCATTATAATGTGATAGCTAAACATATTCAGGTGAAGAAAGATCATCAGCACACATTTGAAACATTTGTAAAATTCTATTAGACCTAGAAGGACTGGTCCCTTTCTTGGGCCCCCTAGCCAGCCCTCCCATGACCCTATCCTACCGCTCAGGTGATTGTAACTTGTTGACCAGTTGCATCCTGAGTGAATCTGAGGATTGAGAAAAAAAAACACCAGCAAGAAATCTTACCACCAAAATTCTCAGCTCGAAAATTACCACAAATATTACACTACAGTCACCAAAACTTTAGCTTAATGAAGAAGTTTCTTTGTGTATACATCACATACATTTGTATCTCCTGCTCTGTAAATGTAAATTTAATCAGATACAAGTGGCTCCTGCAAGGTCTAGCAAGCTATTAATAGTACAGAAGATGAGAAATTCTACATTAAACAGAATTTGCAATAAAGGAAGTGTAAACATAAGATTACTCTTTACAGGAAGTATTGTAGGGAGTTGTGACTAGGGATGCATAAACAAAGTGATTTAACTCCTAAATGGCAGATAATGATTTAACTCCTAAATGACAGATAATGGAGCAGTGAGACTCCAGGGGCATGACTTATACACCCAAACTTCTTGATTAAGCTAAGGTTGTTTTGGTGACTATAGTGTACCTTTAAAATCATGGACTATTTCTTCAAAGTATTCTAAACATGGTTTCTTGCTACTAAGAACTGCTTCATTAGATGAAACTTAAAGGGTTAATTTCAATCATTATAACCACGTTTGCCCACTGTAGTTGTTATGATGCCAGGAGTATCTGTTTCCCAGAATTGAAGAAAAACATTTTGCTACGGTTTGCTTTCTTGTCTGGGTCGCTGCTGGGTGCCAGGTCTCTTTTATAGGTAGATTTATGATATCCTACTTCTGAAGAGCTGTAGAAGGTGGATGCAAATCCTGCTGCTCATTCATTGGTGAGAGCATCAGCTGATTACCCTCAGCCAATGATTGCTGCTCTAGTGATGTACAGGTAAGAATGTACTGCACTATTATGTAGACATTGTTATAATGTAGTTCAATATACTCGAGCTGTGTGAATGCATCCTCAGTGTTCTGCAAGATGTCCCTGTATTGTGCTGGCAGGCCTGCCCTTACACTTATTAGCCTTCGCAATGACACATTTATCACCTTGTCACTAAGCGCATATTTCTTGAATTGTGCCACATTGCTGTTTGTAAATTACATTTGACTGCAGGACCTGGTAAAACTTTTTGGGGAGTACACTGGCACAAGACACTGCTTGCTTCATTATAGAGATGCTTGGATTTCCTTGGATCTCCAGTCCTATCATTCACTCCTACTATAGAACATTTATTCTTACTATGTCAACATATTTTAAGCACACTGTTACTAATTTTTTTTTGGCTATAGAGGGCAGTTCTAATATAGTAACACACAACATATTGTACGGTAGTGATCTATAAAACATTTACATGTACCTGACATTACCTGTATTGCACTTATACACATCTGTGGGCTCTGTAATGAATTAATTAAGTCATACTGCATATACCTGTTCTTCACTCAGGAATTTAGATTATAGGGCTCCTTGCGATTATTAGGGAGATGGGGCAGCTTATGTTGGAGAAAGAGGCCCTCACCCACCGCCAATAAGTGTGGGTCTGGGAGTACAATAGGTCCACTCCAGGTTTATTATTTACAGTCCCCACTCACCTCTGAAAGAAAGAAGCTGTGAGGACACTACTCTGTTCATATTTTATAATAGACTCACACTTTGGCCACAAGTAGAGCTTGGGCAACACTATGCCCCCTCCCCCCCCTTAATTCAATTTTAACAGCTCCCACCCACGTACCACAGAGGAAACACTATGTATGCACAGTATGGGCACTACGGACCTGTGTCAGACCCTTCCTTTATTGAATAAGTGACTGATCAGCAATATGACAGCAAGCAGCCACCTATTGCTCACTGTTTAGTTGAAATGTCACTACCCGTGGCATGAGGGAAGAATTAAACCTCCCTTATTCTTAAAAAGTTGACTGAACGACCAAAATTTAAATAATAAGTTGACTGAACGACCAAAATTAGGAAAAGGAAGGTATTTTTCTAATATTGATGTTTCAACTTCTTAGTAGATCACTCCCTATTTCTTAGGTGGGATTACTATAAGGATACCAAATAAGTTATCCTTAAATAAGTACTAAACAGTTCCCTAATTTAGTACCCTTAAATATAGATATCCCATAAGAGTTAGATGCTAAACAACAGCAAGTTGCAGTCACTGCACAAATTGTGGAAATTCCAAAAATAATTAGCAAATTTCATCCAAAAATTAATGACATCAAGGACGAAATTCAGTTTAGAAGAAACAATTTTATTTTGTTGTTGTATGAATGAAATTGGGGGAAACATAAATTTCTACAGCATCCAAGTCTATCAGGCATTAATCCAATAGCAGTTCTGAGTTGCCAAAATCAGAATATTAAACATCTGGATTTAAAAAATAGGAAGTGAGAGAAGTTTTATAATACTCTTTAATGATTGATTGTAATTCTTCCTCCTTTTGTATTAATGAAAAATGGAGAGCACGAGTCATTTCAAATTATCCAAAAATGAAACAAAAAATGTCAGTGGGCAGTTGACCACCCACGTAACACTTCCACCCTAACAAGAACAAAACTTTTCCATACATTTGTAGTGTCAAGTGTTGCCAAATGAGTTGGTGGTTGGTGGATTTACTACTGTAAAGTTGTTTCAACTTAAAGAGGCACTATAGCCACCAGAACAACTACAGCTTAATGTAATGTAAAGATTGTTTTACTGTCCTTTCTTTTTCCCTATATTGGTTAGCAATTATTTGATTTGTGAATACAATTATCATTTAGTTTCTGTCTCCTAAACATCAATCATCTTTATTTTTGTTACCTCCTGATTGGAGAAGAGACCCAGCCCACATCATTGTGCAGAGCTCTTGCTTATTTGCACCCACCAAAAAAACAACCTGTTCTCCTGTTCATCACCCTTTTTTTCTGATGCTAGCAATGACACGCATGAAACGCAAATCACAAATGAAAAGGAGCATGTACAGACTTCTGTGAGTTGGTTCCTTCTAATTTCTAGTCTAAGGCAACTCAGAAATTGGAATATTCAGCACGAATTTGGCCGAATTGCAATTTGGCCAGAAACAAATCTCCAAGTCTACTCTATCGTTTGCACCTTGAAACTAGTACCGAGAACGAATACAGAGAAGTGAAGAAAATAATGTGGGATACATTTACTGAAGTGTTCTCTTCTAAAAAGTGGTGCAAAAATGTAGAAGATACATACATGGATTGTGGCTGCTGGTTCCATTGGTTTGCATGGTATTTGCCCCACTTTTAGTACTTTAGATCAGTTTTTAAAATGCAACACTTTGATAAATGTCACCAATGCTTTAATGTTTGCCCTGGTTTTGCCTTGTCTGAACAGGAAAATAATGATATTTGCTATATCTTTAAAACAAATTTAAAAGAGTATCTTATCCGCATAGCAGATGGGGGCATATGATGTTATTGACCCCCATAGGCTTTTTATTAGCGACTGCTGCAGTTTCACTCAAGACAAATTAATTCTGTGTGTATTTGACTTAGTAAATATAAGAATTTCCAGTATAGTTAGAATTCGGTAATTTTTACCAGATCTAGATTCAGTGAATAACACCGTCAATGTTTTATTCAATTCAATATGACAAATCTTCTTTAAGAACACTCATTTAGCTATTATATTTGGTTTCTACATTCACTAGCAAGTTGTCTGCTCTCAACCCATGAAATTTTCATCCTACAGTGGGAGTCTAATTTTTTTTTACACTACTCTTACTGTAATGCGTTTTATTTCTTGTGTTCACTTTATTTTATTGTTAGAAACACCATGTATGTGCCTCTTATTAAATTATTTCCTATTCCACAGCAGATGCTGACATACAGAAAATAACCTCTTAGGAAGTGATGGTCTCAACATCTTTTAAAAATGAATACCTCAGGTCATGTTAATCAGTTTCTGATATATGTAGTTTCCAGAAAGCATTTCTGGGGAAGAAATTGTAGCCATGACTAATAGTGACAAGCATATGAATCCCATTCTCCATACATTTTAGAATCGCTCAATGTTAGAAGTCCTTACCTTCTAAAGTATTAAAGAGAACTTAACCCTTTGACTGACACAGGAATGTGCCACACACTACAATGGAAAACGCTGCACACCTCTATTGCTCTCATATGGTTAAATGAAAAATAAAACGTTAGCATTCTTTTTTTCCTTCAAGCATAAATATTGAAGTTCATTAATTTTGAAAGAGCATTGTATTTTAAAATCCTAGCTGTGATGCCTGTACTGAATGACTACATGATAAGTGTTCTTAAAACTTGAAGAAAGGGCACTAAATTTTTCACAGAATTTGCGTATCATTTTTAATATAATAAAAGTGCAATGCCCTTTTTATAATGAATAATAGAGCATGCTTATGATTTACATAGAGTATGTGGATTAAATGTCATTTTTGAACAGTTTCTACTTTTTTCTCTGCAGGCTTCCATTAAGAGGAGCAAATCTCTCCTTATCCATATTCTGATAACACTGCTATTGACTCTTCTAAATATGCATTATAGTACTATAGCAATATGCTATACTTCCAAAAGTGTTGCTGACTTTTTCTTTTTGATTAGCAAAAATTCTTTATCCATATTCTTTTATGAGGGTTTCTGCTACTTGTTTTAATATTCTAGCACCGTTGTAGTTTGCGAGATTCATAAACTTTACTTTCAAGATATTCTCCTATCTGTTCCAAATTATTATGGCATTAACTTAAAAGAGAAAATGTTTCCAGAACAGCAAACAAGTACAGAGGGCCTTTGACATAATAAAGCAAATAAAACAATGATTCACCTTGGCACCCATCCTGGTTCTACCTGATCCACAAAACTCCTTATGGTGTCATGAAACAATAGAAGTTTATATAGTTTATTTTTTGTAGTATAACTCAAAGTAATGCATAGTTTTTTTTTTTTCATAGTAGTAGTGTGGAGATGAGTGGTATTAAAGGAACATGTCAAGATTGTAACCTCTACAGTGGTTGTGGTGCCTGGGGTGCCCTGACGCCTTCCCAAATTAAGTAGTGGGTCAGCGCCAATCACAGCCTTTTTGCCTCTTTGGCTGTGATCCCGGCCCAAAAGTCGGAACTTTAAAAGCTGGAGGTGGAAGCACACCCAGAATGAGATGCCTCCCTGTACAGAGCTAAAATGGCCGCCAGCAAACCACATACACGCAGCAGAGATCCACGCTGGGACGCCGCGGCCCCTGGGGTGACTGGGCCCTTCCGGGCAGTGGACAGGTCGACAAGGAGCCGGCCCTGATTCCCGGATTTTGTGGTGGTCCGGGTGAATATGCCCCCAATTCCGCGAGCACGTACCGGCGTCATATAAGTGGCCGGCGGCGGGAGAGGCAAGATGGGGCCAGAGCTCCAGGGAGGCCCAGCTGAGGCCGGGGAGGTGCAGGAGACTGAGACCCCACAGACTCTACGGGGGGGGGAGAACGACGAACGGCTCCAGTCTCTGAGTGCCCACGGCGAGGTAGAACACCCTAAAAGACACAGAAGCATGCCTTTGGAGGGTGCAGGGGGGGCTCAGTCACAACCGGGGGAACCGGGGAGACCCAGGGGGGCACAGCTGACTCACCATGTGCATGCTAGCCCTGCAGCAACCATGGTGAGGACACACCAGAAAGAAGCCTGCAAAAATACCACCATGGGAGATGACGAGTCCACAATGGACCATATCACCACACCGGGCGCCATTACGCCCCCTCCAGAGAAGTGACTCAAGTTCTAAACCTTGAATGGGTTTTGCTGGAGTTCGACATACTACTGTTTCTCTTTGCAAAGGTCCATGAACATCATACATAATTCGCTTATTGTTATACCCTAAATCATTTATCGCACAATTTCTGTTCTCTTTTTAGTTTTCTTAAACTGTTAAACCCCAGGCAACAATTACCTAAGATTGTGAATGCATTGTGTGCCGAATACCTCCGGGTTTAAACTCAGGCATAAAAACAATGGCACCTGCCAAGTTAAAATATACATAAATCAAATTCCGCCTATTTCAAAGCCTTTTTATATAGGGGTAGATATCACAATTGCCAACTATCTAAAGATTGAACCCGCAAAAACCTTTAGTACGGTACTTACCTGTATGACCGTCTAGACCTGTAGTTAAAGACTAGGTGCCTAGAGCTTGAATTTAGCAATTCAGTCAGAAATGCACCGTTTCATTATTATTTTTCTTAAGCACATACATAGTTCGGAAAAAAAAAATGAACATGCCATTTACGTTACAGCGCTCACTAGGGCAAAAGCATAATGCCATGTATTACTGCTGACTTGATAGCCAGATGGGTGCAACATATATTGTATGTTAACATGCCTACATTTTAACTTAGAAAGGAATATGTTCACTGAGTTCTACAGAATATACGTTAACTCTCCCACAGTCAGGGAAGACGCTTACAGTGCATATCCACACATAGCCACAGCGACACATATGAAAAGCTATGATACCCTTAAGAGCTAAAGTTTACAGACAAGTGACGTGACACATCAGACACAAGGCTACATGACAGTGCTACACTGCTTAAAACCACTGGCTCATATGCCCAGATAAGCACAACTTAAGCGAAGGAAAAAATTGATGCATAGGCGCAATTATCCAGAACCGCGCTTTAGTTTTCCCCGACATTTAGCATTTCAGCCAGCAACACACATCTGCACGGTTACCACACTGCACCCATCACATATGAGGGAATGCACAAACTTCAGCGAAGGCGATCAAGTGCTTCCTACGTTAACATGCCAGATACCTGTACTGTATTTTACACTGCATGATATTAAGAATAACATCACTAGACAATATGCATCGCAGGTCAGCGGTTCAGATTTTATAAGCATGAAACGTACAGACGACGATGTATTGTGTGGTACAACTGTAATCAGCCTCTGCGCAGGCACATATGCAACTATGATTTTATACAACACTGAGCTTCTGCGCAGGCAACATTATGCTGAATCTCGCTCCTCATAATATGCATGCAATTTTACTGCAAAAACAATAAAAACCATTTAAAACAATAAAAGTAACATGTAAAATCCAAATAGATGTAATAAAGTGCACCAAACAAAAACCAACAAAAAAAAGCACAAAACTGTCTTAAACACTATGATAAACCTCCCCCATTGTGATTTTTTTCCTTTCCCTGAAAGCCACCAGATATAATTTATTGTGGTAGTCTAAGTGAGAGTACACAAATACATTATTAATATTATCAAGAACTATGTTTTCAAGTATAAGACGTGGAATTTGATAATGACCTGTTATTGGTCTCCATCCCACATATTTCCCCATGGTCCTTTGAAATCTCAATATTCACAATGTCAAAAAGTAACAGAGAGGTCTAGCAGGATTGGGACTGAACTCTCAAAGCCATCTCTTACGATGAGCAAGCTGATAATTACTCCTACCACTACCGTCTTAATAAAATGGTACTGTCTGGAATAGGTCCTTGATGGAATTGGTTGACAAATGGGAAGCTTCTAATTTGTCTTCCCCAGAAAAGGGAATTTTCTAATTAGTTTTAACATAACTGTGGCATCAAGATCTAGATTAATATTTTTTATAAGACTATTTATTACTACTTGTATCTTCTACCTCCTATGAAAGTACTATGTATCGAATGGACACTGCACAATTTTGATAAATCCTGAATTAATCATACACTTTATTAAAAAAAATACTTTAAACCCTTGGGTTGAGACTCAAAATTGATTTGTCTGGCTATTTCATTACGTGCCCACTTGTTGGAATAAGCACATATTTACATATTTTCTCAAATTTAATATTTTTGGATAAGCTTTTCAAATGATTTAATATTTCTTTATGCAGTTAAAAAATACATTAAAATATAAAAAATATATAATTTATAAAAAATATATCAAAACTATTTATCAAAATATTAAATAATTATAAAAGAGTAGCCAAATATATTAACCAAATATATTACATAATTTGAAATGCTTATCCACAACAATGAAATTTGTTATTAATAATTATACATTTGAAATAATTATTTCAAAATATTCAAATATCAAAAAATATATCATGTATTATATTATGGATCCCAAAATATTATCCTTTGAAAACCATATAAGAGGGTTTCTGGTATAATTGCATAACTGAAAAACTGGTTAGCAAGCCATATGCATGAATTAGGTCACTACAAATAAAGGTTATGAATCCTGAAATCAGAAGGTATTTTTTTAAATTGGATCTAGAGTGTAGATATCAGTGATGGACTCTTCAGTTATTAGCATAATCCATACAAAACAAGAGAACTTGTTCAACTGGGTAAAAGACTAATGTTCATATTTGTGACTGCCATGTAGCCATGTGGATATATTGTGGCATGGATATAGGACACTTTACCCGCAAGGAAGAGTTTATCTCATAAAAAAAATAGTATTTTCTCCATTGACATCAGTGGGAAATTTTACATTCAGGAAGTAAAGTAAAACCCTACTCTTCTAAGAGAACCAAGCCCACATTTTTATTGAAGACAAACATCATATTTAAACTCCACCCACTTTTTTCCATGCCATCTCCATGTGCAGAAACCTTTACCGTTCCAAAATTTCAAAATGTTTAATTTCTTTATTTTTCTACTTGATTAAGGTAGTAGGTAGGATTCACGTTTGTATTTTGTCTAACAGCACCAGGAAAAAAAAATCAGTAACCTAGTAACAATTGCATCATTAATCATCAACTAAATAAATTAATGTGATCTATTTTGCACACAGATAATCACTTACTGTATGCACGCTCTGATTTACGGTGATTTCCACATCATAGAATCTCCCATTATGATATACTGGCAGAGTTGTTTCAGACCATTGTTGATTCTGTACTTTGGACCAATGAAGAGCATGACCTCCAAGACGACTAAGCAAAGACGTTTTCAGAACATAGTGGCCCTTGGGTATCTTATCTTTCACACCACGCAGACATTTAAATAGTATCTGAAATGGCTGAGGTTTAGCCGACCATCCAATCTATAACGATAAATGATAAATTCACACATATGTTTCTTGTGCACCCCTTCTTACACCACCTTATCCACTAACATGCAATTACCCACTAACATGCAATAACATGCAATAATCGCTGATACCTATATCTTCCAGCATACACCAACTTGCACTAAACCGAACCTTATGTCAACTAAAATACTTCTCCTCCGGACAGTATTACCAACATACATGTACTGTAATTCTGCCGGACTATGGTGTCCCTGTTCTTTATGTTGATGGCGAAGTATGACGACCTGTACCTGTCAACTGGGTACAATACACATTAATATATAAAAACAGAAGACAGGAATGCAATGCCGTTTGCTGCAACTTATGCCACAGTGATTACTGTACATGCTCTTTGTGATATAACCTTAATGCTTGTTGTACACTTCTAAACTGTATTGCAATTACCACTGTACCACCCTAAATAGCAATAAAAAATGTAAAAAGTAAATTAAAAAATATATATATTAACCCCTTCCTGACCAAACATGAAATTTGTTTGTCAAACTTGTTCTTGCGTTAAGGACCCTTGATGGAAAATTTCCGTCATTTACTAAAGTTAACCCCAGATCGCCGCTCCCTGTAGTTAGTGATCAGTTGGCATGGAAGGGGTTAATTTTATTAAAGCAGGGGAAAGAGAAGGTGTGATTTAACTTTAACTTTATTTTTTTTACAGGGTGAAGAGGATCAGCACTGATCTGTCTCCCTGCAGCACCCGATCGCACTGTCCCTGTAGCTGTGATTGCACTGATAACCTGTCAGAGTGAGCACATGTGCTGCAGGGACTCCTGGTCCATCTCCCTGTGCTTCCACGGTCTGCTCCCACCCCCTCTTTCCCCTGCTTTAATAATTTTAACCCCTTCCATGCCAATTGATCGCTGACTACAGTGATAAATTGGCAGGGACTACATTTTACTGTCATCTGATTTTTTTTAACCCATGAGGGTTATTTTTTTATTTTATTTTTTTACCCTCAGGGATTACATTTTTTTTTATTAATTAATTTCAATATTTTAAAATTATATATTTAGCTAGCTGAGTGGGTTGAAGTTAGTGGGTAATTGGGGAATTTGGTGTTAGGTTAGCTAGGGGTTAACATTAAAAAAGTTTTTTTAAATAAAAGCTTTAAAAGTTTTAAAAAAGTTTGAAAAAAGTTTTAATAACATTTAAAAAAAATCCCAACATTTTAATAACATTTAAAAAAAAGATTTTTTTTTAACCCCTGATGGTTAACTTTTATTTATTTTATTTTCGAATTATATAGTTTGCTAGCTGGGGTGGGTGGGAGTTATGGAAAATTGAGGAATTTACTGTTAGTGCTGCTTAGTGCTAGTTAGAGGTTAACGGAAAAAAAAAGTTTCTAAAAAATAAAGTTTAAAAACAAATTTTAAAAAGTAAAATAAAGTTTAAAAGAGTAAAAAAAATACATTTAAAAATGCTCATTACCACTACAGCTGGAACAAAGTAGCGGAAAAATGATCCCATGCTAAGGTTCAAAATATGCCTTTTGAAATACCCCAGGGTGTATTCTTTAAAAAATGGCACGCGTTTGTGGAGTAGTTTTGAATAACAAACCAGCTAAATGACTCCAAAATGGAACATGGACACAGTGTAAAACTTCAAAGTTATAAAAAAACTGAATGGCTGCGTCTCAAATGTGCCCTTTCACCATCCACATATACCTGGCAAAGGTACATACAGGGGTATTGTTGTACTCAGACGACATAGCTGAGCAACATATAACGTATTATACAGCTGTAGCACACATAAGGTTTGCAAAATATACTGCGCAAACTCACTTTGTGTGTCAAAAATGCAAAAAAATGCTTCTTACTTGGTACAAGCTAGTGGAATAATGATCCCATGCTAAGGTTCAAAATATGCCTTTTGAAATACTGGGATGTCTTCTTTAAGAAATGGTATGCCTTAATGCTGTAGTTGGATTATATAGCCTGCTAAAATATTCCAAAATGGGACATGGACACAGCGTAAAAATTCAAAGTTTGAAAAGGTACATACAGGGGTATTGCTGTATTTAGATTACATAGCTGAGCAACATATGAAGTATTATACAGCCGTACCACACATAAGATTTGCACAATGTACAGTAGTAGCTCACTGTGTGGGTCAAAAATGCGGAAAAATGCTTATTACCACTACACTTGGTGCAAAATAGCTACAAAATGGTCCCATGCTAAGGTTCAAAATATGCCTTTTGAATTACCTTGGAGTGTCTTCTTTAAAAAATGGTATGCCTTTATGGTGTATTTGGAATATGTAGCCTGCTAAAGTGCTCCAAAGTGGGGCACAGACGCATCAAAACCCTCCATGAAAATTCACACTTAAAAACCTGAACTTGTCACATCTCTTTTACAGCACTCTAACTTCATAAAATAGTGTCGAGGTCATACATTGGGCATATTGTTTTACTCAAAAGATGTAACTGAGCATAATTTGGGGGATTTTATGACAGTGGCACATATCAAGTGTAAGAAATACTCAGCAAAAATGCAACATGTAGGTAAAATGCAATTTTTTTCCCCTCACCACAAACATTGGCATAAATTGGTGAAAAAATGGTAACAAGTTAAGGCACAATATATGCCATATAAGATACCCCGGCATGTCTGCTTTATCAAATGAAAGCCCTTTGTGGGTTTATTTGAACAGTCAAACTGCTGTAATACCCTAAAATGAGACATAGGATCGTCAAATCCGTCTATGAAAATTCTAACTATAGAAACGAAATAGCCTTGTCTCTTTTATGGCATTGTAGATTCACAGAAGAGTGCCAAATGCATACAATATGGGTATTGTTATACTCAGCATATGTAACTGAACACAATATGGGCAGGAATAGCACACACCAGCTTTATGAAATACACATTACAAAAACCTTGTTATATGTGTATATGCCAAAAAGTTAAAATTGTCAAATTAACCTTAGGTAAATATCAGGTGATATCTACTTTATATAAATATATACTTTTCTGTGGCAATTTTGTTTTCTGTGATGGCTACTAAACCTACAAGACAAACATACCAACTTCTAAAATTGTTTCACATTAAAATGTTATTTTAGTCCTTGTATTTTGTGTCCTGTAATTTTCAAAATAAGCTAAAATCCTACACATATTATGTAGTCTATAAATCAAGACACATAAATTTATTTATTTTGAATTACTTTACGTAAGTTGGACATATTATCAAACATTATTATTGCCAAAACCATGGGGAAAAAAAAAAAGTGTTTTTCTTTTCCCATTGTTTGGCATTTTTTTTTTTAAATTAATGAGAACTTATCTATGTATATCTGTAATCAAATTAAAGCCATTTTTGCTTTCTAAAAAATGGTATATAATATGTGTTGGAGCAATAATTGACAGAGATGCAAATTGCCTTTGAACACAACAGCAAAAAGTGCAAAAATGGCTTTTGTGTTAAGGTGTTAAATTGAATTGCATTATTTTACTTGGTTTGCTTTTAATTTAATGTGTACATGACATGAGTATGTTCACTTTCATTCTATTGAAAGAGCACATGTGCAATGAGATATCAAAATGTTTGCAAGTTCATAGTTTGTAAGTCATTTATATTTAAAATAATATCTATAATTTCCTCACTTGTCAATCAGTCCTTGGCGAAGACTCTATGTTGAAAATCAAGTGATAGGTGGGAGCAGGCAAGAGAACACTTCATCTCCTGCTCTCCCTCGTGGTGCTATTCCCAGAGCAAACATGTCACACTTGACAACATTCCAAAATTTGGACATCAGAGGGGAGGATTGCCTGGCAAGGGGATGGAGTGCTACAAATGTAAAATAATAACAACTGTGTACCTCCAAGAACTGGAATGGTAGACAGCCTTATAAATGACAGGTTTAATTTTAGTTAAAAAATTTTATTTTATTTTGTTGTGAGAAAAATAGTAGCAGCTAAAACGTAAGTATAAGGCATCTGTTTTTAAAACGACATTTGTTTTAACAGATAGAATCAGAGCACAATAAACATAAAATGATTTTCTTTCTGAAAATAATTATTCCATACAATTACCACATAAATAATTAACTTTTTGTTAAAAAATACAAATGTTACATGTGGAAACAAAATTGCAGCAACATTAACCTGAATGTATCAGGTTAATGTAAAAATAATATTTATATGTAACACCAGTAATGAATACTTCTCCACTAGTTGTTTATATGTGAAGATTGAGACTGTTAAAAAATTATAAGCCTTTAAAATCTTCACTTATGTCTTATTGTAGTTTGTATATCGCCCAATTAACTTCTGCTCCTCACATGTACTTTGTTTTCTATTGTAATGAGGCAGTGTTCTGCTTGCAAGCATTGCTTAAATCATGTCATATGCTTTTATTAGATAACCAGTAACATATTACGTTGCTATTAATATTATGGACATTTTCAAAATCACCCTAAAAAGTACTTGTAGAAGAGAACATTGGCACGTCTGCTAGATCCTACATGTGTTACACTCTTAATCACTTCACTACCAATAAATTCACAAATAGGACCACCAGAGTAAAATTCTGCATAAAAATTAGATTCTTTTTAAAAGCAATACTATCCCTTTAGATGTTTTCATTGAATTTAATTGAATTTAATTGTGCATGCAATTGTAGATTGTAAGCTTGTTTTAGCAGGGTCCTCACCAAGCTATTGCTCTGTCAACATTTGTAATAGATTGTCTCATTTGTTATTAAATTCCCCCTTAATACTGTAATGCTCTGTATAATAAGTTGGCCCTATATAAATGCCAATAACTATTTGTCTTATATATAAGTTTAATGCTTGCAAAAAGTGTTAATGGGTTGAACTTCATTTTCATTTTGTATCAGTCATCATTGATAACGGTTGATTGGAAAATACATCTTATCTTCAGAAGCACAAAAGATGTTTTTGGTCTATAATTTTAGATGCACAAGAAAACTTATCCAGATTAAGAAGATCTGATCTTCCGTACATCTACCATTTTATACTCTTTGTAAATAGGGTTGCCAAGAACGTGAGCAACTGATGAAGAAGAATTAAACAGCGGCAAGTTGAGCGAACCTTCGAGTGAGAAAATATATCAACTATTTCCTTTTACATGCTCTAATAGACCCGAGAATATAATATTAGATATTGTATTTTTTATTTGGAATGTGGAGAATGACAATCATAGCTTAAGTCAGTAAGCAGTAAATATCCAAAAAAATTTAATATAAATGTGCTGGTACAGTTAAGAATAAGATTTGTCAGATTGAAGATACTCAGTAGCCAGAATATTCAAGCAAATAAAGTACCACTAGGAGGTACAATATAAAGTGGGGGAACATAAAATCACTGAGGAATCTAAACCAGAATTATAGAAAGATTTAGTTGGCTGTATCGGGCTTTATTTCAAAATTGCATCACTGCTACCTATATGATGAAATCTGCAGAAAAAGTAAGGAAATATATACAATCCTGCAGAAAAACACCTGTCGACCGCTATGAATACTTGACATCTGTGATTAAACTACAAATAAATAAAAAAAACTACATTGTGGTACACAAAAAGATACAAAAGAATTAAAAAATACCTGCACTAAGGAAGTAGTTCAATAAACTTATGGGGCCAGAACAGTTTATAAATGGCTCAACTAATAAAATATGAGGCAGTCTCAGCAAGGTTAAGCTGAGAGCCTCAGGAGGGCAGTGAGGCAAAATCTGATGTTCAAAATATATTATTAGACCAGATTAGACTTGGAGATTTGTTTTATTACGAACTGCAGTTCACTGTCCATGACTGTCCATATTATATTTATAAATTCATGATATATAAATATAGGTTGTTTTTACTGCAACTCCTCTTTTTCCCTCTATTGGTAACTTTTTCTACCTTGTTCTGTGAATCAATGGCAGAAGCATACGATCATACTTATATTATGTATATATTTTGCAGTACACTTATTGGCCCATTTTCGCTCCATTTTGTGTCATCTAATTCGTCTTCCTGAATCTTTTTTTGTTAACGAAACTCAGTCGCACTGAACCACCATATGACTGAAATTTTGCAGTCCTGAAAACATATATATTTTCAGGCGAAGTGGTTCAGCCGAAACAATTTTTTTTCAACATGCACAAGACTAGAACAAATCAGCACAGGCTTTTTTTAAATTTTACTTTGAGGAATGTCTATTTCGGTGGGTAAACAAATGATAAAATATCTTACTTTTTATAATTTTGATTTTATAAAAAAGCCATAGGATTAAGGAATGCTTAATTTTAGTCTACTTGTGTAGACTGGGCATCTTAAGTTTAGGAAAGGCTATTTTCTAGTATTATATTTGTAAGGCTGACCTATATTTTTAGTGGTTATGTCAAATCCCAGCTCATATAGGGTGTAGAAGGAATGATGAGATTTTCTCCTGATTAATAGATGAGGTTATAGGAGGCTCTTTATACAGCTAATCATATTAGTATTTATTTTTTTCCAGTAATTTAACTTAGTGACACTTTTAATACAGTTGTTGTGCTTGAAGGAACTATTTTGGTGTACATATGTTTTTCTAGTATTTTAAAAGGTTTCTCTCTTTTTAAGAATGCTCTTTTCGCTAGGCTGGTCAGGACAATATATGGAGGTTATTTCACAAATCTGCATTTAGGTAATATTTATCTGTATGTGGGTCAAAGTTTTATAAGTCAAAACCCCATGTCATATGTCATATAAAGGGACACTATAGTCACTATAGTCACCAGAACCTCTACAGCTTAATGTAGACTTTCTGGTGTTTATAGTCTATTCCTACAGGCTTTTAACCGTAAACACTGCCTTTTTAGAGAAAGGGTAGTGTTTACATTGCTGCCTAGTAACACCTACAGTCACTTAGACAGCCACTAGAGGTGCTTCCTATCACTATGTGCAGCACTGACGTTCAGCATCTCCATGCTCGGTATGGAGACACTGAGCATTCCTATGGGAAAGCATTGCACCTGTGCAATAATCATGCTGTCTAATCAGCATCTTGATATGCCACACCTGTAAGGTGGATGGATTGTCTCGGCAAAGGTGAAGGGCTCACTAACACAGATTTAGACAGATTTGTGAACAATATTTGAGAGAGATAGGCCTTTTGTGTACATAGAAAAAGTCTTAGATATTTGAGTTTAGCTCATGAAAAAAGGGGGCAAAAGCAAAAGTTTATATTTTTGTTCAGTGTAAGTATTTAACAGGATTAAAGGAAAAAAGGGTAAATGTGAAAGTACTTTGCCAAAAAAACATTGTACACCCATGTGCACCATATCGAGTGTATCATGCTAGCTAGGCTACAGAGAAACCTGGAGTACTATTATGGTTTCCACATTCACTTGAAAGTTCAATTGAATTGATTTAACTCGTTTAGGAAAACTGAAATTAACCCTTTTATCGTGAAGCTATTTGCAACTAAATGACCATAATCCATTTTTTATGTTCTGGAAGTGTAAATGTTTTATTCATATCAGTATGCATAAATAACACAATATTTAATGAGAAAGCAGCATCTTTATCAATTCTTGTTTATTAGACATATATCAAATAATGTAGTTAAACGGTAGAATATGCTGAGAAACATTTATATACTAGGTTAAGGCACATTTCTTTAGCCAATGTGTTTATATTTATAAATGGGAGTTAAGAGATAAACACTGTATTAAAATTGATTATTTTAATGCATTAATGTACACCATTCATTAAAAGGTGATGGTAAGTCCACCTCAATATTATACAACATATCACAGCCCTAATATAATGTAAAGGTAGTAAGTGTATTGTGGTGCATAGTTCAACATATTTTATTCAACCTTACAACATTAAATGGGCTTTATAATCCTTAGGATTAAATTCATTCTTGGCAAATAGCACTGCAATTAGAATTGTGTTAAAAAAAGTAGTATACTGTTGATTGCAAACTATGAAACTATGGAAACACTTTAAAGAAATTTAAAATTCAATCCTACCTTGGATTTAATATAAAAGAGAACACATTATCCTACATAAAGAGCATTCCTGGAACCACATCAAATTATTAGAAATGTGTTTAAAATGCTAAATATCCTTTAATCACAAATCATGATGATTATTATGACTAGGTGAAATTACAATTATTTTCCCTTTAGACGTAAAGCCATAAAAATGATAAAGATTATATTTTATATTTTGATCCTGAGACTTAAAAAAAACCCTCACAATATCATCACATAAATGAACAAAATTTAGCATTTGAAACCCGAAGGCAGGATTATTGATGCAAGCTGCCTTGATTATTAAGAACATTCTAAATTATAAAGCCTTTATGAATTTTATATTGATATATATTTCCAGAGCACAGCATGCCAAATGTGACATTTTTGATTTGAGATTCCATAGCAATAGTAATTCTGGAAATGTCACACAAACAAAGATTTTGTAATATCCCGGTAAAATTACAGTGTATGCCCAGTTAGTTATCCTTTTTCTGGTTTTCCTGGATGCTTCAAGTGAGAAAGCCATAAAAAATCTTTATCTCTATGAAACACAGCAATTTAGAAGATAATCGAATAGTGACTGGGGGGCAGAAACGCCAGTCTGAGGAATTATACCACGATCTTTCTTACATTTACAACCTATCTCAAAGAGAGTGTCAGATGAGTAGAAAAAAAACACAAAAAAACAATATAGGAGATTCATGAAATACCATCTCTGTTTCATTTGCATGGTGACACATCTGCCACATGTCCAGCTCATGGAAATTCCTTGGCCAGCCTTGTTAAATGGTTTTTAAAAAAAATGTAAACATGCCTAAATGATTCACATTTAATATCATCAGACATCCTACTTAGGTCTTCCTATTAATGTCAGTTTTCAAAAGCAGAAAAATCTACGTTTTAAACTGCACCTTTATAAAACAACAAAGTAAAATTCTACAGTAGTGAGAATCGATATATATGATCAGATCATTTAGTATCACCAACAGAATGTTCATGTACAATCTCACCTTCCAGCAAAGTCCCGCAGCTCCATTTGAGTCATTATTCATTTCAGTGAGGTTGCCAAGCTTGGCTAGAATTTCTTCTTTGTGGGCATTTGCTGCATTCAACAACTGGCTTTCTGTTCTGCATCAGTTACAGGAAGCAAATATAATCATATAGTGCACAAATGAAATGCATTTGCCTTTGGATCTACAATGCAATTTGGTTTTCTTTCAATAAAAAGCAGTCATCGGGAAAAAGAGAAATTTAATCTGGAACATTGACAGCAATCTCCTGCATAAATCAGTTAAGAAAAAAATAACAAATGCTATCTGCACTTAGTTGTTTTAACAGCGGAAAACAACAATGGTTTAAAATATGATCTAAATTTATATGTGTTATAGTAAGCCAAAGTTACAGTTTTTTTATATGTCAGATGATCACTTGGTGTATTAGTTCTCTGGGAATGCTTCAAAATCTGCAAATTAGTTTGGTGACTGTCAAATGGCTCAGTAGGTAATGTCATGTTTTGTATGGATTTCAGTAGTATTTGCCAGGTTACTACCAATCAAATGATCTGCACAATTATGTAAAAGTAATAACATGATGTCATGCCCAGTTGTCATTAAAGGACTATAGATGTTGCACCTGCAAAGCTTGCATATAAAATTCCAATGCATAATATACGCTATATAGTCCCTGAGCCGTGCACTCGGAATTTCAAATATTCCTAATGTCCTGGTGTTTACTCCAATGTAGTATGCATTCTAAAGAATGTACTCCTCCTATTTATAGTGGTTTGCTTGTTGTGTGTGTTGTTTTCATGGTTGAGTACCAAAACACTGCTGGTTCTTTAATAAAGTTAAAGTGCATGATTGGATACAAGACCACTGACTGCTCTCCTTCTTTGGAAATTATACTACCATAGAGACACCACTGGGGCATTAGGATTATTTGAAATTCTCTTTACATGGTTCTGGGACACTCATTTGTTATTGACTGTTTGGGAGCAGTCTTACTATAGTACCAAATCGTAATTTAAATGGACTATATGTTTATTTATTTTTTTCTGACAATATGGAGGATTTTTAAATCAAAGCATGCATTTTCTTGGAACAGGCTAAGGTATTTAAATATATGGAAGAGCAGCTTTCCTGAATATTCTGGAAACATTTGGATGTTGACTTACCATTGATTCAGTAACATACCTACCATGGTCGCAGCTGCGACCGGGTCCCTCACTGCAGGGGGCCAGGCCACAGCCACGACCCCTGTGACTGTGGGCCACCTAGATGCCGCCCCCTTCGTGTTCCCACTGTCATAGGGGGGCCCAAGAGGTGGCCCGCTTGCCACCTAATGGACCCCCCCTCCCGGCGGGTGGCACAGTTCCTGTCAGACGTGGTGAGGGAGTTGTGTTCTCTCTGCTCTACTCCCTCGCACACCATTTGCTGATGCTGGAAGACGGAATATGATGTCATATTCCAACTCCCAGCATCAATAGACAGCCCGCGAGGGAGCAGAGCAGAGAAAACACAGCTCCCTCGCCACGTCTGACAGGAACTCTGCCGACCACCGCACTGGGGTCCAGTGGGGCTTCAATGTGGTGGTCGGCAGAGTTCCTGTCAGATCCACGCCTGCTCTCCAGGTATTGAGGCTGGGTAGACATTTAATTGTAATAATGTGTGTGTATGGAAGTGTATATGTGTGTCTGAATGTGTATGTGTCTGTAAGTGTTTGTTTGTCTGAGTGTGTGTTTATCTGTGAGTGTGTGTGTCTGAGTGTATGTGTGTGTGTCTGTAAGTGTATATGTGTCTGTGAGTGTGTGTGTCTGTAAGTGTATGTGTGTCTCAGTGAATGTCTGTGAGTGTGTGTGTGTGTGTCTGTGAGTGTGTGTGTCTGTGAGTGTATGTGTGTATATGTCTGAGTGTGTGTATATGAATGTATGTGTGTCTCTACATGTGTCTGTATGTATGTCTGTATGAATGGGTCTCTGTATGTATGTGTCTGCATGTGTATCTGTTTGTCTGCATGTGTTGGGGACGTGTGGGGTAGGAGGTAGATGTATGGGCCATTTTTCGCACCGGGGCCCCGTGGTTTCTAGTTACACCACTGCATTGACTGAACGCACCAAGTATTAATACAATTAATTACAATGATTAAAGAAGGAGACTCATCTGGAATTACACAGTATATACTTGTCTGATTATCTTCAGCTTAAACAAATTCCCAGTGTCATTAGGATATATAATATTCCTACTTTTGGCCGCAATAATCTGGAGGTCTGCCGCAGATGGTAAACCATACAAAATAAATTGTAATTTGATTTAATGTTACTTATCATCGAAGAGGTTAATTGTGAACTTAAATTGTTGAAATTTTAATCTGAGAATGCACATGCCTAGAAGCTCACATCGTCAGAGGACACTGATGTAATCTTAAATGTAAGCAAAGACATCAAAAGTTACACAAGAGAGACTTCATATGCTTTAAATACCAGAAATGTAATTGAGTTGAAGAGTACTGTGCTTAACACCATGTGTATACATGGCTATTAGGGGTACTTAAGTCTAGGACACATTAACATCCCAGAATTAAAAAGAAAGCAGGTCCTACTATTAATGTCTTCTCTAGGGAATCAGCCTCTCATAATGAGATAAGAAGCCAAGCAATGTCTATGCCTACTGTGGATTCTCCCTCTTCATCAAGTTTTTGTAGGATTCACCCAGCTTCCACCAGAGCCTTCATTTTTAAAAATCAGAAAAAAAGTAGGCTGCAAATGTCCAAGCAACAACCCTGTAGGGGTCAGAAGGGGTACTTATACTACTGGCAGAGGATTTCCATCCAGACACAGGTAGACATGTTGTTAATTTATCTTCTCACTCTTTAAGTGATAATGATATTTTGATATTGACTAAGTGTTTATCTTTTGTCCGTATTACAGAACCTGACTCATTTAGGACTGGGATTATCTTTAAGGACTCTAGTTTTGAAACCTCTCACTCTCAAATGTTAAAGTTGAAAAAAGGCTTTTTTTAAATTATACTTTGAAAACTAACTTTGAAAACAAATTAACACATCTAAGGTGAAAGTCCACTCTAATATCTCTAAGATATAATGTTAAGCCTTAAACTAAATGGCTTCTGATTCACCCATCTGTATTAGACCTGCTGACAAGGGGGTGCCATAATAGAGTTTAATTTTTTTGATTAACACAGGAATATTTTGGAACAACTTTAAGATGAATTTAATTACAGATTATTGAATCATGACCCTACACATGATTTTATTTAGGTAATGTCTGACATACTTGACTCTGCTGTGACAAATGGCACAATCTTGAGAAACTTGACTGGTTATCTATTGGAAAGGTATCACATTTGTCCTATTCTCTATACTTTATCTAAACACCAGAAGACTTGTGTCTGCGTGGGGTGGATAACTGTAACCAATAACTAAATGGCTCAAATCTGCCCTTAAGTCTCCTGTTGTATTGCTGAATACATGTATTAAGGATACACCTCGTGTTATTGAATTGATAAATACAAAGGGTAAAAGTTTGCATACTGTCATACCCCATTGTCAAGGAGCTTTGGAGATAAAATAGTTCTTGTTCCCTCAGTGAAGTTTGTGGGAAAAAAAACAAAAACATTGAGCCAGAAAAAAGAGGTAGGTTTAATGTCTATAAATAGAATAGTCAGAAAAATATGGGAGTATACTAAATTGGTAGACTGGATAGAGTTTTGTGGACAACAGATTGTTAAAGCATGGTCCAAACTATGGCTGATAAATAAAATTTAACTTTTAATAAATTATAAATTTAAAAAGATACAATATACCCACTGTAAATACCAAAGAAAAAAAAGGTAAAAATGTGTAAGCAACTGTGAAGTGTCTACTTATTAGTGCCCAAGCCTGTTTTAGAGGGGTAAAAGTATAATAGATAAATTCTTAATGTCAAAACCATAAACATATGATCCCTAACCGTGTATACCCAGGTAAATTGGCATGTGTAAAAAATAACAATAGTAATAGACAATCCAATCTCCCATCTGATGAGCCGAAAGGTGAAACTTATGTCAGAGGACTGACAGTTAGCTGATCATCCACCAGGACATGCCTGAGATTCACTTATCAGCATTGTAGAAATGCTGGGATCTTGTTTCCTACATCTTTACAGTGATGCTAGAGATTTTTCCACCAGCAGTAGTTTGGACCATGCTTTAACAATCTATTGTGCACAAAACTCTATCTGGTCTAATCATTTAGAATACTCCTGGCCCTCCCATATATTTCTGATAATCCCTCCATTATTTTCAGTTTGAGAACAACTAGCATCTGCAAAGAGCTGGTCTCTTGATGGAGGCCGCAATGACCCCCTATAAATGCCAACGCTTTTATGTTTGCATATGAGAAAGAGCAAATTCTGAACAAATATGGACAGATTCTTTATTGATGTGTTTATCCTATGAACAGATTCTATTGAGGCTCTGCAGGATTTTTGTGAGGAAATCAATAGCATGATATGACCTATGTGCTCAATTATTAAATCTAGCACCAAAGATTGATACATTTCTGGATTTGCAGATCTTCATTAATGCTGACCATCTTGGATATACATTGTATAGGAAGGACACTTCTGATGGCTGACAATTTCCAACCAATTTCTTTAAAAAATGTTCTACTTATTTTGCAATATTTATGGATTATCCATAACTATTCGGAACATGACAGATGTTTCACAGAGATCAATGCCATGTATAACAGCTTTCTGTTACAGGAAATATACCCTTGATAGAGCCTTGTCATAGGACTGGAATAGATTATTTCACACTTGGTGTAACATCAGACAAATTTATATTTGTATAAAAATACCATACTTACTATCAACTTTGAATTGGACGATTACATGGTCCAAGGGCTAAGCATTACCAGTCCAGTTCAGATTACCACCTATAATGGCTTACAAGTGGAATTTGAATTTGTATTTAAATATTTTCTCATGTATACCTATCTATTATTATGTTTTCAACCTAAATCTGTTAATGACTCCCCAGGCATCTATCAACCCCTGGACGTAATTGTTCACTTAGTAAAAGGTCTATTGAATCATTGTGGTTTGGACTACATGGGCAAAACTGTAAATTAATTACTTGAGCAGATGAGGGGATTTTGTTTGTTAATCCAGTTAGGCTACAAGGATGGCTATTCTGAAAAACCAGCTGCTTGGCATTTTTGGGAGGCATGTCTCAAACTTTCCCATTGAGATTTATGGGTATAGACCACATCATTATCACCTCAGGGTGGGAATTGTACCCTTGAATTGCTTTGCTGTGAGGCTTTTTTTTGGATTCACAGGTTGGATACCAATGCCCTGAGGTGCCTTAATTAAAAAAATAGCTTCTATTATTTTTTAGATGTACATTAATATTGTAGTGCATCCAGACGTGGACCTCTTGCTCATGGTGCCTAAAGGGATATCAGTTATACCTCACTGACTGTGTCTAACACGGTTGAAACTTCCTTTCTTTTTTGAGACACTGCATGCTTTACTTAAAATCATTTTAGGGTACTTGCATTAGATGCATAAACCTTAGGTGCAAGAGATACAGCCTGAAACTCTTTCCTTGTGTGTAGAGTGTTTTAGCGGTTTTAGTTCATTCCTCTAAAAATTAGATCTTTGATAGCTTCATACATATGAAAGGTGCTTCTTTTCCTTCTTCAGAGAAGTATCGGCTGGAGGGTGTTTCCTCTTCAACCACTTCCTTCATATTCAGTGATCTGAGCAATACTGGCTGGATCTAGGCACTCAATAGGGGATGATTCTTCTTCTGAAGAAGAAGAAAACCCTTCATGGAATGCTTCTGCATCAATGGATGCACCCATAGCATCATCCTCTGACCATTCTTGCTGGGTCCTGATATCTAAGTCTCTTGCACGACTTACTGGCCTTCATTATGCCCTAGGAAACTGCTTGCTTAATGAAGTCCATAATGTCTGGTGAAGAAGTAGTTACCAGCTGCTGCTTTCAAAAAGACTATGCAAAGACGCTTCTCCTGTAGAGCTTTGTCATTGCATGCTTTACTTGCAAACAGCAAATGTGAGAACAAATGCACTGCAGGAGGGGACAATCCCAGTGTCATATTTGCTATCCCTAGGGTCACTGCAAGTAGATCTACTGTTTACTAAAGGGGATTCTTCAAGGGGACACCTTTGCACATGGCTGTAATGTGAAGTTTCCCAAGAAAGACAGGCTGAATTCTCTTGGAGCAGGAGGTAAAAAAACCCAGGTAAGCCAAAAAGAAAAATCTGTAGTCTAAAAAAACACCTCTCACACTGTTCTTTTGGGCATAGGATAGACTTAGGGTGGAAGGGGTCGGCTGGGCTACTTACACACTTCATTTTAATTAGGTTAGACATGGGGATTAGGGCTTTCATTTTTGAATGAACATTTTCGTCAGAATTTTGGCTATTTGTCCAAATATAGATGAACAAAAAGAAATTTCAACTAATGAAATGATCTAATTGCTTGTTGGACAAAATTTCCTCCTGCAATTCGTTCTTTCATCCTTTCATTTAGTTTATTACAAGGAGGGAGCTACCAGCTCATGCATCCCTCCTTGTAATATTTAAAAATACAAGCACAGCTCCCAGCTGCTTCCTAAATCCCCCATACCTGCCCTCACCCTATGGAAGTCAATATTGACCCCATGTTACTACAAAGTCTTAAACCTTCCTCCCTTCCCTACTGCCGTGCCGTGAGTATGGGCATATTTATTAAACAACAAGCAGCCAGTGGCTGCTCACTGTCATAAGACAAGACTAGCTACTGCTGCCCAGTTATGAATCCAGTGGGGGGGACATGGCACAGGTGGTGCTTGGTGGGGCACCATAGGTGGGGGCCATTAAAAATAATAACAGAAGGACACAGTGTCCCCCCTCCCCTCAACCACTGGCAGTGGGTGGAGGCTTACAGGGATCCTATAGTGCCAGGAAAACAAACCCATTTTCCTGGCACTATAGGGTTAATAGGTCCCCCCACTCCCTCGGGGACCCCCTCTCACTGGGCGGAAGGGGTTAAAACCTCTTCAGCCACTTACCTTTATCCAGCGCCGGGCTCCCTCGGCACTGAAGACCTCTTCACCCCTGCCGACGTCAGCTCCCGAGTGGAGCTGAATGCGCATGCGTGGCCAGAGGCACGCGCGCATTCAAACCCGCTCATAGGAATGCATTACTCATTGCTTTCCTATGCGGATCTTATTTGACACTGGACTCCATGAGGGTGTCCAGCATCATTTCAGTGCATTTTACTCACTCAGAATTGCGGAAGCAGCCTCTAGTGTCTGTCAAGGAGACAGCCACTAGAGGCTGGATTAATCGTGCAATGTAAACATAGCAGTTTTCAAGCTATGTTTTCAACTGCAGGGTTAAAACTAGGGGACCTGGCACTCAGACCACTTCATTGAGCTGAAGTGGTCTGGGTGCCTATAGTGGTCCTTTAAATAATAATAGGAGGACCTATTGTCTCCCTGCAGCTCCCACCCATTGGTTGCAAATGGGGGCCTTAAATAATAAAGTGGGTGGGACCTATGGTGGTGGTGGTGGCTGGGGAGAAAGAGAGGTCCCCCCCCCCATTAATTTTTAGAGCTCCAACCCATCACCAGTGGTTGGGGGTTGGGAGGCATTGGCTTGGGGGACACCATGTCCCCCTATTCCATTTACTTAAGTGCCCTGTTTAGTTTAATAGCCCCCACTCGCAGCACACATGGGGATACTATATCCTGCAGTTACATATTTAAATAGGTGTCACAACATGGCAGACCTGTGCCAGGTCACTCTTTATTCGATTAGTGACTGGGCAGCAATAGCTAGGCTTTTTTATACAGTGAGCAGCCATTTGCTGCTTAGCAGACATGCCCCTTTTTGTGGGATGGGACAGAAGGGAGGATTTAACCTCCCTCGTTTACTGATACTAAGTTTTTTTTTACTTATTAATAGTATAGTTGTCTGAAAGACCAAAATTATGTCAAGCCCTTCCTTTTAATAATTTGGTCTTTCAGCTTCTTAGTAGATAGCTCTTTATGTAAGGTTGCCACAAGAATACCAAAATGGCGCTATCCACTTTACTGCTCCCTAATTTGGTACCCTTTAATATGGCAATCCCACGTAACCATGCATATCAAAAGGGCAAAATGCATAATAGGTAAGCTAAACTAAACCATGGGAATTTCTAAGCATGCTTTACACAGCTTTCTTATTTTCATAATTATGTGTAAAAGTAAGCAGACCCTACATAGTGGAATATCTATACAGAGTTCTAGTGGAAGTAACTAAAACGTTACACACTTTAAATGAAAATGAAATTCCCAACAAATCACATTATAGTGAATATCCCAGTCGATGTTAAAAAATTATTTGTGTCTGTCTATATAACGAGAGGGTCACAAAATACACCACTATACATATACACTAATACACATAAAGTATTCAGGCAAGCACTAGTTAAATCAAATTTACATTGAATTCACATCTAATATATTACAATATTCTAAGGTTTAATCTTTCAAAGACTAACCTGTTTGTAGAAACAGAAAATAAATCACATAATTCTTTGCTCCACAAATTCAATGGCAGTTTTTACCATAAGAAATATAAAACACATAGAATGGCTTACTTTTTAAAGCTGTGATTAGATCTTGCATGCAATATATTTCTTTCACTCTGGGAAAATTCTTCTTGACATTTTAAATCCTAGATAAAAATAAATATAATTTTAAAAGGAAAATGCAATTTGATACAATTTGCTAAACACATTAGCTGGAAAAGAAGGACTTCAAAGGAAAGTATCAGTGAAAGTGTGTGTGAGTGTTGTGCAAGCCCTTTATAACTTAAGAGAATTATTGGGGGAATGTTTTGGAGGTACTCTGTAGTTTACATTTTCTAACTTTATTTTATATATATATATTTTTCAATGAATGTTGAATATTGAATATGACTCAACAGATAAATCCGAGACAGATAAATGCATAGAACTGACTCAAAAAACTGTATGAATCTAAAATATATGTGACATCACACTGTGCAGGGACACTGTAGTACAACATGTGATTGGGCACTGTGAATTGCAGGACTACACATGATTGGTTACAATGTACAGCGCTATACATTTCATGTGAGTCACATTTATCTAAAATAAAACCAAAACAAATATTGTTTATGTGCCTGAGAGAGTAAGCATGGCTGTTTGTGCATGTTTGCATCTCTCTGATTGTGGTGGACTGCCTTACTCAGCTGAAGGGGTTGCTAACAGTTAACCTTAATGTTCTCTCTGTCCCACTCTCTCACACATGCTTCAGACCCCCTGGATGATATTATTTACCCTAATACACGGTTTAAGGTTATTATTATTAGGTTAAGGTTAGTGCACTACACTTAGTATTAGGATTAGTGTTGGGCATTAGATTAATGTAGAGGTTAAAAAGTTAAAGTTAGATTAGTATATGGGTTAAATATTAGGGTAGTGTAGGGTTAGTGTAAGTGTTAAGGTAGAGTACTGGTAATGGTTAGAGATAGTATAGGTGTTACGGTATTAGCAGTAGTTTGCAAGGATATGTAGGGGTTAAGAGGAGATTTTTACTGTTCAGGCAGTACTGGTATATACATGTCCCAGAGCTGCCAGAGATTAGTGGGAGCTACAGTCCCACAACTATTTATATATATATATATATATATATATATATATTATATTTTTTTAGTATATATATATATATATATATATATGTATATATATATATATATATATATATATTTATTTATTTAGAAGCAATGCAGCAGGCCATATTTTAAAAAAGATTTTGTGTATATATATATATATATATATATATATATATATATATATATTTATAAATCTTTTTAAATATGGCCTGCTGCATTGCTTTTATTGTTTTCCATGTAAATATCCAGTGATCTGGATTAAATTCTGCTTTATTCTTTTGAGGGATAGATGTGGTCAGTGTGCCATAAAGTATGTATACAAGTCTAGTAAGTTCATAAGGAAAACTAACCTTTGAAAAAAAAGCATTAACGGAGATATTTGTTTAACTCTGACCTGTTTTTGTGAAAGGCTGCCAAGCACGATTATGTCATCTTGTGCATCCTTCTCAAAGTGTTCAATATAAGAGGGAATATTATCATCTTTGGGGTGAAATTCACAAGCACTTATTGTATCAGACTGGACAGCGGCACAAGTATCTCCAGAAGCATTCAGTATTTTTGCTACAAAATAAAAACCCATGAGCATCTTAGAAGGAAATTCAAGTGTTTATTTTTCTTTTATGACTAATACTTAGAAGCTTTAAATAAAAAAAATTATCATTCATATATTATAATATAAAGTATATATTACATAATTACATCCCAACACCCTCCTCATTTTGCCAGAGTGCTGATTCTCTAACAACATATATTATAAAATAAAAAATACTTCTTAACTGTCTGTGTATATATGCATACATCTCAACATTCAAAGGCCAACACCACACACAAATACAACCCTGCATTCAAACTTCAACATTACATATAAACACACTCCTGCATTGAAACGTCAATACTACATACAAACACACTTCTGTATTTTACACCAAAATTAAATATCAATACACATATATGAAACCAGGGGCCTGCACACACCTGAACATGCATAAATGGGGTGCTGCAGGGGGCCAATTTATACAATACACAAGATCCAGCACGCTCCCTTATCCACTAAACAGCAACTTCAACGTTGAAAAATTGTATTCGTTTTTTTAAAAACACCTAATCTAGGCAAAAATAATCAGGGTTTAGTTACATTACATGATCATACATTGCATAAGCCTGCCAAGTTGCTGTTTAGTGGATAAGTGAGTGCTCTGGATCTTGTGTATTGAATATTAATACACCCCTGCATTCGGAAACCAACACTACACATAAATTAATACTTACATTCAAAATGTCAGCACCCCACACAAACACACCCTGACATTCACACAAACATACTCCATACAAAAACATGCTTACATTTAAACACACAAAAACTGCTCAGTGCTAAACACAACCCTGCAAGCATGGGAAAATGGAAGTCTCCAGCTGTCAAAGCATTGTTAGAGTTGCACGACAGATCTACCTTTTGGCCTCTCTTGCGGTAGGGGGGCCACATTTTTTTTTTGCATTAGGGCCCTTTCTACTTTAGTTCTTCCACTGCATTGGGGTGGATGGCGTAATTGCATCCCAGGGAGCGGGCGGGGCCAGGGGGCCAGAGAAAATGGTTGCCCAGGAATGTGAGGGTGACAGTGGTGAGTGGCAGGATGTGAGGGTGACAATTACAGTGTGGGGGTGACAGGCTGTGGGGGTGCCAGTGGTGTGTGGCAGGCTGTGAGGGTGACAGAATGTGAGGGTGACAGTTACAGTGTGGGGGTGACAGGCTGTGAGGGTGACAGTTGTTGGTGGCAGGATGTGAGGGTGACAATTACAGTGTGGGGGTGACAGTGGTGTGTGTCACGATGTGGGGATGACAGTGGTGGGTGTCATGGTTTAGGGCAGGCTGTGAGGGTGACAGTGGGGGAAGCAGGCTAGGGGGTTGACAGAATGTGAAGGTGACAGTTACAGTGTGGGGGTGTCAGTGGTGGGTGTCAGGGTGTAGGGATTCAGACTATGGGGGTGACAGTGGGAGGAAGCAGGCTGTGGGGAGGCAAGCTATGGGGGTGACAGTGGGGAGGCAGGATAGGGTGGTGACAGAGGGAGAGGCAGGCTATAGGGGCGAGAGTGGGGGACGCAGGTTATGGGGTGACAGTGGAGGAGGCAGGTTATGGGGGTGACGGTGGGAGCAGCAGGCTATGGGGTGACAGTGGGGGAGGCAGATTATGGGGGTTACAGTGGAGAAGGCAGGCTATGGGGGTGACAGTGGGGGAGGCAGGCTGTTGGGAAATGTCACGAGCCTCCCCACACTCACATACCTTTTATTAGAGATCTCTCTGGTCTGGAGCTCTGCAGGGTATGAGCTGCAGATTACATTCTTGTGCGCTCCAGTCAAAGCGTTGCCGTGCTCTAAGTGCAGTGTGGAAGGGCAGGGCCGTATGGTTTAAGGAGATGAGAAAATTATACACTCAACTCAGATCATCTCAGGGTCTCAACTGCCCTTCATCCTTCGCTCCTAAGATCTTTAACCAGTTGTCCCAAATGCAATATTTCTCTCCATTAATACAAAAATTAGAGTAAATTTCTCGTTCCATCCTACACTGGAATTTGACACGCTCTTTAATTTGTTGCCATGATTCAACCTTAGAAGTTTTCCAGTTTATGGAAACAGAGCTTTTAAATGCCATTAAAATATGGATCAAAAACCATCTTTTACTTTTCGGTAGAGATGGTAAATTTAGATGTAATATTGCCTTCTTTTCGGTCCACATCCAATTTATTCCTAGGAATTTATTAATATATTCGAAAAGTGTTTCTCACCCAGATTTAACTAGCGGGCACCCACCATATATGTATTTAATTGGCAGGGCCGCATCTCCAAATGTCTATCCTGAGGGTACATCTTCTTTAGTTTTTGAGGTGTTAAATGCCACCTATTTAGAATCTTATAATGGATTTCTGTTAAATTAAGACAATGAATTGATAAGTATACTGTTTGGAATGCAGCATACCACTCTGTGATATCAATTTCTTTTTTGAGATCTCTAGTCCACCTGTCTTTTGCCTTGGAGATAGTGACTCCTTTAATAGCTTTTATTATAACTATACATTTCAAAAGTAATTGTGTATCCTTTCCAAGTTCAATAATATTGTTTATTTTGTCCACTATTTAATTTGAGTTTTCTTCTATATATTGAGGTCTTTAAATAATGTTTAATTCTAATATAATTGAATATCTCCTACTGTGGAATACTATAAAAATGCTGTAGATTTTGAAAGTTTTTAAAGCTTGATTTATTCCAGAGCATGGTGATTTTGGTAATTCCCTGTTGGACCCATAGTGACAAATGCACATTTTCTAACATATTTATTTATGTGTAAGCGGAAGAGAGGGCAAGATTTTATTGTCTAGACTTACATCTCTTTTAAAACAATTCCAAAAGTTAAAGAGACTTTACAATATTATATTTTCTACCTTATTCGGGCAATTTTTCTTCAAACATTTAACCGGACAAAGATAATTTATCAAGTTGAAAGGGGGTTTAATACTATCTTCCTCCATCTCATACCATCCTTGGGATTTCTAGTTGTCAAGGTGCATAAGTACTACCTGCATTAAGGAGGAGACTCTATAGTATAGATCGATGTTTGGAAAACCAATCCCTCCCTATTTCTTATTAAGTTGTAGTAATTTAGCACTTATCCTAGGTCTTTTGTTTAACCAAATATATTTTGAGAAGGCTGTGTGTACCATCTTTAGACAAGGTGTGGGTACTTTTAGGGAAACCATTCTAAAATGATATATAAACTTAGGCACCACATAAGATTTTAAGGTGTTAACTCTTCCCCACCAGGAGATCTCCATATTCTTTCATGTTTTTAAAAGGTGGTTAGTTTCTCTTAGCAGAGATAAAAAATGTACTTGTATTAGTTCATTAGGGTTTGCTGTTATGTTGACACCTAAATATCTATATTTTATCTTTACCCATTTAAAGCAAAATTACTATCAAGATGTTTTATTTCTTGTTTGTCCATATAAAATGGCATAGCTGTTGTTTTCTCCACATTTAATTTATAGTTTGACAAGAGACTGTAGTTCTGTATTACTGTCGTGACATTATTAACTGAAGAAGACGAGTTGGCCATCAAAAGGAGTGTGTCATCTGCATATTGGCATATTTGAATTTCTGTTTTTTTTAACTTAACACCCTGTATATTTGGATTTGTCCTTATATCCATGGACAAAGGTTCTGCGGCAATCACATAAAGCAGCGGAGGAAGAGGGCATCCCTGATGGGTTCTGTTGGTTATTTCAAACCATTCCGATATATATATATATCATATCATATTACCAGTCTTTAGAATGGCCAGATTTAAAGGGACACTATAGTCACCAAAACAACTACAGCTTATTGAATTTGTTCTGGTGAGTAGAATCTTTAACTTCAGGCTTTTTGTTGTAAACACTGTATTTTCAGAGAAAATGCATTGTTTACATTACAGCCTAGTGATAACTTCACTGGCCACTCATCAGATGGCTGTTAAAGATCCTTCCTGGGTCATGGCTGCCTAAAATGCATCCAAACATTCAGTGTCTCCTCCCTCTGCATGCATACACTGAACTTTCTTCATGGAGATTCATTGATTCAATTAATCTCTATGAGGAGATGCTGATTGGCCAGGGCTGTGTTTGAATCATGCTGGCTCTGCCCCTGATCTGCCTCCTTGTCAGTCTCAGACAATCCTATGGGGAAGCATTGTGATTGGATCAGGCTACCACTTCTGATGATGTCAGCAGACTGCTTGTTTTTTTTAGTCTAACAGCATGCAGAGTTACAGCTTCATGCTTGAATACAGTAAGATGTTTACTATATTTATGGAGGCATGAGGGGCCCAGGGGGACTAGATAGTGGTTTTAACACTATTCGGTCAGGAATACATGTTTGTGTTCCTGACCCTATAGTGATCCTTTAACGTATAATAGAGAGGAAACCTATTAAAATATAAGTCTAGATCAAGATAACAGAGAGACAGCGAAAACGAGAACTAGCCAGAGTCAGGTACACGTTATATCAATAGAAAAGGTAAATAAGACCCACCCACCCCGACAAAGCACTGGTTGATATGACTCTTTCCCACATGGACTTCCAGCCGACACAACAATGCAGCACTAACCACGGATCCTAAATGAGGCACCGCAACATTCAACCCTTCAACATGAGACAAGAAGCCTAACCGCAGTATGGACTCGGGGGGTAAAGTCTCATACACAATTCACACACAGCTCACACACCTACTCATACTGGCATGCATCACCATTCCATACACATTCCATGCTATGTGACACAGACACGCCACCCTAGACTCTACACAAGAGGGACACAAACAGGGGGAGCGAAGCAGCCACCGCAAGAACAACCCCTCTCACATGCATGCACACACCCATAAAACACTAAGCACCCAAGGTGTCAAGCCCAACACTTCACATATAACTGTCTTAAACGCATATGCTCCTGCAGATGACACCGATCTGGCAGTGCCAATGTTAATGTTATTGTTACTTCTTGTTATATATTGTTAATGCCATGCAAGGCTAAAGGTTATACTATGTCGCACAAAATCCACAAACCTCGAACCGATCATAAGGGACATTAGGTTACATCGGGGTTATGCACCATATTCACCGAATACGAGGTCATAGCAAAAACAGGCCGCTGCATTCATGCTATTTTAACTCTTAAGTACCACGCTCCCACATGGTACTACTGTACAGTTACGCTGCCCAAATCTGGGCTGAATTAAAGTTCTTTTCGCTTACCGTCCACTCACGGCACGGTTTCCCCACATTCCCCCCCTCCCCTTCTCTACCCACTCTGGAGGAGAGTACTTTAACTTGTCAAATCCACAGTGAGACCCCCCTAGGGGGACCAATACTGCTGGAGTATCTCATAACTTGCCTAAGGGAGAACCTACCCTCTGCTAACACCCAGACCCAAAGAGACATAACTGGCCTAGACCTTAAGGAGAGACACACAAAAGAACCTACGAAGAAGACCTGAGGAGCACCCACACAAAAACACCCACAACATTACCAGAAAGTTACCAGTACCAACCACAGTATGAAAATACAAAGCCATAAGGTCAGGGGACTGAACACCCCATATAAACGACACTGCTTATTCAGGGACTTTACGGGCACAACCAGATGTGCTGTGCCTCCAGGAAACACATTTTAAGACAATCCCCAATATCAAGCCGTCACAATTCCCACACCAATATCATGTCACATCAGGGCAGAAAACTAAGGGCGTATCAATACTAGTTAGCAACAAGGTCTCATTCCAATACCATTCCTCGTGAACAGACCCTGACGGCCGTTACCTTGTGGTAGTATGCACAATCAATAACAACAAATACACGATCGCCAATGTATATGCCCCAAACACAAATCAAAGGAATTTCCTACACAGAATCCTATCTCTTCTACGTCCAATCCAAGAGGGTATACTGATTCTGTGTGGGGACTTCAACCACATCTTAGATCCTAACATGGATACTACGACACAAACCCCCCACACAACACGAACCCGACAACATACAGCTTGCATAAATCACCTAAAACTACTAGAAGAACGTGAGCTATACGATGTGTGGAGAGTCCTACACCCACAAGAAAAGGACTATACATATTTCTCTTCCACCCACAACACGTACACAAGAATAGACAGGTTCCATGTTGAGGGCCGACACTTAGACCAAGTACTAGAAAGCTCTATAGGCAACATCTTGTGGTCGGACCACGCCCCACAAACCATAACCCTCAAAGATAGCTATGACTATAAACATAAAAGCCCCTGGAGGCTCAACGAGTCCCTATTATCAGACAACTCATTCACGGACAACATAACGAATGCCATAGATGATTTTTTTTTACTTTGAACAAACACACATCTATTAGCACTACATGGCAGGCACACAAATCTGTAATCAGAGGGCTCCTTATCGAGCAAGCCTCCCACACACAAAGAACACAATGAGCCAAATGGATGGCCTGGCACAAACAGCTGTCAGACCTAACAAACAAAAATAAAACCCAACCAACAGCAGACACACAAAAATGAATTAGGGAAATAACGGAAAAAATTAAAGCACACACCTTACAACAAGTCGGATACAATCACCGCAAACTGAGGGCCACTCATTACATCCAGGGCAACAAAGCCAGCAGGATATTAGCATCTAGATTGAAGCGAGTGGAGGCAAACACCAAAATACCATATGTATACACATCCAAGGACACAAAAGTTGTATCCCCCGTAGATATTAGCAATGCATTTGCAAACTACTACGGACAACTCTATAACCTTGCGCACTCTAATCAAATGCAAGTACCAACAGACCAGGAAATCACAACCTACCTCCAAGACACACCACTGCCGACTCTCACTGTAGACCAGGTGTCCACACTACAACACCCAGTCACGACTACAGAAGTAAAAGAAGCTATACATTCCCTTCCGACCAACAAAGCCCCAGGCCCCGACAAACCTGTACTACAAAAAATTAAAATCAACCCTTGCAACACCCCTAGCACAGCTCTTCAACTCAGCCACCCAGGAGAAAAAGCTTCCTGAGGAGCTGCTGCTAGCACATATCATAACACTCCTGAAACCAGGTAAACCACCAACCCACTGCCCCAACTTTAGACCCATATCCTTACTTAACACAGATGCCAAATTATTTGCGAAGATTTACGCCCGACGACTAAGCACCATCCTACCCTCACTAATACATGACGACCAAGTGGGATTCGTAACAGGGAGGCAAGGGGCAGATAATACTCAAAAAGTATTAAACCTAATACATAGTATTCGGAGATCAAATGTGGGTGGCCTTCTCGTGTCCTTGGATGCAGAGAAGGCCTTTGACAGACTAAATTGGGGTTTTCTGAGAACAGTCCTGGTGAGAATGAGTTTCCCTAGCCAATTTATTAACATGGTGGAGGCCTTATATAGCCAACCAACAGCAAGGGTGTTAAACGCGGATTCTGCTCCGATAAGCTCACAATAACTAATGCCCCCTATCCCCACTACTATACGCCTTGGCACTAGAGCCCCTAGCCGCTAGAATACGAGCAGACGCATCCATACACGGGGTATCATTAAGCCAACGGGAATATAAACTGAGTATATTCGCCGATGATGTCTTCCTCACCTTAATGCAACCCCAGATATCCCTGCCGAACCTAATGAAATACATTAAAACATATGGACTCCTGTCATACTATAAACTGAATGTCTCTAAGACGCAAGCGATGGGGGTCAACATACCCAACAAGCAAATGACGATCCTCAAAGGATCGTTCCCCCTAGACTGGAGGGATGATTACCTAACTTTCCTGGGGGTAAAAATGACGAAAAACCCTGCCACATTGTTCAAAACCAACTACATCCCCTTAGCCAACACTATCAAAAATACACTACAGTCATGGGAGGGGAAATACTTATCCTGGGTGGGCCGCATAGCTGCCATCAAAATGTCCCTATTGCCGAAACTGCAATATCTATACAGAACATTGCAAATCCCTATCCCAAATGCTTTCCTAAAAACACTATCGCAACAGCTAATAGCCTTCACATGGGGTAATAAGAAACCAAGGGTAGCAACAAAACTCTTACAAAAGACCCAAATACAAGGAGGTTTAGGACTACCTGATATATCCGCATACCACAGAGCAGCGGCACTAATAATAATGCCGCAACTGATACCATACCCAACAGCACCACAATTACTCAACATAAAAAACCACTGGGCGGCACCTTCAACGTTGCACACTCTATTCTGGACCCCCAAAACCAACAGACATACTGCAGCACTGGGATGCCTCCAGACACCACCTGGTCCACTTCCTCCCAGTACCCTTAGCCACCCCGGTGGATATTCTAGCCACTTTAATACCAACATGGGATAAACAACCTTGGCGACAGGGGGGGATAACAGAAGTGGGACAACTATACAAAGAAGGAAAATGTAGCTCCTTCCCAGACATACAGAAGGAATACAACCTCCCCTCCAGACTAATTTTCCCATACCTGCAGATCAAATCGTACCTATCTCAGAATAAACCCCGCGCCAACAACCCTAATACCCGAGAGCATCTATCTGAATTTGAACTCCTTTGCACATATAGAAAACCGTTAAAGAAATTAATATCCATAAACTACCGTTTGCTACTCCAGACGTCAGACTCACCCAATGACCCACACACACAGTCCTGGCAAACGGAAATAGGAAGAACCATAACTAGAGACAAATGGGACAAGGCTTACTCCTCACATAAGGGAATAACGTCCTGCGCCACTCACTTGGAGCAACAGCGCAAACTGCTGTACTGCTGGTACCTAGTCCCAGCCAGAGTCCACCACATCTGGCCGCAATCCACAGATAAATGCTGGAGATGCGGACTCCAAAGAGGCACCATGACACATATTTGGTGGTCATGCGAGAACCTTCAACCCTTTTGGCGCGAAGTACAAAACATTACATCAGATATCATACACATACAGGTAACCCTCACCCTAGAACTCTGCATTTTATTCATCCCCCCCAGACGGGACGCCCAAAGCCACATGGACAGCCATGTACCACGTATTCATATCAGCAGTGACACTCATCGCTAGGTTATGGAAACAGTCAAAAACCCCAACCAGGGAACTCCTTATACAGCAAGTCTCACTCAACTGGGTCTATGAGACAATGTTCGCAACCCAATTTGGCACTAAAAAACACTTGAAACAAGCCCATGATATGTGGACAGATTTCCTATCCCGCTCCAAGGCACAAGACTTGATAAAACCCCACGGCAACAATCACACTGACCAGATCCCAGCGAGAGCTACTCCTCACAGTACAAGTTAACACCACCTCAGAGAGAACCCCTCCCCTTCCCCCTCACCCCACCCTGACAAGGTTGAGTAAATGCAACTAACGCAATTAAAGGGACAGGCTGCAACATAAAGTCCAATTATCTACCTTCATGCGACACAGTAGCCTACGGTCAACTAAGCACTGTATATTGTATATTGTGTATTGACTAATGTTTAAAGACTATATGCACCCACCTATGTAACCGAATACAATGCAATATCTATATGTTCTCTGCTAATGTATACCCAGACAATGCGAATGGCATGTACGCACCCCTGTCTATGGTCAATGTGTTTGCATATATTGACCAATAAAAATTGTCAAATTTAAAAAAAAAAACTCACCATAAGGGTACTGCGTGCAGAAGCCACAATAGGGCACAGTAAATGGGGCCAGAGGAGTTTAAATACTATTTTGTGATTTTATTAGTCCACGTTATGCCTGAAACCCCAGAATGTACGTGAATGGGGACGCTGGACTGAAGTGGACCAAGCCAAGACAGAAATTATGTGATGCCCCCTGTGAGTCTTTAAAAAAGTGCTCCGAATGTGCGCAACGTTCTCACTGCTGAAATTTGGGCCGTGTGAACTGCTAGTTCATTCGGCACATGCGGCCTGTTCAGAGGTTGACGATCGTTTCATAGACCAGGTAAGTACCGTTACAATACTGTGTTTTCATTTTCAACTTTTTAAATATTATTGGTTAGACAGTGATATTTTAATAAAAAATCACAATTTAATTATCCCAAACGTCCACTTCACTTATGGGTAAGGAGGCTAGATAAGCCAATTTTTATAACTGTGAGCCATGCAAGTTAACTGTTTCTGAGTTTTTTGAGTAAATTAGTAAATCAAGCTAATTATGTTTAGTAAACTGAAGAATATTTTTTTTAAAGAAAAAATAAGCATCACTTTAAGATGTGCTTTTTTAAGTGATAGTGAATTATTAGTATATTGTGTAATGGGCTTCATCACTGATTTCATATATAATGAACATTAAATAAGTTTTCTAAAATGTGCATTATTTATGCTAATATTTGGTTTTTCCATAAAGACAAAAGCAAAACTCATAAACTTCATAACCTGCTTGTTGTGAATATGATAGTGTTCCCAACAGTTAGATAGACCATCTGCTTGTTAATAACTTTTTTTAACAGACAAGCCAACTACAATACACACATGGGTAAACTGTTAAGAAGGTCGGATCTCACATGCTGTTGGAAATCTGTGACAAAGTCTTCTTTTCCTTTTGTTTAAGGATTGAAGAGGGAACTTTGTTCATGTTTGGCAGAGAGACACTGTGTATCCCATAAATATAGGTTTAAGCTTATCAAGATTAGTTAGATCCTAGAAAATTTCTCAGAATTAATGGCTTTTACATTTAAAGGGACACCAAAAAAAAACTTTGCTTAATGAAGCAGTTTTTACTGAATGGATAGCAGTGTATAGATCATGACCCTGTAGTCTCACTGCTCAATTCTCTGCCATTAAGGAGTTAAATCACTTCAGTTTCTGTCCATGCAGTCCTAGCCACACATCCCTGTGACTCAGCCTGCATGAAAACAAATGGTTTAATTTTTAATCAGATATTAACTTACTTTATAAACTTTTATCTCCTACTCTGTAAAGTGAACTTTAATCACACAAAGGAGACTCCTGCAAGTTCTAGCAGGCTATAACCAGTGCAGGAGTGGAGCAATCCGAAATTAGACTGTGCAATAAACTAATTTTAAACATTAGATGTCTCTTTACAGGAAGTTTAGGAAGGCTGTATAAGTCACGTGCAGAGAGGTTTGACTTGGGCTGCATAAATAAAGTGATTTAACTCCTAAATGGCAGAGAATTGAGTAGTGAGACTGCAGGGGCATGATCTATAAATCAAAATCTCTTCAGTTAAAGTTTTATTGGTGACTATAATGTCTCTTTAAGCATTTTTATTACAATATCTATAAGTAAAACCAAAAATCAATTTACCAAGAACAGTGTGACACCTTTTGCAGTCAAACCCTTATGCAGAGTTAGCAATTCTGGAGGGTCTTCTCATGAATTATGTTTTTGCTTATATTTCCTTTTTTAATTCTTTATTTGTATTTTGTTAAATAGGTGGCAGGCATAATTAAGTGCATCTGTAGTATAAGTGCCAAAATATGGTGTTAACACCATCCATTTGCAAGTTTATGTGAACAGCTGGGACAAGCAAGGAAGAGGAGATACGGTAGAAGGGTAGAAAAGTTTCAGATCAAACTATCTATCATTGCCTTTTATATATTTATTTCTCAATTTGATGGTTTTGTACATCGGTTGATAGCTCTGTTATATCCCCATTCTAAAATGTTAAAACTCTGCATCATATGTTTGATGTTATAAATATATGTATCCTTTCATTCAGTATGCACTTAATTACTTCTAAATTTAGAGCTATAGAAGATTGACTTGTTTGTGAGATGTTTTTTGGTGGGACTGTGCAACATTATGGATCACCATCAACAGGAACATTCTGACCTATCTATTCGAAATGATGTATCCAATACAAGATTTGATTTGATTCACTGGTTTTCTTGCATATTCTAATGAAGATGAAGTTGAACTTGGTTCAAACTATGAATTTCACAGATCCTAGTTGTAAAATAAGCAAGTGATTCTATAATTACATATTTCATCATTTTTTCATCATGTAATACTGAATAAATATTGAATGTATTACAGTTTATAGTTAGTGCTGCATCCACACTGTAATTTTATAGGTAACATGTTTATGCAGTAAATTCGGTCCAAATGTATTTCATTTAATATTATAACTTGATGTTTAACTATTTAACTATACTCTGATATCCCACTTGTTCTTTCTTATTACTAGTAAGTTTAATGTTCTCTGTTCATTTAAATCCCACACAAGTTTTTTTCAGAAAGCCTAATTGTTATTTCATGTTAGACTACCTTTCAGATCTCCAATCTCACTTTCATCATCGTCTAAAAGCTGAATTAATGCATCATGAAGAATCATTTCCTTCAAATTTGTGGGCACTGAAACAAAATGTAAAATTTCTGGTCAGAAGACAATATATGTTTTAAACATATCACAATAATACATCTCTCTCTCTCTCTCTCTCTCTCTCTCTCTCTCTCTATATATATATATATATATATATATATTAGTTGTGTATTTAAAACTATATATCTATTTATTATATATTTGCTCAAAGTAGACTAAACTTTACATCCAGTCAACCAGTAAAGGATTAAGTTCTCACAGGGTTCTAGGTTACTAGCTTGAGTCTTCCATCTTAACTCTTCCCATAGGAATAGATAGTGAATCCAAGCAAACCCATGGCCCCTATCTACCCCACCTAAAGTCACTTTATGCTTAATTCCGCACTAACATTTTTCCTTCCTATTCTACTGCTTCTCAGCATTGTGTTGAGAGAAGTGCGAAGTGCAAAGGAGGAAAAAACTAGATACAATAAATTACAACTGAAAGAATATATCCAAATATAGAATATACATAATGCACAGATTGCTGGAGTAAAAAGATCAGTTATGAGGTAAAGTTCTAAAAGTGGAGCAATCATCCGGAATATTCCATGGGTTTCCACAGAGACAGACGTACTTAGCAGTGATGGTGGCTGTTTCATTACAGCTGCTTTAAATCTTCCCTTATATTTTGTCAAATTCACATGAATTTAGAACAAAAATATTTAACCAACTTTATCAGATTTTTGTTTTTTCAAGGCGTGGAAATCTATATTTAAACTTTGTAACAACCAGAGAATCGCAATAATGATGTAATTATTTTAATGTTATAGAATACTGCAGCTGTTTAAGTTTCAAATTAGTTAAATTAACTCTTCCACAAATTCACGATGGGAGTGGTAAATACACTTTAATTGTAAGTCAGAGTTAATGATCCGAATTGTCATCCTGAAAAATCTATAAAAGTGACAATAGATTTGGGCACAGGGGAAATTATGTCAAATGATGGGTTAACATTTGAAGAAGCAAAAAGTTGCATTTGGGGTTTCATACGTTTTTGAAAAGTACCCTCAGCCATTAGTTAAATAATTACACGTGTCCTTATTGAGTGCATTCACTCCTGTATGTGGTTACATAGCAGACTATAAGAGCAACAAGCCTCATTTCAATGATTTACCTAATTCTATCTCCTCTTGTTTGTTGGTCTTCAGCCCACATTGCTCTGGGGTTATATCCTTATTCATTATTGAGACAAAATAATTTGCAATGCATTCATTTACTGTAATGAAAAGAGAGATATCTGTTACCGTTATTTTTAATGCAAGAAAAAGATATCCATTATAATTTGCATTCTATATAAAATGTATTTAGATAGAAGAATTCAGACAATTTGCTATTGGGCCAAAAATGAATGTAGTCTAATACAAACTTGCTTGTTTTTTTATATGTAGGGATGGAGGTGAATTGACAATATGAACATAAAAAAAGAGACGGTGGCCTTCATTTAATATTGTCGGAAAAGCTTTCCAAATGATTATACATTTTTGGATAAACTTTTAAACATAGTAAAATAGCAAAAATTTATTATGTATAAAAAATATAAATATATTTAAAAATGTAAATTTTTTTCATAATAATAAAAATAATTAAAAAAGTTTTTCCAAAAATGTTAAATCTGTTGGAAAATGTATTCAACAATATTTGGTGCCTACTGTATGTACCCTATAAAATCTCGATCAATGCTCAAGGCATGTAAATACAATAGAGGGATTTGGTAGTCTAAAACAATTTTCAACGATATATAAAATATATATGTATGTCTTTTGATTGCTCTTGTATTGCGTTCAAAACAAACATTTTCTGCAATTTTGTTCTATTTTTAAGCAAAATAAAGAATAATTAAATACGACCATATAGGTATGCAAACACTAACAATATATAGGAAAACACATATACATGTTAAACTCCTAAAATTATTAAAAAGTAAAAATTATCGGGGTACATAAAAAGCAATCAGATGAACAGTAGCTGGAAATGTTTTGAATGTGCATTTTTGGTAATAGATTTATAAATATGTTGTGCCTAGAATTACTGTGAGAACAATATTAATATCAACCAAAAATATGGGTTAAATAATTTCCCTTATCACATTATTGCATTGAATCATTACTGCACTCAATAATCAGACTATTTTTCAGCCAGTATCATTACAACTCTGAACCCACTAGCAACAACAGATTTACCTTTCATGATACTCACCATCATACAATACTTAAGCCACATCAGAACTTCTAAGAAGCATAACAAGCCTTCATACCACCTCTGGGCACACAGATACCTTCATCCAAAGAAGCATTATCATGATTTATAATAAACCGACTCAGTCCTAATACCATTAAATTTCATCAGCAGTACCACAAAACACGTAGAACAGAATGAGATCCCCATGCATTCCGTCTTAAATTAAATCTACCTTCAGGGCACAAAGAGATCTCCAACAGGCCCAAATTCTAAACATTCACTGATCTCTCTTCAACAGTGTAAGAACCTACAATCAATAATAATGGATGCAGAAAGTAAGAATGCTTCATTTTCCAGCTGCTATTTTAAACATTTAAGAATAGCCTTTGTTTGCAAGAAGGATGTAAGATTTATTTATTTTTGGTTATATTAGTTTAGTCTTTAGAAATTGTTTTACACTTGTTTGTAGAGTGTCACAAACCAGTATTATAAAGAATAGATTGTATTAATATTTATCACACAATGACCAGAATTTTTAAGTGATATAAAGTGATAGATGCACAATATCCCTAAAAAAATAAAAAATACTTTGACATGTAAACATACACATAAAATAAAGAATCCCTGGACACTCTAAAATTTGTGAAGTCAGTGAACAAAGCAACATTCAATGTTAAGTCACTTAGCACTTTTAATCTCATTTACATGACATTATGAAAAAGTATTTGTGATTAAAACTACTTATTGGAAATTAATATCAAACCTGTATACAGTAATAGATCTGTTTTCTGACAATTGTAAATTGCAATGTCTTAACAGTAAGCAATGTGTTAAGCATTGATGATATGGACAACAAAAAGGAATGAGCACTTACTAAAGTGGGATGCTCTATAGACCTCCAGTAATGATTAATACATTCTTAATTGACTGTTAAGCACTTTCCAAAACAAACAAACAAACATAACATAGTGTTTTATACATTACATAGCAGGAAAAACACAATTAGCAACATTTTGGCTTACACGGGACCCTTTATCAAGCTTAAACATTGATATTTGAATGGTTGTGCCACACACTAAATAAAAACACTATGCTATTTTTGAAGAGTGTTGGACCATTCTTTTTATTTGTAAGTTATCACTGATAATATTGACATCAGTTAGAAATGTTGAGTCTAAGTTTAAAATCATTTTATCATATATTATTGCTCTAAATGTAAATATGCACAACATTAAAGCCACTGACAGTTGAAGTGAGTAACATTGATTATATCATTACAATGGCATTTGTCAAGGCAGCAAGTGAACAGTCAGTTCTTGGATTTCATGTGTTGGAAGAAGGAAAAATGGCCAAGTGACATTTGAGTGACTTTTACAAAAGCCAAATAGTGATGACTAGTCAACTGGGTCAGAACATCTCCAAAACCAGCAAGTCTTGTGGGGTGTTCTGATATGCAGTGATTAGTATCTACCAAAAGTGGTGCAGGGAAGGAAAACCCGTGAACTGGCATCAAGGTCTGCACCCAAGGTTCACTGATGCATGTGGGGAGCAAAGGCTAGCCTTTCTGGTCTGATCACACAGAGGACCTACTGTAGCTCAAATTGCTGAAAAACATAATGCTTGCCATGATAGAAAGGTGTCAGAAACTCACAGTGCATTGCCATTTGCTGTAAATGGAGCTGTGTACCTGACCTGTCAGAGTGTCCATGATGACCTCTGTCCACTAACTAAAGTGCTTTCAATGGGGACATGAGCTTCAGAACCAGACCATGGAGAAATTATAGAAGGCTGACTGGTCTCATGAATAACGTTTTATTTTAGATCAGGTGGACGGCCAGATGGCTATTTGTCATCTAGAGATGGCAGCAGGATGCATTATGGGAAGAACACAAGCCAGTTGAGGCAGTGTTATTCTCTTGGCAATGTTCTGCTGGGAAACCTTGGGCCATGGCATTCATGTGGATGTTACTTTGACATATACCACCTACCTAGAGATTGTTGCAGACCACAGGCCCCTCTTCATGGCAATATTGTTCCCCGATGGCAGTGGTATCTTTCAACAGGATAAACACACCAATCAGAGTGCTCAGAGTGGTCCACCGGGGATTCCAACTGAAAATTAAAGCAAATAAAAAATATATAGTGCTCAATATACCACCCATACGCTACAAATTGAGCAGTGAGTTCTGCTCAATATATTGTGAGTACATTTCATACTTCTTTTTAATTTATATTCAAATCATTCAGTGAGCACTATATATTTTTTATTTGTTTTAATTTTCGGTCGGAATCCACGGTGGACCACCTAATTTCAAGCTACAACTCCATATATCCTTGAGTGGGGATCATTCCACTTCACGCACTTCATACCAGAGCTGGATTTTAGCTCTGGAAATTGTGAGTAATTCTTATTTATTTTATATATATTCATATATACCTACATACTGTACCACTGGATCTCCTCTCTACTTCTCTCCACATATGGCTCATTGAAAACACAAGTCTTCATTTGGGACGAATTATCACTATTCTACAAGAACTTTCTTCATTTATTGTGGACTATTACCTATTACTTTTAACCTTTATTTTATTTTATTTTATTTTATTTTCAGCTATACATTATCTTGTGTGTTTATTTTATATATTACATTAAAGGTGCGCCCCTTTTTTCCTTTGTTTTAAAGTAATTTAGGTGACTATAGTGTTCCTTTAAATTTTTAGTTATGCATTTAATTGATTTTGTTCTATTTTAGCTTTATTATATTGTTATTGATCATACATTTTTCCATTTTATGTATATGCAATTTAAAGATAATTAAAGTATGTGTTTGTGTTTGTGCTATATATTATTGCACTATTGTATACTATATAAGATATACACTTAATTTAGAAAACAAATGTGAAATTATCAAAATTGTGTGGTGTAAAAAAATGAAGTTACATAAAGGGTTAATACAGTAATCTGTACATCCCATACTGTATATTTTTTTTCTGGAGGGGCAGGGAGGGACAAACAATAATGGAAGGAGTAGTTCCTATTCTCAAAGACTAAATGAAACCTTGATAAGAAGCTGGGTTTAATTTATATTTCTGGACTGGCACATTTTAGCTGTCAGTCTTGGTTCTATCAATGTAGTAAGTACAAGGACTGAAAATCTGCTTTACCTTGAGGTCTCAATAAAGAAAAATAAATGAGTTTCATTTTTTTCTACTTTATCTGTCAACAACTACCAGGTTGGTATGAATCTTGGCAGTATGTAATCAAAGTCTTATGTACTGCAATAAAATAGCTATTCCACTACATTCGATGTAATTGTTTTCCTCTAGCACAAGGCCATCTGATGCTATATGTTTACTAACCCATATGTTGGTAGACAAAAAGAATAGGGTACATAATATCATGTTTAATCTTCTTTTCTGTGCTTATATAGGATAGACATATAATATTTTTATATGCATTTTTTTTATAGTTTAACTGTCTACTGTCTACTGTATTACATTATTCTATTCTACAAAAAGGCCATTTACAAGCAAAAAAGCTAATATTTCAATTACACAAATGTGATAACCATCAAAAAATGAATATGTCCGCATGCTTTCTTTTTAATTGCTAATTATTTAATAAATAAGTATAATGAAGCAAACAAGCATACATTAGCTGAAGCTTTAAATATGTGCTAAACATATGTATTACTCATCTGGTAAAAACAAACAAGGATTTATTCCATGTGTAAAAACAAGATAATAATATGTCTGAAAAATATAGCAAAAGCAACAAAATAGTACAATCTGTGAAGCGATAAATTAATTCTATCAACATTGTCTAAGTTCCTAAGCATTTATTGCTCAATGGATTGAAGGAATGCTTCAATTACCAATACTCCAATAAACACTCCAATAATACTCCAATAACCACTATAGTGCTCTGTGGAGGTTATGGTGCTGGGAGCACCCTGTCTCTGTAGCATAGTAAGCAGTCAAACTGCTTTAGTATGGTTTGCCAAATTACCCAAGTCCTACTGGCATCTGTGGCTAATCCCAGTAATTTGTCCTTCTCAAGCAGGAGAAACTGGATGTCTGTAGAATAACGCATGGTCAATAGAGGGCCTTGCTCATTGATTGAGATCACTTGGCTAAAGCTTTCACCAGTGACCTTGGTCCTTTATTGCCCTGCTTTGTTCCGTAGAACAATCTGGATTGTACTATAGAGCAAAGCACCAGTTTAATGAAATGTCTTCAATGCTCTTGTTATTATTATTATTATTATGAATGTGCATAGTTCTGACATATTCAGCAATGCTTTTCAGTTATACAGTAAGGATATATAACAGCAAGTAATTGATAGATAAAATCTAACCAAATCCTGTTACCCTTCCATTCCCAATAAGTAACTCAACACCATATTAAGTGGCAACAGCTTTATTTAAACCAGCACAACCAAATAATGTCAGCTGCTGTTTTAACCCAGCAGACAGGTACACTTTAAACTTCTTCCAGAGCCTCTTCAGCCTGTCCTCCGTCATCAACCAAATTCAGGCTGCGACTCTCTAAGCCCGTCCGGGCATTATTCATTTACCATATAAAAAATTATATACAAGCAAAAGAAAGGCGCTGTGCAATTACAGTGATAGTAAACAAAAATGTTATTTCCTTTAACAAGTGAGGCAATGTTCTTAATTTTAAAGCTGCACCTTAATGTGAGAAATGGTAATTATAAAGCTGTTTACCAAACTTGCAGATACAGGAAACCCACAGCTGTGACAAAATAAAAAAACAAAGAAAACACAACACAACACAACACAAATAATTCCAGAACAGAACCATTGGGGAGGGTGGGGAAAGACACTGCCAGGCTCCCTCAGCATTGTTCACCAGTAGTGATGTCCCGAACGGTTCGCCGAATGGTTCGCGAACGGTTCGCCACGAACGGTTCGCCACGGACTCATCATTGAGTAAACCTTGACCCTGTACCTCACAGTCAGCAGACACATTCCAGCCAATCAGCAGCAGACCCTCCCTCCCAGACCCTCCCACCTCCTGGACAGCATCCATTTTACATTCATTGAGAAGCTGCATTCTTAGTGAGCTGTCCAGGAGGTGGTAGGGTCAGGGAGTGAGGGTCTGCTGCTGATTGGATGGAATGTGTCTGCTGACTGTGAGGTACAGGGTCAAAGTTTACTCAATGATGAGTCCGTGGCCAACCGTTCGTGGCGAACCGTTCGCGAACCATTCGGGACATCACTATTCACCGGTAATCTGGTAATTTTCCAAGAATTGCATGCTTTCAACTGTAAACCAACTGTATCCATTTGGTTACTATGCCAACCCCTCAAGGCAGCAGTCATGCTCCCCCCTCCCTATTCGCTCCGGGGGTTGGCCTTGCTTAAACGAGTGCATAAACCAGTACTGTATAGAGTAAAGGATCAGAAGGTGGTTGAGGATGACAGGTGTGATACCGGTATCTAGTTAAGCATGTAAAAGTGGTGTGTGCAGTAGCCATACTATGGAAGACAAGAAGTGGACTGAGGATGCACAGGTTATTTGTTGAGGTAAAGAAAGACTGTTGTAATGAAAGAAATTACCCAAGATAAGCTTTATTAAAGAGTATTTGATTTATTAAAGGACTGGGGTCCAGGATAAGGTTTAATAGGGTGAGTATCTTCTAAACATGTGCAATTTGTTTCGGTCCGAATTTGTCTCTATCCTTATCATATGGTGCTCCTTTGGCTGTTTTTACTAACATAAATATGTTTCTCTTTTTATTTTTACTCATAGCAAAAAAAGCTAATACAAAAGAAATGCTAAACAGTGCTAAATTAATTAGCGTTTTATATAACCTATGTAGTTTATTATTATAGTTCTGCATAAAAATGAATTTGTAATTTTTTAAATTTTGCTGTCAGTGAGACTTTTGAGGTGTATAATAATCTTTCATTTGATAAATATTGATAGCAGCGGATATCATAATTTTACTATTATGATGTTTTTCTAGAGCACTTTACCATTTTATCTTTAGTCCATAAGGGTCTTGCACCTTATATTTAACTGTCAACAAAAGGAAATTGGTCACCATTTTTTATATGGACACTTAGTTTACTTTATTGTCATTCTTTTCCCTTGTGTGTCTATAATATATATGTTTAAATGTATTTATATATTTTTACAACTTTCTTCTGACACTCTCTGACAATTTACTTGTGTGAGCTGCCATTTTTACAATCTTGGTTTGGAATCAGCCTTTAATCAGCAAAGATCGTTTTCACTGGAATGGCTGCCGCTCTTTCACAGTGCAATAATATCACCTGTTAATATCCTGTAAGCTGAGCACAGACGGGCAGTTTTCCAACAGTTTTGTTTGCGTACGCTGTGTCTTGAGCCCACAGTACTCGTGGCTGCTGTTCTGTGTGTTGTTGATAAGCTTTCATTTTGTTAGAAACACATTGGTGTACAGCTGCACACCAACTACTCTGCTTTTCCACAGTATCTCCTTGATACTGAATTCAAGTATCAGCCATGGAGACTTTCAATCCAACTATGTATATGTGCAGCACTTCCTGTTTTAAGCAGGTGTCAACAGAGGAGGCTCGGGCCTGGAAATGTGTTGCAAAAAATAGTGGGGTTTTTTTGTACATGAATCATGAATAGGATGGTTAAAAAGGTAGAATAATCCACATTGATGTGTCCCTTTAAGAATAACAACTGCTTTAAATGATAATACAACACTACATGTATAACCAGCCAAAAATGTGGCCTTAAACAATTAATTCCAATGATTACATTATTTCTTGCTCCTAATATTTCATACCTAGGGAAAGAAATGCTATAATGGATTAAAAAGTAATCTATTTTAAAGCCTTTAGGGATTTACAAGTATAGTACTGTATGATTATTTGAAGCCAATTGCATAGTGCCAAAGGTAATTTGTTAATAGCTTAGAATTAAAAGTTGAGCGCTAATCATTCATATTCTGCTTTGAAAAAACATGAACATATTTAAATTTAATAGGTCCGTGTGGAATTATCATCTAGTTAAATTGCACTGTAAATATGTTAAGAAGACTGTCAAACAAGTATAATTGTTGTCTCACTGTTGCTTATAATTAAATCTTAAATACAATGCATGCAAGGTCTTTCTGTGTTATACAAAAAAATAAACAAATTACAATTGTTAGCCTGTAAAATATGATTTTATGGAAAATATGAGTAGAGGATTAAAGATGTGTCTAAGCTTCTAAATCAGTGGAAAAATACAGTGCCATTTTTTCCAAAAAAATATCAAAATGTAAATGTTTTAGTTTCTGTTATTAGTAGTGCTGAGCGGGTTTTACATATAGGGTTCTAGAAAATAAAGTCTTATGTTTCAATGGATAATTGAATTAATAAATATAAATTATTTATAAAATATAATTTAAAACAAGCTCGTCTTTATTTTTCTTTTTTTTTTTTACAGTTGCTCAGTTCAGTAACAGAAAAGCATGATAAACAAAATTAACCTTTTAACTAATTTATGGAGAAGGGATTTATGGACCCCTTGCTTTTACAAGATAATATAACAACTCTTACTACAAGAGATGGAATCATAGGAATATAAGGATCCAGAACCCTTATTTACATACAACAATGTTTTTTGTAATTGCCGCAAATGCACAATAGTGTTTTTCCAAAGGTCTTGCCTTTGTCATGTTAATACATACATTGGTAAAACTTAATTACATAGCATATACATAAATAACATTAAGGAAGAGGTGTGAGTGTTGGAAGTCACGTTACCTTAACATCATAGTAATATCACAAATAAGTGTATTGTGCAGGGGTGTTGCTAGGTCCGAAAAATACCCACACCAAAGCCCAAAGTAAAACGTGATGGCTCGTCCCCCAAGAGCCTGTCCTTGAACACACCCTTTAATTCTCTTAATTTCTACAACTTTCCAACCTACACAAACAGCAGATAAATATACTCAAGATCACTTTTCATTCAACTACTATGCTGATCATTTGACATCGTGCTTTGAGGATGAAAAGAAGATTAACAATTATTTGGCCAATGAAGATCAAATCTACCATGCAATAAATGCCAATGGCACCCATGCCAACCTAACTTTCTCTATTCAACCACCTACAACAAAGACAACAATGTCTGCATAATTATTAATTTAACTGGTAATTGCATTAATTATTATTCATTGTGCTGTGAAGGTGAAAAGAAAATCTAGCATGCTGCCTTAGGACCTACAATAGTTGCAAATAGAACCCATGACAATTTGCATGACAATTTGCATTTAAGTATTCTATTATAGATATCCACCCAAGCACAGCATACATAAATAATCAGAATATTTATTAATGCAATTAAAGCGTTTTGTATACATTTGCTACAAAGGTGAAGATTTAAGGCCTAAGGAATATGAAAGATAAGAATGGTATGTAGAGAGAATTTTCTGTCTTTCTAACTAGGAGGCAGCACGATTAAAGTAAAATGGAGAGAGTCTTTTAGCCTTCTAGCTTCGAGCTATTGCTGCATCATGCTACTGGGACGTGCAAGCTGGCATTTCACTTACTTACCATAAGTGTGCAAGGGAGGAGGAATGAGACTAGGACAGATAATTCTATGAAAGTGAGTATGACCATCCCCTCTCCTTCCCCCAACATTGGCGTTCTGAGAAGTGGGGCACCATAGGAGGGGTAAAGGGGGTGGGCTAGTGACATGATTGTATCACTGGCTCCACCCGTAAGAGGCATATGTGCCAAGAATGTAGGCAGGAAATACTGACATGTCAGTCTGGTGTGAATATGCACCAGTCTGCCTGCCAATCAAGCAGGCCAGCTCACCAATGGCAAACTATGAAGGGAGCACTGATTTGGTGTTCTCTGCAGTGTCCTATATCCCTGAGTGTAGTGCAAGCATGTCTAATGCTTTTCAGAGACAGTTCCCTGGTGTATCCAAAAGCCTGATACCAAGGAACAAAGTCAGTGGGATAGGATATAAAAATATGGATTGTCCTGCCAAAATCAGGATGGTTGGGAGGCATGAGTGTCATGAACACACCCTACTCCCAGAGTCTGCGTGACTTAGTTGTGGTGGTGAAAGGGTTAAAGTTCACTAGACCTGAAAAATAGCCACAGTGCATACAAAAAGAAATCACAAAGAGAACTTTTTACACCAACAACAGATAAAAACAAAAAGGATTAATTAACAGAAGTCCAAATTACTTACTCACTTAGGTCTTAAAAGTAAAATTTCTGTCCAGGGGTCTCTGGCAAGGAAAGATGGTGGCTCACTCAAAATTAGATTGTGGCCCCCAGCAAGTACATGTCATTTGATATTTACCCTCTGGATTCATTTCATGTTTCCAAGCTGGGCTCAGAGGTGGAGATAAGGCATATCTATAGAAACTATAAGCAGTGGTGTATTTTGGATCTGTGCTTCCCTAGGCATGATGGAAATCGGGCACCCCCTAATTTACATTTGCCCCACCCATTCCTGCCAATGCCAAACCTCTTCCTGTTAAAGACTAACACACATAACTTTGACTGACAAACACACACTCTCAGATACACTGACATACACACACACACACTGATTTGACACAATCTGACAGACACACACAATCACCGACTCACTCACAGACACACACACACAATTACTGACATGCACACACAATGACGCAGACACACACTCACTCACTGACACACTGTCAGGATTACAGAATGATCCAGCACGTAGAACTGTGTAACAAAGAGGACTGATAGGTAACGTATACCGGACCTTAGAATGGCCGGACTAACGTACCAAAGAATAGACAGGAATAGCCGAGGTCAAGGGAAACAGAAAGAGACACAACGATAAGGAAAAGCCAGGAGTCAGGGGTGCCAGAAAACAGGGAAGTCAAAAACAATGCCAAAGTCAAATAAGCAGAATAACCAGAATCAATAATGCATTCTCAGACAACCACAAGGGAAACCACGACAGGGCACTGAGCAGGATGAGAACTGGGCCTAAATACCCCTCCTCTAGATCTGATAGGCTGTAACTGGCCTTTGACCCCAAAGGCAGTTACCAGATCTCATTTGCATAATTGCTGCTCAGCAATAACCCTTCTGTGGATTTGGTTGTTGCATGGCACAACTTCCAGTGTTGACAGTAAATGTCATTAACCAAATTTTTGTAAGCGGATGAATATGTGACACACACACCCACTCACAGACACACACACTGACAGGCATACACAATCACTCAGACACACATTAACTGACCGACACACTCACTCACAGACCAGACACATCCTGACAGACACACACAATCACTCAGACACACAGGCTCCCTCGCAGACACACACACTCACAGACACACTTACAGATAGACACACACACACATACACACACAGACACACAGGCACCATCACAGACACACACAATTACTCAGACACACTCTGACAGACATACACTCACTCACAGACACACACTGACAGACATACAGACACACTGACAGATGTACAGACACACTGACAGACATACACACACACTGACAGCCACACACACACACATACACACACACACACTGCCAGCCAGGCACAGACACACACACACTGCCAGACAGACAGACAGACACACACACACACACACACACACACACACATTTCGCCCCTCACCCCCAACACTCACAGATTATTTTTAAATTTTAATTTAAATCCACCCAGCCTCCCTACCTTTGGGAGAGCTTTGTGGATTTTTTACCTGGGGTCCAGTGGGGCTGCTGGCCAGGCTGCGAGCTCTTTGTGAGCTCTCTCTCCCTTGCGCACCGCAGAGTGATGCCGGGAGCCTTGGAACTCAGCTAGCCGCCTGCCACCAGGCTAAAATAGTATTTGCCTGTGCATTTTAGGGCAGCGCTTTTTGCTGCCTCCTGGAAAGTGCCGCCCAAGGCAAATGCCTTGTTTGCCTTGCAGCAAATACATCACTGACTATAAATGACCATCCCTTTGTTTTCCAGACCAACATCAATCTAAACATAAAATTTTGTTTTTCTCTCCTCTTCTGTACTTGCTACAGAAATAATAATTACATCTATCAATTTTTTACCATTTTTCCATTACGTAGATATCACACTTCTTACTTGTGACCTAATATAGTGGACATCACAATCCATTTCAAATGGATTAAGTCCCGGTAACCATGTCTAGACTTGTTTAGAAGAGTGTGCTTAGCCAATCTGAAATATGCACACAATGGGGCTTAATTATTCATCTGTGGGTTATTACTCGTGTTTCTTTTGGATCTGACACTGATATGACACTGGAACACAAAGGTCCTTTGATATGATAATTTACATATCAATGAAATTCACTATCTATTAAGAGTTACAGGTCATATGGTCAAAGTCAGTTAGTTTACAATGAAACTAGACATACAGGCAGCTCAAATGTCAAATATTACACCTTGCAGAGCCTTGATTGATCAAATGAGCAATTCATGATGTTAACCATCTGACCTCTCTCACATTCCTATATGATTTGCATTAACCCATTCTGATATCTGTTCTCTACCAAGTGGCCAATTCATTTATGCAGTGCACAAGTTACATTAAATAGCAATATTCTATAGTGCAACAATGAATTATGTACCCTTACCGTGAAAATGAGTATGACTAATGTGCAATCAAGTAGTTAGATTGAGTTTTAGGATCCCTGGCAGTAAAGGGAAGCCTGGTATAGTGGAGGAACCCCATTAATAAAAACAAATGGTGGTTATGTTCCTTGGGTACATGAAAGTGGCATAGGGTGAAGTACTTTCTCTATACATAAGAATACTTACTACAATTCAAACTTTGTACTTACCTAGTTTTATTAATACTAAGGAAAGCTCCACATCCCTATCCTCCTCTTTGCTTCCTCCTGCTGTCATGCTTGTTAGTGTGCATTAGCTCAGTGTGGTCAAGTCACAATGGAATGAGCTGCAAGTTGGTTGCTAGTGACCATGGAGTTCTGAAGGACTACAGAATACATTGCCTAAGTATAAGCATCCTCACCTCCACAAATAGCTATGTAACTGTGTACAGGGCTGCCATCAGAAATTGTGGGGCCTATGACACAGTTCAAGGTCTTTATTTTACTCCCCCCTCCCTGCTTCTTACCTGGCCAGGAAGGGGAGAGATCACATTCCCTGGTGGTCCAGTGGCTTGGTGCTCTGAGCCAGCTGCTGAACTCTGCAGAGGGGGCCCGCAGCACACTCTCACTTCCCTTCCCAGCAGCTCCTGTCTCTAACTCTCGTGGCCATGCAGGCCTTGGCCTGCGTTGCCATGGTAACCTATGGCAATGCTCTGATGGCCACGGGACTCGCAAAATTTAGACAGGGGAGCTGCTGGGATATAAAGGTGTACATCCCAGAGCAGTCCGGGCCCCCCAGGACCGCTGGGCCCATGACAACCATCATGGTTGTCATGCCCTGATGGTGACCCTAAATGTGTAACAATGAAAGAAAAAAAAGATTGCTTGCCAGTGTATTTGAGGTAAAAGGGAATGTATAGTGTTAGAAATACAAAGTTGTAGTTTTAACACTAAAGAAACACAAAAAGAGTTAAAAGGTTAGCATGCAGAGAGAAGGGGGGGTGAGAAGTGCAGATTACCAGTAGCCCCAGACTCCTATCAACTTCAGCCAGCAGGACCCACTGGAACCCTCTTGCACTTAAAAGTAATGGAAACAGGAGGGTGGCTAAAATATGGAAATATTGACTTGTATGTGTATTTCAGTATGTGTATGTATGTATGTATGTATGTTTGTATGTATCTGTTAGTGTGTATGTGTTTCTGTGTCAATATGTGAATGTATCTATACAAGATCCGTCTTGTCAACATACAATATTGTACTATGATATTTTTAATGTTTTCTGTATAGGTGCATACCAAGTCACTTTGACCGCCAAAACTCACAATTAGTATATTGTACAATATATATGTGGTTTGATTGCACTTTCCCCAATTTTCCTTGTATTGTGACACTTTACAGGTTTTGTGTTATGTGTATGTATCTGTCAGTGTATATGAGTCAGCATGTGTGTATCTGTGTGTGTATATCTGTCAGTATATGTGTGTATCTGTGTCAGTGTGGGTGTGTATCTATGTGTTTCAGTGTGCATATGTATCTGTGTCAGAGCCGAATTAGGGGCTGATGGAGCTGCAGCTCCAGGTCCATGCCCATGGAAGAGGTCCATTGCTAAAAAAAAAAAAAAAAATGTAGGGAAACAATATTTGTAATGACTGGCTGACAATGAAATTAGTTGAGGTAAAGCTGACTTTGTATGCAAATGCTCTTGCTTGCTGCTTTTAGTCTCTCTAACACTGTGGCATGTTTCCTTTCTTCCACACTCATACATACACATTTTCTCTGTCCCAGACTGTGTAACATGAGCTTCTGCCTGTTAGTAAGAAGGTAAGGAGAGTAGTGGACAGGGAGTTCTAGGGGACAGTACTTTGAAAGAGTGGAGTGAATGCATCAGTAGACGCATTAATACCAAGCTCAGGGTGCTGTCTGCATAGTATGTCCTTAGTTGGCCAGCCTGCATGATTGGCAGGCAGCCTAACATGCATTCATGCCAGGCTGACCTTCTTATTGCTCGGGCAAATTTTGGGGGGCATGTTTGCCCCTTTGGGTGGTTCTTTTTACATGATTCGCGTCAATGGCCCACCCTTTTACCCAGCCCACCTAAATCCTGCTTCTCCGGACACTGCTGTTAGGGGGTATGGATTTACTTGAAAAATTAACGTGAGATATTAGCATAGGGTATGTGTTTTCTAATAGCTATATCCTGTGAGTTTCCCTCCAGCACCACCTCCAACAGATACATGATGCTTGGGAGGTATAACGGTTTTAGTGTTTTCTGTCGATACTATTCTGTAATTAGGCCCTTCACAAATGTCAGCAACAGGCCCAATGGGCTCTTAATCTGGCCCTGGTTATTATGTGTGTTTATCAGTGTTTGTGCATGTTTGTGTGTGTGTGTGTGTGTGTGTGTGTATGTTTGTGTGTTCTTGTGTATCAGTGTGTATAATCTGTGTCAGTATGTGTGTGCATCTGTTTATGACAGTGTATATGTGTGTGTCAGTGTGTATGCATATATGTATTTATGTCAGTGTGTAGTATAGTGGGACAGTGTATGTGTATATATATGTCCATACATCCCAGCATTGAAACACCAACACAATACAAAAATAAACCCCTGCATTTAAATGCCAACACTACAAACAAATGCATACCTACATTAAAACACCAACACTACACACAAATGATCAACTGAATTCAAATGCCAACACTACATGCAAACAAACTACTGCATTCAAATGGCAACTGTACATACAAATGCACTACTACAGTCACACACATACTCCAGGCAAAAATACACTTATATTCTAACACACAAACACTGTTCACAAATACAGCCCTGCAAGAATTGGAAAATGGTAGATCTCCAGCCAGCAAAGCAATATGGGAGTTGCTAGAGGTGGTCCAAAAGAATTTCTTGCACAAGGTTCCTCTCTGCATTAGTTGCATCACTGCTATCAGTCTCATATTATCATATTTCTACTATGTATATATTTGCAGTACACTATTGGTTTGTCTGATTAGTTTTTGAATTGTTTTTTTGGTACTGAAACTCTGCTTTGCCAAACTGACACATGGCTGGAATTCTTGCATCCCAAATATTTTTCTATTTTCGTGAAAATTGGTTCAGCCAAACCAAATTTTTTCACCATGCACAACTGATCCTCTGCCCACCCATAGGATCTGTGGGTGTTACCATGCTGACCCTGTCTGCTGTGATTGTCTCCTTGGTGTTGCTTCTCCTAAGCAGGGGATTTCTCCAGGCTCATGCCTACATCCCTGCATTCTATACTATTCCAGCAAGCAGAAGGTATGCGATGGGGAGGTTTCTGTTGATCATTGGCATGGGAACCAAAGAAAATGGTGGGGGTGGGAGGGGCAACCTTTCATAGTAATACCAGCCCGACCTACGGAGCATGCTGTTTTCTACAGGTAAATATGGATCTTATCACAAGGAGGTCTATTAGTAAAAAGAGATGAACAATGGCATGTTCATCCTTTATCTTATTTAATATCCCTACCAGATGACGATAGGTGGAGCCTATCAATATTATTTTTCTCACCTACGGATTGGGCTGGGAGAGGACACTAGATATGCCTTTATTAATATTAGAGCCTCCACATGCCACCCATGGTTTTTGGACTGCTGGACACATTAGGTTCCCCCATTTGTCAATAGTTAAGTCCCACCCACAGCCCATGAATGGGGAGGGGGCATTATGTCCCTATTCAGTTTATTAATTACAACCCCACCAATGAACCACACTAAGACCCCCTTTATTTTCATCATAGACTACCAACTGCTTGCTATGGGCAAATGTATGGGGGATCACTATGTCCTCCTGTATTCTTATTTAATTAGGGCCCCACATGCCCTAATTAGCAAAACTTGAATTTTTGTAAGTGATAGCCCTCCACATGGGTTCCTGTTCTTTAAATTATTATTATTATTTATAAAGCGCCAACAAGTTCCATAGTGCTGTACAATGGGTGGACTAACAGACATGTGTTTGTAACCAGACAAATTGGACACACAGGAACAGAGGTATTGAGGGCCCTGCTCAATGAGCTTACATGCTAGAAGGAGAGGGGTAATGTGATACGAAAGATAAGGGTAGGGTAGAAAAGTAGGTTGCTAGGATCGTGTTCATTTAGGACTTAGTGTTTTGTTTTGATGACAGTTGCAGGAGCTGAAACAGGGTGCGAGGAGGGAAAATTAGGGGTGTACATTACTGGCAACTGGGCAACAATACTGTCACGGGTTTACATAGTTACATAGTTATATAGCTGAAAAGAGACTTGGGTCCATCAAGTTCAGCCTTCCTCACATTTGTTTTTTGCTGTTGATCCAAAAGAAGGCAAAAAAAACCAGTTTAAAGCACAATTTTGCAACAAGCTAGGAAAAAAATTCCTTCTTTACCCCAGAATGGCAGTCAGATTTATCATTGGATCAAGCAGTTATTACCCTACAGTGAAAGATTAAGGGTTTGTTAGTCTATTAATGTTATTCCTTCAATCCTCCACTAGTCCTAATTCCAGATGTGCTGAATATAGTGAAAGTATTCCCTTTGTGTAGAGTTTCCCCAATGTAATAGACACAGCCAGTCATATATGGTAAAAGCAGCAATCTAAACGTTACTAGGCCACACTCAGCTTTTTATGCAGTGACCCAAGCATGGGGTTTCCAATACAAAATCACAGGGGTTTCCTTCCCACAAGCCATTGTGTTTAAGAGATAATCTAGCTCCAATTAAGATAATCCAATTATCTCTCAAATAGAAAAAACTTACATACAATTTTTACACATCACAAAAATACATGACAACAGCATTGGAACCGCACAAAAATTATATTCACGAAAAGCCCCGATCTGAGCTCACAACAATTCCAAAAAGCACTCAGAATAGTACGGTAAAACTAAAGTTATGTTCGTGCATATATGAACTGGCTGACTGGTAGAGGTGGTATTGTCAAATTCAAAAGGGGTCAATTTGACTATGTGGGAGGTCAGAGCTTACAACCTAAATTCCTCTTTGAAGCTGGGACCCCAGCAGAGCTACTCTGCAAGGTGAGAGAAGTCACACACAAGTGGCCTGGAAGTCTGGTTTCAGTATAAACTAACTCTCTCATTTGCCATTTGTCTTGATTCCCTCTAAGATAAGGAGTCCTTTGATTTGAGCATGCCCTGTGTTCCAATATCACATCCAAAAGAGACATCAATACCCATTCACAGAACAATACTCAAACCTCACCCTTATCATATTTAGAATGGGACAAGCACAATCTTCCAATCAAGCCTAAACATGATTTGTGAACAAGGGGACCCCACAGAATCTGTTCGGTAACCAAACAGAAGGGAACAATTCCATTTGAATGCAGAGAAAAATTAGACGATACAAAGTATAAGTAAGGGAACACGTACGAGGAGTGCCATCTCCCATGACAAATATCTGCTGCCTGTGGGCAAATAGTTAACTCAAAATCCCATAGCAACTGAAACAGCTCGCTCATTGGCTGGTTTGGTTGCTTTGGGATTAGGGCATGTGGTGGCTCGGAAATCGTTTTTCTGGCAGAATTAATGATCCACTCAAATTCAGCCAAATCTATTCTGCCAAAAAGGAATCTTGGGGTCTTATATATGTTATTCTGATGAAAATTTTCAATATAAAACTGAAACATTGATAAATAAAAGTGTTTTGTTTTTTTTAAACAAAATCCTAGAATGCTATCCATTTCTTCTATTTTCACACTGTTGTTTTATCAGTCCAGGACTGCAAGTATTTTGCATATCTATCTATCTATCTATCTATCTATCTGCCTATCTATTAAAAAGCATATCCCACATGAATAAATCACACACACCGCAACATGGAAGTAGGGATGTATCTCTGAGGGGTAGCAGAGTTATTTTTATTCAGTGATTGTAGTAAATTAAATGTACAATGGTTAGCATAGTCCTTATTTTGTCATTTGTATTTTAATTTGCTATAATGTGAACTTTAGTGAATATCCTTAAGCATAGATGTATTTAGATTTTGTGCTTCCCTAGGCTTGACAAACGTTAAGTACCACTGCTCAGCTTAACATAACAGGAAATGTATTTCACAAAGATATGGTACACATAGTTTGCAACCATATATTATGCATTACATGGTGCAAGATGGCTAACCTTGGCAATCCAATGTTTATAAACTACTCAAGCATCTAGGGTAGCAAGGCATGTTACTTCTATTACTATTAAATACTGGCACACAAAAGCTCACTACAGACAAGATCACTGACACACACTTATGCTCACTACAGATGACACTTAAGCTTACTAGAGACAAGCTTACTGACACATACAAGCACTCTGACACACTCACTACAGACAAGCAAGTTTACTGGCACATGCTACCTCACTACAAACAAGATCACAGAATGACAATCTCACTGATGCAAGCAAGTTTTCTGACAATCTCACAGACACAAGATTCCTGATATAAACAGATAAACTCACTGACAGACATCTCACTGGCAAAGGTCACTCGCACACCCATAAAAGGTGACTGGCACACACACAAACTCTCCTACAAACTCTCCGAAACACACACAAGCTTACTAAAACATACAAACTGATTTGTATGCATAAGCTCACTACAGGCACGCTAACTGACATACATGCAAGCTCACAGGCTAACACAAGCTCACTACAGACAAGCTTACTGAAACACACACACGCAAGCTTTCTGACTCACACTAGCTCAATACAGATGAACTCACTCATACACATCTGATTTTTGAAGTTCACTAGAGACAAGCTCACTGGCACACACACAAGATCACTGCCACAGACAAGTTCACTAGATACAAGCTCACTGACACATACAAGCTCTCTTGCACACACTCACTACAGCCAAGCTTACTGGTACATCTGCAAGTTAACTGGCATTCAAAAGCTAACTACAGACACGCTCACTGGCACACACACAAGATCACTGCCACATACAAGTTCACTAGAGAGAAGCTCACTGACACATGCAAGTTTACTACAGACATGCTCAGTGACACACCTGCAAGTTCACTGGCACACACAAGATCACTGGCACTAGAGACAAGTTCACTGGCAGACAAGTTAACTAGAGACAAGTTCACTTATACACACACTAGCTCACTGCCACACACAAGCTCTCTGACACATACCAGCTCACTAAAGACAAGTTCACTGACACACACACATGCAAGCTCCGTGGCACACACACAAGTTCACTGCAAACAATTTCATTGGCAGATGCTGCTCATGCCCTAGTGGGCAATTGCAGCCTACTAACAACTGGCACTGGAAGTGGGGACTCTGAAGACAGCATGAGGTTGTCATTTCCAGGACTCCTTGTTGGCCCTTTCATGGTCAGATGGTTGAGGCTGGGAAGACAGAGCACTCAAATGTGGAGGTTTAAGTGCCAAAACAACATAAAAGGAGAAATTTTCACCTTAAAAGGAGAAAAATAAAAGTAGCAATTTTCATCTTTCACCTTTTATGTGGCCACACTGTGCTGGAAACTTTGAAGGGGCATTCATGAGAAAGACCTATAGAGATTCCTCACTCCTCCCTGCTGCTAACTTTGCCAGCTACAATTTGGCTGCAAGTTGGCAGCACCAGCCCTGTCACCTCTTTAAAGGCACTCTATAGTTACACAATGTAGTGGTCTGGTTGCAGTGGCCCTGTTCTTGAAATTCTGCAATGTGTAGTTTTGTTTAGAAACTGCAATGTTTACATTGCAGGGATAAATCCACTTCTGGTAGCTGTCTTATGGTATAACACCATGTACATGCCCTATTGAGACATTTGCACAGTGATCCAAGTCAACTTTATGTTAACTATTTTATAGCTTGCCAGTCCATACAAGTGTTGTTCCCATACTTAGTTTCCTCTAGACCAGCGTTTCCTAATTGGTGTTCTGCGGAACCCTGGGGTTCAGCAAAAACACAATAGGGCTTCCGGCAAAATTTCTAAAAACAAAATGGCCGTGGGCAGCGAGGGAGCAGTGGGCCGTTATCTCCCTGCTCAGCTCCCTCAAGCGCACAGCAGTGATGCCGGAGCCAGAATATGACATCACTCCCGCATCATTAAGAGGCGCGCTCAGGAGCTGAGCAGGGTGCTCCCTCTCCACCCACATGCCAGCCACTCAGGGGACCCCAGGGACTGCACACCAGCTGCTCAGCAGCCCCACTGGACCCCAGGTATCGCACACCAATCACTCAACAGCCCCACTGGACCCCAGGGACTGCACGCTCAGTCCAGCAGCTCCACTGGACCACAGGGACATAGAGACTCCATGCCAGCACTCCGAGGCAGGGGGGCTGTGTGGAGTAATTTTTTTTAAAATAATAGATTGTATGTGTGCCTGTTAGGGAGTTTCTATGTGTTTACATGTCGGTCAAAGAATATATGTGTGTTTGTCAGTGAGAGTGTATGTGTGCTTGACAGTGAGTGTGTGAGTGTGTATGTGTTTGTCAGTGGGAATGTATGTGTGCTTGTCAGTGAGAGTGTATGTGTAGCGGAGGAGCAGGGTTAATCCAATGGCTCTCCGCTGGGAACAAAGATTCAGCATACAAAATCTCAGGAACACAGCATAATCCACCTCCCCAAGGACTAGACGACACATAGTCTGGGAGTCAACTGTCAGCTTTATTCACAAGTCTGCTTTTATGCATTTCTCCCATGCAAGGGAGGTAACTTTCATAATTATTACAGTAGCCAATTGTAACCTGGTCACCTCCCCTCAGATTAGCCCTTAAACAGATTAGTGGGGACAGAGTTTTCCCCACTTTCTAGATGTCCCCTAAATATAGGGGGTACAGGGACAAATAAGGGGTCCCCTGGTAGATCTGATCTGGGTGAGCAACATACTCGAAATTCACCCAGATCGGACCAGGGGTTCGGGAGTTACAAACAGTTAAAGTTTTGACCGACCGCAGGGACTCAGTAGCCGAAAACAGTTGCATGAATTCTGTCTATTTCAGTGAATTAAAAATACCGAATAACCTAGCCATCCATGCGATTGCAAGCCTTCGCATGAATCCCCTCGTTTAGGGGAATCTATCTACCGAACGCCGGGGCATTCGTGTGTTTGATTCGTGCTGTCGGAGCATGCTGGAGGTCTCAGCGGTACTTGGTTAGTCGAATGCCCAGTTTGAGTTCCAGGCATTCGACAACCAAGTACCGCTGTTCTTGCGTAAGATGGCCGCCGCCACGTGTTCGGTATGCGAAATGGCGGCCACACATACAGGCACTTAATTCCCTCGCAACATTGTATCGTTCAGCTAATTGGAAACACACGACCACCCCGGGGTGGTCTCCCGTTCGGTAGTTTCGGTCATTCGCCTAAAAACAGCAATATAACAGGAAAGTCCATTTGGTTAGTTATTCCCTTGGTGAAAGTCCCTCATTCACACAGAATGATCAGTTCCAGTGGCAGGGTTTGCCACAGTATGTGTGTCTGTAAAAGAGTATGTGTGTTTCTCAGTGAGAGTGTATGTGTGTCTGTCAAAGAGTATGTGTGTTTGTCAGTGAAAGTGTATGTGTGTCTGTCAAAGAGTATGTGTGTCTGAGTATCTGTGTGTCAAGGTTTGTGTATGTGTCCCTGTGTGTATCTGAGTGTGTGTGTATGTGCATGTCAGTGTGTGTATCTAAGTGTGTCAATGTGTGTATATGACACTGTGTGTATGTATCAATGTGTGTATCTGACGATGTGTATGTGCCAGTGTATGTATCTGTGAGTGCAAGTGTGTGTATATGTCACTGTGTATATCTGTGTATCTGAGTGTGTGTATTTGTGAGTATGTGTCTGTGTGTCACTGTGTATCTGTGTGCCACTATGTGCCAGTGTGTGTGTGTATCTGTGTGTCAGACACACACACACCCAGATGCACACCGACACAGAGATACACACACTGGCACAAACAAACACAGATACACACACTTTGACACACAGATACACACACACAGAAACACACTGTGTGTGAAGGTGTGTATATCTGTGTCAGTGTGTGTATCTGTGTGCCACTATGTGCCAGTGTGTGTGTATCTGTGTGTCAGATTCATACACACTGGCACATACACACACAGATACACACACCTTGATACAGAGACACATACAGACACAGATACACACACACACACAGATACACACACACGATACACACAGTGTGTCAAGGTGTGTGTATTTGTGTGTCAGCATGTGTATCTGTGTGTCAGATACATACACACACAGATACACATTGTCACACAGATACACACACTGGCACATACAAACACAGATACACACACTTTGACACACAGACACACACTGGCACATACAAAAAAACTGCACAAGTTTTTTTTCCGGGGGAAGGAGTGGGGGTTCCACGATGTTGATACACTATGTCAAAGGGTTCCACAGGAAAAATTACATAGAACAACATAGAGCAAGAGGTGTAGGGAAGACAGCTGCTTCCAGTGGCTCACCAGTTGTGCTAGACTGATACAATTACTGCACAATGTTGATTACAGCTCTGACTCTCCCTGACAAATGTAGCACTAGTATAGTGAATGATTCTGTACACCATTTGCATACACTATACAATGAGTTGTGGTATTCTTATGATGATAAAATTATGCAACTTGTTCTAGACTTCACCTCTTTCTTTTGGGAAAGTAAGTGCATATATAGTTAAGATTTCCTGTGATTTGCAAATATATAACACAAGCTATACCCTGCATTTACCGCAATTAAAAAATCATTGTTGTCTTGTAGTCAAGAAGGTGTGATGGCATCAGACTTGCCTTGTTAAAGAGACACTTCACTGCCCAAATCCAAAATAAATAAAAATTACTATTTAGTATACATAACCATAATAAAGACATGCATGCATTTTGTGCTTCTTAAACTATTCTATTAATGCATGCATTTAACCCCTTAGTAACCAGACAGTTTTAAATTTTTCTTACCATCAAGGACCAGGGCTGTTTTTACCTTTCTGCTGTGTTTGTGTTTAACTGTAATTCTCCTCTTACTCATTTACTGTACCCACACTTATATATATTTTCTCACCATTAAATGGTCTTTCTAAAGATACCATTATTTTAATCATATCATATAATTTACTATAGAAAGAATTATAAAATCTGATAAAAAATTTAAAAACACACTTTTTCTAACTTTGCTATATAATTTCTAAATGTTGTCCTGAGTTTAGAAATACTCAATGTTAACATGTTCTTAGCTTTTTTGGAAAGTTGTAGAGCTATAAGTACAAGTAGCACTTTGCTATTTCCAAACCATTTTTTTGTTTAAATTAACGCAAGTTACATTGTTACACTGATATCTGTCAGGAATCCCTGAATAACCCTACACATGTATATATTTTTTAAAAGAAGCTAACCTAAGGTATTAAACTTAGGGTATTTTGACTCTTTTAATGCAACTATTCTACCACCCAATTATGCCAAATTAAAAAAAAAATAAGAATAATTGGTGATTCTTTTGACACACATAGCACTTTAAGAATACATGTACTGAGAAATTTAAGGGTTACTTCCAAAGAACACCTAAATATGTGTTCAGCAGCATCTCCCAAGTATAGTGATACCACCCATGCATAGGTGTGTTGGGTTCTCTGGGGGCTAAAATACCTTATTTGGAGGGTGTGCATTCCAGTTTTCCAACTTGGAATTTTCACATCTGGTTACATTGTCCTATTTGGACAATTGTAAAGCCAGCCAATGTAATTTACCCCCATGAAACCATATATTTGTGAAAAGTACACACCCTAGCTTATTTCAAATGGTGGTATTTTTTATTTTTTTATTCTTTATTTTGTGGGTATTGTATCGTCATGACATTGTCACATGTAATAGATATTATAACATAAGTTTAACATCGGTCATAAGAAACAGATTTTATTACAAACAGGGGGGGCAACCCAATTTGAATTTATTTATTTTTGATATGAGCTGTTCAGCTCACTTAAGCTCAATCTAAGGGGGGTTATAGGCTTGGCTTGGGTGGGCGACTTTGCATGGCGGTTTAATGCCCATATGAGTAGAGACACAGTTGTGCGTTTATAATATACAGTGGGTACCTCTGGGCATGTAATTTGCCTGTGGGGATCTTTCCATAGCTTGCCTCTGTGTTGGCTTAATGCCATGTCAGGGTGGGAAGGCCTGGGTCACTTGCAGTGTGGGCAGAATGTTGCCTATGGGGAGCCTAACGAGAGTAGCTTGTCACATTCCAATATAGGGGGGAGGTATAGAGCTGAACTTGGTGAGCTAGTGAGCAGCTTACGGAGCCAGTGGTAAAAGGGCTGTTGCAACAACATAGGGAACATTAACAAAATAAATACTCTAACGGACTGCAACAAATAGAAAGGTAGAGAGAGATAATGAAGCATGTACATCTCCAGTGGCTTCAGGTAGGTAATGCGGCTGATTTTTTTCGGGGTCGCTCCTCTAGGCACAAAGGGGGTAATTTCTGAGACAGTCCAGGTCGGTCGGGGTGCCTCCTGTGCCGTCGGTGTTGGTAGGACAAGTGACTGAAGGAAGGCCTGGTATTTTGGAGGCGTGTGTTAGCTTGTGCATCTTGCCCGCTTTCTCCACCTGTAGTCGACGTGGGCCCCACTTGTAAGGAATGGCTTGTTCGCGAAGTAGTTGTGTGACCTGCTGGAAGGACTTCCTCCATATTACGGTATGTCTCGAGAGATCTCTGTAGAATGACAATTGCGCTCCTTCAAATGGCACTGTGGTGGAGCCTCTTGCAGCCCCCATGAGTATGCCCGGTCAGAGTCTCGTACAAATTTAATTAGCACATCATCAGTTCCCTCTCAGTGGCGCTGTAGTGGCCTGAAGCATGTATCAATCATCCCCTGCTTGGATTGCCGCGGCGTCAATAAGGTGGCTATGAGTCTCCGGCACAAAGGAATATGAGAGTCCGGAGTGTACCGGAGACGGTGCCAGAGACCGTCTCTGGTACACTCCAGACTCTCATATTCCTTGCCTTGTTTGCATCCTCCATACTGGCTAATTGTGCTTGCTGGTTGGCACATTGTCTTCTCAGGGAGCTCAGTGCTGCGTCGGTGGCATTTTGTGCTAGCCTGGCGCCTCCCATGCTTTCCTCCACCCCAGCCACCCTGTTGGTGAGTGTGGCTATGTCCTCCCGCACCAGCGCCATGTCTGCTATGAACATGGACTTAATGTCCTGCATCAGGGCCTTTATATCTGCCTTGGTAGAAGGTGCTGAGTCTCCTGTTTCCAGGGGTCTGTGGGTTGTCTGTCTAGCCCGGTTCTGCGTGGCAGGCTCAGCATAAATACTGTCCTCGTCTGAGGATTGCATGGTATAGGCCTCAGGCACCATCTTGGGATTCTCAGGCCATGCAGCAGCTCAGAGGAAATCTCCGATATCTCCGGAGCCAGACCCCAGATCCGCTCGCTGTTTCTTGCTTTTCTTCCTCATGGTATAGGGGGCCCGTGGGTCTCTTTTGAGGCTCTTGAGGTCAGTGTGATGCAGTTTCGGAGCAGTTATTTCTGGGCAATGCTTGGAGGTGCAAAGATGTGTGTCCAGCTTGCTTGAGCGCTGGCTCCACCCTCCCCCCCCCCCAAATGGTGGTATTTTAACACTTTCCATGCACTAATTCTACCACCAGTCTTTGTCAAACTTTTTGGTAGTCATTCTTTTGTGTTATTTTTCTCTCACATTGCACTTTATACATGAATTCTCAGTTCCTGTTATGTGTTACTAACAAAGAACACCCCAATATATGTTCAGCAACATCTCCTTAGTACCCCAATGTACAGTTTTTATGTTTTTTGCAAACTTACAGGGGTCAAATGTAGGACTTTCCCCTTTTCCATGTTTGAACATTGAAATTTGCCAGATTGGTTTGCTGGGTCAGTGTTGCCTTTGAGACCGTATGGCCAGGGCCGGCGCTTCCTATAAGGCGAACTAGCTGGCCGCCTAGGGCGCCTGAAAGGACGCACTGTGTGCAGCACTGGCATTAGTTCATATGGCAGATCATATAGGTGGGGCATTGTGATGTCACATGGGAGTGGGCAAATTTGTCTTTTGCCTAGGGCGGCAAAAATCCTTGCACAGGCCCTGCGTATGGCAGCCCAGGAATAAAAATGAACCCCATCATGTCATACTATTCGTAAAAGTAGACAACCCACGTTATTCAAAATGTGGTATGTCTTTTTGAGTAGGCACTTAGTCACAAACCCTGGCCAAAATTAGCATTTATATTAGTTTTTTTGCATTTTTCACACATAAACTGTCATTTCATTGACGATATTATCAGTATAATACATATTACTGCTCTAAAACACTCATATTTGTGTAGAGTAATGTCTCACAAGTACAACAGTACCCCTCAAGTATAGGTTTTATGGTGATTTGGAAAGTTACAGGGGCAAACATAAGATTTGCCCATTTCTGTTTTTGTAAATTGCTATATGTTGGCTTTGAGATGGTATGTCAGCCCAGAAATGAAAATTAACCCCACCATGACATGCCATTTGAAAAAGTAGACAACCCAGGGTATTCAAAATGGGATATTTCCAGTCTTTTGTAGTAGCCACTTAGTCACAAACGCTGGCCAAAGTTAGCGTTTTTATTTATTTTTTGCATTTTTTTTTAAACAAAATCTGCACTTTTACTAATGATACCATCGTCGTGATAAGTTTTACTTTTTAAAACACTGATATTTGTGTTCAGCGAAGTCTCCCAAGTATACCAATACCCCCCCCATGTAAAGATTTTATGCTGTTTTGGAAAGTTACAGGGCTAAATATAGGGTTTTCCAATTAAATTCTCTGCACTGTCTGACTGGGTTAAAAAGGTAGTGGGGAAGGCGGCGCTGTGGTGAAATAAAACCTGATTATAAACTATACAAGCACATATACAAGACACTACATAAGAGAAAATACATACAAGATTAAAAAAAAAAAAAACATTAAGAGTTCGAAATATAGATAATGAATAATAATCAGGAGTCCAAAAAGTAAGTCCAAAAGAGTCTATGCCTGATAAATACAGCAAAAAGTCCAAATAAAACCTTGTATATTTTATATATATATATATACATATATATATATATATATATATATATATATATATATATATATATAATATGTGTGTGTCTATATATATATTTACGAGGTCCCAGGCAGACCCCAGGATCGCGATCGTCCGCGGTCGTTACCAACCGTTTTTTGGTGGATGTACCTGGTAACTCATTGGTTGGGAAGGGGTTAATGATGCATTTTTTTTTTATTGGAGTTTTATCTATATACAGCTTACAAAAACTGTAGTTCTCTTGTCTGTTGCCTTTGCAAGGCATCCCTTTCTAACCCTGTCCAGACTTTCCCTGACTGTCCAACAACAGACTTCCCAATACAGCTCAATGAGGAGTCTTTGCAAGGCAGGTGCAGGTGCAGTGGCGTACATACCCGGTATGTATGCCACTGTGGCCAGCCTCTTCCCCTGTGGGGCCCAGGAGCCGGCCACCTCAGGGCCCCCCGAGGCTGGCCGTGGTATCACCGGGCAGTCTGGCGCACGTGAGGGAGCACTGAGTGCTTCCTCTTCAGCTCCCTCATGCACCGCACTGATACAGGAGCCGGAAGATGACGTCATCTTCCGGCACCGGCATCTCTACACGACGCACGAGGGAGCTGAAGAGAAAGCACTCGGGGAGAGTGCTCCCTCGCGCGCCTGCCCGCCCGGTGATACCACTAGACCCCAGGGAATCCCCTCAACTCTCCAAAAGGTAAGGAGGCTGGGGGATTAAATTTAAAAACAAAAACGTGTGTGTGAGTGTGTGTGTGTGTTAGAGTGTGTATGTTAGTGTGTGTATGTGTGTTAGTGTTGGAGTGTGTGTGTGTTAGAGTGTGTGTGTTAGAGTGTGTTAGTGTGTGTGTGTGTTAGAGTGTGTGTGTGTGTTAGAGTGTGTTAGTGTGTGTGTGTTAGTGTGTGTGTGTTAGTGTGTGTGTGTTACAGTGTGTTAGTGTGTGTGTGTTAGTGTGTCAGTGAGTGTGTTACTCTGTGTGTCTGTTACTGAGTGTGTTAGTTTGTGTGCGTCTGTTAGTGAGTCTGTGTTTTGTAAGTGAGTGTGTATGTGTCTGTTTGTCAGTGAGTGTGTATGTATGTCTGTCACTGAGTGTGTTTCTGTCAGTAAATGTGTGTGTCTGTTAGCTAGTGTGTATGCGTCTGTTCGTGAGAGTGTGTGTGTGTCTGTTAGCTAGTGTGTATGCGTCTGTTCGTGAGAGTGTGTGTGTGTCTTAAGAACTTACCTTTCTCCAGCGCCAGACTCCCTTGGCGCTGGGGATCTCTCCGCCCTGATCCGCCTCTCAGCTCCGAATGCGCATGCGTGGCAAGAGCCATGCGCGCATTCAAACCACAAAGCATTACTCAATGCTTTCCTATAGACGTTCAGCATCTTCTCACTGTGATTTTCACAGTGAGAATCACGGAAGCTCCTCTAGCGGCTGTCAATGAGACAGCCACTACAGGCTGGATTAACCCACAGTGCAACATAGCAGTTCCTCTGAAACTGCTATGTTTTCAGCTGCAGGGTTAAAACTAGAGGGACCTGGCAGGCAGACCACTTCATTGAGCTGATGTGATCTAGGTGTCTGTAGTGGTCCTTGTATGTGTATCTGCATGCACTGGCGTACATACCGTGGTCGCAGGGGTCACAGCCCTGCGACCCCTGTGACCAGGTGCCCGCCGCCATGTGTTGCGGCCCCAACCCACGCAGAGTAAGCGCGCGGGGGGGAGAAAGGGCCCATGGATCAGTTTTCGCACCGGGGCCCCATGGCTTGTGTGTACGCCACTGGGCAGGTGTCTGGGCAATTGCTGCTTCTGGAGTTCAGTGCAACTTAGTTAACCAAACCAGGAAGTAAGAGAACCTGTTGTCTGTTGAAAGCCAGGGGTGTAACCAATATAATTTATAAAAATGTCAATATTTATTGAAATCTGCACGTTTTGCAAAATGTTAAAAAGGAGGGCATCTTCATACGTAACGATTTTCCACAAGCTAAAGTGTTTTAGGGGTCTGGAGTGTCCTTTAAAATAACATACCAAAGATACTTATTTACTCTCCCAAGTAAGTTAAAACATTGATGCAATGTATCATTTAGTAATTATGAAGCCTATGTCCAATATGAATTCTCTATTGTGATTTATTATGGGGGGAGATTCATTCTGGAAAACATAAATGTTAAAAATGTTGTAATGCATGCATATTGATGCAATTTACCATAAGGATTTGAGTGTTTTTGAGATACAACCATTTTTCTAGCTCGTTTGTAGGCAATGGGCAACAAATATTACTCAATGGTTATCACAATATAACGGATAATGTCTATTTTAGGTATAATTACAAGATTATTTGAGCATTCAAACTGAATTTAAACTGAATTTCAAATTTAAAACCAGTGTTTAAACATAAAGCAGAGCTGACTTTAGTAAAGAAGCCTGTCCATCCATAAATTTGTGCAGGGTAAATTAGCAAATAACAGGTGAAGGTGCTCACAAATAACCTTTGACTAAGCACAAGCTTGTGAATAGAGATGTCGCGAACCGTCCGCGAACTTCTCGCGAACCGTTCACCGAGGTTTGGAAACGAGCTGCTCGCGGCGAACTCCGGTCAGCTGACACGTCCCAGCCAATCTCCAGCAGACCCTCCCTCCCAGACCCTCCTACTTCCTGGACAGCATCCATGTTGAAACAGTTGGATGCTGTCCAGGAAGTAGGAGGGTCTGGGAGGGAGGGTCTGCTGGAGATTGGCCGGGACGTGTCAGCTGACCGGAGTTCGCCGCGAGCAGCTCGTTTCCAAACCTCGGCGAACCGTTCGCGAGAAGTTCGCGGACGGTTCGCGACATCTCTACTTGTGAAACACAAAACATACATCTATGAGTCTTTCTGCCCTAAAATGTCTGCATTTAAAAATTAAAAAATATGTTGTGTTTTAAAATAAAATCAGCAGTAAGAATCAATTATTTTTTTTTCAATTGTTTTTCTTTTGTTGTTTGTTGTAATGATTTTGGCAAAAGTAATTGTTGCAGTATTATTACAACCATCACTTGGTAATCTTTCCAACAGTGCAGAAGTTAAAGGAACACTATAGGGTCAGGAACACAAACAAGTATACCTGATCCTATAGTGTTATAAACACCATCTAGCCCCCCTGCCCAACCCTCCTCCCTAAACTCATAAATCATACCTTTATTCCAGTCTGCTGCTGGTTCCGCCCCGGTATGCCTGCTTGGCTGACATCATCAGAACTGATTCTCTCAGCCAATCACAGTGATTTCACATTACATTGGCTGAGCTTGTCAAGGAGACAGATCAGGAGCAGAGCCAGCACAAGCAAAACACAGCCCTGGCCAATCAGCATCTCCTCATAGAGATGCATTGAATCATGCAGACGGTGGAGACACTGAGTTGCAATGTGCAGCACTGCCCCAGGAAGCTCTTCTAGTAGCCATCTGAGGAGTCGTCAGTGGAGATATCCATATGCTGTAATATAAACACTGCATTTTCTCTGAAAAGACAGTAAAAAGCCTGAAGGGAATGATTCTACTCACCAGAACAAATACAATAAGCTGTAGTTGTTCTGGTGATTATAGTGTCCCTTTAAAAATCACAGTTAAAAATTTAAATAAATGGCTTGTTTTATCAACAATAGTTAAACATTCCAGCAAATCTAAACCAATGGAAAAAAAAAAACTAACAAAGTGAAGCATATTATGATTTGAAGGTTCGTATAAATCTGAAAATCATAGTGAAACAAAGGTTCAAATTGATAGTCAGCATTATATGACACATTGTAAATCTCTATCCTACTTGATTCTCAACAATACATTATCTTTTTTCATAAAGGCTAATTTTTCTTTAAAATGTTTTATGAAACAATTCTTCTCCTTTTATAATTTTCAAAGATATTATTACTGGAAGTAAGAGAATTATTTAGCTAATATTCACAGGCTGTCAGAGACACCGATATGTAATATTACATTCAGCACTGGATTTCTTCAATGCTTACCAATCCTGATTAATTGCCAGTCTTGATTATAGATGAGATAAAGAAATGCATATTAGACGATGCAATATTGTGCAGAGCCTGACATGCGAGAACTAAAATTGAATATGGCATAACCTAGGGTAGTTATATATGAAAAGAATGCTTAAATAAACAAAGGGAGAAAAGATAAAAATTGGTCAGAGAACACTAAAATGAAATAAAATACCCTGAATATTACGGAATTAAAGTGCATGGTGTGTAAATTAAAATGCAGGCTTGTGTAAAGCATTATATGAAGGATATATGAAGCATAAAATATAAATCAGTAACTAACCCTGAATGCTTTTTTACAGTCACATTCATAGAGATTACCTTAAAGGGACAATATAGTCTTTAAATACTGTCTAATAGGACACAACTGATACAATTTAGAGAATGTAAAGAACACTATAGTCATAAAAACAACTTTACCTTAATGAAGCAGTTTTGGTGTACAGATCATGCCCCTGCAGTCTCATTGCACAATTCCCTGCCATTTAGGAGTTAAATAACTTTTGTTTCTGTCCATGCAGCCCTAGCCACACCTCTCCTGGCTGTGACTGGCAAAAAAATTGTTTTATGTTAAATGAGATGTTACCTTACTTTAGAAGTTTTTATTGCCTGCACTGTTAATTAAACTTTAATCACACACAGGAAGCTCCTGCAATCTAGCAAACTATTAACAGTGCCAGAGATACACGATTCTAAATTAAACAGACTGTGCAATAAAGGAAATGTAAACATTAGATCGCACTTTACAGGAAGTGGTTTGTCACGTTCAGGAAGGTGTTTAGGACTGTATAAACAAAGTAATTGAACTCCTTAATTACAGAGAATGGAGCAGTGAGACGTCATGGGCATTATCTATACATCAAAACTGCTTGATTAGGTTTTCTTGGTGACTATATTTTTCTTTACATTTTCTAGATTGTATCATCTGTGGTCAATTAGACAGTTCCCTGCTTCCCATTCTCACCCTTAGTACATACATGTTGTAAGCGTTAAATGTATTGCTTGATATTAAATATTTTGACCTTAGCTTGTCCTTCAACTTTGTTCCTCATTACCTATGCCTGCACCTTAATCAATTTACTATGTTGCCTTGTTGTCTAATCTTGAATACCTCTGTGACAAACTGCCTTTTGCCCCTGGCTTTTGGAGGAGCCTGATTGCCAGCCTTCTGCCTTATGATTATGGCCCTGGGGTGTATGGCCCTTTAAAAACATTATTTGGGCATATTGGATTGTAACACATTTTCTCTGCCCCTTTAATTCCAAAATGTGCCTCTTCTCCTCCCCTTTTTCCTGTCTATTGTTCCTCCAGCAAGGCGTTGTCCCAGGGACACCGCCAGATCAGTTTAAACTGGCTGCTTTGTCCCTCCTCAATCTCTCATCAGCCCTTGCTAAACTTTAACACCATGGCGATTTTGTTCTGTTTGTTGGATCTGAGCGCTGTTTGGATATATTGAGTGCTTAGATCCAACCTATCTGGGGATAGGTTGAATGTGGGGGTTCTGTTCAGTATAATAGGAATGATGTATTTTTATGTATTTTTACTGTTGTTGTAAATGGAGATATTTTCTGTACCTGGGGATAATTAGGTTACCACACCCACTTAAGCCAATTATCTCCAGGATAGAGGAGAAGACAGACCAGCGGCACAGCCTAAATCTGTGGAACTGTTTTGGGCAGGAAAGCCATGCTTGTAGTTGGTCAAATAGGACTTCCACCTAACCTTTGAACCACTGGACCAATTTGTATGATTTTGACATATGTTTGTATGCTGCTTATGCTGGTTCAGAATATGTGACTTGTATGTGAATTGCATGTATGGTTTGGAAGTGATAAATATTGTATAAAACTGTATGTTTTCCTGCCTGTGATAATTGAGTTAACCAATTGTGTTCAGTAATTATATCACAGGCAGAGGGGAGGGTTTGTGTGCTTGGGTTGGGAGTGTCTGACTGTATTGTAATATGTTTGATTGGATGTTCCACAAGGCCCATGTGGGTGGTAACCTTGTGGAAAAACTTGTATAAAAAAAAGTCCTTTGGTGCTGATTAAAGAGATCATCTTGTACCTTCATGAAGTTTCGGCTCATGTTTGGGGGATTGGAGAACTACACTCTGGGGATTGCTATAATCACTATACTCCCCAGGGTAGAATCACTAAGCTCTGCTAAGAGCTTGTTCTTGTTCCTGCTCTCTGGAATTCAGAGAGGTCAACCTACTGGAAACTGGACCCTGGTCTTGGGTCCAGAGTGGGTGGAGACGGCAAGACCCCAACCAAGCTGCAGCAGTTTGTGGGGTCTGCAGTGGTTATGGTATCAGGTGGAGTTCTTGGAGCCCTCGGAAAGCACTAGGAGCATCCGTCAACGGAAGGTACCCGTCGGGGTGCCAAGGAGTTCCATTACAACCTCTTATATGTTTGCACAGACTCCACATTATATGCCACCTTCTTTGATTCATTTGATTAATAATTTGAAATCCATCTCACAGTGTTTTCAGTTTGCTGTTTTTTTCTTTAAAGTGTCACTGAAAGAGATACGTGGAAGAAAGAATGTGCAGGTTACAACTGCACCCTCCAAAACTCCTATTCTTTTGTGAGAAGATTTAACTAAATCAGTCTAAGAATTACATTTAGCCAGACTTACTAGTATTAATTAAAATATTTTAAAAATACAGGCAAAACTATTGCTTGATATGTGAAAGATAAAAAGTTAGCACATTGGACAGAAATGATCAAAATGATAGATTTTTCCATTTTTTGAACCATATAGTATGCTTGATATGAATGTTTGCCTTTTAATTAGTACAACTGTTTTCAGGCGAAATAAATATTCAATACATTTTAGTTATTTTTTTCAACCTTTAGAGTTTGTCATAAGTTTATCTATTGGATATAAGCAATAAGCGATTCAAGTATTTAGCCTAATATACTATTAATAAATATTATGCTCAATTTCTCTGGAATTTGCATCATTAAATAAAACAGTGAAATTTAGCTATAAATTGTGTTAACATTTTTTCATGAGATGATCCCTTATCTTTTTTTTTTTTTAAATCTTTATTTTGTTGTGCAATGAATTCACAGGCAAGCTTACAAGGCCACGACAGCTAGTGCAACCACGTTTAGACACAGAGCAAGGTGCTTACATGGCATTTCAACATTTCAGCACAATTTTTTAAGAACAAAAAGACAGAACAGATGCACATGTCTAAACTCTGGTTACTAGTTAGATGACAGCTAGGCAAGACATGTAAAGTGCTCTCTATGGGTGTTAGTGCTTATAGGTGAGCATGCCTAAGAGCAGGGGCGGGCTGGGACGTGGGTCAGGAAGGCAATTGCCCCCCAGGCCGCCCTAAATTGAGTGGTGCCCACATCCAGCAAAAAAAAAAAAATCCCCCCCATGGGCTTGCGTATGTCTCAGGGCCGGCGCATTGATAAGGCGAATCATACACCCGCCTAAGAGCAACAGAGGAGGGGGAGCAAAAATCTGAATCCCCTGCCTCTGGCTTTGGATTTTTCAGCTTACTTCTCTCCCTGCAGCCTGCAGCCAGTGGAGTCAGCCGACCTCTCCTGATGATGTCAGAAGGAGGGGGCGTGACTTTCAATGCTTTTCTCCCAGGACCGCTTGGGAGTCTGGGAGAAGAGCAGAGATAGTCACACCTCCTCCTCCTGACATCATCAGGAGGGGCCGGCCGACTCCACTAACTGCTGTATGCTGGCCGCTGCACTTGCTGGCTTCTGGCTCCTGCCTAATGCTCCTGGCTCCCGCCCACCCCTCCCTGGCCTAAGGTAAGACTCAAGGAGGGGGGGAATACACTTTAGTTTTTTGTTTTTTTTTTATCTTCCTCCTCAGCCCCTTTCCCCCTTCCTGAGCCCCTGCCCCTCTTACTCAGCCCATGTCCCCCTTACTCAGCCCTTGTCCCCTTGCTCAGCCCCTGTTCCCTTGCTCAGTCCCTGTCTCCTTGCTCAGCCCTGTCCCCCTTCCTCAGCCCTGTCCTCTTCCTCAGCCCCACCCTTTGCTTAGCCCCTGTTCCCTTGCTCAGCCCCTGTCCATTTGTTCAGCCCTGTCCCCCTTCCCTGTCCCCTTCCTCAGCCCCTGGACCCCTTCCTCAGTCGCTGTCCCCTCCTCTCAGCCCATGTTCCCCCTCTCAGCTCCTGACCCACCCTCTCAGCTCCTGCCCCCCTCTCTCAGCTCCTGCCCCCCCTAAGCTCAGGTCCCACTTCCTCAGCTCCATATCCCCACCACAGCCCCATAACATCCCCACTACAGCTCCTCTCCCATTTGCAACACATATCACCCACACCACAGCCCCTTTCACAAATTGTAGCCATCAACCTACTTCAGCCCCTATCCCCCACTACATTTCCTAACCCTTCAATTACAGCTCATACCCTCCACTACAGCCCCTGTACCCCCACTACAGCCACTAGTTCCCTACTACAAGCCCTAATTTTTCAATTACAGCCACTACAACCCACTACTAGTGGTATTCCTAAGATTAGGCTCTGGATCCGCTCCTGCTTTGTATGCCTGTATCTTTTTGTCTGTGTATGTATGTCTTTGTATGCCTGTGTCTGTATAACAGTGTCTGAATGTCTCTGTATGCCTGTGTTTGTATGACATTGTACCTGTATGAGTAGATTGTATGACTGTGTTCCTGTATTTGTTTGATTGTGGGCCTGCATATCTCTGTGCCTGTATGGTTGTGTGTTGCTATGTATCTATGTCTATATCGCATGGAAAAAGACACAAACTGCGCTGAGGGGAGAGAGCAACAGAAAGGGGCTGGGTGGGAGAAAGAGACACACAAATAGAATGGGGGGTGAGAAACACAAAGGGGCTGGAAAAAAGAAAGAGATACACAAGGGAGGTTATAAGAGACACAAGAGGGTGTAAGACATACTAAAGGGTGGATGAAATACACTAAAGAGGGTAAGAAAATCAAAAGGGTGGTACAAGACACACAGGTAAAGATGCATTTTTTTTTAAGGTGGGGGGGACGGCAAAATGCATCTTTGCCTGCGTAGCCAAAAATCCTTGCATCGGTCCTGAATATTTCTGTGTGTGTGTGTGTGTGTGTCAGTATGTCTGTCTGTGCAAGCATGTCTGTCTCTGTGTGCCAGTATGTCTGTCTTTGTGTGTGTCAATATGTATGTCTGTGTGTGTGCTAGTATGTCTCTGTGTGTGCCAGTGTGTGTGTGTGTGTGTGTGTTTGTGTGTTTCAGTATGTATGTCTGTGTGAGTCAGTATGCCTCTAACAGTGTGTCTGTCTGTCTGTCTGTCTGTCTCTGTGTGTGTGTGTATGTGTGTGTCTGTCTGTCAGTAAGTGTGTGTGTGCCTGTCACAGAGTGTGTGTTTGTTAGTGTGTGTCAAATCAGCAAGTGTGTGTGTGTGCCTGTCAGTGATTGTGTCTGTTTAGGTGACTACCCCCACGTTCAATCACATGGGAAAGGTGTTTTTACTCTCCTTTTGGTGTAATGGGCAACTTGACTGGATTTGCCCCCCAGGCCTAAGGCTGCCAGCCCTCTCCTGGCTAAAAGTGTGACATAGAGAGGGAGTGGGTAGACCACTGAGGCTAGTTAAACTGTTTAGTGTTAGCATCTACAGATTATAAACTGCACCAAAGAGCTCAACTAGGAATGTGTCGTATTGGCAAAATGGTATCATTTAGACATCTAAAATAAAATAAGTGGGCAACAGGTCTAAATAAAACAAAAATATAAGCTTATTGGATAGTGTTTGGAGATGTCGCTTAGACTCAGCCAATCAATATGAAATTCCCTTATCTTTTATATTTATATTAAATCATTCAAAAGAAAGAAACAAGAAAAGAAAAAGTAAAAGAAAAGGGAAAAATAATCAATATAGCTAAATAAGAATAAGTGCAGCAATAGCCCCATAGTTACATACACCTGAAAGTATTCCAAAACAGGATGTCCAAATATGGTTATGGAGACTACCTAGTAATTTGCAAACCAGGTAACCATTCCAGTCGCCAAACATAGGTGGAGGGATCTATGGTGGTCTGAACTAGAACAATAAGTTAAACGCACTCACAAAAAGGTTCCAACCAAAGCTAACATGGTCCAAAAAGGTTAGTAAAGCAAAAAATTACTTGATGCAGTTTCATATTTTTGTCTCACACTTTAGTAATTTAGCACATTTTGCACTTTCTTATAATACAAATTGGTAATATCTCTTCTTTATATAAAGGTTGACACCATATGTAACTTATTTGCCACATATTGATCAATATTAGTACGTATTTCATTTTTTTTTTTTATTGATTATAGATAAGATCACCATGATGGGCATTCACATTATTATTGGCTATCATGTGTGATAGAGAAACTATATATTATTTAATTGAAAAAAAGTTATATATTTCTAGGGTGTCAGTAAATATAAGTTCATATACTAATTCTGGCTTTACTGGTGAGGATTTATTTGGATTAGATACATATATACACTATTTATCTATTGTGTATATATATGTATATTTATGTATATGTGTAAATATTAGTCTTATATTTTCTTATATATCACCATTCATTGCATATGTTTTCATTCCTTTATATGTAATCATCCATTGTTGTTTTTTATTTTTTTGTTTTTCGTTTTCTCTTCATTTACTGTACTAGTTCATTTTCTTCTTCATTTGAGTATTACTTTCTTATTTTCTGAATTTTAATTTACTTTATTCAATTGTCCCATTCGCTTAATTTTTTCAATTTGCCCTATAGTATGCAAGTGTTAGGGCCTTTTTTGGTTTACAAACCTTTTTGGACCGTGTTGGCTTCGTTTGGAACCTCCATTTTTGTAAGTGCATTCAACTTATTGTTCAAGTTCAGGCCACCATAGAAGATCCCTCCGTCTACAATTGGTGACTGAAATGGTTCCATGGTTGGCAAATTACCAGGTAGTCTCCATAACCATATTTGGACATCCTGTTTTGGAATCCTTTCAGGTGTATGTAACTATAGAGCTATTGATGCACTTATCCTTATTTAGCTATATTGATTATGTTTCCCTTCTCTTTACTTTTTCTTTTCTTGTTTCTTTCTCATGGATGAACTTTTTAATGTATTGGGAATTTATTAATTATAAATGTACTGTTTTTGCACTGGAATATGTATATTTATGAATTTGATGTATAATTGACTGACCACCTTGAAAATCATACAACATAGCGTAATACTGTATAGAAAATATAGAATGTGAAATATACAAACAAAACTCACAAACATATGGTAAATTCAGGCTTATCACCCTGCCAGGGGTACACACAGATATAGTTGCAAGATGTCGCTCATATATGGGTAGTCTTCCAATAAAGCATAAGGAGAAAAGAAAAGGCCGCAATGGAGAAGTACAGTAAAATCACAAAAGGAATTTATTAGAATGCACTTACAGACCAATGTAGACAATGGGCATATCTTCACATGGAGTGGAACTTAGATGGAAGCATGGTACTGGTGAATTACTAAATTGTAGATTATACTAACTTTAGTGTAACTATAATCTTAATTTTATTAATGACAGGAGGCGAATATTTGCTTAAGTCTCTCTTTACTAGAACTCCACAGCAGCACATTAACATAGAGAGAAAACAAAACAATCAGGAAAAAGTAAAGAAACCATATAAGGCCCCTCCCAACCAACTATTTCCTCTTTCAAGCTGCGACAAAACCAAGTACATGAACAAGATATAATACAATAACAATAGAAGAAGAATCAAACTAAATCCGGCAATGACTGTCATCCAAACTCGTAACGAAAGTGGATCCGTAGATGAAGCATTGAACTGTATCCTGCAGAACATCTGGAACCCGGACCTGTAGTGGAAACATTAAACTGAAACAAGATAAACAGAATTGAAAACTCAGATTAGTGAATGAAGTGTACTGTGAAAACATGGATACCCATAATCAATTACTGACAGTACAACATCCCAGAAAACACACTCTGGCTTCCCCGAAATAGACAATTACCAGACCTGTCTACCACCGTCCTGGAGAACAGACTAACACTAAAAATAGGTCAATAAAAACAAACAATGATAAGGGAAGGGAGAAACTGGGAGGGAAATATTCGTCTCCTGTCATTAATAAAATTAAGATTATAGTTACACTAAAGCTAGTATAATCTACAATTTTATGACATGACAGGAGGCTTCAAATGTGCTGTTTTAACGCTCCGACAGCAAAGCAAAAGAAGCAGTCTAAAATAAATTGGCGAAAAGTATCTTCATGTGACCAGTCAGCTGAACGCATGATGTCTTGCTGGGAAGCGCCCGCCATAAAGGCACCAGAAGCCGCCACGCCTGCGCGTCAAAGATCAAATTCACCCCGTCCAATAACCATAATCCATCGTGCCATAGTAGGAGTCGAGACCGGTATGTGAGGTCTGACATAAGAAATCAACAACTGGCCGGAAGAAGAAGAGCGAAGAGGAGCGGTAATCGCTACACAACGAGACAGAGTCCTCGCTACACAGAGCTTAGGCGCGTCGCGGATATATGGATAAAAAATTTCCCTCAAATCCGACTAGTACGCCTAGACACCCTGAAGGTGACCCCATCCGGAGAGAAAGAAAAAGCCTCGACATTGAAGGCCGGTCATTAGAAACGCGTCTGAAAGAAATAAGGCATAGTAAGAGGACAGATTTTGCCAAAAGTTTACGAAGGGAGAGGTCTTGATTATCCAGCCAATCCCGGAGGAAAGACAAAACCGTGCGAACATCCCAGAGGGAGGAATACTTAGGCAGAGGTGGCCTCGACAGTCTCATACCACGAAGCAGTCTGCAGACTAGCGGATCCTGACCAATGGGCAAAACGCTAAGCGGTACGTGGGTCGATATCGCCACCTTAACCGAACGATGCAATCGCTACAGGTCAAACAGTTGAGACAGAAAGTTCAGCACACTGGTTACAGGGCCCATAAAGGTATCGGTATCCCGTTCCAGACACCAATGACACCAAAATCCCCATGCTGATAAATAGCATCTCCTAGTCCCAGGGGCCCAGGAATCCCAGAGGAGGTCCTTAGCCGACTGTGATAATACCTCGACATTCCAGGCTCCCCTGAAAGAGCCCAGGCCACCAAAAGTAGGTGGCCGTCCCTCACGAGGGGATGAGGATTGCCCCGGAAGTCCGCGTGGAGCATCATGGGGGATGGCAGGAGTAGTGGATCTCGACAGGACAGATCCAGGTGTTCCAGAAACCAGGCCTGACCCTGCCACAGCGGAGCAAGCAACACCAAAGACACACGCCGACATCGAACTTGCAGCAATACCCTGGGAATCATAGCGGAGGAAAAGCCCCCCGTGAAGTCTACGCCTGGAGAAAAATGTCCACCATTGAGCACACCGGATCCGGAAGTCAGCTGAAGTAGGTTGGGACCTGAAAGTTCATTCGGGAGGCGAAAAGGTCCACCGTGAATGGGCCCCTCTGGTCCATGAGTTCAAAGAAGATAGGACGAAGAAGTTTCCAATCGCTGGCGTCCCTCCAATGTCTGGAGAACCAATCCGCCATCAGGTTCAACTCTCCTGGCAAATACTCTGCCTGGAGGGTGATGTTGCGCTGGAAGCAGAAACTGTATATCTCCTTCGTTACCTCCGAGAGCGTCCAAGACGGGGCTACCCCCAAGCGGTTGATGTATTGCACCGCTGAGACATTGTCCATCCGGAGAAGGACGCAGCTATCCGAAAGATATATATAAATACATTTATAATTTAATTTTACACATGTTTAATCATTTTTTTTTACACTACCCACCAGCAGGGGGACTGTCTGACATTTCAGACAGTCCCCCTGCTGGCAGATCCACAGCCAGCTATAGGGGGCCATGTGATCGCTCTTTGAGAGCAATCACATGGCCCCGGGGGCCTCATTTGCCGGGGGAGGACTGCCTGGGCTGTCAGGCAGCCCTCCAGAAGAGGATCGCAGCAGAGGTAAGTCCATCGGACCTCCAGGGGCTGAAAGCCGTTACGGCGTTCTATGCCGCCGCAACGGCTTTAAAGTCCTTTTAATGCGGGATTGGCATAGAACGCCGTAACAGCATTTAGGGGTTAATATTTTTGTGTACCAAATAATAAAAAAGCAAAAAAAAAAAAAAATTGAAAAATTGCAAAGGACTTTTTTTCACTATATTGACTGCTTTCTTTTTTTTTTTTACTATTTCTAAGTCTGTTTTTATTTATTTTGTTCTATGTATATATTAACCTTTGCTTCTGTTGCGATCTACTTTTTCCCGTTGGATTAATAAATATGTTTAGAAAGGCCTCCGTGTGCTGTTATTGCCTTAAACTGTGGAATAAAACCAGCAGTAGCTATTTTCATTGTACTTGGAAACTGATTAAACACAGTTTGTGTTTCTTGCAGGAGAATTTTGCTTTGTAGAAATCCAGTGTGTGTCTCCTCTTATGACAGTGTTGTGGCAAAGGTGAACATGTAAACCACATAAACACACTCTGTATCGAATGTTCTTGAGGGAAAAGTTCCTGGAAATTTGCCAAAATGCATGATTACTTCCAAGCAGTACATAAAGCACACTTAATCAAATATAGCACTGTACAAGATCCATTGCAAGCAAATACTGCTACAGAGGTCACAATTTAAATAGCAAGTCAAATATCTTTAGGTGGATTTTTTGAAACAGGAAAATTAAAAAAAAACAATAAAACATAATGGTTTCCAAATTCTCCCTTTTAGTGACATACTTATGCCTATGGACGTTTTCATTCTTTCGTTTTATTCTCAGCTTTGAATTAGGTTTGAAGAATATAACTATATATAGTTATATATAAATGATATATAATAGAAATACAAAGAAATCTGCAGTTTAATTTATGTTTTCATAATTTTTTTTAGTGTATGTTAATTTAAATCTCTCAGAGTAAAAAAAAAATATATACCATTTTAAATTGTAGTGAAAAAAATGGTAATGATATTGGTCAGATCAGGGCTGGCGCTTCCTATAGGTGACTTAGGCAGTCGCCTTATGAAGGGGCGCCGCAAGGAGTGCCAGCCCCCCTCATGTTGCAGCCGCCTGAGCGCTCTATAGAAAGCCTCAGGTGGCTGCAGCACTGCCCAGGCCCGTGCACCCTCATGGACGTGCTGGCCAGGAGAAGTGCAGCACTGGGCAGACCTCGATGGGAAGGAGAGGGAGGGGGTGAAGAGAGACCACTAAGGGAGGGGGGTGGAGGAGAGCCCACTAGGGGAGGGTGGGATGGTGGAGGAGAAACCACTAGAGGAGGGGGAAAGGGGCATGAGGAGAGACCACTAAAGGAGGCAGGGGGGTGACAAAAGACCACTAAGGGAGGGAGGGGGTGGAGGAGAGACCACTAGTGGAGGGTTGGGGTGGAGGGGGACCACTAGGGAGGGGAGGGTGAGAAGAGACCACTAAGGGTGAGGGAGAGGAGAGACCACTAAAGGTAGGGGGTGGGAGAGACAACAAGGGGAGAGGAGATACCACTAGGGAGGAGGGGAGGAAGGAGAGACCATTAATGGAAAGGGGAGGAGGACCACTAATGGAAAAGGGGAAATACTCAAGAGTACACTAAGGGCGGGGGAGGAGAATAGAGACCACTGAGCGGGGGGGGGGAGCAGAGACCACTAATGGGGTGGGGCAGAGGAGAGACCACTAAGGGATAGGGGAGGAGAGGAGAGACCACTAAGGGGCAGGGGAGTACTCTATGGGAGGGTAGGAGAGAGCACTAAGGGATGGGGTGAGCACCAAGGGACGGGGCTAGGATAGGAGAAAGTACTAGGAGACAGGAGGGGAAAGCACTAAGGGACAGGGGAGATCACTAAGGGACAGTGGGGCAGGGGAGAGTTCTAAGGGACAGGAGGGGAGAGCAATAAGGGACAAGAAGGGAGAGAGCCTGAGGAAGGTGAAAAAAAGAAGCACAAAGCACAAAACTATCCTACCCCACAAACTCTCTTTTTCACACTACACACACAATGCATCCCTACACACACAGAAACACACCATGCTTCCCTTACACACACAGAAACATACAATGCATCCCTTGCACACATACACACAAACACACACACACACACAAACACACACTGCTTCTCTTACACACACACAGAAACACAATACATCTCTTACACACACACTCAATGCACCCCTTACAGATACACACACTGCATCCCTTACATACACAGAAACACACCTTGCATCCCTAATACATACTAACACAGATTCCCACAATGCATCCCTACAACACAACCAGAAACACACAATACATCCCTTACACACAAACACACACTGCTTTCTATCCCTTACACAAAAACACACTGCATCCACTACACACACACACTACATCACCTACACAAACTAGTATCCCTATACACTACATTCCATAAGCACACACTTTAGATCCTCTACACTAACACGTAACACATCCCCTACACACTCGAACCCATGGGTTGAACATGTAGGTGGACTTATGGTTGAGCCTTATGGGCATACTCAACGTCAGGCCCTGGGGGCCCAGACCTTGAGCTGTGCTTCACGTTCCCCCAGAACATTGACTTTTGTGACCACAGTTACAAACAGCCGCCAGAGAGCCTGTTCTACACCAGACCACTGGAGCACATTACCAGACCACTGGAGCACATTACCTCACATTAAAGGGACACTATAGTCCCTACAACCACTGCAGCTTAATGTAGTGGTTCTGGTGTCTATAGCCTGTCTTTGCAGGCTTTTTAATGTAAACACACACTGTGTGCAGCACTGGTGTTAGTTCATATGGCAGATCACATGGGTGGGGCATTGTGATGTCACATGGGGAGGGACACATTTTTCTTTTGCCTAGGGCAGCAAAAATCCAGCCCTGGGTCAGATGAAAACACAAAGGTCTTT